>CM060902.1:1195783818-1197033818 GCA_030737815.1 Allium fistulosum
ATCAATCACATAATCATCATATTCAAACAATTGAAACAACACGTTAATCACTTAATCAAATATGATATCCATAACCATTTCGATAATAGTTTTTCGACAAAATGAGCAAATTCACATAAACTCCATAACCATTCATAAACAAGTTTACACAACTAGTACTAACAAAATATTGTAATATATATAATAATTAAAGTCATGTTCATTACTTGATTATCGACAATTCTTTATTACGGCTGGTCTTCACTTTGAAAATACTAATTACCTGTAGACACATTTAACGGTCAACAATTAGAATTACAGACATGAGTTATCAAGTAACATTCAAACATATGCATTCAACCATGAATTATCAACTAACATTTAAACAATCAACACTAAACAATCCACACTATCTACTAACTTCATTGAATTTAAAGCAACTCCTAGGAAACAACTTTCGTACCCCAATCTTAACTGATAATTCATATATACATGCTCTGAAAAACAAATAGCAGTTGTTATTTTTGTTTGACAAACTACCACCATACAACAGAAGTACCTCATACAAAATAGCAGTTTTATCCAGTTCTATCAAAGTCAAGTAAAACTTCTCTTATTGAAAGACCTATGTCATCTTGGTCATTGCAATTGTGTTGTGTTTACCAAGCATTTAGAAAGTAATATATTTCTGGTCAAAGCTATGCTAGGCTGAGATCAGAGTTTAGATGTAACAGAGTGAGGCTTACTTAAGCAAGGTTTCAGATTTACTTACGTAGCCACTTACATGGATCACCTGAACCCTCACAGATCACCTGAACACTGACTAATAGCATATGAACATTAAACTGATTATATGATTCCTGATTTTTTTAGAACATAATTTCATTTGAAAGAATTTAACAGGTATATATGACTGCTGAAGTATGCTAATAATTTACAAAATTCATAAAGAAAGCATACAGATTAATTCTTGTTGAACTCTATGAAAAATAGAAACAGAAACTTTCATAGATAACCAAAAATATATAATTTTCTGTCAGCATCTCACTGAATTATAATTCAAGGTCAAGTGATATGGGGAAAAAGGGGGAAAAGCAACTACTCAAGATGGACACTAGATCTGTTACAAGCCTGTACATTTAAGCATGATTTAAGTTATCTTTAAAAGGCGATAGTCATAAAGGAGATGCACTTACAATAATTTCTGCAATCACATGAGGCTGCTTTAAAGGTTTGAGGAAGTAAGCAAGTCCACGAGTAAGAACAATAACGACGCATATCTGCAGTATCGCTAGTGGTAATGCAAAATCAAGAGGATTGTCTCCTTGAAATACTCCATTTGATGTTGCTTTCATAGGCAGTGCACAGACACTCCTATTAATGTTTGCCATCATCCAAATCTTCGTAAGATCATGAAACATAAAGATCAATGTATGTATACTCTCCATATTAAATACATTTGTATGATGTGATGCCTCCAACATCATAATATAGGATATGCCTATAGTTAATATATTTGAGAGAACTTCATTTTTGCATGGTACTTGACCAGTATCGGATGAAAATTTTGCTATCGAAAATAGTGGCCATCGTTGTTGCTTGTAAAGCCAAAAAAGCAACATTGTAATCCATACTTGGTCATGAGAACAATGATATTATATTACAAAGAAAAGCTAAACTAACTCACATTTTTGTTTAACTAAAGATATAATGTTGTTGCACTTCAAAGGAAGTGCAGTCTACTGTATATTAAAGGAAACAATTCCTTCGTATGAATGAAATCGTTGGCATACTAAAAGTAGTGAATGAAACTGTAATTAGTACATGTGGAACAAACACATTTAAAATTGTTGATCAATTTCTTCAAACAAACATGCCTCATGCCTTCAAAATCTTACACTAGACATTAGGCTAAAAAATACATGCATACCTTCATCTATTATAACATACATTCATATGGAGTCCTCCAAATGGATATGCAATTTATAAAATTTGCAGCTTACTTTGACACGAATGACAATGTAAATACAAAAGGAAAAAAAGAAAAGAAAGATAACTTTCGAATACCCTGAAAATATTTGCAAAAAAAATATTTTTGCAGGAATCTCCAACTTACTAGTTACTACTTATGCTTATCTTGAATAAAATTGCAATTTACATAGCAAAATTCACAGCAATTTCCCCATTTATTTCTTTTAGCCCGTCACTATGCTGCTGAGTGAAAATGCACATATTGTCCTCTTGTTACTCTACCGAGTGAACACTTACACTGCACTTAGCATTAACTTAGTGACAATATTGAATAAAACGAAGAAGGGTAAATCACAGTAAATATTTTGGGTGTAAAAAACTCCCATGTTGAAATACATATTTGTACTCAAATTCAAGTTACTTAATAAATAAAAAATCGAATTTCACAAAATTAGATGTATAGTATTTTCCCCTCAAATTGATCGAATGTTTGATAAATCTTTGCAATCAATTGCCCCTTTACTATATTCGTGAAAGCGCCATCTTTGTGTAAAAACTCCGTAAATTTATATCAAAATGTTGTCCACCTGCATGTTAGGTAATGTTTGCAACCAAATGAGAAAATGATGATTATTACATGTCCAATATCATAAGAAAAGAGGTAGAAAGAACATTTAATGAGTTGAAAGCAACGAATAAATAAATAAAATAAACAAAAAGAGAAAAAATGAATGCAAAAACATGTGACCCGAAGATTATGAATTACCTTCAAAAAAAGAAAACAAAAGATAAAAATGAACCTGGATGTAATGGTCTATACTCGTGATGCTTCTCTTTAGTGAGCAATATGACAACGGAATAATAAGGAGAAGAAAATACAAAATTCGCTTTAAATAGAGAAGGAGATTTTTTGTTTATCTTCCTTTATACTTACTTGTTGATTCCTGATTTAGTAATATACACACTATAAATGTTTTCTAATTTACATAGCCATGTTTGGAACTATGTTATATCTATTTTTCAGTGTAATTAGTGGTTAATGTGTGCTTAGTACATTAGGTCTGACTCATGCTCACTTAGAAATGAA
This sequence comes from Allium fistulosum, assembly GCA_030737815.1. Taxonomy (NCBI): domain Eukaryota; kingdom Viridiplantae; phylum Streptophyta; class Magnoliopsida; order Asparagales; family Amaryllidaceae; genus Allium; species Allium fistulosum. Next base: position 1,195,786,856 of record CM060902.1, read on the forward strand.
GAACAGGTATAAATACTAATTACTTGTACAAAATTTACATGATTACATGTCCCCACCAGATTTACGTGATTTAGTTTCCTTTTGATATACAACCGCAGGAAACACACTCATTAACCTATACTTTAATAATCTATACTATCACCCATATGTATCTGCATTTAAGGCAAGTAACTCACTCCTCGGATTTTCATGTATGTTAGTTCAGGTAAAGCAAGTAACTACAGGAGTTAGCCAATTCACCTGTTTACTAAGATTCTCACTCAGCCCCGTATTAAGAAAGTCATCCATCTCCTTTTCTAGTCAAACCAAAAGGCATGCTAATTTTCTATCATACTTAAATGTACAGTCCATATTGATTTAATGTAATATCAGTACCAAAAGCTATCTAACGTACATGAACATGAACTATAAAAAAATACTAAATGTATTTGTCAACGTTATGGCTATTCTCAGTACAATACAGAAATAAAAATGAAGCACATGCAAAAAATGTTCAATTCGCAAGCATTAAAATACAGTGGTCTTATAAAATAGTACTGAAGATGCATTATAAAATAATATGGGTTCTATTACAATTATAGGAGATAGTAAAGAGCCAATAAAATTCAGATGTTTTTCTAATTTTATTTATCATTTCATTTTATTTTTATATTTTTCTGCAGAGCCAATGGTCTATATTCAACAGCCAAAGCTACATGGTTACTGCATTTATGTTACATTTAGATGATCTTAATTCGATTTAGTATATAGTTGGAGGATGTAAATTAAGTCAGACATTAGCATATATGATACTTGTTATAGAAAAACTGTCATAGAACCATAGCAGTTTCAATAGCAGTGAATATAATATTTATTGTGTCTGCCATTTGATTGCTTCTGACCATACTTTTAACAAAGGAATTGTCTACTATTTGATTGCTTCTGACCGCAGTTTTAACGCGGTGTTAATAGACGAAGCCTGCTTATTTATAAACAAATGGAAAACAACTTTTAAAAAGCATGGCCTGTTTCAATGCCAAAATTAGTAAAAAAAGATTAGTTGGCTTGGTTAATTTATTATTGTTATAAACTTAACTAATTTTTTATATCAAACTATAGTTTATCATTATTGTTGTTGTTGTTGTTGTTGTTGTTATTACAAACTTAGTTAATGTTTTTATCAAATTTAGTTTATTATTATTATAATTATAACCTTGTTAATTTTTATAATACTTGGTTAATTTTTATAAACGTATTTAATTTTTATAAAACTTAGTTAGTTTATTCAAACTATCGTTTACTATTATTGTTGAAATATAACAAAATTGAAGAGATCAAAGTTTAAGAACTCCTATAGATACAAGTGTAATTTGTGTTTATTCAGCAAACGACGTATAAAGAAGAAAAAACTCAACACTCGAACTCCAAAATCTGATGATACAAGGTAACTCGAAAAATTAGATTCCCAGAAATTTCTAACCTGAACTAAATTTGCACCAAGAAGAACAAACTCAGCAACATCAGCACCAGTTTCTACACCCTCAATCCCAGAATGTGATGTATCTCTATCGCCAAAATCTTCTTTTATCATTCTTGCATTGTTTCCCTGTATGGTCTTGCCTTCTTCCAGGGCCTGATATATTTATAAAACCATAGTTTTTAGACAATTCTTAAAAGGAAGAAACAAGTAATGTATAAAACTCATAACAACTGGTTAAAAATAAACCTTACAACTCATCATCTTTTTTAAACACACAATGCAATCATATATTTATAATAACACATGTGTTGATATGGTTTCATTTCCAAACAAAAGCACTAACAACAAACCTTCTCTTGTAAACAATGTCATTAGTAACAGGCAGCCCATATTGCTTCAGATTGGATTACAATATTACGTAATGCAAAATTAAATACCAATAGACACTACCTATTCAGTGCAATATTTAGATCTGCTGTCTTGATGCTGCCTAGTTGATATATGTGGTTTCTTGACTGTAATGAATTGGTTTTGTTATGTAAATGCATACTTGTCATGTTCTGTGTTTATCACTTTTCAAGAGCTTGTATGTAACTTATCTCAGCAATTCTCTATAAAACTGTGCATGTATATGCACTGCTTTCTATTGTATAATTACTCCATAGTATGATTTGTCTACAATTCATAAACATAGTTGATTTTTGATTGGTATATACAGTAAGGAATAAAATAATCTATGTATTCTTAGTTCCAAAGATGCATTTATTTTTATCAGTTGTACCATCCATTTTTTTCAAGCATTTTGTAATCAGTTGTTTCAATATGCCATTCAAACCCATAATACTTTTCTTTACAGTAGTACCTCAGCCTTTTCTTTAGAGTAGTCTAAAAGAGAAATTACCTCCTAGTGAATTTTAACTAGGATGTTTCAGCACTTTAAACTATTTATTGCATTACGACCACGGATGGCATCATGAACACATATTGTTTCATAGCCTGCATGCATGAGTTATCCAGTACCCATTCTTCAAAGTCCCGTCTGCTAAATCATAGATAAAACCTTCAGCAATCCCTGTAAAACTTTAACCATGTAAATAACTCGGATTAAAAATAACTAAACAATACAATCAGTAACCTTTCATATCAAAGAAATCTTAAGAAACTCCAGTAAATCTCATTGTTTAGAAATACGAAGACCGACAAAATGATTGACGGTACATCAATTGCAAACAACACCTAAAAGCAAACAAACAAAACAAACACACACAAAATCAAGTAGAAAACAAACAAAGAGAAATGAGTGTAAATCTGGTAGGAACAGTATTGCAAAAAAAAAGAACAAGCAGGTTGTCCACCAATCCTCTCATTACAGCGTTCATATAAAAACATGTGCATGCATACCCCCCGCACTATTGTAAGACCCTACGGAACATATTTACATTCTAAAACAAAACAAAGAACTGTCGTCGGTAGCTTAATTTTAAAGTGTAGAACATGTGAGCCAAAATCGCACTTCCTATTAGCTTGTAATTCAAGGTATAAGAAAATAAAAAGGACATCCAAAATCATACTCTACTATACAAACCAATAAAATGAACATATCACTAAAACATGTAATATGTTAAAATAAAAATCCTAAGCCTCACATTACATTGGCAATGCAACCTGTATATTCATCTATGTTCTGCCACATACTGAGAGAGTGGCACAACCTCAAACGATGAATGAGAAGGCATATAAGCAAGTTCCTACAAATGGAGCAGGATCCATTTAAGCCTGAACCAAGCATCAATGCAAAACACAAATGAAATTTATACCTGCAACCATTTAAGCATCTCCCCTTTCCTCTCATATTCACACAAACAATTTGAGCATACATTGTTATTGCTAACCATTAACTATACTTGTTATCTAGGACTAGACAATCTAGAATGACGCCTATGACTCCAGCAAACGAATCAAAGTTATAACAGACTGTTGCGCAGTGTGTGGCACTGAGGAAACCCGGTGAAATTTACACGAACTAGATGCTACTATGTTTCTCTTTGTGAATGAGAAGCAGAGATATCCTCTCATGCATTCCTTTATCTCTCCTCTACAATAATATTCTCTTACCCTAGTTTTTCTCTAAACATATAAAAAGAAGCTTTTCAGTTGAAAATTGATTGCCTATTACAGTAACTAAAGGCAATATAAATGAGGATCCACATCAGACTACCATACCTAAGATGAAAAATTATTTCGGATAACCGTAAATATAGATATTGATTTACATGTTGTAATGCATACACTACAAGAAATTTTATTTTTGGTGGCGCACAAAAAACGCTACCAAAACTTATGGTAGCGTTTTGATAAACGCCGTGATAAAACCCGCAATGATTTTTAGTTCCATTTATTTCAATGCTACTATAAATCCTTTTATTGCAGCGTTTCTCAAACGCCACCATAAATCTTTTTGCAGCTGCGTTTACTCAACACCACTATATGTATTTCTGTAGCATTTTTGAAACGGTACTAAAAGTTGTTGATCATTTTGCAACATTTTTTCATGCTATTATTTCCTGTTGATGGTCTATTTTGTTTCTACTATATCAATCAACAATCACTCACATAATCATCATATTCAAACAATTAAAAAAACATATTAATCATATAATCAAATAAGATATCCATAACCATTCTAATACAATAATTTTTTGATAAAATGACCAAACTCACATACAATAACCATTCGTATACAAATTTACATACCTAGTACTAATAAAATGTTATACCAAAATGGTGCTAGCAAAACGCTTGATTACCCATAATTCTTTGTTGCATGCACAAGTGAAAGCTAGCACCATAAAAGTCCAACCTTGCTCTCTTTGGAAATCTAATGCATGCACAAGTGAAAGCACAACATATAGTCAAACAATTATGTTAATTCGTAGGACTTCAAATCTAATATCAAACATCTACAACATTGTGCGAGTATATCATATTATAAATAATGTCGTATAAATAATCAAAGTTATAGACGAAATGAAATAAATAAGTCCAATCTTACAGTTATATATAAAATATTTTTAAATTAGTTATATTATTATTATTTATAAAATTTAGTTAACTTAAACTTAGTTAATTTTATAAAACTTGTTTAATTTTAACAAAGCCTAGTTAATTTTTATTAACTTGGTTAACTTAATTTATTATTATTATTATTATTAAAACTCGGTTAACTTAATTATATTATTATTATTATTATTATAAAATTAGTTAAATTTTATAAACTAAGTTAATTTATCATCATCATCATCATTATTTATAAATCTTTGTTAAATTAGTTATATTATTATTATTTATAAAATTTAGTTAACCTAAACTTAGTTAATTTTAACAAAACTTAGTTAATTTTTATTAACTTGGTTAGCTTAGTTAATTTATTATTATTATTACTAAACTCGGTTAATTTAATTATATTATTATTATTATAAACTTAGTTAATTTTATAAACATAGTTAATTCATCATCATCATAATCATCGTTATTATTTATAAAACTTTGTTAAATTAGTTATATTATTATTTATAAAATTTAGTTTGTTTAAACTTAACTAATTTTATAAAGCTTGTTTGATTTTAACAAAACTTAGTTAATTTTTATTAACTTGGTTAACTTAATTAATTTATTATTATTATTATTAAAAAACAAGGTTAATTTTATTATTATTATTAGTAATATAAACTTGGTTTTATAAACTTAGTTAAGCCATCATCGTTGTCATCTTTATTATTTATAAAACTTTCTTAAATTAGTTATAGTATTATTATTTATAAAATTTAGTTAACATAAACTTAGTTTTATTATTATTATTATTATTATTATTATAAACTTAGTTAATTCATCATCGTCGTCGTCATTTATAAAACTATGTTAAATTAGTTATATTATTGTTATTATTATAAACTTAGTTAACAAGTATTCTCAGTCAATACTAATTTTTATAAACTCAATTAATTTTACTATTATCTACTAAGTTAATATTATTTATAAAATTAATGATAAAATTAGTATTATCATGTTTTATGTTAAATTAGTATTATCTTAACTCTCAATTTAGTATTAATGATAAAATTAATGATAATATAAACTTAGTTTTAAATTATCTTAACCCTCTATTTAGTATTATCTTAACCCTCTATTTAGTACTAATTTTATAAAATTAATGATAATACTAATTTAACATAGTTTCACTATAATACTAATTTTTAACCCTTTATTTGTTCTCATTTATTAATTTTATTATTATAAACTTAGTTAACAAGTATTCTCAGTCAATACTAATTTTTATAAACTTAGTTAATTTTTATTAATTTGGTTAACTTAGTTAATTTATTATTATTATCATTAATAAAACTTGGTTAACTTAATCATATCATCATCATTATTATTATAAACTTAGTTAATTTTTATAGACTTAGTTAATTCCTCATCATCATCATCATCATTATTTATAAAAATTTGTTAAATTGGTTATATTATTATTATTTATAAAATTTAGTTAGCTTAAACTTAGTTAATTTTATAAAACTTGTTTAATTTTAACAAAACTTAGTTAATTTTTATTAACTTCGTTAATTTATTATTATTATTCTTATTCTTCTTGTTTATAAAACTCAGTTAATGTGATAACCCGATTTTTCATACCGAAAAATCGAACCATCAGGATTAAAGAAGAAGGAGGTAGAAGAAGAAAATAGAAAACAACATCATAATCTCACAATCGCAGTGGAACAATATATAATAGATATCAACAGATCTTTATACAAAAGAACTATTACTGTTTTTATACATTACATCATCAGAGTACAATATAATCAACATCACAATTCAGGACAGTTATAATAACTTGTTCCACATACAGAATACACAACACAGCGGAATATACATCATATATGTGTGATACGTCTCGCCATCCGGCTCGTCTCCTGAGCTCCACAGCATCATAACCCGTATCCTATAATACTCGGTCTGACCCGAGCATTATAATAAAATAACACCCGAGTCAGTCTAGAAAACCAGCGTGAGAAAACACACTCAATTGGATTATTAAAGTTTTTCAAACCCTTTGAAATCAAAAGCATCTCGTAAGACCACGCCACAAATAAACATGTCGGGTTTTTACCTTACGATAGCCAAAACACTTTTTATCAAATCCATCTGATATTATAATAGTGTCTATATACAAATATTTATTCAAATAGCCGAAAATGTTACATCTATTAAATTCCAGCTAATAGGTATACAAACAAAACCGTAAAGGCACGTAGGGAGAATGGATTTTCAACTAATGACTAGGCACTGGGGAACCACCTGTCACAGTACCTGGTCTAGATCAGTGTACCGAGGACCACGCCCGATACCCTGCAACACAAGACCGGAACTACCCCTTACTGGATAATCCCGAGTAAGATCACCCCACGGTTGGGATCAGCAACCGCACCACTAAGCCGAAATAAAAAGGGACATCTAGATAGGGATGACCTCACCCTAATGAGTGCTACCCACATAGCCTTGCTGCATAACCCCTGATTTTCAGTCATTTCCGGTTGATGAGGCTCGAGGCTAAGCGTTACCTTTTTAGAACATATCCCTTGGAATGCTCATCGTCCACCTGACGATGTTCTGAAAGCATTCATCCATACAAGTCCGTCCCGGGTTCGAACGGAACCGAAGGCACTACTCCTACTACATCCATTTTGGAATCACCCTCAGGATTAGTAGCGATTAGCTCTTGCACTTCACTGCTCCATCTTCGACTCCGAACTCGTTTTCCCCACGAAAACGTACAAACCGGATCGAAATGGTTTTCTGGAGATAAATCTCGATCCCGGTCTCTTCGAAACGATCAGCGCATTGGCCAACATTGATAGTCGGTGATTTAACTATCAATTAACATTCACAAACATCCATCAAATAATAAATAATTCTCCAAATTATTTATTTACCTCACAAATATCTTCGCAAGATATATTTCCATTTTCAACCCTTTTGAAAACAGTTTCAAACCGTTCTTCTCTCATGGAATAAATTTCCCAAATATTTTCTATTTCCACTGAAATCACCAAGTACAAACACTTAGACTTTAAAATCATTTAAAACACTTAATTATAGAATATACTATTAAACATTTAGATTTAAAACTACTTTAATACTTTATTTTATAAAAATATACACTTTAAGAATATTTAAAATAAGGCTACTTTATAAAATATAAAACTAAATTTTTATCTCTTTTAAAACATAATACCAAGTCACCTTTATATAATTACTACTCAAATAAATTTGAAAAAAATCCTTACTTTAAAATTTAAACATTTAAAAATAATAGACCAAAACATACTTTTAAAACAACTTTGAAACTTTAACTTATACTTAAGAATTTGCTTTGAAAACGTACTTGGCTATCCAGGGAAATATACTTCTCCTTCACATCTTTAAAAATAAATCACTATTTATTTTTAATCACATTTACCCATTCCTTTTATAAATTCCCACCTTGAATTTATCCTTCCAAATATCCACTGATATATTACTTCACTTTTATAAACCCAGTTTATAAATTCCACAGTTCCACCTTCCTTTCAAGACACGGTTTCAAATACTAAATCAATTTCCAAATTGATTTTCAGATTTTGTTCCATTTTGAAATAAATTCCTTTACTCACTCAAATTCATTTCAAAACCCATTAACTTCATATTTTACTTCTCCATTATGATTTAAAATCTTGTTTAACTGAAAATATCAATTGCATACTCTTCCAAATTCCTTCCTTATCCTTCCCAGTAAATTTTAAACTTTGGATTACAATGAATTCCTTAAAATAATATCAGTTAAGGTTAAAATTCATTATTTCTCTGTTTATTCAAAATCCCCTTTTCCATACTCGGAATTTATCAATTAAAATTTTAAAATCACTTTTATTCTTTCCTAATTCATTCTTGAATTTTATTCAAATTCTCTATAGTTATTTCACTTACAAATTTTCTCCTTTTATTTCCTTTCCCAAAAATCCAATTTATATATTTTTGTAACTCATTATACCAAATAAATTCAATCAAACCATAACATCCAATACTCCAATTATCAATATAATTCATCATAGGATATCAAATAATCATATCACAGAATATTTAAACTAAACTAAATATTTGAGGAATCCAGTTGGATCCCTCCAAACTGTTTCCCTGCATCCACAGACGTTAGCACAATACCAATTCCACTTCGAGGTGGAATATCGCGGTATATGGGATTAATATAATATCATCCGCTATTATGCGGCGCATAGGGTCTCATCCGCTATATAATGCGGGAATATCAATCACTCCAATATATACTATATATAATATAGCACATCAAATCAATTCAATCATTCAACCAATTATTTAAATTTAACTATTTAAATTTAACTTAAACCCAGATGAGTGAGATTAACTCACCTTTGATTTTTGTTTTTGCAATCCGACCAAACCAGCTATTTCCTTCACGGTTTTGGACCTTGTATAACATTATAAAATTTATTAATATTTGAAATAAATCGGAAAATAAATTACCATTTAACAAATTTAATTTACTAATAATTTAATTTAACTAATAGTTTAAATTTTTAAACCAATTTTCTTTTAATAAATTTTTTAGTGACAAAAATCATTATTTAAGTTTGTTAACAAATTAATCTCCATTATTTTAAACTCAAACCTGTACGTGAAAATATTTATATATGTATTTACTGTTTCCTGTATATATATACACACACACACACACACACATAGAAATCTGCATATATATGCCTTACTGTCAAAATTTCATTTCTCTAATTATTAATTAATTAACTAACTGTTATACCCAATACTAATTAAACAAATTTACTATCTTTTCCTAGTCTAATACAGTTCATATATATTTATTTATGAAAATAAAATTGATCGATACCTTACTGCAAACCCTAGCTACCCCTCATCGACAACGGCAAACAACCACCACTCAAATTCGACCCAGCAATCCCTCCTCGCAAATGAAGCCACGTCGAGCCTCGCCGACGATCCCCAAAACCACAGCTAGTGTCGACCTTCGTCACTCGCACGCATCGTCTCCCTTCAACCTGAACGTCACCACCCCACGAACTCGAATGCAACAACATGCGAGTGACTCCTTCCCCAATACGCGATCGGAACCCTAGCGCGCGCGACCTGGAGTCACGATGCTCGACCCTCTGGACTTCGAACGACCCCACTGCCTCTCTACTCGCCTTCGTCCCGAGCTTCCAGTCAAGCCGCCGCTTGAATGATCGAATGGCAGGAAATCGAGCTACCGATTGAGGACTCGAGGGGATTGATACGATTTCAGACATGGATTTTAATTTACTTTCCCCTTTTTTTTTCGAGAGGATCCTAAAAGGAAAACGAAGCAGACAATGGAGTTGTAAAAGTTCGAAGCAACGAACATTATTTGGTTCGGGGAAATTTGGAGGTAGAAGTAAGGAGCGAAAGAAGAGGCTGTCGCCATTATTTTGATTTTTCGTTTGATTTTTTTCTCTGATTTGTTTTCATTTGAAACTGAAAAGGGAAAGAAGGGTTGCATGATAAAAGAGGAAGAGGCAAGACGTGATGTTGAACAGATGGTGGCGTGCAGAAGAAGGCCATAGTGATACGAAGTGAATAAAAATACAGCTGATGTGAAATAATCTCAGCTGATGGTTGACTGGTGTATATATATATTTAATTTAAATTCAAATTATCTCGATAAATGCAACTTAAATTTTCGAACTCCTATCGAGGCGTGCTGCTATGCGTTTATAATGTTATATGCCTATTCTGAACGCAACGGAAAAGGTTTCGAGTCCTAACTCGATCGTATGGAGAAGATAACTTTTTGAACCAGTTATTTTATTAAATTTTCGATATGAATCTCAGCGCGTTTTTCTACCGTACAATCACACGACAACTCCAAATGCTACGAAAATTGAAATCCGATAATAATACAATATTACGGATCCAATGGAACTGGTTTCGTTGAATTCCGAGACTGTGCCCCGGAAGGCAATTTTTAAATATCGATTTGAACGATAAAATTTCAAAACCGAACAAAACACTTTTAAATTCAATTTTAAAAGTTCTATCACCTTCAGTATTAACAATGTAAATTTTCCAAGCCTTCAAATTATTTTTAACATGCTTAAAACCCCAGATTCAATATTTTACCCAATCTCCAATTATTAAATTCAATATTTAATTATCCAATAAATAGAGATATTTGAAATTTAAGTTAAAATTAACCTTTTAAATATTTAAAATCAATTAAATATTCCAATTTCAAATATCTAAAAATTCCGGGTCATCACATTCCTCCCCCCTTAAAAGAATTTCGTCCCCGAAATTACTAGTTAGAAAGAATGATCCAATACCCGTCAATTATTTCCCAAAACCAACCAGTTTCAACAACTTGCCAAAACAAATATTTTTATCAAAGACACACTAACCCTCTTTCTAACTTTCCAGCTTATCCATTAGTTCCAAACAATATTACTTATCAATTCAAATTTAAATTTTAAACTAAATTTTGAATTATCAAAATTTTCTCAAAAGTTTTCTAACTCCCTAAATTTTTGAAATTTTTTGCTAGCGTCTCCTTTGCGCGGCTAGCTCGGTACAACTACAAAATGCCTCTATGGGCCCCTAAATTTCAAAAGAAAACAAAAAGGCCAGGTGGCTAGATCAGAAAATCATCAAATTTCATACAGAAATTTAAATACACACCTTTTTGTTGGGCCATTTAAATTTATCTCCTGAAATCAAAAAATACCAATTCCTTTTGCTTTTTAAACACCTGTGTCCTACTCAGCAATAATATCCAATTACAACATTCAAAATCGCCTTACACATTTCTTTACAAAAGTTTTCATATCTATTTCATTCACATTCGTACAATGCACATATATCATTCGTACGCAATATCAAATTCGATCGCTCGCTCGATCACACAATTTCACTTCCGAACTAGTATCGTCCACCCGACTTCCTAGTACGGACTCAAATCTGGTTTCTTGATCAGAAACCGTCATCCTCCTTGCATAGCCACAAACTATGATAGAGAATTTCCAGAATCAATCAAAATCCATATCCAGGGTTCGCCGTCGAAAATCGAGTGAAAAATCCTAACTCGGATCGGTATAATTACCTCGAAATTCTGTGCTCGAATCCGGATCAAATCACTATGCGAATAAAATAATATACGTACATCCTACGTATTAATTTCAATTGATTATTAGCTATATCAATTCTCTTTTATTCACATTCATTTTGATTTCTATTCACTTATCCACAATTATCCAATTTCACAACTTTCAATATTTAAACCTTCATTCAATTATTCACTTAGAATAATTTTCTCAATACCAAATTTACTTAAGAATTTCACCATTCATTTCTTAAGTTCAACTTTGTATACCCTTATATTATTACTTTCACTATACCACTTGGTTTTAATTTACTTCTATTCAAATTGGATTCCAATTCCATATAGATTCAATTTTCTTCAATTTACTAATTCATTTCAAATCTAATTTTTTTTTCCAATTTTCATTCAAATTTTCATTTTCAATTCTACTTGAATTCAATTTATCTTCAAACCCTGAATATTGAATTTTATTCACCTTACTTTACATACACAATTTTAAATCAGATTTCAATATTCAGTTTCAATTCTATTTGCTTACCAATTTTAAATCATTTGTCGTTAGTGAAAATTTAAAAAAATTTCTAACTCCCAAAATTTTTCGAAATTTTTTGGCAGAATCTCCTTTGTACGGAGGAGCTTTTTCAATTTGACAAGAAATATAAATATATATACATCGACCCACACGGTCGGAAAACAAAAAAACAAACAACAGTTCATATTTCCTATCTTTTTATTGCATAGGCGTACCTCTATTTAGCATTTTTAAGCAAGCGGCTTATTATTTTAGCAACTAGCGCAACCAAATCCAGCCAAACGGCTTCCAAAACCTGTACTCACTCAACTTAAACATGTAAGTACTAAATATATGAAATTTATTAACATTTCACTTACTTTCAATAGCTAAACACATGCATTTCATAAGCAACATACACCAAACACTTTCCATGAGCAATTTATATGATTGCAAAACTAATTCAATTGCTTTCAATCAATTCATATGCCATTTCATTCAATTTTAAGGGTTTGCAATTCAATTTTCTTACATTCAGTTCATTTTTAAACCAAACAAGCTCATATTCAATTTAATTGATTTCAAAATCAATTTTATTTCACTTCTATCAATTCATTGAATTTATTTAATCTCGTTCCCGTCAAATGAAAATTTATTTCTACGCAATTCGACTATATTCATGTGAATAAATAATTACTTAAGCTTATAACCATTTTAAATTGATACCAACTCAATTTGTATTTAATTCCTTCCATTTAATTCATTTAGCCCATCCATTTTAATTCACATTCTTAATTTATCAAAATAATATCCAAGCACGTATTTAACTCATTTATACTCGAATTGGATTTTATTTGCAACTCAAATCATTTTCTATTATAATCCAATTCCATTTCATTTGACAACATTTCCACTTACATTTAATTCATTCCCAATCCAAGTTGAATTTTATTTATAACCCGAGTTTATTTCACGATTTACTTAAGTCGAGCTTTCATCCAATATTTACTTAAGTTATTTATTAATTAACAAGGCCATTTCAATCTATTTCTACTCACTTGAGTTTTATTTACAACTCAAACCATCACTATTTCAATCCAACTCTATTTTATTTACTAATTAATTATCAATTAGTTTATTCCAATTTTATACCCAATATTTGATTTTTATTTCCAAAAATCACTTTAACTATTTTACTTGAGTTCAATCTATTTTATAAGGACAAATTTTCAAAAGAGGCTGTTTTTCAAAACCATATGCACAAATAGGCCAAGTTGAAAACAATTTGCAGATATAGGCTAGTTTTGCCACCTCAGCGACGAGGTGACATTTTTTTTTTAAAAAATAACACGGGGCGCATTTGTGAAATGCGCCCCTTGTAATTTACATTGGCGCATCTGCCAAATGCGCCAGTGTAAATACAGGTCTAAAACCTGGACAGCAAGCTTCATATTCAAATCCAAATACATAAAATTCAAATCCAAACGAACAATCTTAAATGATAGCAAATGTTTATCAACATAAAAGCAAACAAATAAAACTACCAGTAAATAAATTCTAGCATAACATAATTAATATTCGATTACATTCAAATTAAAGTAGAAGTTATAGTTCGGTTACAAAAGCAAACTAATAGTTCGGTTACAAAAGAAAATAAAAATAGGAATACTCATGGTTGAGTAGGATCGTCTTGAGTAGGTGGGGGTTGAGAAGGTCCAGCGTCTTGCGATTGGTGTGTATCTTGCCTTCTTTTAGTTCTTCGCTCTCTAGTCTGCATAGCTTGTTCGGAAGAGCTTGGCCGTGTTAATCGATTTCTAAAAAGTAGTGTGTCAATAAGTTTCTTAAAATTAAGACAACGTGGTTGAACTTCTCGTTCGGGTACTCTACCATGTCCGATATCGTCCAATCCTCTTCCTACCATCTCTAGTACGTCGACCTACAAGTTGCAGTTATTTATTCAAAATTAGAAACATGATTCAAGTGAACGAACTTAAAATATCACGGTAATGTGAAGATTTACCACGTCTCGCTCAAGCGGTGCACGAGCGGTGTATGCTCGTTCGTGAGAAGTCCGATCTGCAACAATGAATCTTCGAGTAATCGACCAGTACCAAGTCATGTATCTCGAAATAGGAATGGTAGGAAACTGTTGGTGGACGATACGGTTATGTCTATCGTTCCACTGAACGATAGCAAACTCCAAATCTGGCTTTTGTTCGCATGGATCAGGTATGTGTTGATGAAGACCAAACTGTCGCATCACTCGATCAGGATTATACATTTGTACATCTCGCATGCATATGATAGGTGTCTTACAAAGCCAACTATGCATCCCACTTAGACATATCTGCGGAAGATCGACTAGCACATCCTGTGTGTACGGATTCCATATAACAGCTTCATCTGTTAACATGTCGAGCTGGTCGCGATAGAAAGTGGCCACTTGCTTTGGAGACTCAACCCAACTCCTTGAACCAAACCATCTATACCAATAGTTATACAATTAGAGTTTTATTAGTACAAAAATACACACATGTAAATGTAGTTGGAAATTAACTACCTTGCACTGTAAGGTAATGTTCTGTCGATCTGCATGGTAGTCACATTTGGACGGCCAATGGGAAGATGTGTCCATGCCCAAAGCTGCAAAATTTTTAAATATAGTAGAATTAAATATTACATATGAGTGAGTTATAACAAATATATCTGTGCATATTATACCTGTAAAAGCGAGAGACAACCAGCACGGCAAATGCGCCCACCCATATATAATATAGCACATCAAATCAATTCAATCATTCAACCAATTATTTAAATTTAACTGTTTAAATTTAACTTAAACCCAGATGAGTGAGATTAACTCACCTTTGATTTTTATTTTTGCAATCCGACCAAACCAGCTATTTCCTTCACGGTTTTGGATCATGTATAACATTATAAAATTTATTAATATTTGAAATAAATCGGAAAATAAATTACCATTTAACAAATTTAATTTACTAATAATTTAATTTAACTAGTAGTTTAAATTTTTAAACCAATTTTCTTTTAATAAATTTTTTAGTGACAAAAATCATTATTTAAGTTTGTTAACAAATTAATCTCCATTATTTTAAACTCAAACATGTACGTGAAAATATTTATATATGTATTTACTGTTTCCTGTATATATATATATACACATAGAAATCTGCATATATATGCCTTACTGTCAAAAATTCATTTCTCTAATTATTAATTAATTAACTAACTGCTATACCCAATACTAACTAAACAAATTTACTATCTTTTCCTAATCTAATACAGTTCATATATATTTATTTATGAAAATAAATTGATCGATACCTTACTGCAAACCCTAGCTACCCCTCACCGACAACGGCAAACAACCACCACTCAAATTCGACCCAGCAATCCCTCCTTGCAAATGAAGCCACGTCGAGCCTCGCCGACAATCCCCAAAACCACAACTAGCGTCGACCTTTGCCACTCGCGCGTATCGTCTCCCTTCAACCTGGATGTCGCCACCCCACGAACTCGAATGCAACAGCAGGCGAGTGACTCCTTCCCCGATACACGATCGGAACCCTAGCGCGCGCAACCCGGAGTCGTGATGCTCGACCCTCTGGACTTCGAACGACCCCACTGCCTCTCTACTCGCCTTCGTCCCGAGCTTCCAGTCAAGCCGCCGCTTGAATGATCGAATGGCAGGAAATCGAGCTGCCGATTGAGGACTCGAGGGGATTGATACGATTTCAGACATGGATTTTAATTTACTTTCCCTCTTTTTTTTCGAGAGGAGCCTAAAAGGAAAACGAAGTAGACAATGGAGTTGTAAAAGTTCGAAGCAACGAACATTTTTTTGTTTGGGGAAATTTGGAGGTAGAAGTAAGGAGCGAAAGAAGAGGCTGTCGCCATTATTTTGATTTTTCGTTTGATTTTTTTTCTCTGATTTGTTTTCATTTGAAACTGAAAAGGGAAAGAAGGGTTGCGTGATAAAAGAGGAAGAGGCAAGACATGATGTTGAACAGATGGTGGCGTGCAGAAGAAGGCCACAGTGATACAAAGTGAATAAAAATACAGCTGATGTGAAATAATCTCAGCTGATGGTTGATTGGTGTGTATATATATATTTAATTTAAATTCAAATTCAAATTATCTCGATAAATGCAACTTAAATTTTCGAACTTTTATCGAGGCGTGTTGCTAAGCGTTTATAATGTTATACGCCTATTCCGAACGCAATGGAAAATGTTTCGAGTCTTAACTCGATCGTATGGAGAAGATAATTTTTTGAACCAGTTATTTTATTAAATTTTCGATATGAATCTCAGCGCGTTTATCTACCGTACAATCACATGACAACTCCAAATGCTACGAAAATTGAAATTCAATAATAATACAATATTATGGATCCAATGGAACTAGTTTCGTCGAATTCCGAAACTGTGCCCCGGAAGGCTATTTTTAAATATCGATTTGAACGATAAAATTTCAAAACTGAACAAAACACTTTTAAATTCAATTTTAAAAGTTCTATCACCTTCAGTATTAACAATGTAAATTTTCCAAGCCTTCAAATTATTTTTAACAGGCTTAAAACCCCAGATTCAATATTTTACCCAATCTCCAATTATTAAATTCAATATTTAATTATCCAATAAATAGAGATATTTGAAATTTAAGTTAAAAATTAACCTTTTAAATATTTAAAATCAATTAAATATTCCAATTTCAAATATCTAAAAATTCCGGGTCGTCACAGTTAACCTAGTTATATTATTATTATATTATTATTATTATTATTTATTTATAAAATTCAGTTAACTTAGTTATATTACTATTATAAATGTTTGAACAACAGCAGATAAAACAGTATAAAAGATGAGTGTTTGAATATCTAGATTATACTACAAGCACCCGAATTATGAATAAAAAAGGACATTCCTAGAGAGAAAAGGGACACATGAAAATTTCCACATAAAGTATTATTCTATCAGACTGCATCTAATACTCACCCACATCTGGACAGGCTGATGCAAATTAATTTCAGCGAGACATTCCATATCAGGGTCCACGCTAATCCACAACAATGGTGAATCCATGCTACAACATAAATTGGTTGCCAGTATTCAGTTTAGGTGAACAAGATGCATAAAACATAAATAGCCGCAAAACTTACATTACCTCACACGCATATCTAAATTTGCAAACGTGTGCTAAGGGGACCTTGTGAGATATTCTGATAAAAAAATAACGATCAATCTAGAAATGCAACATACCATACTTGAAAATGATTGAGGGTCCTTCTAATACAAATATTGTTGAATAGTATAAAGAAAGCATTTTCAATCTAGAAAGGATTATGCACATAAATAACTTTAGTATTGCATATCACACTTCAAATGTCTTGCATCACCATACACAATACAAACACTTACTAAAGCACTGCCCTAGGTCTCAGGCGTGAATGAATTCTATTTAATAACCGCCCTATTGAAAATCTAAAAAATGCAGACATGATGTCAAATATGCAGCAACCAAAATTTCATGTCCGATAATAATTGAAATAGATGTCAAATATTTACAGAAAAAAGAAATGACTTAACAAAATGGAAGATATCATAGAAAACAGTACTTACAAATTGGATGTCAAATATGGGTACACTGTAAAGATGCTGTCAGATTGGTTCTGATGATATACTATCTTTTCTAAATGCACAAATACAAATCAAATAAGGCGTTGTAGCATGGTATTTATTTCAGGAGTTTCAAAATATGGACACAAATTTGTTTGAAACGGTGGAAGGAAAAAAATACAATAGATAAAGATATCCCCATGAAGAAGATGTCTGGCACAAGAGAACAGTTTGGTGTAAGAATTTTTTAGTAAATTCAAAATTAATTTTGCAAAATATAAATGCAGATTGTAAAACGCATATCATTGTCTATGAAGTAATATTACAACTTGATACTCATCCAAGGATCTATGTGCGACATACAAGGGTCTCCAAACAGTTCAAAAACTGTTTTAAATTCAAAAACCGTTTCACACCATAAAAAACAAAATTGAAAAGAGAGATTAAAATGAGTGATGATTTCATGTATAAGGTGATGCAAATATATTAAAAAAATGAAAGGAAAAGGCAATATAAGGTGATGCAAATATAAACAATGTATAAAATATAAATATTTATCTAGAGATGGATTCTTTTTATTGAAAACTCTTAAGATCTAACCAAACTTCATTAGTTTAATTTTCATACTTAATTAACTGAAGGAATTAAATTACATACCTTTACAGAGCATGTACGTGAGAACCAAACCAATACAGCACAATGAACCAACTCCTTGACTATCCTATAAGAAAAAAACAAATCATACTCAAAATTTGTTTCCAAGGCCAATTTTTGCATAGCAATGCCCTCAAATCCAATACCAAACCTGTAAAAAGTATCTATACCAACGGAACTAATCATCTTATAATTTATCAAAAAAAGTCTGTTGGGTAATTTAGAGAATTATCCACTATGTTTATTTACGTAACTAACTATTTATTTATATAGCTAACCATAGCATATCAATACGCTTAAATATAAAACAAAACCTATAATAAATTAGCTAGACTGTGAGAAATAGTAGGTGAGTTGTATATTATCATAATAAATTATAATCTACTGCATAGTTCTTAATTAAATATAATTTAAAGGGGTAGGAATCTCCATATTCGTATCTGAGTTGTAAGTTGTATATCTATGATCTCCCATAAAAGTAACTGTAGGTGAAGCTGATTGATTGCACCCAGTCACCATCTAAGCACATGCTGCTACTTGTAAGAGTTCTTCAAATACAGCCTCGAGCGCAATGGTATCAATGGCCTCCCCATCATCAATATCCTTTGGTGCATGCTGGGCTTGTGGTTTGTCAATATCAACAATGACGCTGTCTGATTTTTTTCCCACTTTAGTAAGTAGAGATGTTGTCATCGTAGAATCTTTTGTTCACTTCATTTTCCTCTTGTATCCTAACATCAGTTTGTGGAGTATTCTTTCCTTTTCCATTAGGGAATATCACAGCTGCCATATGACTGCTTCCTTTTTGAACCTCCCGTTATCTCGTCCCACACAATAAGGAGGCTTTTGACCTGCAAAGGTCATAATAAAGCATAAAACAATATAAACAAGATTAGACTTTCGCAACATAAATTGGGCACGAGTATAGCTTTTATCAAACGCAAACCAGTAGAAGCCCAATAATGTTTGTAGGATCTCATGAACAGACTTCTAAGTGATAACATACTTCTTAGTTATATTTTTAAAACCAACACATCATTATGGAAATCAAAAGAAGGAAAGAAGATCCAAAGCAAACTTCTAAGTTATAACATACTTGAGAGAAAATATTGCTGCAATCAATACACACCAAAATGTTAATAATTTGAAAGTGTTCTATTTGGACCATGTAAATATGTAATCATATGGTTCGTGTTTTACATACAAACCCAAGAGAAAATATTGTTGCCAATCAAACTGGACTGGATCTCAAAAGAAATTGCCTCAACCCTTGGCGTACTGCTAAGGTTTCCCAACATCGAGTGGGCAGCTGATTGGCATAGAAAAATGACATTATTACAATAAAATATGTAGAATATTGACCAAGCTTAATAAACGTTAAGTTGTGATCTGACACTGCAGTATGTACAACCACTTCACCATACTGCGGATTTGATTTCAGTTCCGAATCAATCTCACCATGCATGTCACATTCAGCTCCTACATTATCAGTACCCAGCTCAGTGACAACCATCAAATCACTCTTTTTTCCATTATAAATGATTCCTTCTCCAAACAACAACCACCTTTCCCAATTACATCCACACCATATTTAATATTTTAACTCTCTTATTTTCTATTGCATCACCTAAAAGCTTACCGTGTTTAGAAAAAATTTCTAGCTGAATTGATTTACTTTCAGTATGGAGATGATGGCAGCACTAAGATGGGTAAACCTAAAACATTCGACAATATTGGCAAATTGAGTACCCTTTCCACTCCTAGGACCTCCTATACACATGGCATGGAAATAAAGTTCAAATAATATTTGTATCAAGATAAAAGTGTACAAAGTAATAGCTAGGGTACACTAACATCAAGATTAATTATATATCAAGATAATATTTGTTTTAAGGTTTGATTAGAATATAAAACTAGGGTACAATAACATCAGTTTTGCTTCCCATATGGAAGTTAATTATGATATCGAAGGCCAAAGAGTTGGGGAAAATAATACAACGGTCTCAAGATACTCCATTTTTCTTTGTTATAGTAAGATACATGTAACCTTAACAATACAATGATATACAATGAACACACACTATATTTTATTTATCTTCCCAAGTTAGGAAAATAAATCTAAATGTGAGTGCATAAAGGCAGTGGTTTAATGGATGGATTCTTAAAGGTATTTTGTATAATAATAAAAAAGCTATTCACGAGAAAAATGGTATTTGTATAAAAGTCAGAAGTTTAACATTGAAATAGCAGCTACAGACCAATAACAGCTGCTTCTCAAGATTTTTGGTCTCAATAAAACATTTCATTCAGCCATGGGTTTGCTACATCCAACATTTCATTCACCACTTAACCTATATAATACGATCTCATATATGCACAAACGTTTTAAAATATAAGTTATGTCTTATCATAAAAACTTATATCCAGTGATGGTAGCAACATAATAATGAATCATGATTTGTGTATTATCTGATATTACCTATAATGACTGCATCATTAGATGAGTTTTCATACCCATTTAATATGAACATTTAGCATCTAAGCAACTTATTTCTTTTTTGTTGCAAAATACGAACATACAGATACAAATATGTAACTTAAATTGCTTTAATACTACAAAATAGTTGCCAAACATACTCGTGGAATGATAAAATAGAATAGCAAAAGTTTCACGATTTTCGATCATCAACTTAGAAATTTCCAAGCTAGTTGTAGTATTCTTGAACCTTCCAAATATAAATTCAAGTGAACCATGCCTACAGAAATTTGACATATTTACAACTATCTAACTTTATATGAACATTTAACGTCCAACATGCCCTGAACCAAACATAACACAAGTAACTACTATAATCAAGTAATGAAAATACAAAACAGAATAAAATATCTAAGAGCAACCGTCAATATATCCATAAAAAATGTAAGCTAATCTACTAACTTGACCACAAGTTTACGAACAATAGCCTGGCTTGCTTCATGAAGAAACACAATAATTAACTTAAGTCAAGAGCACTGTTCCCCACAACTGCATCCAAAATTAATTCAAACCTAATAATTCACACTCAGTTCAAATTTCAATTTTTCCAGATATTATAAATGGAAAGAAACAGCTTACAACAAGGATAAGTACAGTGAAAATCCAAAATTTGATCATATAATTTAGCAAGGACGACTTGCTAAATATGATACGATTTGAAAAGCCAATGAATCATATAATTTTTAGTCAAAATAGTCGAATTGCAAAATTCGATCGAAATAGTCGATCCAATTGAAACAGTCGATTGAAATATAAAATGCATACCTATTTAGGGTTTACGTATAAATCTCGAGCAAGTAGATGTGGTATCCGATTGAAATAGTCGATGACGAGGGAAAGGGCTAGACCCACGATGATGGCGGAGAGCGCTAGCGCAACAATGACTGTGGAGGAATCGAGGTGAATTTGGATGAAGTGAAAAGGCAAAATTTTTTATGAAGTATTGAAGAGGAATAAAGGGAAGCGTAAATTTTTCTCAGCGTTGACAATGGAGGAAAATGCGACAATAACTTTTTTGGAGCCGCGAAATTTTCGAAGGCGGGATAGTGAAATAGTTTTGGTTATGTTTATAACACAGGGTGAAATATGTTTAGTTGCACTTACAATTAAAGGCCACAAATTTTTGCAGCCAAAGGCTGATTTTTTTGTAGTGATATGTATGTATTTTTCATTCTAATACAACTTAATTTCTTTACCAAAATATTTGTTCCGGCTGTAATTATTATATAATAATATAAATTTGCATTAACACTTTAAGTAGAAAATATTATATCCTCAAATTCAAACATAACTGGATATTGACTTAATCTAGGATATAAATAATTAATATAGGTGGTCCTATCTAATCTTCTGAAATATTGCATCAAGTGAACATGGAATCACACTCACATTTTGAGTGAAAAAATATTGTTTGATGGATCCAACTAACTGGTTATGGATGTACAAAACGCTTATAAAACTTGTTAGCTAATTAACATAAGGGAAGCATTTCATTAGCGGAAATGCAAATATTATATTCAGATCTAATTAGTTCATACTTTACTCCTGTTAAGTTGGAGCCAATGATTGGTTTGTACTTCACAACAGGACTAGTTTAGAAATATATAGTTCTAAAATATTATAATATTAAAATCATGTAAAACATAATATAACTTAGTACAAAACGGGTGAATATATGTTATCCATATTTGAAATTAGCAAGGTGACTCGGCAAATTAAACGTACTCAGCATTAATTAATGGGGCTTTGCACTAAAGGTCCTTATTTTTTATGTTGTTGTAAGAAAAGTCCCTATGATAATGAGTATGTAAATTAAGTCCCTGTTTTTTCTAAATCAAAAAGCGCAAACTATCTTGCGCTTTCCTTATAGAAAGTGCAAGTTAACTTGCACTTTTCAAAACTTTTGAAAAAAAAATTCAAAATCAAAAAGCGCAAATTAGCTTGCGCTTTCCTGATAAAAAGTGCAAGTTAACTTGCGCTTTTCAAAAATTTTAAAAAAAATTCAAAATTAAAAAGCGCAAGTTAACTTGCATTTTTCAAACATTTCAAAAAAAATTCAAAATAAAAGCGCAGACTAGCTTGCGCTTTCCTGATAGAAAGCACATGTTAACTTGCGCTTTTCAAAATTTTCAAAATTTTCAAAAAAAAAATTCATAGTCAAAAATTTACAAGTTAGCTTGCATTTTCTGTCAGAATAATGCAAAACAACTTGCGTTTTCTATTTTTTTAAGAACTGAATTTACATATTCATATCTATAGGGACTTTTCTTATAACAGCATCAAAAACAAGGACTTGCGACTCTTTTCTTGTTAATTGATTATTGATGCATGGCTTTAATTGAACATACATGTCTACACTGTGTAGTAGCTTGCTTAATAATGTAGCATCCTATGATTATTAAGAATATGTGGAATGCTAAAATTATTAAGAATTAGGACTTAACAATCCTATGGTAAAAATAAAACAAACTACCGAATGAACTTGAGTTTAAATATAGTTAAAATTCAACTTTGATTTACAAGCTTAGTTAAAGATCAACAGTGAAAGAGACTCACCCAAATCAGCATATGAAGAGAGTAACAAACTTCTTATCAGTGAACCAAACTCATGATTGTAAGTTGCAACAAATTGGGTCACCTGTCAACATAGGAGGGAAAAAAAGGTCAATTATCAGAATAGTATTACATTTTTTATGTAGGATCATATAGTTTTAGCAACACAGTATATCTTTAGTTTATTTAATATTGCACCATACTAAAATTAAATGTATAACATTGTTTTGGGTACAAAAGTAACTATCCAAACTAAAATTAACGCAACCTATCAGAATTATCATTAATTCAATTACATATGCAAATGCTTAATTTTTAAAAATAGTGCAAATAACTGTACATTTGCAATATTAGTAGCTTTGTAGCTTGAGCATATCTTAGCCTAACTACAAGAAACACCGATACAGTATCGGATCCATAATGTTGCAAACTTTAAAGTTATGATATCAAGTTAAAATTGGGCAAGCGAGCCTAGTTTTGGGTCCATAATAAATATTGATCCTTGCAGGTTGAGCCTGGGTGATTTACATGTTTTGGCTGAGCCTATGTATTGGTATGCAATTCAGCATATGAATGTATTAGACAAATAAGTGTTTAAGATATTTCTTTCAGTTGAGCATGTGTATTGGTAAGTGTCCCGAAGCATATTTCTTTCCTTAGTATCTAGAATTACTTATTGATGATTTAATAATTGGTATAAACCACATATGTTTCTCCTTATGCACCTTGACTTTTTACAGCTTGTATTTTTCTTACAAAAAGGTAGAAATGTAATGACATTATCTTACCCTTAGCAAATTAGAATCGGTCTGCAGTAAACTGAAGATGACAGTTGTTGAACCGCATTACTAATTTTGTAATGCATCGGCCTCAATGTTCAACTCACAGGCCTAAATGTAAGAAGTATATCATATTACCATGGCACAAGCAAATAAACTACGTGTTGAATTCAATGAACCAATAACCATGCATTTAATTAGAGTTCAATATGTGTTGAATTTACATTAAGTTTTATCCATTTTGAACATTTTGATATTATACTTACAGAATACATAATTTTTCTTGTTTATCCATTTTGGATTCAACTTGAACAAGGTATTTAAATTCCAGTCACTTTCTTTTTAGCAATTAAGAAGCAAAGAAGCTTCCTCTGAAATAACAACACTCGACTTTTTACATTAAAGAATAATCATCATTAGAACTGTACTATAAACTATGGCATCTATAAACCATATAGAAGCCACAATGTCTCCATAAGAAGACATACTATTATGCAAAGTACATTAATATTAATATTAATATTAATCCATGATATATCTGGACAATAACACCATACACACCAATCAATGTCATATTAAATTTCACAACCTAACCATTGTAATGAATAATGGGTTGTCAAAATACAAGAATTTAACTACAGTTATTTGTTCAGAAAATCCTTTAGTTAGAGGTAAATAGAAATTCTAAATAATTTATTTCCTAATTGCAAACTATTTTTAGCAACACAGATACATATACAAAACCTAAATATATAGCAAACCATGTAGCTAACACTTTGGTTCTTCAATTTTCGCTATAATACTTATGACACTTAAGAGGCAAAAAATCAAACACCTTACAGTTATGTTATAGCAAGGTAATCAAGTTTACTAATTTGGTTAAATGTAAGAATCAAAAACTGATTCAATTCAAAATAAAAATAATTGAATACAAGGGACATGTGAAACATTGAACTAACATTACTACATTCCAATTATATGATTAGTAAAAAAATGAAAACATAGAAGAGTCTAAAATAGATAGAATAAATTTAAGATGATAAATAACAAATATAAATAAGTTCTAATAGAGATAATAATTACACAATCAAATGAAAAATTAAACAAAAGTTTAAGTTACCAAAAAGATGTAACGAAGTAACCTGCTGTAGGTGTGTATAGATCAACAACACGAGACTGTTGAGGTTGATTAGCTGGAGACCGATTCGATTTACTTTCGCTTTTAAATTCAGATTCTGAAAAATAACCACGAGATGATGTTGCTAGTAATCTATCAACAAGCTTAATAAAGGAGGTGTTGCGTTATAAGACCTGGTATCAGCGAAGTACCTCGGATTTGATTTGTGGAACAAATTGTCGATTTGAGACAAATTTGAAGTCGATCTTAATTTTGATGAGGATTGAAAAAGAATTTGAGTTACAGAATTCTTTTGGCGATATTAGTCCGATCGAAAAGCAATTCATGTTAATTTTTTCTTGTATGAGTAGAAGGTAAGTCTCTTAAGCGGAAGAAACAGGGGCGTGCAAAGAAAAATTTCATGAAAATGTAATGAATCATAAGCTGAAAAGACTTAGGTGGCGTTGCTTTATTTATATTTCATATTCCTAAAAGGCCAATAGTTGCATATAGTTTTTAAAGGCTACTAATAAATGCAACCGATATCGAGTTTTCTTGTAGTACAAGACTCCATCCCTGTTTATATTAATCCACATCTTTAATGAATGGTGTATATTAGATCAAAAATTTGTATAACACCCATGATGCTGTGAATGATAAATGAATTCTTAATTCAAGTATATAGAGTAACACGATTAAGGATGGTTGTGTCGGTATTGATTGAATCAGGAACAAATCTATCATTTGAGGCTAAGTACAAGATGATATCATTAGGAAATGAGCTATAACGCCCATGGGTTTTAGATTTGGCAATTTTAACGACTCATGTGTCATCTAGGAATATGATATCTGAGATCCCTTAAGGTCACTTGGAATAAAATGTTCGAGAGCTCTTAAGACCACTTGGAATAAGATGTTCGAGAATCCATAGGGTCTTTAGGAATAGGGTACTCCAAATCTCATGTCATATATCTAAAGGAAAAAGAAGATAAGTGGTAAGTATGTGAAATAACCCATTAAGCATGTTAATGAACTAATTTAATAGCACTTATGTTTGAAGTCCAATGTCCATATATAATAAAAAGGATATGAGATATGCATATAAACACTAGTTTAGACCGAAGTTCATGTGAAACCATATGAAATAGAATCGCAATTGCTTTGGGTCTAAAGAGCTTTATTATATGCATATTCATATCGAACAATGTTCAAAGTGCACAATCAAGGTAATATTTTTGTGTAAGTCCTTGTTTATATAAATCGAGCATGATTACAATCAAACTAGAATTGTCCCTAATTTAATTAGGTTTACAAGATTTTAATTTTGAGAGTTGGAAAAAGAAATTTAAGTCCCCTTCCTCCTCACCCATAGGGTCGTATTTATAGGGGTAGAAGGGTTCAACATGGCTACTAAATGTCGCTTTCAATGTCCAATCTTCGGCATGCATAGTCTTCGAAACTGTCAATGGCGCCAGGTTCCATGTGTTTACATTCGATGATCTTCGGAATGCTTCAATAACAGGAGACGGTACAATATGAAGCAATGTCGATTAGGGCTGTTACGGGTGAATCGCTCAATCGCTCAACCGTACCAACCGTTCATGCGGTTACCATCTATAACGGTAACGGTTGAAGAATTAGAAAACCGCGGTTAACCATACCAACCATACATTATTGTTTTGTGTAATATTTAACATTAAAGTATAAAAATTAGTAATTTAAATTAAAGGAATAGCTTTTACATTAATAATACGTGCTTTCATGAACTAATAACATGTGCATGCATATTGGTCATTTTATAAACAAATAAATAAATTTGTAAAAACCAGTTAGAGCTATATCATTTTATCATCAATAATGCATATAATTGAAAATATATGTATGACGTGCTTCAAAATTGAAAATATGATGGTTAACCATCATTGACGGTTGTGGTAATGGTTATAAGAATTAATAACTGTCAACAATGGTTACGGTTACGGTTGGTGGTAATAACGACGGTTACCACAACCGTAACACCCCTAATGTTGATATGGGGTGACATCATTCAATATCATATACATTTTTATAGCTTTTGTATAGACATTGATGATAGTCGTTATCGACGTCGTATCGAAGTTCTACTGTGATATCTCTGAAGTGCGGTATCGATATAATGCAATACTGAAGTGAGACAGTATTGATGATAAGCGATATTACTTAGTAGCAATGTTGATTCTTGATATCGATAAGAGGTGACATTGATTGGAGTCAATATTGATTAAGTACAACATCAATCCCGGCCTTGTTGATATGTGGCATTGCTTGAGTGGTAACACTGATGAGTAATGACGCTGAATAGAGGCGACATTGAGAAAGTATGGCATTCATAAATCATATGGCTTTGATGATGGGCGGTATGAAATCTATGGGGCATCGACTAAGTGCAGCGTCTTCCTTCTCCTTATTGATGAAATGCGACATAGGTGGTATAAAACACGGAAGCGGTGCGGTATCACCTGAGGCTTGATACTGAGAGGAAGTGTCGTTGCATGAGAGTTGACATTAAAGAAAGGCAGCATGAAGGAGTGGCAGTATGGATGGGAGACAACATTGTATGGCATGCAGCATGGCTGAGTAGTGACGTTACATTAGATGCGCCCTAAATTATACTAACAAATCATGACGTTACTTGAAGATATAAGAGATTCGTCATTCACTATCTAACTCTACGAATGGTCTGCGGCGTTGCATATGGCCTTTATTGATGAGATGCAGAACTGTAGGCTTTTGGCATCGATCATAGCAGCGTTGGTTTCTTTATGACACCTCCACTTATAGCATTTCTTTCGGTATTGAAATATGTAGATAACATTTGCCCCTATTGTTTAGAAGAAGCTTTTTACACTTTAGTGTAAAACCAAGAATTTCTCTGCTTTCTCGATTCCTTGTAAGATTTCCTTTCCAGTCTCGTTTTCCTGATAAACATAAAATGAATTACAACTTTCGTTATTAACTTTAAACTCAATTTCAATTTCAAGCAATCCCCTTTTGGCTTTGATTATAAATAGGTATATATTATCTACACTATCTGTATGATTTCAGATTATAATTTGCTATAAGAGATCAATAAATAACAATAAGTTTTCAAATGGAAGCCCAGAAAATTATTCTGTAACATCTAGGAGAGAGAATTAGAAATTTTCTCTAGCGATATCATGAATAAAAGACTAGAAACCCATCTGGCAGCAACAATATTCTGAGTATGAAGTTAGGAAGTTACCTGAAAAATGACAAAAAATCCATCTAAATATAAAACCAGAAAATCATCTAACAATAATGGAAGGCTAGAAAAACCATCTGCTAATAGCAATCCGAATGGAAGACTAAAAAACCTTTTGGCACAAAAATCCCATCTGATAATAATAGAAAACTAGAAATCCATCTGATAACAATGGAAGACCAAAGATCACATCTGTAATAATGAAAGACTAGAAATCCATCTGATAAATATAAAAGACCAAAAATCCATCTGGCAATAAAAAGAAGACTAGAAATCTCATTTGATAATAATGGAAAACCATAAATCCATCTGATAACAGTAGAAGATCAAAGATCCCATCTGATAATAATGGAAGACCATAAATTCATCTTGGTAGTAATAAAAGACCGGAAATCCTTATTTGATAATAACAGAAAACCAAAAATCCATGTTGGTAATAATAGAAGACTAGAAATCTTTATTTTATAATAATAAAAAACCAGAAATCCATCTTAACAATAATAGAAGACCAGAAATCCTTATTTGATAATAATAATTGAAGATCTAAAATCTTTTTCTGGTAATAATAATAGAAGACCATATATCTTTTTCTAGTAACTGAAGATTGTGTTTGTTGAAGAGCATAAATGTTTCATATTCGATGGATCTTCCTCTAGAAGATTGTTTGACTTGGAGTGCTAACTGGCTCTGATTGTTGATAGATATTCCTCTAGAAAATTAATTGATTTAGAACGCTACTTAACACTAATTTGATTGATTTATCTAGCATCATCTTAGATGATGATCTCTACTTGGATCGGACCCCTTATCACCATCTTAAATGATGATTTAGGTCTTGTTGTCCTGTGTATTTGGTTAGCTTCATTAAGTAGGATCATAGACTTATCTGGTCTTCCTCTAAAAGGCACTTTAGTGAGGCCTTTGATAATGACACTAAAGGCTTAGTACAATGCATCTGGTTAGCTATATCAAGCAAGACCGTAGACTTAACCGACCTCCCTCTAAGAAGCGCTTTAGTGAGGCCTTTGATGACGACACTAAAAGCTTAGTCCAACGCTCTGCCAAAGTCTCAGTATTATAAAACAGGTCATTTGCTTAGATTGTTTACACCTTGTTGCTTTGGTTCAACAACCGAAGCAAATGCAGACGACGCAATAGGCTTAAACCTATTGATTCAGTTGTACAACAAAAGCAAAAGGTGTGACGCCCCACCTCTATGCTCATAATAACAAAGAGTATTAAAGTAAATACTGTCTATTATTATGAAGAATAAGGCTGGATAGGAGCGACCATCCGTAATTGGCCTTACACTAATATTGGTTATCTCGATAGGAGTGGTACATACTTTTTATTTTTCTTCTATTATTTGTTTACTCCCATCGACACACCCAATACTAGTATAAAACGAACTACGACGGTTCATAATAGTTTAGGACATTAGATATAACAATAACACAGATAATATAAATGCGGAACACAGATAAAAACAAAAGTCTCATATATATATAACTGATGTCAGTTAATACATAGTTGACTCGATACATATGATACAACTACAACTGTCGACTCTAGAAGTTATATATACAAGTACACTATCGACTAATATACATGAATACATATCGTTCTATACAATGACGCAACTACTACAAAATGACACTGACAACTTCAGAAGATGTGAAAAGTCTTCAAATCCTAAACAGCAACTCAAAGAAGAAAATCTACAACCTGAAATAACTCGGGTCTGACCCGAGTATTACATTCAAAAGAAAATAATACACGGGTCAGTCTAATTCAAACTCAGTTATTAGTGCATAGAAGCAATAATAATCTCAAATAGATGACAGTCACAGAAATCACGTATATCCAACTCTCGATACGAGAATTGGATAACGGCAGATATAACACTAAGCAGTGTTAAACAACAAATCAACAATTCAAATCAATTTAAACAATTGAAATGTCAATTTAAAAACAACAATGCTGGTTGGCTGCAGTACACGCTAACGTGTACTGCCTCGCCAATACAGTCTATGAAATACTCAGAGGATCAATGAATCCAAAAGCCAACGGATACAACTCAAATCAAAATGAACCATTTCAAATACAACTTCAAAATATTGCATTGAACCAACGAAATAATTTAACAATCGAAATATCAACTAAATCTGTCAATCCTACTAGGGCTGCAGTACACGCACGCGTGTACTGCCTCGCCACTATCCCGTTGAAATACACAAAGCTCAGTGAAGTTCAAGCAAAAGACTCCAATGTACAGCCTCAAACATATATGCAGTAAGACAGATTCCACAAATGAATGATTCAAGTGGACATCTGAACAGGTGAACAGGTGAACAGGTGACCAGTGAACCAGTGAACAGGTGAACAGGTGACCAGTGAACAAGTGAACAGGTGAACAGGACACATGCAAATGAAACTGTCCAAGTTCAACTTCACTAGCTAATGCAGACTAGTGAACAACTAAATGAAACTGGGCAGCGCAAGTGCCAGACTCGAGAACAAAGGCGGTGGTACAGCTCAAATGCAACTATATCATACAAGACACAGCGACCATATGGATGCAGGCACATATATGTGTACAGGTCAATGAAAACCCAAATCAAAATCCAAAGTCCAACGGCAGCTTTTATTTCAAGTGACAAAAGTCAACATCAATGCATATGAATAATATATATGACTCAATGCAATCATATTGAAACCAGGCAACATAGGTATGGAGGCAATGCACATGAATAAAACATCTCTGGGGATGCAGCAGAAAATGATACCGCAGCCTCTAAATTAATGCAGCAGTGTGAATATTACCTTGATAAAGGCAATATCGAACAAAGAATTTAAAGTAGCAACAAAAAACAAAACTGTGGCAAGTTCGAATTGAAGAGACAGACAAAAGCCAAGTAAACAAATCAATCAAAAATCATCAGCGTCGAACAAATCGAATTGCCGAGTAAACCAATTAACAATTTCAGGGATTGCAGAATGAATTAGAGACGCGTGAGAAATGAAAATCACTCAAGAAAACTACAATCAAAAGACTACTTCTCCAACCACATGTATACACATAGGCACGTATATGTATACATGTATAGGGGTTAGATGCAGTGACAGTAGCCCATTCGAATCATCAAAATGCAACATATATAGCACTGTAAACTGGACAGTACTTAGTATCATAATTAAGAACCAGGCGCAAATGCCAAAATCATGGAACAACAAGTGATCTAACACTGATCAATACAAACTAGACGAGGCATCAAAACTCAAGAGAGTCAGATATGCAAAACTAAGCCCAGCAAATTATCCTAAAATAAATTTTTGCAAAACCAACCCATTAATTCCAGTGACCAAAGAATCGACCAAGACCCTAAGTACTACGAAATCATCATATATATGAATCTACACAGTCGAAAGCATCTCAGGTATTTAAACCATAAACGAATGGCCGAAGCCCAACCTATACAAATTTACCAATTCAAAACAGCGACAGCCTATCAAAGGATTTAAAGTCAACTATGAACACGAATGGTCGAAGCCAAGGAGAACAAATCAACAAACAAGCTCATACTGTTTGAATTAGATGTGAGTGTGCGGTCACTCACCTTCTTCGAAGAGGCAACCGCGAGCGTCATAATGAATTCGACAAGAATGACATCTTTAATTCCCACAAGTCCTAAACGAACTAACTGGAAGGGATCGCAAGCAACAGAACGTCAAATACTTGATCGGTGATCACACTTCGAAAAGCCCTAAATTTTCAGATCTGATAACGAAGACGGAGCCACCATTTTTCTGTTGGATTTTAGCTAAGGGTTTTTCTTTTTTTTTTCGAACGACTGAAAATGAAAAAGGAACGGGTCGGGGGAAAACAAGTAGAGATAGCCATCTCGGCAACGCAAAACAACACCGGCCCAACTACATTTTTAAGCCCGCGTATAATTTTATACAAACTTAAAAGAGAATTTAAATTCGATTCAAATTTCCAATAGCAACTGATAAATGATTTAATCGTCTGATGACGATGATTAATTGATATAAAACCCCAGGTTGTTACAGACTCCCCTCCTTATAAAAATTGCGTCCCCGCAATTTTCATAAATAAGGTCGTCGCTAACGCTTATTTTTCGAACATAAACTGGTTAAGCTAGAAAGATAAGGTCAGTCAAAGAAGTCTCTTAATTCCAGTAAAAGAGATTTCACAATTTCTCAACAAAGTTTATCTATCAATAGATAGTCAGAGAGCAGCAAAACTGAATAATGCAATCATCAGCAGTATTCAATTACCAATTAAATGATCAAAAATACAGAATCACAAAACATCAATATATAATTATCGATACGATAATTAGAAAACAGCCAAAGTCTAATTATCAACAAAGATGACTAGAAAATCTCATATCAATAAAATCAGCAAACATCTAATCATCCAAACGATACTCAGAAAACAAATCAACAAATGTCAAATTATCGAAGACGAATATCACAAAACATCAAATTCAACAAATATTCGATCATCAAAAACGATAATCAAATTTCAAATTCAACAAATATTCGATCATCACAATCGATAATCAAATTTTAAATTCAACAAATATTCGATTATCAAAACGATAATCAAATTTCGAAACAGCAAATATTCGATTATCACAATCGATAATCAAATTTTAAATTCAACAAATATTCGATTATCAAAACGATAATCAAATTTCGAAACAGCAAATATTTAATTATCTCAAGCGATAATTAAATCTAAAATCAACAAATATTTAATTATCTGAAGTGATAATTAAATTTCTCAAATCAACAAATATTTAATTATCAAAAGCGATAATTAAATTTCTCAAATCAACAAATATTTAATTATCTAAAACGATAATTAGAAACAACAAATATCTGATTATCAAAAACGATAATCAGAACTCATATCAACAAATATATAGATATTTTTTGCGATAATTAGAAACAACAAATATCTGATTATCAAAAACGATAATCAGAACTCATATCAACAAATATCTAATTACCACAAGCGATAATTAGAAACAACAAATATCTGATTATCAAAAACGATAATCAGAACTCATATCAACAAATATCTAATTATCACAAGCGATAATTAGAAACAACAAATATCCAATTACCTGCAGATAATTGGAAGCAACAAATATCTAGAAATCAATTAAGAAGACTAGAAAATCAACATAAAAGCTTGGATCGATCCCATCAGATGGCGAGTTTTTAATTCGCCGCACGTGCAACAACAAATGGCCGAAGCCTACCAAGTACTCAACATAATTTTGGCGCCCATCAGATTGACCCGGAGGTCCGCAGAGTGACCCGAAGGTCTAGTACTGGTATTTGACCCGAAGGTCCGCAGAGTGGCCCGAAAGCCCAACAAATGACCCGAAGGTCCAACAAATGACCCGAAGGTCCTCATAGTGGCTCGAAAGCACACGAAAGCATAAAAATGTTTCAATTAACGAGTCCGGAATTAACCGAAATAGCAAACGCACATGTCCCATACCACGTGTTTTACTAAATCGTTTGATTCTCTTCATCGTTTCCTTGAAAGTGTGAAATCATCAAATTCATCAAAACAACAGATATTCAATTAACGAGTCCGGAATTAACCGAAAAAGTAAAAGTGTGGTTCCATACTCCGCACTTTTGCTAAATCGTTTAATTCTCTTCATCGTTTCCTTGAAAGTGCAAAATTGTGTATTTTGTAAAAATACACTTTACATTCTCAAACGGACAAGTCCGGAATTAAGCGAATCAGTAAAAGAAAGGGGTCATAGTCCTCGATTTTGCTGAAACGTTTAAATCGCTTCCTCATTCTTTTAAAAGCGTAAACTGTTAAATTTTTGAAAATAATTTTATTTATTTTGTAAAAATAACAATTCACCTTCTCAACTGGACAAGTCCGGAGTTAAGCGAAACAGTAAAAGAAAGGGGTCATAATCCTCGATTTTGCTGAATCGTTTAAGTCGCTTTCTCATCCTTTTGAAAACGCAAACCGTTAAAAATTTATAAAACAATTTTCATTTTTTAAAACGAGTTTCCAATCACGTGATTAAAGCAGCAATATTAGTAACAATTTCGATAAGGAAATTGTACTTCTCAAAATACCGTAAAAACGGTTACAAATCAGCATTGCGGAATAACCGCTTGAAAATTCACTTTTAAAATTTGACGGTTACTGAAGCCAAAGCGACAGAAATTTTAAAACGTCAAAATCACATCAAAACAATTTACATCAAAATGTAATATCAGAGAATTTTCATTCATCAAAATGCCACAAAACACCGTACTCAAAATATAGCATTGGTGTAAAATCTCGTTATAAAAATAACGGCAACAAAATACGTTTCATAACCAAGCATCGGTTCAACGTAAAATAAATGCAATAATGTGCAATTCAAATTTTTGCACGTACTACAGAATAAACAAAGAAATCATTCGAAGGTATCTTCAATGAAGATAATTCAAAACAGCAAAATCTAATCAATAGATGATTAGCACAAAAGAAAGCCAGCGGAAATTTCAACAAAAACCACATATCTGCAATTTCTTCGAATCCTCAATTTGGATTCGAAATTCTCAAAGAAACAAATAATTACAGCTATGTAAACAACAATTGGAATTCATATCAATTTCGTATTTTGATTTTTAAATCAAAAAGATTATCAGTTGTACTTAGCGAAGACAGTTTCACTGTTTCCGCTGCGCACTCTGATAAACAGAACACAAATCAATCAAATCATCAGAACACAATTTCACTATTATTTTTAAATAACGATATTTAAAATTTTCATCAAAATTTCAAAACTTTAGTTTTGACTCAAATCACAGATAAAACGTCGACCTATAGTTGTAACATATGTTCCATCCAAGTTATGTTTTATATTATGTCCATAAACCCCAAGCTCTGATACCAACTGTGACGCCCCACCTCTATGCTCATAATAACAAAGAGTATTAAAGTAAATACTGTCTATTATTACGAAGAATAAGGCTGGATAGGAGCGACCATCCGTAATTGGCCTTACACTAATATTGGTTATCTCGATAGGAGTGGTACATACTTTTTATTTTTCTTCTATTATTTGTTTACTCCCATCGACACACCCAATACTAGTATAAAACGAACTACGACGGTTCATAATAGTTTAGGACATTAGATATAACAATAACACAGATAATATAAATGCGGAACACAGATAAAAACAAAAGTCTCATATATATATAACTGATGTCAGTTAATACATAGTTGACTCGATACATATGATACAACTACAACTGTCGACTCTAGAAGTTATATATACAAGTACACTATCGACTAATATACATGAATACATATCGTTCTATACAATGACGCAACTACTACAAAATGACACTGACAACTTCAGAAGATGTGAAAAGTCTTCAAATCCTGAACAGCAACTCAAAGAAGAAAATCTACAACCTGAAATAACTCGGGTCTGACCCGAGTATTACATTCAAAAGAAAATAATACACGGGTCAGTCTAATTCAAACTCAGTTATTAGTGCATAGAAGCAATAATAATCTCAAATAGATGACAGTCACAGAAATCACGTATATCCAACTCTCGATACGAGAATTGGATAACGGCAGATATAACACTAAGCAGTGTTAAACAACAAATCAGCAATTCAAATCAATTTAAACAATTGAAATGTCAATTTAAAAACAACAATGCTGGTTGGCTGCAGTACACGCTAACGTGTACTGCCTCGCCAATACAGTCTATGAAATACTCAGAGGATCAATGAATCCAAAAGCCAACGGATACAACTCAAATCAAAATGAACCATTTCAAATACAACTTCAAAATATTGCATTGAACCAACGAAATAATTTAACAATCGAAATATCAACTAAATCTGTCAATCCTACTAGGGCTGCAGTACACGCACGCGTGTACTGCCTCGCCACTATCCCGTTGAAATACACAAAGCTCAGTGAAGTTCAAGCAAAAGACTCCAATGTACAGCCTCAAACATATATGCAGTAAGACAGATTCCACAAATGAATGATTCAAGTGGACAAGTGAACAGGTGAACAGGTGAACAGGTGACCAGTGAACCAGTGAACAGGTGAACAGGTGAACAGGTGAACAGGTGAACAGGTGACCAGTGAACCAGTGAACAAGTGAACAGGTGAACAGGACACATGCAAATGAAACTGTCCAAGTTCAACTTCACTAGCTAATGCAGACTAGTGAACAACTAAATGAAACTGGGCAGCGCAAGTGCCAGACTCGAGAACAAAGGCGGTGGTACAGCTCAAATGCAACTATATCATACAAGACACAGCGACCATATGGATGCAGGCACATATATGTGTACAGGTCAGTGAAAACCCAAATCAAAATCCAAAGTCCAACGGCAGCTTTTATTTCAAGTGACAAAAGTCAACATCAATGCATATGAATAATATATATGACTCAATGCAATCATATTGAAACCAGGCAACATAGGTATGGAGGCAATGCACATGAATAAAACATCTCTGGGGATGCAGCAGAAAATGATACCGCAGCCTCTAAATTAATGCAGTAGTGTGAATATTACCTTGATAAAGGCAATATCGAACAAAGAATTTAAAGTAGCAACAAAAAACAAAACTGTGGCAAGTTCGAATTGAAGAGACAGACAAAAGCCAAGTAAACAAATCAATCAAAAATCATCAGCGTCGAACAAATCGAATTGCCGAGTAAACCAATTAACAATTTCAGGGATTGCAGAATGAATTAGAGACGCGTGAGAAATGAAAATCACTCAAGAAAACTACAATCAAAAGACTACTTCTCCAACCACATGTATACACATAGGCACGTATATGTATACATGTATAGGGGTTAGATGCAGTGACAGTAGCCCATTCGAATCATCAAAATGCAACATATATAGCACTGTAAACTGGACAGTACTTAGTATCATAATTAAGAACCAGGCGCAAATGCCAAAATCATGGAACAACAAGTGATCTAACACTGATCAATACAAACTAGACGAGGCATCAAAACTCAAGAGAGTCAGATATGCAAAACTAAGCCCAGCAAATTATCCTAAAATAAATTTTTGCAAAACCAACCCATTAATTCCAGTGACCAAAGAATCGACCAAGACCCTAAGTACTACGAAATCATCATATATATGAATCTACAAAGTCGAAAGCATCTCAGGTATTTAAACCATAAACGAATGGCCGAAGCCCAACCTATACAAATTTACCAATTCAAAACAGCGACAGCCTATCAAAGGATTTAAAGTCAACTATGAACACGAATGGTCGAAGCCAAGGAGAACAAATCAACAAACAAGCTCATACTGTTTGAATTAGATGTGAGTGTGCGGTCACTCACCTTCTTCGAAGAGGCAACCGCGAGCGTCATAATGAATTCGACAAGAATGACATCTTTAATTCCCACAAGTCCTAAACGAACTAACTGGAAGGGATCGCAAGCAACAGAACGTCAAATACTTGATCGGTGATCACACTTCGAAAAGCCCTAAATTTTCAGATCTGATAACGAAGACGGAGCCACCATTTTTCTGTTGGATTTTAGCTAAGGGTTTTTCTTTTTTTTTTCGAACGACTGAAAATGAAAAAGGAACGGGTCGGGGGAAAACAAGTAGAGATAGCCATCTCGGCAACGCAAAACAACACCGGCCCAACTACATTTTTAAGCCCGCGTATAATTTTATACAAACTTAAAAGAGAATTTAAATTCGATTCAAATTTCCAATAGCAACTGATAAATGATTTAATCGTCTGATGACGATGATTAATTGATATAAAACCCCAGGTTGTTACAAAAGGGGTTTATTTTGCTTCGGTTGTTTGTAACAACTGAAGCAAAAAGGTGGATGAAGCAAAAAAAGAATACCATTTCAGATTGTAAAAATTGAAACAGTATCAAATTGTGTTTTAAAAATACGTAAATATAAACATATGACATGTTTGAAAAATAGAACAGCATACCAAATCAAATTTAACAAATTCAAACATATGATAAATAATATTTACACACTAAATCTCCATGTAATGAAATGTAACAAAATACATGAAAACTTATTCACCATTCAATACTAAATACATTACAAGAAAGTCAAGTACATGTTCATTACAAGAAAAAATGATGATGACGTCTCTTACTCACGAAAGCATAAGAAAATTTTCATTAAACAAATAGGTGATGGCTCATGTTTATACGTTACGATGGCTCCTACAAAATGTGACAGCATGAAAGCATAAAAATTAAACAAAAGTGAAAATAAATAAAAGGAAAGCGGCATCTCACGTTGCAAAAATGTGTAAGCAACTTTTCTCTAATTTTATACAGATTCAAATGAATAGTTGATTATGGGATGCAAATCTGAAAAAACTGGAGAACCAGAGATTTGAGTAAATATATACAGATCCATGCCTTGTCTTCTATTGTAGCAGTTACTCATATGATATTGTACACATATGACCAAAGAAAAATATAACCAAGCTGCGGTAATATATCAACAGATAAGTGTTTATTATTGATTTTGTAAATATGATAAATGTGGTTAAAGATAATACTTACAGCCATGGATAAAGAAGAGCATGCTAATCCATAAGTGTGGCATACATCAGGTGCACCGAGTGGACCAGCTTTCTCTTTACAGATAGCTGGAATGATAATGAACAATAAATTGCCCAAATTACCTATATACAATGTTTGCATTTTGTAAGTAATTATATACAGTGTAGAAACTAAATTATATGTCTATAATGCTGCACAAAACTTGAACAAAACTGAGTGTTGGATCAGAAAAAGGAATTGCAAAGGGCATTAAAAAGTAAGAGATGTAACCTCGAATATCAGTAGTGGATTAAGATCTGAACTAGAAGGAACCACAAATTTGACAAAGAGTAAGTCAGTACATGGTATGAGCAACAAAGTAGGTTGAAATGGAAATTTTGTACATCGATGTGATGCTTAAAGGATAAGCATAATATAAATCAGATATAAAGTAGCCAAGCTCAAATACATATTGTTTAGCTATCCACTAAAACTCAAGTCTTTGTCCATCATTAGCACAACCAATAACCATCTTCACCATCATCAATAATATATCTCAATACTACAGAAGTTTCAGATAAAGGTAGAGTGCTCGATTACCTCGAAATATCATTACAACTCAAATACTATTGCAGCAGATCAAAAAGGGAGGCAAAGCACTCCATTTTCAAGCAACATGCAAGCGTCCACCTCCAGCATTGCAGCACTCAAATCGAACACAACATAGTAAAGCAGTCAGCTTTGTCCTGACGTGACCAGATTCAGAAGAGGCGGCATCATCATCCACGGGAACAAGACTCCAGCACCAACCCAAATCTCTGACATCATAGCATCTTTTACTTCCTAGGCAGTCGACGAGTTTCTGGCTGCCTCGATTCTAAAAAATGACATCTGATAATGGCCACATTACGAAACTCGAGGCGATGCTCAGCTACATAATCATTGACTAAAAATCATGGCAAAAATCATATCCAAGTACGGCGGCAACAAGCTTCGATACAGCAGTGAGGTGGTTTGCAAGCTAGGGAAAA
This sequence comes from Allium fistulosum, assembly GCA_030737815.1. NCBI lineage: Eukaryota > Viridiplantae > Streptophyta > Magnoliopsida > Asparagales > Amaryllidaceae > Allium > Allium fistulosum. Next base: position 1,195,827,214 of record CM060902.1, read on the forward strand.
CTACAGCACTGAATTGTTTGCAACGAAGTTGATTTTTAGCGTCTAATTTCTTTATAAGCGATATGGATATAATAAGAAGATAAACGGCGGAAGATATATTATATCGAGTCGAATATGTGGGTTGTGAAGGGTTGTGAATACATGGGCCACCCGCAGCCTAACTAACTTGTATTTGCTATTTTGCTTTGTATAAATATCCGTTCACAAACTCATTTCAAGTGTATTGAGATCAAACTGAGATAATATCAATAAAACAACAATTTATCATTTCATTTACATGGTATCAGAGCATTCAAAAAATTGCTTAACAGCGATTGTTTGATCCATCTCTCATCAGAAAAGTTTTCATTATATGAGGTTCAAGTACACCGTTAAAATACAGATTTTCAAAAAAATCCATCATCTGAATTCAGTGCCATGCCAAGAAGAAGGTGCCTTAGAATAACTTCATCATTAGTCATCTCCTCGGCTGCAACTGATTCATCAGAAAGATCAAGAATCAGATCATCTTACCATTAGTGTCGTGCCAAGAAGCAGTTGTCAAAGAAGCCTCATCATTCAACTTGTTTCCGGCTGCACTTCTTGTCTTCTGTTAGGTTTATCCCTCTATTTTTCATCTTTTTCTAATCCTGTTCATCCAAAATGGCCAAAGAAAACAGTGACAATGCTGCATCAACCAGTTCAGATTCAAGAACCACCCAAAATCAGTCAGCTATCACCCAAGATCTTATCAAGTCCATAATCAAGCCGCAAAGTCAAGTCATCACCATCCAGTTAGATGAACCAAACTATCCACTCTGGAAGTTTCAGATTGAAACAACTATCAGGGGCTATGGACTGCAAGAATATGTTCTTGGCACATTAATCACCCCACCAAGATATACTACAGACTGTGAAGGGTAGTTAGTCGGTAACAAAGATTACATTACACATGAAAGACAAGATATCTTGATCAGTTCTTGGCTATTGTCATCTATAAGTGCAAATTTGCTGCCACAATTAATCGGATGCAAGACAACTCATGAGATTTGGCATATTATTGAACAAATATTCAGTTCACAATCTGCAGCGAGAATAATGCAATACAAAAGGCAGTTACAAAATTTGAGAAAGGATAATACAAGTATGAGAGACTATTTGTCAAAAGCCAAAACTATATATGACCAACTAGCCTCTGCTGGACATAAAGTGTCAAACACTGAACGAATATTATGCTTATTAAGTGGTCTGGATGAAGAATATGAGGCTGTGGTAGCTATAATATCATCTAATGAAAAACTACCATCTCTTCAATATGTTCATTCAATGTTAATTGCTCATGGGGGAAGATTGGAACAAAAGAAAACAACAAACTGGGAATATAATGCTAATTATGTCTCAGTCAACAGAAACAAGAATCAAGAAAGGAACTATGATGCCAGAAATCAGACAGGCAATTACAGAGGTGGTCAAACAGGTAGATACAGAGGAAGGGGTGGTAGATGGAGTCATAACAACAATAACAAACCAAGATGTCAAATATGTGAAAAGTATGGTTACACAGCAAATAAGTGTTACTTCAGGTTTGATGTGAATTTTACACCAGCACAACAAAGCAATAACGGTACAAGGTCACAAAATCCAAGTGTGAACATGGTTAATGTACAGCAAGAATCAAAATCTGAAAATTCAGACACTGACACAGCAAAGATTGAGGACATACATGATGACAGCTGATACCTAGACTTTGGAGCAACCAACCATGTGACCAACAACTTGAGCAAACTAAATCTTGACAACAGAAAATACAAAGGTAAACAACTACTTTATATGGGGAATGGCAAATCTGGGTGCTATGAGTTGGGAAGGACGGAGGAGTGTAACGACTCTATCCTGGGTCCTACTGATTCGGAACAGACAGAGGCCAATGTTTATACTGGGCGCCAGAGAACCTCTCTTTCAAGTGAGAGGAGCCTCCCCTATTTACCGGGGCGCGGAACAACGGACGCCAGAGTATAAACATTGGGCGTAGCTAGTTTCAACTGTTCACGAACCGGAGGTAGCGTAGCTGATATTTAAGCAAGCATTAATGGTATAGACAGCTTTATCTTAATAATTTATTAAGGGTCCCATTAATTAGAAAAAATTTAATGAGTGTATCATAGTTTGTCAAAGACAACAATGTCAACTTTGAATTTCATCAAAGATATTGTTTAGTGAAAAATAGTCTAAATAGTGAAATTCTCTTGCAGAGTAGAGAATAAGGGGTTGTATAAATTTGATAGTGCAAATCCAAGAAATTCTGAGTGCAAAAGAAAATGGTGTTATGCTTCTAAAACAAGGAATGTTGAAAAATATGATGTATGGCACTGTAAACTAAGACATCCCAGTATGAATATTGTTAAACATGTACTAAGTAAATGTGATAATATTTTTATTGATAAAATCCCCACTTCTTACACATGCATATACTATCGATGGGTAAAAGCCATAAGCTTGCATTTCCAAACTCAGAGACTGTGTATAGTAACCCATTGAACTTATTACAACAGATCTCTGGAGACCTGCCGCAATAAGTATTGACTATGGATATAAATATTATATTTCTTTCATTGATGCTTATTCTAGATATGTATGGATCTATTTCTTAAAATCAAAATCTGAGACTAACAATGCAGTGATGCAATTCATTTCAAATGTTGAAAGGTAGACAAACTGTCAGGTAAAAGTTATGCAAACCGATGGTGGTAAGGTATTTCTATCGTTAAAGGGTACTTTCAAAATAAAGGGATCACTCATAGAACCACATGTCCATACACTTTAGAGCAGAATGGTCTAAATAAAGAAAACACATGCATATTGTTGAAACTGGTTTGACTTTACTAGCACAAGCATCTCCGCCACTAAAATTCTAGCCAGATGCTTTTTCTACAGCGGTCTATTTAATTAATAGACTGCCTACAAAGATACTGAAGTTCAAAAGTCCAATGGAAGTGTTAACTAAAGTCAAACCAGATTATCAAAGCTTAAAAATGTTTGGATGCCAATGTTTTCCCTGTCTAAAACCATATAACACACACAAACTAGATTATAGATCTTCACCATGCACATTTCTAGGATACGCTACAAATCAGAAAGGATACAAGTGCCTTAATAGTAATGGTAGAATATATATATATCAAGACATGTGGTATTTAAAGAGCATGAATTCCCTTTTAGTAAGGCAAATATAAAAACAACATAGAAGGTATATAATCCAAAATACTCTATACCTCCAATATTACCTTCACCAGAGATAATCATACCAGTTCAGAATGAAAGCAATTATGACAGAAGAGACTCCAGCCCACAACACACTATGTCCACAAGTGAACTAGGTCATAAGCAAATTAGAGCATCACCAGACAATGACAATATTGAACCAGACGACAGCTATTACTCTGACCCATGTCAAGTATTGGGTGACCCACTATCATCCATTACTCAACAAGAGATCCCTGTTGGTGAAGAGAGTCAGCCCACTATACCTGCAAGCACTGATCATCACATGATAACAAGGGCAAAGAGTGGTATATTTAAACCAAAAATATACAATGTTGAATCTGATATGAGTGAACCAAGCACATATCAACAAGCAGTTTTGAATGATAACTGGAAAACTGCCATGAAGGACGAGTATGATGCATTAATTAAAAAAAAGACATGGGATATTGTACCATTACCTATGAATAAAAATGTCATAGGATGCAAATGAACATACAAATTGAAGAAAAATCCAGATGGTTAAATTCTTAAGTACAAAACAAGATTGGTGGCAAAAGGGTATTCACAACAAAATGGATTTGATTTTAATGAAACTTTTTCTCCTGTTGTGAAACCCTCATCAATCAGAATAATTTTAAAAATTGCTTTGCACAAGAATTGGACCATTCAGCAATTGGATGTAAATAATGCTTTTCTTAATGGTGAATTGCAGGAAGAAGTCTACATGGAACAACCACATGGATTTACAAAAAAGGGCAATGAACAGCTTGTATGCAAACTCAATAAGGCACTCTATCGACTCAAGCAAGCACCAAGAGTCTAGTTTGACGGACTGAAAGCTACCTTATCAAGACATGGCTACAGCCCAACCAAATCCGATAGTTCCTTATTTACTAAAATTCATAACCATACAGTGACTTATATATTAATTTATGTTGATGATTTTAACATTACAGGAAATAGCAAGTCAGAAATCAATGACATTATCCAATGCTTAAAGGAAGAATTCTCAATTAAAGACTTAGGAGCATTAAATTATTTTCTGGGTATTGAGGTTAAAAGAGTATCAGATTCAGAAATGCATCTAAATCAGAAAAAGTAAATCAGTGAAATTCTGGTAAAAGCAAATATGGACAAGGAAAATCCTCTTCCCACTCCAATAACAAGCAACTTGCATCTCTCAAGACATAAAGGAGAACCAATATTAAATGACAAGCAATACAGGAGTATAGTGGGAGCTCTACAATATGTCACTATAACTAGACCAGACATCTCATATAGTGTGAATAAAGTAAGTCGGTTTATGCAAAAGCCACTTGATGAACATTGGAAAGCGGTGAAGAGAATTTTAAGATATCTTAAAGGATCTATTAATCAAGGCTTAATTCTGCAATCATGTACAACATTATGCATCAATGGCTACACTGACTCTGACTAGGCTACTGACCAAGATGATAGAAGATCAACTATAGGTTACTGTGTTTTTCTAGGCAAGAATCCAGTACCGCGGTGTGCAAAAAAACAACCAACGGTGTCAAGGCCTAGCACTGAAGCATAATACAGAAGTATTGCTAGTGCCATAGCTGAGATTATGTGGATAAAGTCACTTCTAAGTGAACTACATATCAGATTTAACAACAAAGCAACCATATGGTGTGATGATCAAAGTGCAATCTCTCTTACTGCTAACGCAGTACTACACTCGCGTATGAAGCACATGGAACTTGACTTGTACTTCGTACGAGAACAAGTAATGAAAGGAGAGCTAAAAGTCAACTACATACCTTCGACTTACCAAAAGGCAGATATTCTGACCAAACCCCTCTCAAGGCCGAACTTCATGAGATTCAGGCATGAACTTAATGTTGATGAAGCAGATATCAATCTTAGATCTATATTCCAGAGGCCATACACGACGAAATCGAAAGCTCTGCTAAATAGCAACTCAATTCGACCTCAGAATCATGAGCATCTCCATTTTCCGCTGCTGCCTGGGTCTTAGTTGTCAATTGAAGCAGATAGGATAATGATAATCGCCTTTATTTTATCAAAATTTGGCAATCGGGGACTAGATCTGAAAATCGCATGCAAACCGTAAACCTAATTTGGGTTTGAGGGGGCGCATAAGCGATATGGATACAATAAGAAGATAAATGGCAGAAGATATATTATATCGAATCGAATATGCGGGTTGTGAATACATGGGCCACCTATAGCCCAACTAACTTGTATTTGCTATTTTGCTTTGTATAAATATCTGTACACAAACTCATTTCAAGTGTATTAATATCAAACTGAGATAATATCAATAAAACAACAGTTTATCATTTCATTTACATTCTTGGCTAAATTGATTTTGTGAATTCGCGTTTTTATTCAGAGGAAATAACAAAAAGGGAAAAGGAGATTGGGTGACTTAATGTTTGATTTTATGCAGAAGGCGGCTAAATCAATTTAGAAGTAGGCGGAATGAAAAAATGATGTAGGAAAGGAAACAAGCGGAGGGATAAACCAAAAGTTAGCAGGAATATAAATATTTGGAGCCACATTCCAAATGAAGCGGAGGGAAAACGGGGAAAAATAAATGTGCAGTTGCTTCGGTTTCGAAAGAACTGATGTAAATAAGACTATTTGGAATTTAGGTTTAAGAAATGAGAGAAAGCGGAAAATGAAAATAAGATAGCGGAAAGCCAAGGAAAACTATTTGATATTCCAATTTTATGGTTGACCAAAACGAGTGAAATAACAATTATTATCATATATATATTTTGAATTTTGGTAAAATTTGCAAAATTTTGTGTCTAGTTTTTATAAATATTCTTAAATTTACTTCAGAAAACTTCTAATTTTTAATTTTTTTTAAATATTAAATATAATTATTGATTATCAAATACTAAATAATTAATATTACTTCTTAATTCTTAAATTCTAAGTACCAATAAATTATTAGTTATTAAATATTAGTCTTAATTATTAAGTATTAATTATTTAATAATAATTTATAATTAATTATTAAATTTAACTTCTTATGAATTGTTACTTATTGCTTCTTAATTATAATTGAATATTAATTATTAAATACTAATTATTATGTGTATATTAGTAATTATCAATTATTAGCAATAATTATTAATTATTGATTTTCAATTATTAAATATAGTATTAAATAGTTAATTAAATATTTTTATTAATTATTAAATATTAAACTATGTTAAATAAATAAAATGTTAGATATTAAACATTAATAATTAAATATTTATTATTAAGCGTTAATTATTAATTATTTAATAATATTATTTATTAATTATTAAATGTAAATAAATATTTACTATAATTTACTAATTATTAATAATTAGCCATAATAAATTATTAAATAATTTTATTGTTTACATTAATTCGATTTTTCTTATAGTTATCGTTTCCTAAAAAACAGTTTACAACATATGAGTAAAACAACTTTTATTATAGCAAATTAATATTAAATAGAAATTATTATTTATTAATTTTAAAATTTTAATTTTTACACAGACATGATTATTTCAAATTTTTAGTTTTTTAAAATAGAAAATAATATTTATTAATTTTAAAATTTTAATTTTTTAACTATTAACTATTAAATATAATTATTAGTTATAATTATAAAATATTAAATGTTAAATGTTACTTCTCAATTATTAATATTTCTTATAAATTATAAATTATTAAATATATTTCTTAATTATTGATTATTTATTAATTTTTTAATGGTCATTGTTAATTAATAATTATTTAAAATTAATTATTAAATACTAAATATCACTTCATTACTATTAAATTTTATTATTAATTATAAAATATTAATCTTATTTATTATATAATCAGTAATAATTAATTATTTTATAGTTTATTAATTAATAATTATTAAAAATTAATTACTAGGTATTACGTCTTAATTATTAAATATTATGTATTAATTAAATATTAAATGTTGAACATTAAGTATTAAATATTGATTATTAACTATTAATTATTTAATATTAATCATTAATTTTTAAATGTAATAAACAAACATTAACTATAATTTACTGATTATTAATAATTAACTATAAGATTATAAATATAAAATAATTATTGATTATTTATAATAACTAGTAAATATAAATTATTTATTGATAATCATTCATTATAATAAATTATAAATTTTGACATATGTAAGCTGTTGTTTTTTATTATTGATATGTGCATTTGATCCGATTAGAATAATTTGCAATTGCTTCGGTTCCTAAGGAACCGATGCAAATAACACTATTTGTTCTGGTGCATTTGCTTTAGTAGTTAATACAACCAAAGTAAGTGATAATATTTGCTTCGGTTGTGAGCACAACAAAAGCAAATAACATTATTTGCTTCCGTGCATTTGCTTCAGTTGTGAGCACTACTAAAGCAAATAAGGCGATGCAACAGGCATATTTTGTACTGGTGTCTTACCCGATCTTCCTCTAGGAGACGCTTTAGTGAGGCTTTTGATAATGGCACTAAAGGCTTAGTCCGGCGCTCTAGGTAGCTATCTGAAGCAGAAGTAGAGACTTACCCAACCTTCCTCTAGAAGGCGCTTTAGTGAGGCCTTTGATGATGGCACTAAAGGCTTTTTCTGTTTATTTAAGTAGAGTCTTTCTCTTGATCCAATAGACATTCTTATCTCAACCTCTTTATCATCCATTGTCGAGAAGTATGGTCATAAAATGTTCATCATTTCATGTTCATGATATCACATTACTATCAGGTCGGCATAATCTGCAGGTCCAGAGAGGTCCTTCCCGATTTGGCCTAAGTGGTCCATCTGTCGGGTTTCTAGCATTTGCCATAAATTTTTAGAGCACATAATCTCCTTTTTGGAATGATCTTGCTTTTAATTTCGAGTTGTAATACTTAGATTCCTTCGTTGGTATTCAACTGTCTGTATGGCTGCCTCATCTCTTAACTCATTAATTAGATCTAAGGATTCTTTCCTGAATTCTTGATTTGGATTTAACGCATAAGCAATTCTTCGATGAGCACCTCAACTGGGAGCATTGCTTCACACCTATATGTTGATGAATACGGAGTATGTCCTATTGTTGTTTTAGTAGAAGTTCATAGGCCTATAATACCAGAGGTAGCTCTTCTACCCAGTTTCCTTTTGCTTTATCAGATCATTTCTTGAGAATTGTTACACTATAATTTCTACAAAGTACGAATCACTAATATTGAAAAGGAAATCTCCATAGCTTTTAAATCCGAGATTTACCTTACGGTTTCTAACGAGAGCATGCAATTCAAGAGCATGAATCAAAATGTCAGCCAAGGCCAAAATTATTATTTAGTTGAGACAAGAAGCCTGATCGAGAGCATCAGTTTACGAAGCCCCCAAAGCAATTCAATAAATGACTACGATCAGCAACTTAGGTAGCCCAGGCTAAGACCATCGGTCAAGATGAATGGAAGATATCCAAAAGCTATATATAAAGAGTCACATTAGCAATCTACATCAAGTACACTCCATCAGCTGATGACAAGCGTTCAAACCAATACCTCTCATGGCAAGCCAGATCATCAATCCAAAGAGAAGGCGTTCAACCAATGGCGTAACGGCTTATTAGCTATAAATAGGCAGTGATCCCAAGGTACAAGGGATCTTTTGGCATAACAAAAATTGACATAAAATCGTAAATGCACTTTCCTATATTAGAGCTCCATCCAAAAACTCATTAAAGGCGAAACATCTAGATTCAATGTAATAAGCCTCTCGGCTATATAAGAGTGCTAAATAAGGAAAGGATGGTGGCCATAGATACTTTCGGCCCGAACCACTATAAAAGTCTCTGTGTTATTCACTTTATGTATTTTACCCTTTCGGAATTACTTTACGGTTTAACATTTCACCTTCCAAGCTTAACTAAACTACATCTCGATGGTCACCTCATTAGACTCAATACCCCCATTTAAATTCCGGAGCTTTACATTCGGTCTTTGGGGTGTTGGTGCTGACAAAATCCTGTAATAACATTTTTTGCGCTAGAAGGAGAGCCCTGAACCTTCATCGTTTATTCCCTCTCAGAAGGTCCAGCGACATCATCCTTCCGGCCATGACCAACATAGAAAATAAGAAACCGACCTCGGAGTTACCCCTCAACCTTTGCATCCAGCTCATTGAAGAAGACAGCAACGAAAAATTAGTCACCCTCGTTTTAGAGAAAGAGAATGGACAAGAATATGACACCATTTATGAACTTCAAGCCCTCTAGATCAGGCAACTTTCAGAATATCTCCAGGAGTCCCTCCAAGAATCTTCTCATCTCAGAGGAATGGTTAAAGCTATGGAAAATAAAATCAAATATTTGAGTATTGTGGTAATGGCAAATAAAGGTTCATCTCTCCCAACTAAAAGAGCCTTTCCAGCTGTCCCAGCTCCTCTACCTCAAAACAAGATCAAACGAGACCGAATCCTTGTTCCTCTTAATCAAATCTTACCTCGGATCTTTCTAGAAACTTGTGGAGAGCTGCACTACCTAAACTATCACCATTTATGTAAGAAGACCCAAAAGGAAGGGATTATTGTGTTTATCATCAAGTGAATGGGCATGAAACAGACGGGTGTCGGAGGCTTTCTCAAGTCATAGAGAAATTCATACAAAAAGGGAGATTGACTAAGTTTATTAAATGATCAGTTTATTATCTTATTTATTAAATATCAAAATTTGCTTCTATGTTTCAGGGTAAATTCGTATAATGAAAGCCTGTCAGAGCAATCATATCTACATGCATCTTTTAAGGGCATGAGTTACTAAATTTAAGGAAGTCTGTTTGTCTCATCAGAATGCTTCTTTCAAGGTTAGCTCTTTCCTTTTTCGATAAGTATAACCTAGTCTTGGTACTCATAAATTTTTACTTGGTATGTCTCTCTTTTAGTTACTAAATGTTGTGCCTGCATCAGAAGTCCTAAGGCAGAAACTCTTCTGTTGATCTGACGAGACCAATGAGGAGTTTCACTTTTTCCAAAAATATTAATTCTCTTAAATAATTCTCTTTCTTAAATTAAACATGTTTTCCACCTCAGAAGGGCTAATAACTATTCGATTTCGATAATCTTTTTAGCTATCTGAAGATTTTTAGAAATTCATATTTTCTTTTATCAAATTGCTATCGGCCTTTAGTATGACCGAATTTAGAATAATTTTAGATGGCCGACACCAGTTAAAAGTGGATGTAAATGGCCAACGTTCTCTAAAAGGGTTGTAGATGGCCGACACCAGCCAAAAGTGATTGCGGATTGCCGACGTCAGCCAAAAGAGGTTGTAGATGGCCGACGCTTCCCACAAGTGGTTGTAGACTAGGACTTAATGATATTACCTCGCCATAAGAGCACCCTCACAGTAATGCACAACACGGTGTAAGGCCAATATCACCTGGGTTTAAAAAGATGTCTAAAAGTAGAATGCATGCTGATATTGAGTCATGGTTAGTGGAAATATGCATTAGGTAGATCCCTAGTTAGATTAGAATATTGGGTAGATTCCTAATAATTGTAAACCTTGATTCTCAATAATAGTAAGCCATGGTCAAGTAGTACCATGCATTGGGTAGTTTCTCAATTAGATTGGAATGTCGGGTAGATTCCTAACTATATTAGAATATTGGGTGAGTACCCAACTAGATTAGAGTGTTGGTTAGGTTCTAACTAGATTAGAGTGTTGGGTAGATCCCTAACTAGATTAGAGTGTTGGGTAGATTCCTAACTATATTATAGTGTTGGGTAGATTTCCAATTAGTAGATTGACGACTAGATTCCTGATAATAATGGAACTTAAGGAGGAAGATTCCTAAGTTAGAATGAGCATTGGGTAAGAATCCCAATCAAGGCCAAAAGGATAGCATCAAGATCACCGAATAAGAATATCAACAATGTCGATTTGAGAAAGGCATCGAAGGGCAAAACCCCTTCCCCCCCCAAGGTAGAATTAAAAGAAACAAGCAAGATGGCTTGAATTGAAAGAATAGTCAAACGAAAGGATAAAAGGATCTCAAAGTTATAGAAAGATCATCCAAATAATTATCAGGATATTCAGAATACAATATGTACAGAAGATAGAGAAAAGGTTTCTTAAGCCTTCATACAATTTTCTGATCCTAGTCTCGACCTCCTTCCTCGAGTTAGAGGGGTCGTAATCATAACACTTGTTTTCAGTTTCAGGTTCTTGTAATTTGATTACCAAAAGCTCTCGTTGAGCTTCATGTAATTGTTGTCGAAGAGTAGACGTGGACTCTCATAAACTAGAGAAGGTAGATTCCAAAGCCTAAGCAATAACCGGTACTTCTTCTGGAATAGCAGACCTCTTTTGGATAACCCTTCGAGAGTTTGCTTTAAGGATCCATTGTCCTTCAAGACAGTATGAATATTGGTATTGAGATCAGGGTTACTCTTCATTAATTTAGCTATTTTATCATTGAGACTCCGTTGCAAGGAAGCGCGGTCTCTCTCTAATTTTAAGCAGTTGGGGCATAGTTTCCCCTAAAAGAGATTCAAGTTAAAATAAGAAAAGACAAATCATCATAAAGGTAATCCATTTCATTCCATGGAAAATTAGTACAGATCACATATATATGTATGTATATAAAAAGGAGAAAGAGGTACAGAGTTCATGGTCTTTGGAGATAAACAAATTTCTCCTCAGTAGCTAAAATAATCTTAAGACCTCTACTTTTAGTATCGAAGAGGGCCCCAAGTGTTTGGCCATATTAGGGAAAGAAATATCCTTCCCTAAACCACCTTTAGGCAAAAAAAAAGTTCTAAAGGAGAGGAATTTACTAAACGTAGTATAAGGTTAGCCTTCGGAATACATTGGGAACGTAATCCAAGACACGTTCACTTTCGGGATTCTTCCCCTCAGTAATAGCTAAGAAAGGTGGGGTTACACTTCGGTAACTAGGAAGAGCCTTTAGAGTTATAGTTAGGCTTGGATCATACAATCTTCATAGGAAGGATAATCTTTTGTTTCGCAACCGTAGATCCCCCGGATGCAGTTTAGAAAGTCGAGAAAATTCTTGAAAGACTTCATCTCTGTCTCCTAAAGCGAGTTTTAATTGACTCCTAAGATCTAAGATTTGATTAGTTAACCTAGTGCTCTTAAGCCTAAGGGACTGAATGGATTTAGCACATGTTTTGTCATGAGTTTCCTGTATCTCTTCAATCTTATTAGACAACTATACATTCCTTAATCTACTGGATTTTATTTAGGTTTTAAGGGTGCTTATGGTCGCTAACAGTTTTGAAACTCTGGTTTGACTCCTCTTCCATAATACTTCATAATGAGAGGTGAAATTGGATTTTTTCTGTTTAAACATGGTAAAGGGAAAAAGTATTTCAGAATAGACACAATGGAAATAATAAGGAAGAAATTCAACAAAACCCCAAATAAGAATACCACCAAGGTCCACAACCATCATAAACAACAACAAAAAGAAATTGTACCAGAATTATTACAGACCAGAGTTCAAGCATCATAAGTATGAGACTCTTGAAGTTCAGAACTATGATTACCTCTCCACCTTTGTTGCCTTTCTTTGCTGGGACTAATGGTTCAATGATTGTTGAGGCACGATCTTTCTCATACTTCAGGGAGAAACTCTCCTCGATCCTTTCACCTTTAGAGTTGAAGCCCATGGAGATAGTCATGCCTCTGTCCCAGTTGTATTCATAAGCACTATACATAAACTTGAAGGCTTCAGCAACAACTACCTTCTTGGCATCCTCATTGGTAATCCGACTCAAATTCTCCTTCTTAATCTGTGTAGGCTCATCCTCGACCATCTTATGCCCTGCCTCAAGATCTCTCAAGGCCTTCTCCAAATCATCCACCTTCTTCTCAGAAACCTCAATTCCCCAAGACTTTTCTCCCTTTCATCCTAGGCCTCCTTCTTAAATTCAACAAACTCTTTCCTCAAAGCTTCGGCCCTCTCCACTTCCTTCTCCAGCTTCTTAAACCCCCGATGCAAAACCGAGAAGTCAGCCAAGACCTGAAAGAAAGAAATTATTATGGAAACTAAAGGAATAAATACTTCATCGGCAAAGATAAAAAGGCTACCCTAAGCTGGTCTTCCATCCCTAAACTTATCATCCTCTTGAAGCTGCCCATATCATCCACTATCTCCACTTGGGAGCTTCCTACAACCTTGGAAAGATATGCATCAATAGCAGAGCGGGTCACTTCAACCACCTGATCCACTTGGTCTTTTGGGGAAGTAAGAGTAAGAGTATTCGAGGTGGACACTGCTTTAGCAGAAGAAATGTCCTTTTTATTCTTCTTAGTCAAGGATGGATCCTTCATGACTGGTTTTGGTTGGTTAAAAGCAGAAGCAACGGATGGCTTCTTCAAGAGCAACTCTCCTATTGCAAGGATATCGTAAGAAGCCACTGCAACATAAAAGAAAAGATGGGTCAATTAAGTAAATTTCCGTTTCATGAAATTAAAGTCCTAAAATACATGCTATTGGGTATTTAAAACCGAGGTCTACCCTTGAGGGCAGCATCTTTTCTTTCGGCCTCGGCATTTTTTGGGTTAGGACTAGTGGGTTCATCAGGTTGACTTAGGTTAATCATGTCTGAAGGCATAGTTTCAATTAAAGGGGGATCATAACCAGGAAATTTGGCTGAAGACTACAATAGCCCGTAAGCCTTAAGATTAGTCTCAGTAAGAACTACATGTCTATGCCTCTCTGCATTCGGTATTTTCATCACCTCCTCATACCTAGAGTAAAAGAAGTCCTTGACGGTTGGAGCCTTATCCCTTCCAAGCTTAGCTAAAGAGATTAAAAGGAAAAATATATTAAAGAAAGATGTGACAAAAAATAAAGAGCCTTCTAGGATAAAAATAGTTCAGAATACTTACAGGTCTCCGAAAGATCAGTAACAATTCGAGGGTTCTCTTTCTTTACAAAAAAACCAATGTGTAGGTGAAACCTTACTGAATGGTTTAATCAAGTGCATCTTCCTCCAAAAACGAAAGAAATATAAAGGAAACGAAGAACTATTGACTGACTTATGCAGGTTATATAAGTAATAGATCTCGGAGGCAATCATATTTTGATATCCTTTCTTCTGGTATAAGATCGCCAGAGCAGATAAAGTGTTGTACAAAACCTCCCCAAGCTAAATTGAGTTAAGACCCTAGAATTATAGAGTATCAATGAATAAAGGGCAAGGGGGAGCAATATCCCATTTTCCAAATTCTCCAGCGTCCTAGTAAAGAATCCCTCAGGGGTTCACTCTAGTCATCTTCATAACTGGGAGTCTTAACCTCAACTCCCTCGATCCTATAACTACTAAACCAATTCTCCAACTCTCCAACTCTTTCTGGTCAGTTATTGGTTTATCAATGGCATAGTCTAAAAGAAACAATGTTAGGCTAGCTACTCAACAAGAACTCCTACCAGAAAGGTGTAATGTCTTACGGTTCAAAAAGAAGTTTGACCAAAAATTGGATTTTACAGCTAGACTCAAAGACTCAAGATTCATACACAAAAAAAGAGGAAAAGAAAAGGCCCCAAAGTAGTTATCAATTTGGAACAATGAAAGACATAATCTAAGGATAAAACCCCTAATTTACATGGTAATAGGCATTATGGACTAACCAATCGGATAATACCCCAATCCAAAATCAGTCGCCAATATGATAATGGAAATCTAGATCGAATTTTTCATAAATTCGAAAAAAGGGAATGCATTGTTAATAGCGGTAATAAACACTGATAAAGACTAGAGAAAATTGAAAACTTACTAATCAATCAAGGATTTGTGATGATCTAAGAAGCATTCCAAGCTTCAGTAATAGATGTAACTGCTAGAAACATGAGTAAAGAAGAAGAAGAAAGAAAGGGTTTTATTTAAACCTTAGAACCAATGATAGAGATTACCTAGCCAAATAAACCTTAACCATAGATTACATGTGGCAAAATCAAAAAGAGAACCATCCTAGGACAAAGAGAAGGAAAGCACTTTTCAAAAAGGTCAATGAAATTGTGGTAGTTGGCAAAAGCATTTAATGCGAGTTCAGGACCCATCCCTTCGAGACCAAATCTCAACATTCCTCTTATTATAGGTCTCACAAAACTGGAACTCCTTACGGACCCAAGTTATACTTTGCCTCTCGGCAATGAAACAGTTTCGCTTGTCACTTAATCTAGACAACCTTAAGTGTCAAGCATGATTTACAAAAAGATTTGACCTTACGGTCCCAAGTTATATTTTGCCTCTCGGCACCAAAAAAGTTTTGCTTGTCAATTAGTCTAGATGACTTCAAATATCAAGCATGATTTCTAAAAGGATTGAACTTACTGTCCCAAGTTATATTTTGCCTCTCGACACCGAAACAGTTTCGCTTGTCACGTAGTTTAGATGACTTCAAGTGCCAAGCATGATTTCCAAAAGGATTTGACTTACGGTCCCAAGTTATATTTTTCCTCTCAGCACTGAAACAGTTTCTCTTGTCACTTAGTCTAGATTACTTCAAGTGTCAAGCATGATTTCCAAAAAGATTTGACTTTACGGTCCCAAATTATATTTTACCTCTTGGCACCAAAATAGCTTCACTTGTCGCTTAGTCTAGATGACTTCAAGTGTCAAGCATGGTCTTCAAAAGTTTTGACCTCATAGTCTCAAATCAGATTTAGCCCCCTCGGCACCTAAATAGTTTCACTTCGTTCAGATGACTTCAAGCAAAAAGTATGATTTTCCAAAGTTCTCGATTTAGATTTCGCCTTTCGACATCCATACAATTTCACATATCATCTAACCTAGATAGCTTCAAGTGGTAAATATGATTTAATTTTTTTTACCCCATTGCCTAAATTAAAATTTCACCCCTTCAGCTTTTAAAACCCCCTCGATAAGGTTAGGCCCTTACGAGTGGCATAAATTGAGCAATGCTCCTCGCAAGTTCAAAATCAACTTCATGACAGGAACAGAATAAACACGCCAAGTATTAAACCTGATATGACAACATTCTTTCCAAAGTCACCTTATATTAATCATATGAGATGGACTTTAAGGGCATGTGTTACACTATAATTTCTACAAAGTACAAATCACTAATATTCGAAAGGTAATCTCCTTGGCTTGTAAATCCAAGATTTATCTTTCGGTGTCTATGAGAGCATGCAATCTTAGAGCATGAATTAAAATGTTAATCAAGGCCAAAATCATTATTCAACTAAGACAAGAAGCTTGAACTAGAGCATCAGTTGTCGAAGCTCCAAAGCAATTCAACAAATAACAGCGATCAATGGTTTAGATAGCCAAGGCCGAGACCAACAATCAAGATGAATGGAAGATATCCAAAAGCTATATATATAAAAGCGTCGCATAAACAATCCGCGTTAAGTTACACTCCTTTAGAATATGACAAGCATTCAAATCAAGACTGGTCATGCCAAGCCAGATCATCAATCCAAAGAGAAGGCATTCAACCAATGGCGTCACAGCTTATTGGCTATATGTAACGACCCGAAATTTCAACCACTTCGTATTTAAATATCTGAGTTATTTAAATATTTGTATGTATGATTTAATATGATTTAATATAATTTTATAGCCTAGTTAAAAACTTTTTAATTAACAGCTAATATTAGAAAACTTATTTTGAAAATGTGTTTACAAAAGTATACACTTTGAATAAATACTAAAAATATGACCGAAAAGCATTTTGTTAAAAATCAACTTTGTGTTGAATCAAATTGTTTGAATATTTGTACGCTAGTATCTTATCATATGAACACGTTAATTAGTAATTAAACCATGCATCATCCTAAGAGGTAATTAATTAAAATAAGTAAAACAAAGGGGACAACCCCTAAACTAAGCCTTAAATCAAGGAGTGATTTAAGGAAGGCATGTTTGTGTAAGGGTATGGTGTGCATGTTCTAATGCATGGAAGAAGAGTAGGTTTTGTAAACTTTTCCACATATTTCCTTACTCTATAAACACACACACACACACACACGTTCACTTCCTATCTTCACAAATTCATATCTAGACTAATGTCTTCACTTTCTTATCTCCTCTCTAACTTTCTAGAAAACTATGCAAATCATACCCAATCACCACCAAACTTTTCCATAGCTATTATATCATCATTAGAACATGGTTTAGCCTCTAAAAAGTCAAAGAATGATGGAGCAAGGGGTAGTAAGGCCCATGACTGTGAGCATGATGAGAAGGGAGGAAGATGGTGGCCGTGTGCATAAGTTAGGAGGAGGAGGCCATGGACATGAGTTTCGGTGGAAGCATGAAGTGTTTGGATGATTGAATGTTGGTAGAATGTAAATAGGTTAAATAAAAGTGAGTTAATCTCACTTCGAATAAATATATAACTTGATAATTACATATATTGCTTGCTAGTATTAATAATAATAGACATTAACTACATAAAGTTACGACCCTTGATTTTATGCTTCAAAAAGTATATAATTTACACAAGTAGTTGCCTTATAAACCTTGATTAATAATAATAGACATTAATTACAGATATGGACATGTTGAGTAGTATATATGTTAATACATGTTTAGTAGTAATATGATTTGAATTAGGAATCATATATGTGTATAAAATGGAATGACACTAAATATTGAATTGAATACAGAATAACCTGTATAGCAATAGTCGTTATAAACGCACTTTGAAATCTCTTAATTTTAATTTGTGAAAAGTGGTGATTTTCGAACATATCTTAATATAACTTATTTTGGTTATTATTTATACCTCTATAAGTGTTTTAGAAAGCAAATAATATGTTTGGAAAGTTATAGAAAATGTAAACCAAAGTTATAAAAGTTAATAACAAAATAGTCGCTATAATGAGACTTTTAGATAACTTAATTTTAAAAAATAACATTTATCTTTATGGAAACATTCTTAGGGGTTTCTTTAACTTTTTAACAAGTAAATAATATATTGTTCTTATTGTAAAAATTTTGAAGTTAAAATAAATTGATAGCTAGTTGAACGAAGAGGCAAAGGTTATAGCAAAGTAGTCGCTATATGAGCACTTCGGAAATATATCTTATTTTCAGAAATTTCTCTAAAATAATTAAAAGATATTCTTTTGGATTTATCTTCATTGTTTTCAAGTACCCAAATTAAACTAGATATTGTTAAAAGAATGGATCTAAAATCTTTTGTTAAGGCATCAAAAAGTTGGTGCAAAGCTGTAGCAAATTCACCTTAAAAGAACAACTCGCACTTTTGGTAGGACTTTTGAAGTGCTGTATTTGCTTCTGAAACACTTTTGTGCAGTTGCGATATATTTTGGTAGCATTTCAAAAATTCTATCTTTGTTATTTGAAAATATAAATTGTTTTAAAATGATATTTAATTATGTATTTTTTTTCTCTAATCCTTTTAGGGTTGTTTTCTAACTTATAATAGAGTGTTTTAAAATTAGTTTCAGGTTTAACATATTTTTAATAATTAATTATGAATTTTTAAACTTAGTAGCTTATAAATAAAACTTGTTTTTCTATTTGTTTCAAAATTCCTTATTTTTACATAATATTTTATATAAATAATTATCATACATTTTAAGTAGTTTTAAAAGTGTTCCAACATATTAATAAGTATTTAAAAGGTATTCCTATATAAATAAGTTTTAAATATTAAATTAAGTAATTTATAAATATAATAAAGGAGATTTGGGTTTTAACACTCAAGTTAAAATAAATGGTTTTGTGGAATTATTTAAAAGTGTGGATATGCTTTGAACTTTAAAGAAATGTTTTAAGTTAATGATAAGTGCAGAAATGTTTTGGGTTATAGTAAACAATGTTTTAGCAACATTTGTTTTTAACCTTTATCATTAGTTATACATAGGATTATAATTAGATATTTAATAATGAATACTTAAATGTTGAGTATAAATAAATGTTTTAGGTTTGTTGTGACAATGTTTTAAACAACACTTGTCTTTAACCCTTAAATATAATTAAATCTTTAAAAGGGAGTTTTAATGATAAATGTTTTTAAAGTATGAAATAGATTTGGTTTTGTTGTGACAAATGTTTGAGTAATAATTGCCTTTAACTCTTAAATGTAATTAAATCCTTAAAGACTAGTTTTAAAGGAAATGGTTCAGAGCGAAATGTTTTGGGTTGTTGTAAACAATGTTTTAGCAGCATTTGTTTTTAAACCCTTGAATTATATTTTAAAGTGGAAAAATATTATTAGATCTTTAATAACGGAATTTTAAAGATAATAATAAGTATTGAAACCTTTTATAAAAAGGTAGAAAAAGTTATATGTTTAATTTATAAAAGAGAAGAGGTTTAAAGTAAATGTTTTAGTAACATTTGTTCTTAACCTCTTTGATTATACTTTAAGTAAGGAAAAACTTTGTTAAGTGATTTTTGAATATACTTATACCATTGAGATAAGTGTATGAATACTTCTTAAGTATTGGAAAGAGTATAAGTTTATAGTAGAGTACAAGTTTATATATTTTATAAAGAGAAATTACACACACACACACATGTTTATAAAGGAAGTTTTTATTAATAATGGGGTATTAGCTTATATAGGAAGTTTTGATTAATGAAAGAAGTTTTAGTAGATAAAAAGATGTTTTACTAGTAAAAAGGATTTGTAATTAATAAAGGATAAATTAATTAAGAGGGATTAAAATTCGTTTGTATGACTTAATCATGCTTGGATGAATTGATAGTGATGGTATGTTTACTTGCTTATGGAGAGCATACGGGGATTAGTTCCCTTATGCGATCATTCCTTAGGAGTGCATGGGCACGCGTGATAGGGAGTTCTCTCGCTGGTGAATGTGTAATGAAGCTTTGTCTCTTACCCCTACATGTTCCTTTATGGGTTGGTTGAGACAATCGAGTGGCTGGCCGTAAAATCAGGAATGAGGTACCATTTGTAGTCACCTCCGAAGGGAGAATCATTACATCTTGATATCAGAGCCGAAGGTTAAGCGAGAACCTTGGCTTTGGTTGGGTATAACTTATTAAGAGATAGGATAATGGAATGCCTTATTATGAGTTTGAGTGGATTATATATATGAGAGTGCGTATTTGCTAGTGTTGTAACAATGTTTTGTATTGTGTTGATTGGTTTAATGAGTGCTTATGGGTTCTGGTCGACGCATTTGATCGACATTGTCGATAGGGGTTCCTAAACACTTGTACAAAGCAAATCAACAATATATTATATTCAAAATTTGGTAAATGAAATAATTTTACCTAGGATTATATTTTGTATGTAAAAGGGTAATTCTTCATAAAGTGATATAATTATGATATGTTTGTTGTTAGGAAATGATAATATTCAATTATTATTATTTATTATTTAACTAGTCGTTCTCGGCCAGTTTATGGGCATTGACTATTGTTTATAGAATTGTAAGTAAATTACCTTTTCACAACAAGAGTTAGGTAGATAGTAATTTATGGGGATATTCAAACGAAGACCTTATGAATTAAGTTTCACAATTCAACTATAAGGCGTTTGGTGATAATGTTGGGTTAAAACGGTTAACTTTAATAAAAGTTGTTTAGTATAACCTAAAAGAAAGTTAAGATATTTTGAGAATAAATATTGTAGAATAATTTTATATAAGAAAGTAAATTTATATAAATATGACTTATATAAATATGGTTTATATAAATGTGACTCATATAAATATGGTTTATATAAATGCGACTCGTATAAATATGGTTTATATAAATGCGAAGTATATAAATATAGTTTAAATAAATATGGCTTAAGTAAATATGGTTTGTAAAAAATATGATTTATAATCAAAAAAGGATTTAAATTAAGAATTTGAGAACTTAAATCCCGGTGCTTTTGATGTTTTCTAGGAGTTTGGAAAATTAATAATAGTATTATTTGAAAAGACTAATGTTTTTAAAAGGATTTTAAGATTTGTTCGAGTTCGAGGTTTCTTTCAAAATAAACGAATTGATTTGGGAAACAAAATATTTTATGTTAGCTAGTTCGATTGGCTCGAAAGTGACTAAAAATGGGCAGGAGTTGTGTTCATTGGTAAGCACTTCTTTTGAGTATTGCCCTTATTAGTAATGGGGATATATGGTACTCCTTGGTAGGACCTAGTTCTTAGTACCATTTTTTTGTTACTCGATCTATATGAATATTTTCCATGGATTTAAAAGAAAATATTTTGGAAATTGGTTTTAGAAAATGATTTTGATTTAATCCCAAAAAGTATGATTTGATATCCAAAAGATATATGTATATATTATTTCAAATGATTTGAAATAAAACTCGGTGTATAATTCTTAAGTTTTCTGCTAAGCTATTTTATGGTTGCATGTACCTTTGTATTAGAGTAGTTTGGTTGTGCATCTTATTATGATATGTTATTATTAGTTTTCAATTAGTGAAATAAAATGAGGCTATCGGTGATTTTGGATAGTCGGGAACTTTTGAATTGATATAGAAATCAGAGCTAAGTATTTTTATAAAAATAATAAAAGTTAAAATTTTATAACTCTTAAAAATATAGTAAGTTAAAACAAGTTTAAAATTTGTTAAGCATCCTTGTTAAATAAAACATTCGATGTTATTGGACCAACTAATAAACGTCTTTACTTTAGAGTTGTCTAAGGAAAGTAGACTCTAGTCTTGAGTTTGGATACCAGAGTCCTACTCTACCTAGCTACTTGCCTAACCTAATGGATAAAAAAGTCTAGAAGGTTGACTCAATTAAAAGATCCAAATTTATTTTGGGCCTTTGTCGAAATTGAAGTAAAATGTAAAAGAATGTTTTGTTTATACTCTTATGTTTATACTCTTAGGAAGTGGTGGAGTATTATACTAGTAATGAACTTACGCCTTGAAATATTTTAAAATCAAATTCTATTTTAAGAAATGTTTATAAATCAACCTGGTTTGTTATAAAAATGTTTATAAACATTGTTAACATTTTATGAAATGTTTTATAAATAATTTGAGTAGTAAAAGGGAATACTATTTAAGTAAATGAATATGAACTTAAGATAATGAAATGTTTTATAAATAAAGTTGTGGTGTTTTGAAACGATTATATAATTAAGTGATATTTTATAAGTAAAGATAAGTCTTTATAGAATGTTTATAAGCTTAAATAAATGTTTTAATAAATGATATTTAGTATTAAATTGAGAAATAAATGTGAAAAAAATAAATTGGTGTAGTTAAGAAACCTATAGAATAAAGTACGTAAGTTGTACGTTGGTCATTCTATTCGAATGACAGTTCTCGATCTAGGATTCGAGTGCATGATTTCGAGGTATTGTACGCCGGTCCGAGTTAGGATTCCTCACTAGCTTTTTGAGGCGAACACTTGATATGGATTTTTGATAAGATTCTTAAGTTTTATATCATAGCATAGGGCTATGTAAGAGTGCGAAAGTGTCTAATTAAGGAACCAGAGCAGAGTCTGCACTGGAGAAGTCAAGTGAGATATACTAGTTTGGAAGTGGAATCTATGTGATCAAGCAAGAGATCTGATTTTATTGCATATGGATGACATATGTACATTGTACGGGCTTTAGTATATTCATATACTATGTTTGTTGGGCTTATGGAGAGTTTGGGAAAAGACTCTTCAAATTGTTTAACGTAGTACAAATAATCGACTAAGTAATAACCTAAGGCTATTGAGCGAAGGATACACTTTGTAGTTTATTTATCATTTGTTAACCGAGATTTTGACCCAGTAGGATTCAATGGGAGTTAAAACATTCAGATTCAACCAGAACGACTCAAAACTTGAACGGAAGGCCAGAAAATACAAGACAAAGGACTCCAGGAAGTTTGATTGAAAACATATGCTATCTTTTCAGGTTGGCACTAATCCGATCCAATTGAATCGATACCGATCCGAATTGGTAGTTCGTGGTGGCCCCAATCCTTTTGCATTGTGACTCTACACCTCAACCAAGCTCACCAACAAGTTTGGTAACATTCCAAACATCCGAATTTAAGAAGTGAAAGTTCATCTGATTCAGAATACAGTTCAATCTAACCCATAAGAGTACCGTCATCAAAACAAGTCAACAAGCTACGAAATTATACGGAGAGCATCACTATGAAGTAAGAAGCTTGACCAAACAAATCAGAGCCCAAATTTAGCTATGGATTTGGATCAGTACCGATCCAATTGGATCGAATCGGTACCGGTCCAAAAAGTTGTCCTATTTTGGCTCCAAACCTTTTGAACTCTCTTTATATGATGACTATAGGCTTCTTACAAAGCAACTCTCGGTCCAAGAGTTTTCCAATCGCTATAAATACTATCTCTCTTTAACATAAAAAGGACCTGCTTTGATCTCTACTGAAACTCTACCATTGTTTCTTTACCCTTCTTCTCCTTCACAACAGCTATTAAAAGGAAATTTAGATCCTTCTGGTTGTCTCTAATAATGATGGCTTGATCTAACTTAGAAAAGAAGAATCACATTGTAATACAAACTACTTTGTAATAGCAGTTGTTCAATAAAATCTATAAAGTGGTTGTAGGCTTCATTAACAGCCGAACCACTATAAAAATCTCTTGTCTCCTTACTTTTTCTGCGATTTACTATTGCTATTTCTATTTTATTTGCCTTGATAAATAAGGCTGGAATTTCCACACTCAAAACCAGGGCGTTGATCCATTTTTTGGGTCAACATTTTGGTGCTTTCACTGAGAAGAATTCAATTCAGGCTTAGATCTAGCTATCTACTTTAGATCAGATAGTTCAGAAGTTAAATCCTCAATCCCAGCTTAGAAGATTTGCCGTTGAGAACCAATGGCACTAGGAAGAAAGAGAACAGCTTTCGGAAGATCTATAGGAGCTGTAATAGCTAGAGAAGAAACCAATCCTCAGCAAGTTGAGGTCAATAGCGCCAATAATCCATTAATCAGAGTAAATTATGGAGCGAACACAGGAGATCAGGTGCCAGGATCTTCTATCTAGCATGAAGTCATCACTAGAGGCGAACGAAATAAGATGGTTGATGAAATCAATCAAAGATGGAGAACGGCTATATGATGGACAAATTAAATGCCCGCCCGACCTTGCAATCACTAGCTGCTCCAAGAACCATGCCGGAGCCTACGGCTGCCACTGAGTAGGAGAACTCTTTCGTTTCTGGCCTAAATAGGAGAAACGGAAGGCAGAAGCAAAAAGGAGCAGTGGGTGGAGCTGCAGGAATCACTATAGAAGGAAATGCAAGCACTCCACCGATTGCAAAGCAGCCTGCTATGAACTCGAATCTAAGGGCGAAACCACATGGGAAGATATAGCAATGGATCTCTCCGACTCTGAAGATGGCGAGCAACTTGACGACGACAAGTTAGAAGAAAACACTAATGCACTCAATAACGGCAAGGAGGTCCAAACTGTCCCTACTCAACCAACCGCAAGCCAACGGAACTCCGAGGGAGTGGCTCTCCCGAAGACAGGAGAGCCTAGGCTTCAGCTCACTTATCAAGATCATTTGCAAAATCAAACACTTGGTATAGTCACTGATACACAACCCACGAACTACCGGACATCAGAGGCATATATTGTAGATATGATCAAGCATTTAATGGAAAAAAGTAAGGATATGAGAGATGACGAATGGGTATCTGCTCCAAGCTGGACTCCCTTCACTGATGATATTCTGAATGAACGGTACCTTGAAAAGTTCACTATGCCGACTATTCCGTCTTACGATGGAACTAGAGACCCAAAACCTCACTTGTACAAGTACAGTTGGTACATGGATGGAGTAAGTGCTTCAAATGATGTTTGATGTAGATGTTTATCAATCTTCTTTGAGGGAATTGCTTCTATATGGTTCATCAGGCTCCCACCTAAATCCATCTCCATTTTAATTGAATTAGCAACAAAATTTCTTGACAATTTAGGCTTCACATGGCATAGCCAAAAGACTTGATGTCCTTATCTGGCTTGTTCCAGGGACAAAATGAATCTTTGAAATCTTTCATGAGTCGGTTCAACGCCGCGGTGACTGTAGTAAGTAATCCAAATGAAGATATGGTCTTCATAGCCCTGGTCCACGCTATCCATCTCGACACTGAATTCGAAATATGGATTAGAATGAAACAACCTACCACTAGGAAGGACTTTAACTGAAAGGCAAGACATCACTTGAGATTGGAGGAGGCGGAGGAGCTAGAAGGAAAACCCGCTAATCCACAACCAACCAATGCTGACCAAAATGGTATGGCAGCTAACCAAGATGCAAATACCTCCAGGACTACTGCAGGAAATGTGGGGAAGGATGGGAACCAAAAAGGAAGAACCGGAATTCCAACAAGGGAAACAGAGGTAATAAGTGACTTAAAGGCTTGAGGCCCGAAGACTACAACCCGCCCAATGATACTCCCGAAAACATCTACCTTGCGACACAAGGGATAGAGGAGTACAAGATGTTGCCTAAGAAGGAAGCAACCAAACAGCAAAAGCATTCTGGAAAGTACTGCCACTTCCATGAAACGCGTGGTCATAACACGAATGAGTGACGTCACCTGAAGAACTTGATTGAAGAGCTGATTCAGGAAAACAAGCTTCAACAGTATGTGAGGAAACCGCAAAATCCCGACCAGCTTGCAGCACCCCAAGCTCCTAGAGACCAGGGTAACCAAGCTAGAAACAATGAACAGGGATCCAAACGCACCGACCAGAGACTGGTCATCAGCACAATATCTGGAGGACCTCATCCCGCACAAAAGAGTTGGGGAGAAATTGAGCGATATGTAAGCTCACTAAGACACGCTCCGAAAGATTTGTGCTTCACGACCAAAGATGGAACTCCTGCCAAGTAGCAGAGAACCCTGAACGATGACATAGTATTTTGAAATTAAGACACTGAAGGAATAAAAGCTCCGAACCTCGACCCCATGGTCGGATGGTAGGAACCGGACCAGCCATG
Source organism: Allium fistulosum (assembly GCA_030737815.1). Classification (NCBI taxonomy): domain Eukaryota; kingdom Viridiplantae; phylum Streptophyta; class Magnoliopsida; order Asparagales; family Amaryllidaceae; genus Allium; species Allium fistulosum. The sequence goes on from CM060902.1 coordinate 1,195,853,403, forward strand.
GTCCGACGGGTATTGGTGGACAGTGGCAACTCTGCGAATATCCTGTTCAAACACACGTTTGATCAGATGAAGATCATTATGAAAGACATATCCATTTCTCGAACAAAGATCTAGGGATTTGCCAGTGAACCCAAGCAACCCGTCGGAATAATTGATTTACCCGTAGAAATTAGAGGAAGACGACCGAAGAAACGTCTTCATCCAGACCTTTATGATTGTAGATGAAATATCCGCCTACAATGCTTTCTTAGGTCAGCCCACTTCAGTAGATTTCATGATTGCTTTAGCTCAGTGGTATCCAACCATGAAATTTCCGACAGAGAATGGAGTTAGGGTGATCAAAGGAGACTAAAATGCCGCTAGAGAATGCTACATCGTAGAACTACGCGAGTCTGAAAGAAAAGAAAAAGGGAAGAATGTGGGGGAGAACTCTCCATATTCGTGAACCTACCGAATAACAACTACAGAACTTCCCTTGGCATGGGGACCATAGCCGATCTGACAAGGCTTTGGACCCTAGAAAGAAGAGTTTAGGGGAAGATCGGGTAGCACCGGTAGAATTGATGGTGCCTATCCCAGTTGATATGGATGACCCAACTCGGGTCCAATAAAATGGATCACGTCTTAGAAACAAGATGCAACAAGAACTATTCAAATTTCTTCATGCCAACCTGGATGTATTTGCTTGGACAAATTCTGATATGTGCGGGATGTTGCCATGGATTCATGCTACGCACTTAATATTGATCCTAAGTATACACCAGTGAAGCAGAAGAGGTGCAGCCTAGGACCCGAACGGTCCAAAGTGCTGAGAGAAGAAGTGGAAAAGCTGATGGCGAATGGCTTTATCCATGATGGAACCTACCCCGAACGGGTATCCAACCCGTTCTTGGTCAAGTAGTCCAATGGAAATGGCGAACTTATATCAACTACTCGGACCTAAACAAAGCTTGCCCAAAAGACAGCTTTCCTCTGCCTAGAATTGACCAGCTTATGGATGGAACAACTGGACATGAATTGCTATCATTTATGGATGCCTACTCGGGATACAACCAGATCACGATGCACGAACCTGACCAGGAAAACACCAATTTCATCACTAATTTGGGATTATACCGCTACAAAGTGATGCCATTCGGTTTAAAGAATGTCGGGGCAACCTACCAACGACTAGTAAATGCCATGTTCAAACATCAGATCGAGAAAACTATGGAAGTCTATGTAGATGATATGTTGATAAAATCACGCATACCCGCAAATCACTTGGACAACCTCGTCGAAGTGTTTAAAATACTTCGCAAATATAGAATGAAACTCAATCCACTTAAATGTCATTTTGGGGTAGCCTTTAGAAATTTCTTGGGATTCATTGTAAGCGCCAGAGGCATTGAAGCAAATCCCGAACAAATTACTGCCTTACGGGAAGTCGAGGCCCCAAGGAACAAGAAAGAGTTACAAAGCTTGAATGGAAAAGTTGCAGCACTAAGTCGGTTCATCTCAAAAGCAACCAATAAATGTATATTGTTCTTTGACACACTAAAGAAGGGAAAGAAGAACTTCGAATGGAATCAGACTTGTCAGACTGCCTTCGAAAAACTACTACAACATATAGAGACTTCGTCAATCCTATCCAAGCTGGTAGACGAAGAAGACTCATTTATCTACCTAGCAGTCTCGCCCCATGCATTAAGTGTTGAGCTCGTACAAGAAGCTAAGGTCCAGCGATCCATATATTACATTAGTAAACGATTCACTAGAGCCGAGAAGAACCATCCGAAATTGGAAAAACTAGCATATTGCCTCTTGATCGCATCCAGAAAGTTACGACCATACTTCCAAGCACACCCGATCAAAGTACTAACAGATCAACCCTTAAAGCAGGTGTTGTACCACCTTGAGACCTCTAGAAGGCTTATCAAATGGAACATTAAATTAAGTCAATATAAAATCACTTACCATCCTTGAAGGGCGATCAACAGGCAGGCACTGGCATATTTCATTGTCGAGTTTACAATACGAGATAACAAAGAAGAAGTTACTCCGAAAGTGGAGACACCCTGGAAGTTGTTCGTCGATGGTGCATCTAACAACTTCTACTCAGGGGCAAGAGTCGTGCTCAAAACTCCCAAAGGATGATCCATTTGATATGCCTTACGTTTGGGATTCTCTGCAACAAACAATGAAGTAGAATATGAAGCATTGATAGCCAGAATGAAAGTTGTGAAGGAACTCGGTATAAAGTCCATACATATCTATAGCGACTCTCAACTGTCATCTATCAGGTGAGAGGCGAATATCAATACCGGGGAGAGAACATCGTCCCGTATCTACCTAAAGTGTAGAAATTGCTGAACAACATCGAACATTACACCATAACTCATATCCCTAGGCAAAACATGAAGGCGGACTATCTAGCTAAACTGGCTAATTCAGGAGAAGCTCGGCCATTGGGACTGGTCCCAGTTGAAATACTGACCGCTCCAAGTGTAGGCGAGATGGATATCGACTAGATTTTTGAAATAACCGATAACCCAAAACATGGATGACGCAGATCAAGAACTACCTACTCAAAGGAACACTCCCCACTGATAGGAATCAATGGAAAAAGCTCCTTCGAAAGGCACCACGGTTTGTAGTACATGATATAATACTCTATCGAAGGGGATTCTCTACCCTCTTGCTCGGATATGTGACCAACGGCGAAGCTCAAAGAATCCTCAGGGAAGTTCATGAAGGTGACTGTGGAGATCACATCGGGGGCAGACCCTTGCAAAAAAGTTCTCCAATATGGATATTTTTGCAACAGCAAGCCACGGTGCAGCAGATTATTACAGACGGTGCGACCAATGCTAAGATTTAGCAAGATCAAAAGAACTCCTTCAACAGAGCTAACATAGATGGTCAGCCTATGGCCATTCGTAATCCGGGGAATTGATTTGATTGGTGTATTGCCAATAGCCAAAGGAGGAGCCAAATACGTTATCGTTGTTATTGAATGCTTCACCAAATCGGCCGAAGCGGAACCGCTGGCCACTATCACCGCAAAGAAAGTTATTAACTTTGTCACTAAAAACATTATTTGCAGGTTTGAAGTGCCATAAAAGATCATCATGGGTAACGGGACTCAATTCGGAAGCATTGCTTTCAAAGGCTTTTGCAAATGCTTCCGAATCGAGAAAAGCTTTTCAGCTGTTGCACATCCGTAGGAAAATAGGCAAGTAGAGGCGGTGAATAAGGTCATCAAGTCCACCATCAAAAAGCGGCTAACTAAAGCTAAAGGAAACTGGGTTGATGAACTTCCACTCGCACTATAGGCTTACAAGACAATGCACAAATCTACAACCGGACACTCTCCCTTCGCCCTGACATATGGTTCAGAAGCAATGATCCCAATCAAGCTAGAAGTCCCTTCTCATTGAAGGCAAAATTCCAATCAAAGGCAGAACGAGCAGTTCCTGCTCGAGTCGCTCGATATGGTTGATGTAAAGAGGGAAGAAGCCGAACTAAGGACTGCTGCTCACTAGAAAAAAGTCGCATGATTCTTAAACTCCAAGGTCTGCAACCATACTTTCGAAGTAGGAGACCTTGTCCTCAAACGAGTCTACCTTGTACCAGTAACATTTGGACCAAACTGGGAAGGGCCCTATATAATCAGCTAGAAGCTAGGGGATGGCATATTCAAACTAACAATAGATGATGGAACCTAAATTCCCCGAGCTTGGAACAACAAATCGCTGCATCGTTACTTTATCTAAGGCTACCTTATGTATTTCCTATTTCTCACAAATAAGCCATCCCGAAATACCGGAGGCATTGTAAATAGGCAGAACTTGCCCAACTTTTATTAATGAAATTGCATTACTTTCTGAACCAATAAAACTGTGTTCACAAAAGTAACCTGCTGAGTCGACAGGGTCAAATCGACTCAAAATCATCCAATCGCTGCTTGAGATAGTGGAACCACGCTCAAGTACGCCCCATCTACCCGCCGAGTCAATGGAAGCAAATCGACTCAAACCATTGGATCGACGGAACCAGATCCCTGCCTTCTAAGAACCGATGTTGCTCCGATGACACCGGGAAGGCCCAAATAAAAGCCACGCACTTCGTAAGCCATGTACCGCCTCTTAGATTATGGAACGTCCAAGCAAATACAATTACCTAAGTTGCGCATCTCGTAAGTCGTGCATCGCTTCTTGGTTCGCAAAACTGCAACCATGCAAGCCTCGATCCCACTGTGTGCATTTTGTAAGCTGCACATTACTACTCGGATCAACAAAATTGCATTCAAAGACGAGGAACTCTCATGTTGCTAAATGTCACATACCGCCCTCAGAGCTAAGAAAATAGCACTCCAAGGAGCGATACATGTGCATGATAACATGAATGTCAACATCACAACGAAATCACTTAACAAAATTTCAAGTAATCGGTGTTGCTCCGGCATCACCAATCACTTAAGTATGTAAATCACTTAAGTGCATAAATTACTCGCATGAGGCCACTAAAGAGGTTCACAGGTACCTCAAGCCAGAATCTCCCAAATATAGGAGTTGTAGTATAGACCTGACTAGTGGCACCCATTCTCGTATCAAGTGTTCGGAGTAAACAGCCCCGTGAACTAGGGGGAGCACACCAACACTCAACCAAAGTAGCAAATATTTTGTAGTTCTGTTACTCCAAACAAAGAATTTTGGCAGTAATTATAGGACTAAATAAAACAGTGATGAATAAAAAAGAGTGACATAAGTGCATGAAACATAGATAAGTAGACAACTGAAGTTACAACTAAAATTTCAATAGTTTTATTACTTATAATGTTTTTCATGCACGACAACAAACAGGGGGGGTCGTGCCTACATAGTATTGGCCAAGAATAGGAAAATACAAACACTACCATTGCTCTTCAACCTTCTCCTTCTTCACCGCTACCATCTGCTAGTCCATCATCGGCTGCTTGGCCTCTGCTTTGTTTGGTTGGCTAACTTGATCTGCCTGTTCCCGTGTATCAGTAGCTGCCAAGCCTTCCTCTTGAGATACAGAGGGGTCATCCTAACCATGCAGCACTGCAATTTGCTTGGAGTGCAAACCAGGCTGCGAGCTAGGTATGGAGACGACGGTTGATGCAATCAAAATGGCAGCAGATCTAGCATTGCGACGAGGAGGTAACTCGGCAGGAAGAGAGGGTTGATCTATAATATCAGTATAAAGGACGGTTATCTCAGCAATTTGATCAAGCATAAATTGGAAGTCTTCAAGCATAGGAGAGATAAGAAAATTACCTGCTGTGGGGGTCTGATCATGCGCCACGACTTCGAAGCCTTTGCCGTCGCCCTCCTTTGATAGTTGCATAATCACGAGAGAAGTAGAAACGATCCCCTCATCATCACAAAGATGCGAAGATGGCTCATTAGGGCCTGAAGAAAAATGCTCGGTTATAGCCTTAGGGGCAGCTGCGGCATCAATAGCTTCTCGGTCCCTCTTTAGTCTCAAGATTTAATGGCCCTCCACTAAAGCTTGGCCAGATTATCCCTTTAGATATGCCTGAACCAACTCCTCTTCGGTATAACCGATACCCATGTCTTGAAACTGAGCCAAAATCTCTTCCCAGACTATAGTAAGAGTACGAGGGAATAACGGACCCAAGTAGCTGAGACCCCCTTGATGCAGCATGGAGTTGACATAAAAGCCTAAAATGGTAGCATCCAAGCCTTCCACCTTCTTTGCAAAGGTATCTTGAAGCATTGAAAAGCTTGCTTCTATGCTAGCCTTCTCCACCACCAGCTTCTTTTTCTCAACATCCAAAGTCGAAACTTGTTCATAAAGAGAGGCAATTTCTTAAGCCTACTCGGCGATGCTTTTCTTCTACATCTCAACCATCGTCTCGCTTATCCTTAACTTTTCTTTTAAATCTGCCTCATTAGTGTGGCACTTCTTTATTTCATCTCTAAATATAAGTGCGGCTCGGTCGGTGGATTCTTTCAGCTCCTTAAACAAAGAAGCACTTTTGCTCTCTCTCTTGAGTGCATCATCCCTCTCTTTCTTTAGCCTCTCAAACTCCGCGTCATGACCCGCGAGCTACTTCTTGTACTCATCCTTTTCGGACTTGAACAAGAGAATTTCTTGGTAGTTGTTTCGATTAACAGTGGACAGCTGCTTGCATAATTTTTCCCACCCCTCGACTTGCTCCAGACCGCTTTGAATCGCATGGAGATAGGGCAAATAAGATTCAACATGAACTGACTTCAAATTGGGCTTATAAAAAAAACTCTCCTTAAGAACAAGTTAGGGAATGTAGCTTGCAGATGCGGGGGACTAGCGGGGAGAATGTAAGGCGTATGCCTAAAATTGGGAGAGAGGCGGTCATAGCAGCGTGAGTGGAGGAGGTCATGACACTGGAAGCGGGAACGTTTATCCCAGTTGAAGCAGGAAGCTGTGAAGTGGGTTCTCACCCTTGGTCTCTTTCCGGCCTCTTTGACGGATCTTCACGCTCAGTCGGGCTCTTTCTCTTCTCAAAGCCACTTCCTCTATCACATCCTTGATATTTCTCGGTACGACGACACTCTTCCACGTCCTTGTCCTTCCTTCTTTTCTTTCCTTGTTAGTCTCCCGAGAAGTATGGTACCTGGAAGAGTGTATCTATGAACGCCGAGACTCCAATACTCGATCAAGATCAGTGTAAAAGCCACGAGACATGATTCCTGTAGCAAATGATAAAACAGCTTTAGGAAAGAGGCATTTGATGAACTAAGACATCCTAGAAAATAATAGTACTATAAAGTATGTGATCCTAGTGAAGTGTGTGCTGCAGTTTAATTACCCCAGCAGAGTACACAAACAAGATCAGTCACAAACTAATGTTTGGACATTGATTCCTCTAGGGATGATCTATGTAAGCTGGGAAGGCAACCCTTTTGAAGTGAAGTCATCCATCAAGTCATCCATATTCACAAAAATGTCACTCGTATCTCTCAAGTCAATATTGGCATCTTTCAGTAAAGAGCTGGATACAAGTTCATTCTTGGGAGAAGCTTCTTCAATGGGCTCTTTCAAAGGAGGTGAAGGAGCATGTCCAGGGCTCAACTTCGAGGCCTTGTCACCCAAGTTGACGTCACCCTCATCAGTGTCCCAATCTATTTCTTCCTCATTTAGAAGATGCTCCTCACCGATCTCTCCTTCCCCCTTCCTCCTTCCCTTCAATCAACGGAGCCTTGGCCTTCCGTTGAATAAACTCTTCTTCTTTCTCTTTTGAGATCGATGGCATTTTGAGCAGACTGTCGACCCCGACTTGAATTTGGATCTCCTTATGGGTCTTCTCTAACCCGTCAAATGGCTCACTTTCTTCTTCCTCATCATCATCATCAACACCTTCACCAGAGTCATAGGAAGAAGAAACGGAACGGGTCTGGACTCTAGAGTGAGAAGGAGCACTGACAAATCCAACGGACCTCCTAAGGTGTAAAAGCCTACATTGATGAAGATTTTCTAACTGTACGCTCCTAAGCATTGACTGCTTTCAGGGCTCTAAGAACAGTACCGAGTGCCGGATCCTTGTTAATCTTCAAAAGAACTACAAGGAATATACGATCGTTTAGAAGACTTGTAGTAATTAAAGGATATTCCCAACATAGGGAAAGAGACTTACCCCACGTGGTCCATAAATGGGTGAATCCCCCTGGACATTTAGCGAAATGAACTAATTCTTGAATGAAGGAACTTTGCTGGGAAGATCTAGTATAATTTTCCAGCTACATTGCACCTCGATATAAATAAGTGATCGGTTAGCCTCTCTCTTTTTGAATAATACAAGATACTGCAACTCAGCGAAACTCGGGGCACGATTGAGCGTCTGCATGAACAGAACATATAAGCACATGCGCATGGAATATCCATTTGGAAGAATCTATAATGGGGCCAACCCTATGTTTTGAAGTGCTGTCATTAAGAAGTGATTGAACGGGGCACTGCACCATACATGCACATGTATCGGTGGCAAGCCACATATCCAGAAGGTGGCCTATAAGCAAATTCTCCTCTCGATGGAAGAAGCACATCGTCCTCTGGGATACCATATTGCGAGCAAATGTTATGCCACATCATGTGTGTAAGGATTGAAAGAGATTTCTCCGGAGGATTTGATAGTGTTAGGGGTATGCCCTAAGGGCAATTCTGTAATTTATTAACTCCGAAATCAATTCTTGTTCGAAATAAAGGTGTTTCTTCTTTCTGTTATATATTTGTTATAATGCGTTATAAATAATTTAATGTTTAATTAAAAACATATTTAATAGAAAATCCATAAATGACGTGTTTCTGATAGTAATTACAATTAGTTGTAATCATGAGTATTAGATCACATTGTTACAAAATACATCATTTTAAATTATCAAATTCGAAAATAAATTTTTTATATATATAAATAATTTTAAATGACCTTTTATTGATTATTTGAATTTTTTATTATATCTAAAATAATTATTGCACTGAAAATTCGATTTTATATTTTTTTTATATTACTATATTTATGCAATAACCCACAGAAAAAATTACAGAATTTTTTATTAATATTTAATATTTTTAATAATTAAATTACTTCGGTTGAACATTTCTTTTATTTATTAAAAATAATATTTTATTTCAAAAATCATGAAAAAAAATTTGAACCTCTATTTTATGATCCTAAATTTTTTCAAATTTTAAATTTTGATTTTTTAATATTTATTACTAATATTAATAATTATTATGATCAAAACTATTTATTTATATATATATATATAATAATTATAAAATTATTATTTTATGTTTGTTATGCTAATTTCAATCTGGAAATAATTTTAAAAAATATATATTTACGTTTTAACAATTTGAATGTAATTAATTATTCATATATATACATTTTATTTAACCTTATATATATATAATTTTAATTACTATATATATATATGTGTATGTATAATTTTATATGTTTAATTATGTATATATATTTATACAAATGTTTAAATTATATATATATATATTTAATTTTCAGACTTTTAGTCATAGAATTTATTTTAAATATATGTACAGTATTTATATAAATATACTTTGCATTATAGATTTATGCACATATTTAAACAACATACAATACATACGAAATGAGCTAATGTGTCCGTTGCGATGTAAATCCCAACATCTATATGCAGGCATGCTATACCCTTCATGGATTATTATGTTACACATGCACACACAAATGTATATTTATATGATACATGTATATATATAAATTAAATCATTCAAATTAACTTTACATTACAAAATACTTAAATTTAAATAAAATACACGATTTTATTTAAATCAAGTTTAGAATTGTTCTAAATGAATTAGACTTCATAGGCCCAATAAAGATCCAATAGGATAAAAAAATTGAAATACACCCACCACTACCGTTGCGGGCTGCCCCAGTTCCAACAACGGTATTAGAGCCCAATAGCATATGCGGTCTAAATTAGTCATTTTAGGGCTAACTTATTAAGCTTGTGCACTAAGTACGGTGTCTAGAAATGTAATGTCTAGGATTGGAATTGGGTAATCAAGTACCCTGTCCTACCTGGTTACCGGCCTGGCCTGAAAGGTGAAGTGAGACCAAAAGTTGCCCCTAATAGAAAAGGCCTTACTTAATTTGGGCCTTGGGCTAATTTTCAAAATTGTCTTGAAAATAAAGTAAAAGATTTTAAATTTAATTGTTAAATTTAAAATAAAATATATGTTTATTATAATAGTTATAATGTAACATATTTTTCAAAATGTTTGAAAAACAAAATAACATAATTTTTGAAAATTATAAATTTTATTAATAAGTTAATTAATAAAATGTATGTGCATGTAGTAAATATATTATGAAATATGTTTTGATATTTTAAAACATTTAAGATATCATAAATATGCATGCATACATATGAATAATGATTTTCAAAATCAAGATAATTTAATTAGTTTAATTAAAAGGTTAATTAATTGAAATTATAATTACACACGTATATGATATATGTGTTATACTATAAAGGTTATAGTACATAATAAATATAAATGTTATATCAATATAAAATTAATTAAAATGTTAATTAATTAAAATTAGTTAAATATGATTTAATTAATATAATATTATACACAAGACTATTATATAAGTAATGTGAAATATAAAAACTATATAAATAAAACTTATATAATATGAATGTATAAAACCCATAATAGACTTGAGAAATAAAAACATTAGTAATCATACGTATATCGTGATCTCTGATGTGTTCGACACTTGAATCACGAGGGTAGTTCATAAGAATTACATTATTTCATAAGTCGACATCACTCAATTTAATGTTGTCCTCTACCATATATATGTTAATAAATTACTTGCATACTCCTTAGTTGTTGAGCAAACTCAAGCTAAGGATCTTATGTGTAGTATTATTAATATATTGAATAGATAAGGTAAGATAACTATATGTATTTGTTGAGCAAACTCAAGGTACATATACTGTACTTAGGCCATCACGGCATTGTAGGTACGAGTGAATAATTTCATTTCGATTTGTTGTGCAAACTCAAGGTCAATATGAAATTAGCACAAGGTTCCAAGGGTTAGGAGTTGTATGTGATACAACCAATAAAAGGTTATCCATTATTCGTGGAGCTATGACTTGTTGAGCAAACTCAAGGTCAGAATTCCAAGATGGACAAGTACTAACACCTACTAGTGAAGTCATAAGACTTCTATGTTTTGACTTAGGGTTTGGCGAAACATAAAAGACTAGTGGGAGCTTATTAGTAAAATGAAACATAGTTTTTAACCTTACTAATATTATAAGAACATCTATTATGTTTTGTCCTAGCAATCTACCATTTAAACTTGCAGAAAATGTCAACTCCAAAACTGTTTTCTGAAAGTGACAAACTCACCGGACCTAACTATACCGACTGGCTAAGAGCAATTAAAATAGCATTGACTTATGAGTGCCTTTGGACTTCTATTACATGTGAACCCAAAACAGAACCCGCTGATGGTGCAGACCCTGAAGAATGACTTGCTTATTTAAAGTGGCAATCTGACTTAGAGATCGCCCAAGTTTTCGTGTTGTCTACCTTAGACAAACCATTGCAAAAGCAACACGAGAACATGTCTGCCCATGAGATTATTAATAGTCTCAAAGCTCTTTTTGGTGAACAGTCTCGTTCCGCAAGGTACAAGCTTTCGAAAAAACTGTTTAACACCAAAATGGCCAAAGGACAGAAAGTGGACGATTATGTTCTAATTATGAAAGGCTATATTGATAGACTTGCACAATTAGACATAGAGATAAGCAACAAAATGCAAGTAGACTTGGTCCTTGGTTCTCTCACTCCTCAGTATGAACCGTTCATACTGAATTACAACATGAGCAAATTAAATGTGAATCTCGTGGAGCTCCTCAATATGTTGAGGTCAGCCGAGTCAACATCTAAAGATCAAGGTGTCGTACTTGCTGTGAAGGGAAATGCATCATTTTCAAAAGGTTCGAAGAAGTAGAAAAAAGATAGTAAGAAAAAGAAAAGTAAGAAGATCGATGACAAGGGTGAATGTCACCATTACCACAAGAAAGGTTACTGGAAGAGAAACTGTCCCGACTACTTGAAGATTGTCAAGGAAAGGAAGCAGAATGGTTTTGTAACTCCATCAGGTACATTTATGATTCAAAATGTTTTGTAATGAATAAAATGTCATGGGTTTTAGATACTAGATCTGGTACTCATATATGTAATTCGTTGCAGGGGCTTAGGAACTGGCATCGCATGTCAAAAGGAGAAATGAAGCTCCAAGTTGTTGATGGATCTATAGTAGATGCAACGGCAGTAGGAGACTATCATTTAGATTTGCCAAGTGAATTAGTATTAGTATTAAATAATTGCTATTATGTAAAAGACTTTGTTTGTGGAATTATCTCTGTTTCTAGATTGTCTAAGACTGGATATATTTTTCATTGTGCAAATTATGTTATGAACATTAGCTTGGATGGAAATAAAGTCTGCAAAGGTGTCCTTGAAATTGGTATTTATCTGATTAATACTAATTATGTCTGTTATGTGAATGAAGTTTCTAATAAATTAAACGACAATTATCTTTGGCATTGTAGGCTTGGTCATATTAGCAAGAAACGACTACACAAATTGAAAACCGATGGTTTTCTACCGTCAGTTGATTCTGAATCATTTGAAACTTGTGAGGCATGTCTTAAACGTAAAATGACCAAGCACCCCTTCAGTAGGAGCAATAAAAGAGTTAATGAACTCTTAGGGTTAGTACATAGTGATGTATGTGGCCCAATGCCTATATTAACCAAAGATAATAGTTCTTACTTTGTTACTTTCACTGATGATTTCTCAAGACTAGGATATGTATACCTTATGAAGAAAAAATCTGACATTTATGAGAAATTTGTTGAGTACAAAAAGGTAGTAGAAAATAAAACGGGCCGTAAAATTAAAATTCTTCGATCAGATCAAGGAGGTGAGTATGTTGGACAGGATTTCCAACAATACTTAAAAGATAATAGGATTATCTCTCAAGTTACTCCACCCTATACTCCGTAACACAATGGTGTGTCGGAGTGAAGGAATAGAACCCTATTAGATATGGTTCGTTCCATGATGAGTAAGGCTGAGTTACCTCTGTCATATTGGGGATATGCGCTAGAAACTACAGCACATATGTTAAACTTGTTACCCACTAAATCTATGCCCAAAACACCATATGAGATGTGGTGTGGTAAGAAACCCCAACTCAAATATTTGAAAGTATGGGGTTGTCCGGCATACGTTAAGAACGTTGGTCCAAATAAACTAAATGTAAGATCGGTACTATGTAAGTTTATAGGATATCCCAAAAACTCGATGGGATATATAATCTACAATACCAAGGAACAAAAGGTCATTGTTTCTCAACACGCTATCTTTTTAGAATAGGAATTTCTGTTAAAAGAAATTAACAGCGAAGTTGTAGACTTGGATGAGATCCGAGAAACTAACACTGAAGCCGAAACAGTGGGAGAAACAAGGTCATCCGTATACGAAAACACACAACCTATTAGAAGGTCTTGTAGGGAATCCCGTGCATCAGAGAAATACTATGATTTTATCGTGGATGGTGAAAAGGAGGACTGTGTCTTAGATGGCGACACTCCTCTGTCTTTCCAACAAGCACTGCAAAGTAAAGACTCTGCACTCTAGCTTGAAGCTATGAAATCCGAGATGGACTCCATGTACGAAAACAAAGTTTGGACTTTGTCGGACGTACCCGAAGGGATAAACCCATCGGCTGCAAATGAATTTTTAATAAAAAGCTAAATGCGGATGGAGAAGTGGAGACTTGTAAGGCAAGGCTAGTTGCAAAAGGATTTCGTCAAATTCAAGGTGTTGATTATGATGAGATCTTTTCGCCCGTAGTCATGCTTAAATCTATTCGGATTATGTTAGCCATTGCCGCATTCTATGACTACTAAATATGGCAAATTGATGTAAAGACGACTTTTCTAAATGGTGATTTAGAAGAAATCGTTTATATGTCACAGCCATAGAGTTTTGTAGTCAGTGGGAGTGAAGGCAGAGCTTGCAAGTTGTTAAAGTCCATTTATGGACTCAAATAACCTTCAAGGAGTTGGAACAAGTGTTTTGATAAAGTAATCAAACAGTTTGGTTTTTATCAGAACACAGAGGAAGCTTACATATACAAAAAGGAACAGGGAAATGCTATCGTATTCTTAGTACTCTATGTTGATGATCTATTATGGATTGGCAATGGCACTTCATTATTGCAATCGGTGAAAGCTTGGCTTTCCAAAAACTTCTCCATGAAGGATTTAGGAGAAGCAGCCTATATACTTGGTATAAAGATCTATAGAGATAGGTCTAAGAGGCTGTTGGGATCGTCCTAATCCCTGTACATAGACACTATACTAAAACAGTTTAGTATGGAGAATTCCAAGTGTGGAAGTGTTCCAACGCAATCTGGAATTGTCTTTTCTAAAAAGGACGCTTCTCATACCGATAATGAGAAAGAGCGTATGAAGAGGATTCTCTATGCTTCAGCCATAGGATCTATAATGTATGCTATGTTATGTACTAGACCGGATGTAGCATACGCATTAGGATGTGTAAGCCGATACTAGTCTAATCCCGGAGAAAACATTGGACGCCCGTAAAATGTATACTTAAGTATTTGAGAAATACTAAAGACCTATTCCTTGTTTTTGGGAATGGAGACCTCCTTATGAAGGGGTATACGGATTCGAGCTTTCAAAGTGATATAAATGATAGTAAATCAGTGTCTGACTATGTCTTTACACTACATGGTGGAGCTGTTAGCTGGAAAAGTTCCAAGCAAGAAACAGTTGCTGATTCCACGATGGAGGCCGAGTATATCGCCCTCAATAAAGCAACAAAAGAGGCAGTATGGATGCACAAGTTTTTGAGTGAGCTCGGAGTGATTCTCGATACTGAGAATCCAATGGCATTGTTTTGTGATAACAATGCAGCGATACAGATTACAAAGGAACCAAGGGCACATAAGAAGTCACGACACATTCTTCGAAAGTTCCACCCGATTAGGGAATTCGTTGAGAAGAAAGAAGTTGTGATTCAAAGGGTAGATACCAAGGACAATATAGCAGATCCATTCATTAAAGGTCTAACTCGGTCAGTTCTCGAGAAACTGATTGAGAAGATGGGATTGAGATTCCATAATTGGCACCAAGTGCAAGTGGGAGATTTATAGTGTTAGGGGTATGCCCTAGAGGTAATTCTATAATTTATTAACTTCGAAATCAATTCTTGTTCGAAATAAAGGTGTTTCTTCTTTCTGTTATATATTTGTTATAATGTGTTATAAATAATTAAATGTTTAATTAAAAACATATTTAATAGAAAATCCATAAATGACGTGTTTGTGATAGTAATTACAATTAGTTGTAATCATGAGTATTAGATCACATTGTTACAAAATACATCATTTTAAATGTTCCTAGTCAAGATGCATCGACACTGGATATTGATGTATCCGTTGAGACTAGAGTACGTAACGCTCTCCAAATGTTAGGCAGTATATTACTTATGACTACTGGGGGCACCTAGAGGTTACGTACTGATAGTTATTGGATAGTTATAGAACAACTCACTTGATAGTTTTATGTTGGTTAATATAACTAAGGTCAAACAGAAAATATCGATGTGGCTAATTTACACAATTCTTTCGACTTGAGAATACCTTCAACCTTCAATATGAAAACTCTACTTTGATTATAGTCAAATCATGGAACGACATCCATCAAGTGATTATAGTTGGGTCGAGTGGAAGTACTAGAAGGAAGACACTATTCAAGAGAGGATTCGTCACTTAAGTTATATGAGGTTAGTATCATGGTCAACTCAAGTCAACCCAAAGTCAAAATCTCTGGTCAGAGTAGTATGGTTAATAATAATTGTTATTATTGAACCAAGGATTTTGTGTTTGGACTATAGAGTTGAATATGGACAATATTGGAATTTTGACCATTACCAAATTCCATAAATCCAAACTGATACAGTTTGTGACGAAGAGAATTGGTGTATATAAATTTCACTAACGGGTAACGCTTAATAAATTAAATAAGATTTTACTGAAAATAATAAGCGATAAATTTGGCCATAATGTCACAACACTTGCTAAGTGACGTGTGAACGTTAACATTCAAATAGTTCGGTGTTAATTGCTGGCCAAATTTACACCCAAGAGTTACACAACTGAAATGATGAATTCCCTTAAGACCGAATGATTTAATTAGTTTATAATTGTTATAAATAAATTAAATTAATTAATATTTATGAAATATTAATTATAAAAATTTGAATATGGTTTGAGAAATAAAAATTGTTATATATTTATAATAGTTATAAATGTACCAATCGATATACGATATCGATAAGCGATTAAATTAGATTTAATCGCATAGCATTTTAGCTTGGGTTTAAAGCCCATCATTAGGGCTGCAAATTTCGGTTTTGACAAGTTATTGGAGGCGGCTAAAACTTAGGATTAGACCTAGAGATGGATGGCTAAGATTAAGAGAGAATAGGTAACGAGATTGTCCTAATATCTCTCTTGTACAAGGCTATATATATGGATCTCTAAACCCTTAATCAAAAAACAACCGTTGGCTGCTATAATTATCATGTTTGCAGGCCGAAATTAATCCCCATATCAATTCTAAGAATCTCAAATCAATTCAAGTCAAGTAAAAGCACTATTTGACAGAAAAGGTCGACGATTCCAGACTTGCAATCTGACGGATCTAGCATAACTAAAGAAGGGAATTCATTGATTCAAGTAGACTTAAAGGCATCATCAATTGATATTTTATTTATACATTACTGTAATCATATCATATTTTATGATTTAATATTGATTAGTCCCAAATCTGTATATATATATATATTGATGTTGTATATCTAGTTAGGTGAGATTTTCGTAGGTATATGTAGTTGTCACAAATTAGTTTGGTTATGTGCATGGTTATATTATTATATGTTATAATTTATGTATAAAAAAATTTAATTTGCTGTAAAAAATTAAATTTTGTCATTATTAATTATTTTATGTATATTTATGTATTAATTTAATTATAAACTAATGTATATTTTAAACATATAATTACATATATGTATATTTATAATGTATAAATAGCTTGGAACTATTTATACATAATACGAATTATCAAAATCAAAAATAAATTTTTTATATATATAAATAATTTTAAATTATCTTTTATTGGTTATTTGAATTGTTTATTATATCTAAAATAATTATTGCACTAAAAATTCGGTTTTATATTTTTGAAAATTACTACATCTAAGAAGTAACCCATGGAAAAATTTTTAGAATTTTTTGTTAGTATTTAATATTTTTAATAATTAAATTACTTCGATTGAACATTTCTTTTATTTATTAAAAATAATATTTTATTTCAAAAAATCATGAAAAAAATTTTGAACCTCTATTTTATTATCATTAATTTTAAAAATTTTAAAATATTTTTTTTAATAGTTTTTACTAATATTTTTAATTATTATGATCAAAACTATTTATAATATATATATATATATATATATATTAATGATAAAATTATAAAATTATTACTTTATGTTTGTTATGATAATTTAGATCTGGAAATAATTTTAAAATATATATATTTATATTTTAAGTATTTGAATGAAATTAATTATTCATATATATACATTTTATTTAACCTTATATATATATAATTTTAATTATTATATATTTGTATGTTAATATGTTTAATTATGTATATATATTTATAAAAATGTTTTAAATTGTATATATATATATATATTTAATTTTGAGACTTTTAGTTATAAAATATATTTTAAATATATGTATACGTATTTATATAAATATACTTTGCATTATAGATTTATGCACATATTTAGACAACATTCAATACATACGAAATGAGCTAATGTGTCTGTTGCGATGTAAATCCCAACATCTATATACGAGCATGTTATACCCTTCATGGATTATTATGTTACACATGCATACACATATGTATATGTATATGATACATGTATATATATATAAATTAAATCATTCGATTAACTTTACATTACAAAATACTTAAATTTAAATGAAATACATGATTTTATTTAAAACAAATTTAGAATTGTTCTAAATGAATTAGACTTCATAGACCCAATAAAGATTCAATAGGATAAAAAAAATTGAAATACACCCACCACTACCGCTACGGGCTGGCCCAGTTCCAACACCCTATAACCTGAAAAATCTTGGCCTGGCCTGAGCATTAATATAACACCCAAGTTAGACTATCTCTAAATATCCAATAGGGTAAGAACAAGATATAACACAAGAATAAATAACATATGTGTAATGATCCACTTTTCCATACAGCTTAAGCGGGCAATCAACCACACATGACCTACTCAAATTGAACGGAAGACAAATAGTTAGGAGAAAGAAAGAAGAAAGAAGAGAACAAGAAACTAACATAGAATCTTATAGTGGAACGATTAATATACAATATGAAACAAACCTTTACAAAGAAACAAAACGGTAATATACATACAGACATCAATAAGAGTATACTAACTAAAAGTCAGCCTAGACAGTTATAACATCCTATCCTCACAATTTGATAAATACAATAAGCAGACCCAAGAACACTAAACAGCGGAAGAATATAAGATACGTGAATACGTCCTGCCCATCCAGCTTGTCTTCTGAACTCCAAAAGCATCCAAAGCTAAATCTGGAAAATATGCTCGGTCTGACCCGATCATTTAGGAGAAACAATGTTTGGGTTAGTCTGGTAAAAACAGCGTGAGAAACTCAAATCACAAGGAATTTTATTTATTATAACTTGTAAAATCTTTTAAAATTAAAGGTATCTCGCAAGACCACGCTGTATATAAACACGGACGAGTTTTTACCTTGCGATAACCAATACATTTTCTATAGAAAATCCAATGATATTATAATAATGTCTAAGATACAAATACTTATTAATCATAGCCAAAATTGTTACATTAATTAAATTCCAGCATAATAAGTATACAACTAAAATCGTAAAGGCTCGTATTGGAAAATGGATTCCATACAATAACTGGGCTACTGGGGTACCGCCCGTCACGGTGCATCTCTAGATAAAATAACACCGAAGACCACGTCGGGATCCCCTACCAATATAGAACCAACCTACCGCTTGACTAGTAGTAACGAATATGATCACCCCTTGATTAATGGGCCCCAAAGCATACAAATAAGAGATAATATCCACTCTAGATAGGGATGGTCATACCTTAATTGGGAGCGATCCACTTAGCCCTGCTGCATCTCCTATATTTTAGTCATCTCAGTTGATGAGGTTTGAAGCTATGTTTTACCTTTTTGAATAGCAACCCATTTGGAATGTTAACACTACCCTCCAGGTAGTAGCATACATCCATACAAGTTCGTTCTGGGACTGACTGAAACCGAAGACACTATTTCTATTACATCCATTTAGGGGAATCTGTTTCAGGATTAATAGCAAATAGCCCTTGCACTTTAAAGCTCCGTCTTCGATTCCATATTCTTCCAGATGTCTTCCATTTAAAACGTTTGAGTTAGATCGAAGTGGTTTTCGGATAATATATCTAATTCCGATCTCTTTGAAAACCTCTTTGATAGTTTCTGATAAACTCAACACGGTTCTTTAGAAAATAAACCGACAAAGGACAAGAGCGGAGATCACCTCCTAACCGTTAGTGGATGGATATCTTTATCATTTATCCTAGAAGATCAAAAAGAGTTTATATGTATAGTGTAACACCTCCGATGATAACTGTACCATATAATTCCCATGTTTCTCCTAGATATTTCCAAAGTTACGCTTTGGTCCAGATTTTGATAGTCGGTTATTTAACTTTTAGATAAACAAACATTCAAACAAAGATTACATTTCCCATGGAATCACTAAGCCTCTCAAGCTTACCATTTATTGATTTAACATCATTTTTCGAAACTTGGAAATCACCTCTATATACTTATCTTAACAGGATGAATATATTCTCAAACCACTATATTTTCGATACTTATAATATAACCATATACTTATCTCAATGGAATAAGTATATTCACAAACCCATTTCACTTCCAAAAACCTAGAAAACTACTTTTATATACTTATAAAATGGTATAAATATATTCACCAACACTTAGAGATATTTCCTATTAAAAATCATATTAAAATGGAGATATAAATGTCCCACAATTCATCTCTTTGCATAAATGTCTTTTATTTTATAAATATCTCATTTATAGATTTCCCAATCTATTTATAAAACTCTTTACAAATCACCAAGTTGATTTCCCCATCTCTTTTATAAATACCAAACCATTTATAATCCTTTTTTTAATATCCACATCATTTACAACTCTTTTCCAATTCCAAGATCTCTTTAAATTTTTAAAACTCCATTTATAAACTTCCTTTGTTTTTAAACAAACTTCCTACATGAGATTCCATCAATAAAGTTCCTTTGATAAAATTTATAATTTAAAACACCTTTAACAACCAAGTTATTATTTAACGTTCTTCGTTTAATTATTTTTAACCCACTACAACAAACTGGGGCTTCTACAGCGTTTGAAAAACGCTATTATAGTTTACCATAGCGTTTCAGGGAACGCTTTGGAACGACATGCTATGGTAGACCATAAACTTTAAATAGCATGAATGAAAACGCTATGCAAAATAAATTTTCTATAGCGTTTTCTCAGTGCTATTAAGCAAAAACGCTATAGAAAATATTATCTCATGTTACTTCCTATAGCGTTTAAACTGTACATTTCTATAGCGTTTTCCTTGCATATTTTATAGCGTTTGGTATGCATTTTTTTAGCACTGGTTTACATATTTCTATAGCGTTTTTTTGCATATTACTATAGCGTTTTTTAGTTATATTATAGCGTTTGTTATTCATATTCCTATGGTTATAGCGTTTTTTTGCATATTACTATAGCGTTTTTTAGTTATATTATAGCGTTTGTTATTCATATTCCTATGGTTATAGCGTTTTTTAAACGCTATTAAATGTAATATTAATTTATAGATTTTATCTATTGCTGTTTCAATTTGTCCCATATATAATATCAATTTACCCATTTTTTCTTTGCATATAAGCATAAAAGATTTTCACTGACAAAAAATATATGAATTAAAGCACAATATTTCATACATATCATTCAAAGAACTTTTGGCATATTCATACAGTAGTTCATACATATCATTCGAACAATTTTTCCCATATCCATACATAGTATTTCATACATATCGTTCGAGCTACTTTTCTAATGTCCATACATATATTTCATATATATTTGTATCAACAACTTACTTATAGCTATGGCCAGTCAAACAATTGAGTTCATCTTGCTTTGCTTTTGATATTTTCTTCTAACATCTGCAATAATCAAATAAGCAATTAGGACATAAAAAATAATGTAGAAATATCATGGTTTGCTTGATATAAGACAGAATAATAGAATAACCATTTATTCTTTTTCTTGTTCCAAACCTAAATGAAAAAACTAAGAAAAAGACACTCTAAGGGAAAATACCGTTAGATTATAATATTTGTGTGTATATGTAGAGTTATATGATATGATATATATATGTATCGTTTATACAATATTTATTTATTATATATATATATATATAATTTTTATTAATTCATATACTTATTATATACATTTACTATGTTATTTGTTATATATTGATTCATATGTAATTTATATTAATTTATATTGATTAATACACATAATTCTATAATAACTTTTTAAGCTTTGGTTAAGTTCATCAAGATATTATTATTACTCCTTCTACCACTATTTGCTATTTACAATACACACACATACACGCACGCTATTTACAATATGTGTGTGTGTGATTTAAATGTATAATTATATGATTTACATATAAATATGTAATTTATATTTATTCATATATAAAATTTATATAATATATACATGTTAATTTACAAAGATATACTCTATGTAACATGATTTATAATAGTATATATTTTCATACATAAACTTAATTATTTTTCATATACTTATTTAATATAAGTATATGTATATGTGTGTGTATGCAATTTACATATATAAGTTATATGATTTGCGTTTATATGTACAGATATATGATATAATATATATGTATCGTTTATACAATATTTATTTATTATATATTTAATTTGTATTAGTTCATATACTTTTATATACATTTATTATATTATTTGTAATATATTAATTCATATGTAATTTATGTTAACTAATATGTATAAATAATACGTTTTCAAGCTTTAGTTAAGTTTATCAAGATATTAATACTGCTCCTACTACTGCTACTATTACTATTTACAATATGTGTGTGGATTTATCATATTTGTGAAACCAAAACCTAAAACGTCACAAATGCATTATCTTGTTAGCAAAGCCTAACTTGTGCCTCATTTGATTTAAAACTAAGTCGCTAAAAAAATTACCCGAACAGCTACTTAAATTTTCAGCCTGAGCAAATCGCTTTTCTCCCATAATCTCCCCATCCTAGTGATGGGTGCTAATATGTATAATATTGCCTTATAACAATACATTTTAACCATTCAGATTATAACCAGTACATAATGTATTGGCTACAACAGTTGAAACCAAGAGTATTTATCATAAATGAGGATTGTTCTATGGTCACAAGTGATGGAGACTTGTAAAAAATCTCAATCTTTTGCATGTTTATGCTTATTTTGCATGCTCAACAACATGCTCAGTTGCAAACTGAGCTTAGTTTG
The DNA here is from genome assembly GCA_030737815.1 of Allium fistulosum. Taxonomy (NCBI): domain Eukaryota; kingdom Viridiplantae; phylum Streptophyta; class Magnoliopsida; order Asparagales; family Amaryllidaceae; genus Allium; species Allium fistulosum. The sequence continues at coordinate 1,195,875,807 of CM060902.1, forward strand.
AATTCTCAGTTGCAAACTGAGCTTGCAAACTAAGCTTGCACAGTTTCAAACTGGAAACTTTAATGTATTTATATGTTCATAAATAAAGGCAGTTGGAACTGATGGAAAAGTACCCCATATCAATCTACTATAGTGCAATCTAACAGATTATAACAAGGGTCATGTAATATAGTTCCATTTGAACCTTGAAATAAGATCAACTTGAATACTTTGTAAAAGTTCAAACATAGTATTACCAAAGCAGCAGCCCAAAGTTGCTTCATCATCAACAGGACTTCAACGATCGAATGAGGATGTTCATGCAACCCAGAGCACCTTTGTTGAGAAGGCAATGGTAATCTATATTTTCAATAAGTAATTGCAGTAACTGGTCAGATGCTCAACTGGATAGGCAACAATCAGAAAGTGCAAGTGCATCCGTAAATTTTCCTTTATTAATTAACCTATAAACGGGAAAAAGGGAAGATTGGGTATAACTCTGTTGTGAAGTGCACAAGCAAAATAAATATATATATTTTTGTACTCCTTAAATTATAAGACTGGCAAATGGTTAGTATTTAGAGATACCTTTCAACTTCTTTTTTGTAAGGTCCTTCATTTTCCCAGTTAAATGAAAGAAAAGCAGTTGTATTAACTTCTGCAAATTCTATTTTTGGTGACTCTTGCAAAGGTATAAAACCATGTAGGCCTTGAGCATGAAATTCTGAGGAGGGGAAGGGAGTATTTCCACTAATACCAATGTCACCTGCTTCTTATTCGGTGTCACTTCAGGGTCACATGAACGCTTGACAAAAATTTTCACTTCAAATTTAGGTGAAGCGTCTTCGTTGTTGCTTTTAGCAGATGCTGCAACCACAGAAAACCTATGTAGATTTGATTGCATTTGAATCCATCGATTCAAAGTAGGAAACCTAAGGTATATAAATAGTGAGCAAGCACAGATGCAAATTCTGACAGTTGTGTTCAAAGTATATTAGCTAAGAGAAAACAATAATACACGGTGAGGTTCCAAAAGTGAAAGGGAAAAATAACGAGTATGATCATACATTTAGTTATACTATATTGACATCTGGTACAACTTTGTATGTTATGTTGATATAGGGTCTTTGTGAACTATAGTTTAACTATGTATAACTCAATATTATACGGACATTCACTGTATGACTCAAAGTTGAACTACAATTTGAAATAATCTAACATGGCTTGATATAAACATTGTGTAATCTTATAACTTTATATATAATGTTACATGTTATTTCCAAGTTATTATATATTACTATTGTTCAATAAAATTGCAGTGCAATTAATTTTATTGCATTGGAGGGAGTTGTGCTAGTCATGTTGGATTGGAAACATTTCCGCTTGCATTTCTTGGTTTTAACTTTGCTTTGATGTGTGAACTACTGCAAGTTCTTGTTTTAGCTTTGCTTTTAATATGCATGAACCACGGATGAGAACTGTAAATTGATTTATGTACTATTTCAGTGTATTGATATTTAATTCAGATTGTATGAACTATTTAGAGCTTATATATGAAATAAGTTCTTATAACCAAATTAATTCAGATTGTTTGAACTACGCATGATGAGGTTTCAAAACAGGCTGTTAGTGCACAAGTTATAAATAATATAAATAAGCATACCTTTTTGACCACGTTAGCATCAACTATATGAGTAGAAGATGCTACAATGTTAACCTGCTCCACAACTACTCTTGGTTCAGGCCATGCCACTGTCAAACCCATAATATTGCAACAACATGAGTAACCTTGTATATTAGTAAACTTGTATACTAAATATTGAAGCACACATTATACTAGATACTACAACTGGAATTATTTTGTAAGCATTATTGTCTCAGAGGTCAGCAAAATTAATTACTTATTATTGAGTAGAGCAACAAGTACGAAAATATATTACGACTTTGATTAAGCGTAGTAAAATTAACAAATAGGATTTGATGTCAACCATGAATTTTTATACTGCACAACAAGATACTCTTTATATACCCCAAAATAAATTTGATGTGCATATATTTCTAACTAATCTACTTCTATAAATAAAATCATTTTACAACCAACTAAGTTTAAAAGAACAGTGGATGGATTTGCTAGTAAAACTGAAAGAAAACAAATACTTATTAGACACTTATCTACACTGACAATGCCTGCTTTAAGCTGTGGAAATAAGTTTGCTCTGCCAGCGCAAATTGTAGTTTGCACCAAGTGCAAATGGGAGTTTGTACCGAGTACAAATTACAGTTGCACCGCCAGTGCAAAAGGGTTACACTAAGTATAAAGTACAGATTTCACTGAGTGTATACTAGTTTGCACTGGCAACTGCTGTTTCCCAATATGTGTTACATGCTGACTCTTTACCAACGTCACACCGACGCTATATTTTAGGTATGGTGCCGCATAGTGCATTTTCTACCAGTGCCAAGTTCAAGAAGAAAATTAAAAGCGCTGTCCATTTTCTTTGGCTTAATTCGTAAAGCATATGAATCATTTGACAAAAATAGGTTTCGCTTTTGTTTTTCCTCCAAGTGGTTAAAAAGTATAGCTCACTACATTGATTTTTTGAGTTTTTTTTTAATTCTCAATAAGTATTCTGTTATATTTCCTCTATGGTTGCTGCTGTAACAAGATATTAATTGAGATATTTACCTTATATCGTTTTTTAATATTTGTATGTTTATTGCATTGTGTTGCATACAGCTTTATTCATATGACCATGTTGCTAGTTAATATAGTTGCTTAACTAATTAACTCACTAATGTGCAACTATACTATTCTAATAAATAATAAAATAATTTTGTAACCTTAAAAAAGATTAAACTAACAAAAGTTAATCGCTCCAAACCACTGAAATATTGAAGTTTCGCAACAATAACACATAAACTGTTCACATTTTTTATCTATGATATGACACTGAACCTAAATAACTTAATTGGTAGTAATTACATACTTAGCAATGTTAAATATAGATTATGAACATATCATATACATTCATCAGGACTGTTCGATCAACTTGATTAGTGCAAACATAAAGATTCTATGATATAAAGAAAATGAAAGATGGCCACATCTAATTTTATAATTAAATAAGGCGAAACAAATATATTAGCACAAGCATATATCACTGTTTAAGCTGTTCCAAAAGCAAGAAATTAAGCTGCGATTATTATAATAACAAAACTACAACCTTTCACTAGATATTTTTGTCCACAAAAAGAGGTGAATAGATCAAAATTAAAATAATATTAGATCTTTTGACAAAAATAGATTATGAAATTTTGTTTTTTTCCTCCAAACAGTAAGAGAATTGATTATTTAAAGAGTGCACAGGCTTAAGAGTGCTAAATGGAAATTGATATTTATATGCATTAAGGTAACAGGGTTCATTTGAGTCATGACATGCAATTAATATATTTGGGAATAGGATCCATAAACAACCAGGATGACGATTGCATCTAAATTACTCTTGAACTTCAACTTGGTGACTTGGAACATCTCCAGCCATCAGAGGTGCTGATGCCTAAGTGATTCTCACTTTTTTTTAACTTCATAGCAATCGAGTTGAAGTGAATTAAGCTAAAGAAAATGGACAGTGCCTTTAACTTTCTTCTTGAACTTGGAACTGGTAGAAAATGCACTATGCGGCGCTTATACCTAAAATATAGCGTCGGTGTGACGTCGGTATGTAACTACCTACGAAGGCTTATCGACGTTTATACTGCTTCCCATACTCAGTAAAATAATTTTAGCATATGGGCTATGGAATCTAGCAAACAATGAAATTGCTTCCCAATATGTTATAGCATACTAAAGAAGGTGTAAAAAATAGCAAGAATCACACCTACAAATCCATGGCCAATATTTGAATAACTGTCAGCACAACTCTACTTATTACACATCATCATATTATTTCCACTATCGTTAACATTACATGAAGCTGACTTGTAAGATTTATAATGTTGACGAGAGTGAAACATCAAGTAAAAGTTAGAAAAATATCAAATTTCTTAACCACTAACAACTTAAACCATTTTCATAGTTTACCAACCAACTCAATGCTTAAAGAAACAGTATTCAACACATGAAACTTGTTGGATTGAATTAATACATCTTTGTATTTCACCTGATCAAACTTTAGCAACTTAGCTATAAAAGACTAAAAAGTTAATGCCGTGAATAAATATTAACAGTAGCTCACACAATAAACAAGAACTCTACTGTTTGTCTCCTATTTCGCACATTGATCTCAAAGGTATTATGCACTATTTTTCTTATTCCTCCTCTTTACTGACTGTTGACATCGAAACACCCAACTTCAACACTTCTCACTTGTGCATGCTTTACTGGCTGTTGACACTGGAAGACCTAAATTCAACACTTCCTATGAACACATCACTACTATTTTGAGTTTCCATCTCAACAAATCAAGCCAATCAAATAGCATATAATATATTTTGATCATACATTTCTTTTGCTTCTACACCAGCGCCTAAGTAGACTAAATTATTATCCACCATAGAGCCACATTAACTAATTAAATCACAAGTAAGATGGATTTATAAGTATAGCTTACATGGCCGAGTCCATATATTGAGCTAGTTGAATCTGATGCCTCAAAAATAACAGCACTTGCAAAAATGCAGTATGAAATAATAAATAAAAACAATCAGCTATATCTAGACATTATTGAGATTCAAAGAGAATAGCATCTGAAGAAAAAATCGAAACCCAACCTTAACAAGTTCCAGTTGCCTCCAAGCCGTGCAATCTGGTCGTGGAAAGAAAACTGCCATGCAATTGACTGAATAGTGAGTACCGTTTAACTCACAAAAATTAGGGATTTCGCTGTAACTGGTTACCCGTGACTATAGAATAATGACGGTCTACTTCTGCCTCCTCTCTCTTGCACGATATCTAAAACCATAAATTGGGTAATTGAATATGGAGGCGGAGATTATTGAAGGAAATAAGAGGACCAATTCGAATGATCTTGTAATTTGAGAGGATTTTTGAAAGGGGGTGAAGCTGGAATTGATGAAAAGATTGTGCGAAAAGTGAGAAATAAAAAGAAGCAAAGTGAAATGCAAGGCGGCAACGAGAAAGCAAAATCCCGCCTGATATTTCGCTCAATAAACAGCGTTTTCATTTTTACATTTAATACAGTAAATAACAGCCAGTTTGCTTAAAACACTGTTATGCTTTGCCATTGAAACTACCTTTTCTTGTAGTGACCCTTATTCAAAATAATAACTTTAGAATACCATTAATATATATTAGATTAACTTTAAATAGTATTATTGTACTAATAATTTAATTCTAAATCAATATTAATAACGTAAATAATTAATTTTCTACAAAACATTGTCACTGTTATTATAAGTTAATTTCAAACATTATTAATATAATAATCAATTAATTTTTTAAAATAATTTAAATATCTTTAACCAATAATATTAAATAACTTAAATTAATGTAATTTAAGAACTTAAATTAACATAATTAAACAACTTAGATTATCAAATTAATAAAATAATTTACTTTAAATCATTATTAAACAATTACTAATTATCTTTAAAAACTTATTAATAAATAATACATATCATTTAAAACTTTATTAATAAATAATATTATTTCTTAAAATAACTTTAATTCATAAATTAGCTTTCAAATTTAGAAACAGGCTTAGCAATCCAATGGTACTTAATCAAGTCGCCATTTATTCTATTAAACTATCCTAGTTATAATCCAGGTATTTACATAACATCAGATATGTAAATTAAATCCATAATTAACAACAATTGTTAATATAACACTTAACCAAGATTAATCAACTGGAAGGCACAAAAGTGTCTATACTAATTTAATAGCCGAACGAGATTTATTTCTGCTAAATAAATATCCAAATTTAAACTATCCAGTTAATAATAGTAGAATGGTGATTTATTCTACTAAACATATGTCCAATTAATTAATTAGCGGAACGGTGTTTTATCCCGCTAAACATATGTCCAATTACCATATTCGGTCCAATTTAACTCAACGGTACTTTATTCGCCAAATAAACATCAATAAATTTATATGTCCGTTTTCATATGTCATAAATTTATACTTGTCCAAAGCTATCATTAAGTTACACTACAATGTTGTACTCGTCAATACGAGCATAACACAAAAATCCGTGGATTAAACAGATTCAAAAGGGTGAGATATTGCAATTCAAAGTTTGATACTTTAAATTTATAAAATTAATAAACAATTAAAATTCTCACAAAAATCAAACGGGCCGAAGCCCGTTAACCTCTTATCCACCCGCGTGCCACATCCCCCTTCTTCCCCAATCCATCATCTAAACACAAAGCTCTTGGAACCCATATGCACGTGATGCATGGTGCATGTGCACGCGATCGCCTCCGCCCCATTAGCCTATCCAAGCCCACCATCAAACACGCCTCCGCCTCCTCATCACAATGCAACTATCGCCTACACCTCTGGTATCCTCCCTTGATTTCGACCGTCGCCTGTAGCCCCCTCCCCCACAAAAGTCACGACAAATTTTTGCCTCGATCACCACAAAAATATGTCGCCCGAAGCACCTCTCCACCACAAACAACCCCACATCCTCCAATTCGTTCAACGTCCCGTCAATCACTAGAAAATCCAAACCCTAGCCGATCAATATCGCCAATCATCGACACAAAATCTTGCTGAACTTACATAAAAAATACTACACTCTGATACGAACTCAACGATGCTTACGGCGTCGATCGATTCGACCCGGATCAAGAGATAGATTTTTCAAAGTTTAATGACAAAACTCGACCAGCACCGATTATCGGGCAACTGCAGCCACCATACTCGACGAAAACTTCGGCGAACATTTTTATAAAATACTAGAGATCATTACGGACAACTTTTCCTTTGGTCACTTGGGCTAAAACTCAACGGTTGGGGCTGCATTGATTTTTGAAGTGGTGGAAATGTTTGTTTTCTCATTTTTTTGAAGTTGTCAGGCAATTGAAAAAAAAAGAATGAACCCTTCTTCCTTATGATTCGAGATGTATATATCTATGCAATGGCTTAATCATAACAGAGGCATGACAGCACAACAAGATCCATAGTTTAAGGCTAAGATCAAGGGGTAATGAAAAGATAAGGTCTGGGCAAAGCTAGGGTAGGGTTGTTGTGCTTACCAGAGTAGGCACATTGAAAAGATATGGTGTGAACTGTGTGTAAGGGTGAGTCTACTGTGTATGTGTGTGTTTGATTTCGAGTACTCACAATACCATACGATGTTCGTGTACGAGCTGCGAACGACTGAAAACAGAATATGATCGCGTACAACATTGTAACGCAATCTCAAAATAACACTAAAACACACTAGATATTGAATTCTGATAAATTTTGAAAATCTTGATGTTCGACGTAAAATAAGCCAACCAAAAATATAAATATTTTTTGAGATAAAAATTATAGAAAAATTCTATATATTCAAATAAAAATTCATTAATTATTTGAAATCAAATTATTTTATCCCCAAATTTATTTCTTTTATATTAAAATCAAAAATTGGATATTTAAAATCAATTAAATATTTTCGAAAATCAAAGTGATAAAATTCTAGGTCGTTACAATATAATTTAATCTAGATGTCCACAAAATAACAAGTTACAGAGTTACTCTAGCACAACATTTATCTCAAGGCATATAGATACATATCTAGATCACAAACACAAATTATTCACTAAACGTAGAATTGCAGAACAAAGCACAATATCTCTAGGCATAGAAAACCAATTCCATATCGATCACTTGCCTGATCGTACATACCAATCATTAGATTGTACTCATACCATGTAAATAGTGTGGTATCACTCAAACCGATCTGATACGAAGGATCGTACTCATACTGTAATATATAATCTCGATTTATCACAAGGATCAGGGAAATCCCAAATCTTGACCGATCAAAACGATCGGGGCAACCATGACTCGAAAACTCCAGGTTATTCAATGCTATTATATATTTTTATATTTAGAAACAAATCCAAGAGTATACCTCTTGATGTGCACGTAAATGTACATATATTTACATCCATATTTTATCTATTTTTATTTAAATAAAAGTCATATTTGGGCATTTTAACATATTTAAAACCATAATTCAATTATTTTCAAATCATCATATATTCATCTTCATTTAGGGGCAAAATGGTCATTTTTGTGCATGTGTAAATTTGAGAATTTTTACTTGGACATTATTTTGATGATTTTTATGGGAATTTGGATGCATATGGAAGAGGCTTATATGAAGATACATGCATGCACAAATGAATACAAAGGAAAGAAGAGGGAAATAATTCAGGACCATGAACATGGAGGACCCCACCCACTTACCTAAATCTACAATTAGAAGCTAATGGATGACTAAGTGGAGGTTAAAGCTTCATGCATATTAAATGATGGATTAATTAGTGGCTAATGGTTACTTGGTGGCCACACTTCCTAAAGGACATTTTGGGAAGCTCCCTAAAAATAGAATTAGGGTTTTATGCATGTTTAAATAGCCCTCTTTATGTACATGTAAACATCTTCTACTCTCTCATATATTTGCTTAGGAAATTAGCAAGTTGTAAACAAAAATCAAAGTGAAATAAAAATGGCTTCCAAGCCTCTTTCTCCTCTTTTTTCTACATGCTTTTCTTTGTTTTATTGTTAATGTTTATTTCTATGCTCTCTTTATTTTTATGTTCATAGCTTAGATTTACATTTATGCACTAGTATAATTAATTTCCTTCTAGTAGTTAATCTTCTTTTTCTTTGTTATTCTCTACTTTCTTTCATTTTCAATGTTGAAACTTACATGTGTTGATTTGATAACACAAATGAGTAGCTAAACCCCTTCAATTTAGGAGTAATGAAGCTCTCAAATATTATGTAATTTCAACATTTTTATGATTTATGATCTCTTTAGCTTGTGCTTCATGAAAGTGAATTTTGATATAAGTTTATACAAGTGGGTTTGATAGCTTATATTGCTTATGCAATGAGCTATTCTTATTCAACATAAACACAATTTACATCATCATTTGCTAATTAATTTTTGATCTTGAAATGAAAGTAAAAATGAAATTTGATGATCTACATTACTAGTTACAATAGTAAATAGATCATACTTAAAATTGCTTTTGCTTTGGCTTCATTTTCATGAGAATTGATAAGTGGTTTATTTTTTGTATTATAGTATGATGGTTTTAGTTTTGTTAATTAATATCATAAACAAACCATACTTATGATAAATACAACAATTATTTCACTTAATATCAAAGTTAGAGATCATAAATTATTTGTTTGTTGATTTACAAAAATATGAGAGTGGATTTGCCTCTAAATTGTTCTCTAGTCTAATAGTTTTTAAATCACATTTCAATTCTTGCTTTAGCTTTTTTTTTTGTAGTTAACAAATTCCTCTCACTTTGGTCTAATTTGATTGAATTGAAAATTTTAAAATCTTAAAAATTCCCTGCGGATCGACCCGTACTCGTCACGTACTAAAATTGTACGCCGTGTGCTTGCGGTAATTTTATTTCAAAATTTATCGGCAATTTTCTAATCAATAGAAAATTTGTCGTTAAAAAAGTTTTTGGCACCGTTGCCGGGGAATTTATTTTGATTTTGACTTTCTATTCTTCGAATTATTTTTGTTTGATTTTTGTGTGTTTTAATTTTTGTGTGTGTTGCATAAAAAAAATTGTGTGTGTGTTTGTTGTTTTATTTTTGTTTTCAATTTGTTTTGTGCATGTTGATCTAGTTTTTCCTTTGCATTTACATTTCTACAAATTAAAATATATAAAAAAGCATACACAATTTCAAAAAAAATCCCTATTTCATTTTTCATTTGCATTTTTCATTTTTATTTACATTGCTTTAAAAAAAAACAACACTGTGCAAAACTGTGCACATGTATACTGTTACAAAAAAAACTGTGCATTTCCATTCCATTTCTTACACCTCTCTGCATACAAACCTCTACTGCCTCCTCCTCCAACCTCTATTGCATACAAACCCGACCAACCTACCACTTGCCCTTACCGTCTACTACTTCCTGCTGCCACCCTCCCTTCCTCCATCAAATTCAACTATTGCTCATCATAGTTTTCTGCACAATCATTTACTCCACAAATTCCATACCATACCAGACATCACAGCCATAACTGCCTCAAACAACGGCAAAACCAACAGTTCAACACCATTCACCATAGCCACCACTCGCCAATCACTACATACAAGCAAGTGGTACATCACACTCCAACCATATTCAAACACTACCTGCCTTCATATCATCAGCCGCCACCCCTGCCTCAACAACAACATCCACCATATTCCTCTGTATAGAACCAGTACACACCAAACAGTGCAACTACCCATCACTAAAGCCTCTACAAGCACCTTCCTCTTCTGTCAAAACTCAATCCTCTCCACATACTCCTCTTCAAACATTCTGCCACTTCATCCACACTACCCTTCCCCCACGACCTTCAAACAGTCACCTTCACAACTGCAACAAGCTCATACCATTGCTCTGTCAAAACCAGACTCACCTCTCATCTCGTACAACAGCCTGAACCAATCCACATCATCTTGCAAGTTCAACCCTCCTCTGTCCCCACTACAGTGTGTACATCCAACAACTAACATACAAACCTTCCCCTTCAATGCATTTTCCTTCCAACAAAACCACTGCAACATACAACAGCCTCATCACATACAATACAACTGCCACCAAGCCTGCACATTATCAAACCAAACTGCCATATCTCCACAGTGCAAACTTCTTTACCCTTTTGCAACCACTGCACTTCATTCCACATCACTTCATCCCTGCTACACTGTCATCAAAACAAAACAAAACAGCTCCACATTCACTATCATTACAACTATTCTCAACACTCACCAATACAACTCAAACACCCTTGACTTTAATCCCATTGCCACTACATTACTGTCACTACAACTCACGATCACCATAGTGCTTCTATCTTCAAATCTAGTGCAGCAGTTGCCAGTATCGACCGCAACTCCATATCAACAGCAACAACTCGTCTTCATAGCCTCACCAGAACCAACTCAAAACTTTAGAGTCATAACCCATTCCCATTCAAGTGCATCTCACCCACCTGTCAAAACTTCAAACCATTTGCTACTTCTACCATCTGCTCAAAACACTGCTTTGAACAAACCGTCCACCTGATCGAAACTTGAAACCAATTTTTCTGTTGACATTGCAAACAACTCACTGAACTACAAACATTCAACCGCTGTCAATAACTTCCAGTGAACACTACCGGCAGCCATAAGCATCTGCCTCATCTCATCTTCCAGTCAATATACCCAGTCAACCCACTACTGTGACATAACCACTTCAGCCACCAACTCTCAATCCTCTCCATCTCCACAACGCAATCACTTCCACAACCCCAATCGACAATCAAACAAAGTGCCTCAGCGACCACCAAACACCAAACAACCGTCTATCTCATCACTCACAATCTCGCAACCGAAATCCAACTTCTTCAATTCGCCAACAATTCGTGAATTCGATTCGGTTTGTTTTGTGAAATTCGATTTTGTTTTGGGAAATCTTCGTGTTGTGTTTGAAAATTTTTGGTCTATGTGTTTTCTTTTTTTACCGTGGGTTATAATTTGTGTATTGGAGAATTTGTGTTTTGTAAACAAAAGGAGTGGATAACTTATTTTTTTGGGGTAGCGCGCTATAACTGGGCCGGGATAAAATAAAAAAAATGGGCCGTGTATTTTTGTTTTTTTAGTTAATTTTTAAGTTTTTTTAAATCTCTTCTCCAAACAAAAAAAATTCCCTTGCTTTTGAATTGCTTGTGTTTTTGAATAGTCTTATTCATTTGAAAAAAGGGGTTTTCTTTGCTTCATTTGTTTTGTTTTGTTTCATTTGATTTTAATTGTTTTTATTCTCCATTTTTTTGACTTCCTTCTCTTTAGAAAAAAAACATTCTCTTTTGTTTACTTTTAGTTTTCATTTGTTTGGTTTTTTTTCTTTACTTGCTTTGTTTTCTTCTTTGATAAATATATATAAAAAAACTGTATATATTTTGTGTTTAATTTCTTTTCAGGTTGTCAAAGCATATAAAATCAAGAAGAATTGCTTGCTTATAAAAAAATTGCCGCTTAATTTTTTTTTTTGCTAATAATCTTCATGCTCTGGTATCGTGCTTTCATCTCTTGTTTTTATTTGAATTGCATTGTGGTTGCTTGCATTTGCATTTATATATATATATAAAAAAAAATTCAAAATCCAAAAACAAAAACAACTTCATTTTAATTGCATTGTAAATTCACGTTTAATTTTTGTTTTGCATTCATCTCATCTTATTTTTATTTTCTAAGGGCAATACCCCAATTCACATAAGGTGAGGGATTTCATCACCCTTTCCTTAGCCCACAAATCGCATTTCATCATAGATTTGATTAATAATAAAGGTTAAACATTCGACTTAAGGGTGTCGCGAGCTCATCTAGGGCTTAATTGTATCTTCACAATTGTTTTCTTTGAACATTTTATTTCTTGGTGTCTAGGCTACGGCAGAGTAATAACCATTTATAAATATTACGGTGATTCGTAAATATTATAGTGGTTGTTCCTTTGAAGGTACTTAAACCTTCGGTTGCATTGCTACGATGATTCGTGGTGCACCGATAACCCATGCCCGTTACCTGGCTGAGAATATTTTTATTGATTTAAGACTAAGTGTGATTATATAATTTTGGGTTAGGAGCTACTAAGGATAGAAAACTGTAATTAAGTCCTTTGCATTTATTTAGTTGCATTAGTTCATGCATATTTAAAAAAAATCCAAAATTTTTTTGTAAATTTTACTTAACTTAGTTTTTAATCCAAAAAAAATCCTTCTTTCCTTTCCGTTGAAAATTTTCAATCAAAAACAAAATTCCAAAAAAAAATATAAAATCTTTTCAAAAAGGAAGAAAAATTTAAAAACCAAAATTTTGAAAATTCAAAAACAAAAATCAAATTTCCATTTTCTTTTAACTAAAAAAATCCTTTTGGTCAATATTTGAAAATTCAAAAACAAAAAAAAATTACAAATACAAAAAATCATATAAAAATTTGAAAATCCAAAAAAAAAAATCAAACTTTTCTTTTGAAAATAAATTTCACTTGGTAAATATTTTTCTTCCTTAAAAAAAACAAAAACAAAAATAATTTTTCACTTCGTTTTTCAAATCTTCTTTCATTCTCTAAACTCGTTTCTAACTTCTTTCTCTTCTCGACTTTCGCTTGTGCATGAGTACTTGGACTCGTGACACAACAACAAACCATTGGACTCGCGACTCAACAACTAATCGTTTAACTCGAATAGACGATCCTCCCGAAATGGCGAACGAGAACGCCCCTCGAACTCTTATGGATAGAATCTTTCCCGATAGAGTTTCTATTCCATCTTGCATCACGTTACCCGCCCCTACGGGTAACCATTTCGAAATTCACTCGAACCATATTGCCACGCTTCCAAAATTTGGCAATTTCGAGCACAATGACCCATACATTTTCTTGACGAAATTCGAACAAGTTTGCGCAACCATTAAACTCCAACAACTTTCCGATGACGGAATCAAACTTCGATTAATCCCATTCGCTCTTATGGATTACGCTGAAAAATGGTTGTACAGCTTACCATCGAACTCGATTAAAACTTGGGAAGAATTCGTAAAAGCTTTCTTAAAAAAGTTCTACCCTTTGAAAAAAACGAGTAGAATCCGAAACGAAATTGTAAATTTTCATCAATTCATGGGAGAACCATTCGGAAAATATTTTGAAAGATTCAAAGAGCTTTTAATAAAATGTCCACACCATAACTTCAAAAAATGGAAGATTTGCCAAATCTTGTACGATGGACACGAAAACAGCTTACGAACCATGCTCGAATCAATGTGCCAAAGCAATTTTCTTGCCCAACATCACGATGATGCTTGGCAATTTCTTGAAAACCTCGTCGAAAAATCATCCCAATGGGAACGTTCGAACGAAAAATCAATTTACTCACGATCGAGTGCACACTCGATAGGATCTTCTTTTGCTTTGGAAGCTAAGATCGACGCAATGTTTAAAAAATTCGATAACGTTTTCTCATTGAATCAAATGAACCAAGCTTCCCAACCGATGTGTTATAAATGCAATGATTCTAATCATATAGTCGATCAATGTCCCAATTCTGTCGAACAAATCAATGCTTTCAATAAAGCCAAAAACGACCCGTTTTCTCCAACATATAATCCTGGTTGGAGAAATCATCCAAATTTTGCTTGGAACCAAAACAATCCCAACACAAATACAGTTCGTCCTAATTTTCAAGCATTTTCGAATAATGCTTCGAATCCTCCCTTTCAGCCCAACAATTTTCAACCAATCTTTGCGGGTCCGTCTCATAATCAACTGCAATAATCAAATTTTCAACCAAATGCTGCTCATCCTCCCCAAGACGATAAATGTTTAAGTTCACTTGAGAAAACTCTTGAAACATTGGCTAAAGCAACTACTCAAAGCCTTCAATCAAACAACAATTTGCAAAATTTATTGACCTCATATATGCAAAACACAAACCAATCGATTGCAAAACTTGAAATGAAAATGAGTCAATTAGCCACGTCTGTAAGTGAACGCGAACGAGGAACTTTCTCAAGCCAGCCCTGTGAAGACCCAAAAATCGACCTTCGAAAATCGGCATCCGTACTTCCCTTGTACTAAAAATGCCGTAGATTCAAACGCCGAATCTGGTTCTCCGGAGCTTATAACACCATTAAGTATAACAACACAGCGGAATAAAGAAACAATGATATCATATACAACTCCAATAAATACAATATCCAGAATGATATACAACAATGATATCAATATGATACAACAATATCAGAGATAAATAATGATACAGCGGAAAACAGAAATGATAACTCCAAATGATCAGCCAAAGAGACTGACTCCAACCACTCCAATGTCAAGCTCGAACCATAAAGAGAAACAAGTGCAGTCCTGAACTCCAAATACTGAACTAGCTCCAGATAATCTACTAAACCTGAATATCTAAAACCCCAACTCTAGACTGCTCGTGTAGAAAATTATGAGCACCCAGAGTTTAGGAAAGGAACAATAAACTCCGAGTCAGTCGTGGGACTGGTGTGAGCAACAAAAATAGTTTATCTTTAAAACAAACACAACAGAACTTTAAACATTGAAAACCGCAATGCTTTTGGAAAATGAAACTACCATAAGACCTCCCGCCACACACACAATGCAAACGCAGAATTGGAGGAGATTTCTTCTTATGATAGTCAAAGATGCTTACTACGCAAAAGAAAACTCTTTTGATATTATTACTAGTGCATAGTGGAAAACATTTCGAAAGTATAATATTAATCTTAGCCAGCATACAACATTTCATCGTATGCCTACTATAGCTACTATGTTCAATAGCAGGTTACCGCCACATTCCATAGCAGGTAATACAACTAAAACCGTACAAGGCTCGTATTGTTTCTTCGGATTTTCCAACAAATGGTCAGGCTAAGGAACTTCCTTCCGCCGCATGGGAACGCCTCTGGCGGGACGCTCCGAGAGACAAACTGCTCTCTGCCAACACAAGGCCGGGTTACCCCTGTAACAGGTAACTCACGAATATGCCACCTCCCGGTCCTTTGGGACCTTTATCCGAGGCCTCGATAACCAACATCACACATAATAATAAAGTGTGTCCACATGAGTAAGTATCTGGGCTCCATACCATGATACCACCCTTTTCCAGAAGGAAATGACATACCCTAAAGGGCGCGACCCTCATAACCTTGCCGCATATTCCTGTTTCGACCATTTTCGGGTTGTGAGGCTCGACGAAGTCTCGTCCACAAAGCTACGCTTTGACACAAAGCCATGCTTTGGGCCAACAGATGATCAACCTATGATCACAAAGATAAATGATCAAACAAATGATCATATCACAAATGATCAAACACTGATCATCACACAGCAACACTCACCATGCCACATTACCAAATTGGGATATATCGCTGATAACCTTCAACTACATAACCTCTGAGCTCGTACGTCTCAGAGAAGGGTGTTAAGCTAAGAGAATAAATTCTCCGCCACCAAACAAAAATGTATTTGAAAGAAATCGGCTTTACATCTCAAAGTGTAATGTCAGACATGTAACCATACAAGTCTGTTCCGGGTTCGAACAGAACCGAAGGCACTTCCGAAGAAGCCCTTGCAAATCCGGATAATTTTCTAATCACGTCCGGACTTCCCATCACAAAGGGTGCTAAAATCTCTATATCGGGGACCAGTCGATGCAGAGACATTCGACGAGTTGTCCTTTCGTTTTCGAAAATATCCGGTCTTCACCACCGGTCTTCAAATGCTATCCATATACGACGTATCATTATTCGGAACGGGTTATATGACACAAAGGTCCTCTCCCGGCTAAACCGAATAATGAGCGCAATCTTTAAAAACATATGGATATTGGGATTTCAATTAAGTCACAACTTATTACCCAAAACTTTTCTTTAAATGGTTTAACAGATTACCATTTCAAATCTTTTAAACAAAAGGATTTATTTTAACAACCTTCAACGGTTTACATAATTTCCACATTTTTATCTTTTAAACAAAAGATTCATTCACAAATTTTCCCAAATTAATTTCCATTTCAATTGGATTAACTCGTTAAATCTTTAAATCAAAGATTTAACTCATAGCTTTCAAAACAATTTCATTTCAAATGGTTTAAACAAATCATCATTTTAAATCTGTTAAAAATAAACAGATTCAATTCATAGCTTTCAAAAACAATTCATTCATAACTTGGAAAACCATTTTTCAATTCAAACTTGAAATTCCTTTAATTAAACTGGAATTTCTTTTCTTATCTGAAAGCTCTTATTCTTTTAAAACAAACAGTTTTCATTTTGGAAATCTGATTCATTTATACGAGTTAAAGTCTTTGGGTTAAATCCAAATTTTCAAAATTATGCTTTTAAATGGTTTAAACTCATATAAACACATTTATATCATCTTTAATCCCTAGTTTCAAATCATAGGATTCAATTTCAAACTTGAATTCAAATCGAATTATTTAAATTTCCAAAACTCGATTAAGTTATTCAAAATAACTTTTATCTTTGAAATTCCATTTCAAAAGCTTTTCACTTTAAACCCCAATTTCCAATTTCAAAATCAAAACATAAATTTTAAATCATCTGTGACTTAACCGATTTCCACGTGAAATCCATATTTGTGTGTATGGTGTGGTCCAGGGATTTTACACACAATAGTGCAACATCAATCATCACAGATATATCGATAAGTGGTATAATCGATAACGCTTACCTTCATTCACAGATTCATAGATAAAATGAATTTATCGGTCATAAAGATTCACTATTACAATTCGATGTGGGTTTCGGATAACCAACTGGAATCCGACTCCCTGTCGCATCGAAATTCAAGTGCCGTTTTACGGGCCAAGGGTTTCATATTCACATAGTAATATACCACAGAAATAGAAATCACGGATCACAGTGCAATACAAAACAATCACGGTATCATAACAGAAATATCAATCTAAAACAGAATATTTGATGATGGTCAATCATAGTTGATTCAAGCAATTGTGATTAAACTGAATTAACCACATAAATATCTTTACTAATCATTTTAAATTAATGTTTAATTTTACTTAATTATGAATTAATTAAATCTTAATTTATTATTTTAATTAACTACCAATTTAAATTAATTAACTTGATTTGTTTAATTAACAAATTCTCAATGACAAATCAATTTAAACACTAAGTTGTTTATTAAATCAAAATTCTTAACTTATAATATCTAACACTTGTTGTTTTCAGAGTACTAAACATCACACTGGAAATCAATTGGCTAACTCTGGAAATAAAACCCGAGCAAAAATGTTTCTCGCTCGAGCCAAAACCAGTTCTTCTTCGTCACCTCCCAGAGCCATCTTCCCTTTCTTCCCCCATTTTATTTCTCTGCTTAGTTTTAAGTTTAAAAAAAACAACTGCTGAAAACAACATTTCTCAATCACACGACATACCCGAGTATATCCACCATCAACTCGAACCCTTCTTCGAGTTCTCCTCCCACCCAAATCACTGACACGCGAATTGAAATCGTGCACGTGCACATCATCGCGGCGCCCCTCCGATGACCATCGCGATCGCCAGCAAATCCCAATTCATCCCCTCATTCGAAATCAAAACCCAGGTCGACGTGAAAACTCGAATGCAACTTTTGCTCGTTCAAACGAACTGCAACTCGAAACCCATCGAACACAATCGCTTCGCCGCCACGTCTCGGTCACCAGAAAAGTCAACGCTTCCGGCCATACCACGATAACGTCCACATCTTCTATCCCCTCGAGTTTCATAAAACTCGATCACTCCTAGGTGATGCAATCACCTTGCTTTCGACCCACTGCAAAACTCCATCTTAAACCCTAATTTGGGTTCGAACGGCAATTTCATCCATTAGAAAAATCATTTAGTATTTTTCTCATCATTATTGAGGTTCAAACTAGCTTCAGTTCAAATTTCAACATTTATCATTAACTCAATCAGTGGTAATTCGAAAAAGTGTTATTTTTGTTCAAAAACCAAATACTCTGTGAATACTCAACTAAAAATCACTATTTTTATTTCAAAAAATCTTATTCCTTTATGTTTATTCAAGTTATACAATCTATTCAACAAATTAAAGTATTCGAGTTTCTCATAAAAATTTCTTTTTACAGTAAATTTGAAGTTTACAGATTCAAATTTTTTCTATTCTTAACTAAAACTTTCTGGACCATGGTTTCAAGTTTTAAACAACTATTTTTGTTCAAAAATCCTAAGTTAAGGATGTTTGTATGAAATTTAATAAAAAATTTCCTTGTTTAGGATTACTCTGTAACCAGGAGCAAGAAGACAGGATTATCAAAATATACAGTATATCCCTCATACTTATATAGAACTAACAATATGCAATTCAACACAAGGTTATTCATGAATTAACTATACAGATTCATACTTCAAAGATTGCTAATATAAAGGAGGTTTTAAAAAGAAAGTTTGCTCACATTAGATTCCAGGAAAGAAAAGAGCTGAGCTTGCTTTTACTTTGAAACAGGCTGAACCTTGCAAGTTGAAATCTTCAATTTGATCTCTGGAATTTGTATTGATATATTTGTTGGATTGTTGTTTTAAACTGAAGCTTTGTTCAAGTTTAAGTTGATGTTTACTCTAGATTTTCTCAGTGAAAATGGACGAACAAATAAGATGAAGAAGTTGATATATGAGAAAAAGAAGTTTACAGGAGGATGATGTTATTTGTACAGGTGATACTGTGTTTTTGTACAAAAGATCAGGGATATTTTCTTCTTCTTGTGGCTGATAGATTATTGTAATGGCCAACATTAATTAGCTTTGTACAAATATATACTTGCTTTTCTTCATTTCGGCTGAGAGGATTTCTGTTCAGTGGCTTGCATTAATCACTTTGTACCATATACTCATCTTATTTTTATTTCGGCTGTACAAAGCTATACTTATCTAATTGTTTATACTTGAATATGTCTTCCTTTGCAAGCTTATGGTTTGGGCTAGAATAAATTGCTTTGTTTTATAATAAGTGTTGTTTATTTTCTTATGGCTTAATAATATAAATAGATTTCTATTTTAATTATGTTGTTAAAATTTTAACTAAGTGTATTCATTTTATTTGTACTTGTTTGTATTCATACATTTATGTTGTTTTGTGGCTTTGTGATGTAAATAAAGTTTTATATATTATTTTACATATTTGTTATAATTTTATATGTTTCTATATATATATATATATATATTTCTTATTTATTTTATAAGTGCATTTGTTTATATCATTTTATAAACTCGAACCATTATTAACCATCAATTCTAATTATCATTATTATCAATTATTATTATTAAACAATTTATTTAAGATTTAAATTCAAATCAAATATATACATATATATTCAATTTTTACTCACATATGCTCAAATACATATATAAACATATATATACAATATTTACAATATTTTTACATTTAAATGATTTATACCGAATATATTTGGACTTGGGAAACTCGCATCACCTTATCAATTTATTTCCTAATTTTTATTCAAAATTCAATTTAATTATCAATTTAAATATATAAAAATTCGGGGTCGTTACAGACTTCCCCCCTTAAAAGAATTTCGTCCTCGAAATTGCTAAGAAGACACAAAGATAGATGAAGAATATTTCATCAAATCAAATTGAACATCTATTCTGCATTTGGCTTACCAAATCAGAATATCAATAACAGATACAAGAACGAATCTATTGAACAATCAACAAGATACTCGGGTTATCCAGATCTACGAATTATGCAGTGGCATCGGTTAGTTCGAAGTGATAACTAACCATCCGTAGAACATATCCGGACCCAAAAATATAGATAGACATATGGATACGATTTCAGAACTTTCAGATTAGAACTAGAGTATACCTATCAACCATAGCAATCAAAGCAACCAATACATCCAAACAACAATTTTGGTCTATCCGGAGTTTACGTCCCATATTGATATATTGAATTTCTTCCTAGATCCACCAGAAATCATCGAAGAATTGAGAAAAGAGATGTTGAACAAAAGAGATTGATAGAAAAAAGATTGTTTCCTCGTTGTTTCAGGGTATTGACCATTTATAATCGTATTTCCCTGTCCCCTATCTCATCCTCTTCTTGCACTCATATTCACTATCAGTGGATAGCAAGAGAATTTACTGAGGCATTCGAACGGATATATGAGGAATACTCATTCTAGAGTTTACTTCACTCTATCTCTAATGAGCTACTTAATGTGTTATACTCCCAGCTAACGTTCAACCTTAGCTCTGATACCAAATGTGAAGACCCAAAAATCGACCTTCGAAAATCGGCATCCGTACTTCCCTTGTACTAAAAATGCCGTAGATTCAAACGCCAAATCTGGTTTTTCGGAGCTTATAACACCATTAAGTATAACAACACAGCGGAATAAAGAAATAATGATATCATATTCAACTCCAATAAATACAATATCCAGAATGATATACAACAATGATATCAATATGATACAACAATATCAGAGATAAATAATGATACAGCGGAAAACAGAAATGATAACTCCAAATGATCAGTCAAAGAGACTGACTCCAACCACTCCAATGTCAAGCTCGAACCATAAAGAGAAACAAGTGTAGTCCTGAACTCCAAATACTGAACTAGCTCCAGATAATCTACTAAACCTGAATATCTAAAACCCCAACTCTAGACTGCTCGTGTAGAAAATTATGAGCACCCAGAGTTTAGGAAAGGAACAATAAACTCCGAGTCAGTCGTGGGACTGGTGTGAGCAACAAAAATAGTTTATCTTTAAAACAAACACAACAGAACTTTAAACATTGAAAACCGCAATGCTTTTGGAAAATGAAACTACCATAAGACCTCCCGCCACACACACAAAGCAAACGCAGAATTGGAGGAGATTTCTTCTTATGATAGTCAAAGATGCTTACTACGCAAAAGAAAACTCTTTTGATATTATTACTAGTGCATAGTGGAAAACATTTCGAAAGTATAATATTAATCTTAGCCAGCATACAACATTTCATCGTATGCCTACTATAGCTACTATGTTCAATAGCAGGTTACCGCCACATTCCATAGCAGGTAATACAACTAAAACCGTACAAGGCTCGTATTGTTTCATTGGATTTTCCAACAAATGGTCAGGCTAAGGAACTTCCTTCCGCCGCATGGGAACGCCTCTGGCGGGACGCCCCGAGAGACAAACTGCTCTCTGCCAACACAAGGCCGGGTTACCCCTGTAACAGGTAACTCACGAATATGCCACCTCCCGGTCCTTTGGGACCTTTATCCGAGGCCTCGATAACCAACATCACACATAATAATAAAGTGTGTCCACATGAGTAAGTATCTGGGCTCCATACCATGATACCACCCTTTTCCAGAAGGAAATGACATACCCTAAAGGGCGCGACCCTCATAACCTTGCCGCATATTCCTGTTTCGACCATTTCCGGGTTGTGAGGCTCGACGAAGTCTCGTCCACAAAGCTACGCTTTGACACAAAGCCATGCTTTGGGTCAACAGATGATCAACCTATGATCACGAAGATAAATGATCAAACAAATGATCATATCACAAATGATCAAACACTGATCATCACACAGCAACACTCACCATGCCACATTACCAAATTGGGATATATCGCTGATAACCTTCAACTACATAACCTCTGAGCTCGTACGTCTCAGAGAAGGGTGTTAAGCTAAGAGAATAAATTCTCCGCCACCAAACAAAAATGTATTTGAAAGAAAAATCGGCTTTACATCTCAAAGTGTAATGTCAGACATGTAACCATACAAGTCTGTTCCGGGTTCGAACAGAACCGAAGGCACTTCCGAAGAAGCCCTTGCAAATCCGGATAATTTTCTAATCACGTCCGGACTTCCCATCACAAAGGGTGCTAAAATCTCTATATCGGGGACCAGTCGATGCAGAGACATTCGACGAGTTGTCCTTTCGTTTTCGAAAATATCCGGTCTTCACCACCGGTCTTCAAATGCTATCCATATACGACGTATCATTATTCGGAACGGGTTATATGACACAAAGGTCCTCTCCCGGCTAAACCGAATAATGAGCGCAATCTTTAAAAACATATGGATATTGGGATTTCAATTAAGTCACAACTTATTACCCAAAACTTTTCTTTAAATGGTTTAACAGATTACCATTTCAAATCTTTTAAACAAAAGGATTTATTTTAACAACCTTCAACGGTTTACATAATTTCCACATTTTTATCTTTTAAACAAAAGATTCATTCACAGATTTTCCCAAATTAATTTCCATTTCAATTGGATTAACTCGTTAAATCTTTAAATCAAAGATTTAACTCATAGCTTTCAAAACAATTTCATTTCAAATGGTTTAAACAAATCATCATTTTAAATCTGTTAAAAATAAACAGATTCAATTCATAGCTTTCAAAAACAATTCATTCATAACTTGGAAAACCATTTTTCAATTCAAACTTGAAATTCCTTTAATTAAACTGGAATTTCTTTTCTTATCTGAAAGCTCTTATTCTTTTAAAACAAACAGTTTTCATTTTGGAAATCTGATTCATTTATACGAGTTAAAGTCTTTGGGTTAAATCCAAATTCTCAAAATTATGCTTTTAAATGGTTTAAACTCATATAAACACATTTATATCATCTTTAATCCCTAGTTTCAAATCATAGGATTCAATTTCAAACTTGAATTCAAATCGAATTATTTAAATTTCCAAAACTCGATTAAGTTATTCAAAATAACTTTTATCTTTGAAATTCCATTTCAAAAGCTTTTCACTTTAAACCCCAATTTCCAATTTCAAAATCAAAACATAAATTTTAAATCATCTGTGACTTAACCGATTTCCACGTGAAATCCATATTTGTGTGTGTATGGTGTGGTCCAGGGGTTTTACACACAATAGTGCAACATCAATCATCACAGATATATCGATAAACGGTATAATCGATAACGCTTACCTTCATTCACAGATTCATAGATAAAATGAATTTATCGGTCACAAAGATTCACTATTACAATTCGATGTGGGTTTCGGATAACCAACTGGAATCCGACTCCCTGTCGCATCGAAATTCAAGTGCCGTTTTACGGGCCAAGGGTTTCATATTCACATAGTAATATACCACAGAAATAGAAATCACGGATCACAGTGCAATACAAAACAATCACGGTATCATAACAGAAATATCAATCTAAAACAGAATATTTGATGATGGTCAATCATAGTTGATTCAAGCAATTGTGATTAAACTGAATTAACCACATAAATATCTTTACTAATCATTTTAAATTAATGTTTAATTTTACTTAATTATGAATTAATTAAATCTTAATTTATTATTTTAATTAACTACCAATTTAAATTAATTAACTTGATTTGTTTAATTAACAAATTCTCAATGACAAATCAATTTAAACACTAAGTTGTTTATTAAATCAAAATTCTTAACTTATAATATCTAACACTTGTTGTTTTCAGAGTACTAAACATCACACTGGAAATCAATTGGCTAACTCTGGAAATAAAACCCGAGCAAAAATGTTTCTCGCTCGAGCCAAAACCAGTTCTTCTTCGTCACCTCCCCGAGCCATCTTCCCTTTCTTCCCCCATTTTATTTCTCTGCTTAGTTTTAAGTTTAAAAAAAACAACTGCTGAAAACAACATTTCTCAATCACACGACATACCCGAGTATATCCACCATCAACTCGAACCCTTCTTCGAGTTCTCCTCCCACCCAAATCACTGACACGCAAATTGAAATCGTGCACGTGCACATCATCGCGGCGCCCCTCCGATGACCATCGCGATCGCCAGCAAATCCCAATTCATCCCCTCATTCGAAATCAAAACCCAGGTCGACGTGAAAACTCGAATGCAACTTTTGCTCGTTCAAACGAACTGCAACTCGAAACCCATCGAACACAATCGCTTCGCCGCCACGTCTCGTTCACCAGAAAAATCAACGCTTCCGGCCATACCACGATAACGTCCACATCTTCCATCCCCTCGAGTTTCATAAAACTCGATCACTCCTAGGTGATGCAATCACCTTGCTTTCGACCCACTGCAAAACTCCATCTTAAACCCTACTTTGGGTTCGAACGGCAATTTCATCCATTCGAAAAATCATTTAGTATTTTTCTCATCATTATTGAGGTTCAAACTAGCTTCAGTTCAAATTTCAACATTTATCATTAACTCAATCAGTGGTAATTCGAAAAAGTGTTATTTTTGTTTAAAAACCAAATACTCTGTGAATACTCAACTAAAAATCACTATTTTTATTTCAAAAAATCTTATTCCTTTATGTTTATTCAAGTTATACAATCTATTCAACAAATTAAAGTATTCGAGTTTCTCATAAAAATTTCTTTTTACAGTAAATTTGAAGTTTACAGATTCAAATTTTTTCTATTCTTAACTAAAACTTTCTGGACCATGGTTTCAAGTTTTAAACAACTATTTTTGTTCAAAAATCCTAAGTTAAGGATGTTTGTATGAAATTTAATAAAAAATTTCCTTGTTTAGGTTTACTCTGTAACCAGGAGCAAGAAGACAGGATTATCAAAATATACAGTATATCCCTCATACTTATACAGAACTAACAATATGCAATTCAACACAAGGTTATTCATGAATTAACTATACAGATTCATACTTCAAAGATTGCTAATATAAAGGAGGTTTTAAAAAGAAAGTTTGCTCACATTAGATTCCAGGAAAGAAAAGAGCTGAGCTTGCTTTTACTTTGAAACAGGCTGAACCTTGCAAGTTGAAATCTTCAATTTGATCTCTGGAATTTGTATTGATATATTTGTTGGATTGTTGTTTTAAACTGAAGCTTTGTTCAAGTTTAAGTTGATGTTTACTCTAGATTTTTCTCAGTGAAAATGGACGAACAAATAAGATGAAGAAGTTGATATATGAGAAAAAGAAGTTTACAGGAGGATGATGTTATTTGTACAGGTGATACTGTGTTTTTGTACAAAAGATCAGGGATATTTTCTTCTTCTTGTGGCTGATAGATTATTGTAATGGCCAACATTAATTAGCTTTGTACAAATATATACTTGCTTTTCTTCATTTCGGCTGAGAGGATTTCTGTTTAGTGGCTTGCATTAATCACTTTGTACCATATACTCATCTTATTTTTATTTTGGCTGTACAAAGCTATACTTATCTAATTGTTTATACTTGAATATGTCTTCCTTTGCAAGCTTATGGTTTGGGCTAGAATAAATTGCTTTGTTTTATAAATAAGTGTTGTTTATTTTCTTATGGCTTAATAATATAAATAGATTTCTATTTTAATTACGTTGTTAAAATTTTAACTAAGTGTATTCATTTTATTTGTACTTGTTTGTATTCATACATTTATGTTGTTTTGTGGCTTTGTGATGTAAATAAAGTTTTATATATTATTTTACATATTTTGTTATAATTTTATATGTTTCTATATATATATATATATTTCTTATTTATTTTATAAGTGCATTTGTTTATATCATTTTATAAACTCGAACCATTATTAACCATCAATTCTAATTATCATTATTATCAATTATTATTATTAAACAATTTATTTAAGATTTAAATTCAAATCAAATATATACATATATATTCAATTTTTACTTATATATGCTCAAATACATATATAAACATATATATACAATATTTACAATATTTTTACATTTAAATGATTTATACCGAATATATTTGGACTTGGGGAAACTCGCATCACCTTATCAATTTATTTCCTAATTTTTATTCAAAAATCAATTTAATTATCAATTTAAATATATAAAAATTCGGGGTCGTTACAAGCCCCTTCCAAACCTAGAAATCAAAACGCAAATTCAAATCAAGCCCATGTTGTTCAAGATAGCAACATCACCCAATTAAATGCTATCACAACTCTATGTTATGGTAAACAAATCGATAATCAAGTTGTTAATCCAAACGATTTACCGGTACCTCTCTCGACCCTTCAAACGAATCAGAACAGAACGTGGAACCAAACGTTGAATCGAATGCCAATCAAAATTCTTCTTCTATTCGAATAGACCCGCATACCGAGTATCGTGTTCCATTTCCACATCGTCTTCGACCAAAGAAACACTTAGACCAAATGGAAATTTTTTTGAAATTTTTAAACAAGTCAAAGTTAACATCCCGCTTCTTGACATCGTTCAGCAAGTCCCAGCGTACGCGAAATTTCTTAAGGACTTGTGTACCCAAAAGCGACACACTCAAGTGCCCAAAAAAGTCTTCTTAGCCGCCAGTTTGAGTGAAGTCTTGTCCCAATCCATGCCCGTAAATACAAAGATCCTGGCTGCCCTATGGTTTCGTGTACAATTGGAGACAAGACGATTAACAAATGTTTGATTGACTTAGGCGCGAGTGCCAACTTGATTCCATACTCCATGTACGAAAAATTAGGCTTAGGTGAGCTCAAACCCACAAAAATTACGCTTCAATTCACCGATTGTTCCATTAAGAAGCCCGTGGGAGAAATCGAAGACGTGCTCATTCAAGTAGGGCAATTCATATTCCCCATTGATTTTATCATTCTCGAAACACAACCCGTGACAAATCCCGCGAGTCAAATTCCATTGATTTTATCATTCTCGAAACATAACCCGTGACAAATCCCGCGAGTCAAATTCCATTGATTTTAGGCCGACCATTCTTAGCCACCTCAAATGCCTTAATCAATTGTCGTAACGGATCAATGAAAATCTCTTTTGGAAACATGACTTTAGATCTCAACATTTTCAATCTTGAAATCCAATCGAATTAAACTCGTGACCAAACATTGGAAGTTAGTGCCATTCACGAAAACTTCGAAAACGAGACACTTGATCTTAACGATGAATGCGAGGCCGAATACAAAAAATTGTTTCACGCAATCCCCAACGAGATTGAATATGCTCTTCCCTTTGAATCGCTTCAAGTTGAGTCAGAATCTCAACCCAATTCTTTTATCGAGCAACTCCCGAAGTTGGACCTCAAACCACTTCCCGATCACCTTAAGTACGCATACTTAGGTGAAAACGAAACTTGCCCTATCATCATTTCTAATGATCTTTCTCTTGACCAAGAAGCTTCTCTTCTCTCTATTCTTTCGAATAATGGAGAAGCAATTGGGTGGTCCATCTCCGATATAAAGGGAATTAGTCCCGCTCTTGTTCAACATCGCATCCATTTAATCGACGATGCCAAGCCTGTTCGTGATGCGCAACGAAGGCTTAATCCAAAAATTAAAGATGTGGTGCGTGATGAAATTCTTAAACTTCTCAACAACGGAATCATTTATCGAATCTCTGATAGTTCATGGGTTAGCCCAATTCACATTGTACCAAAAAAGTCTGGGCTAACCGTTGTCAAGAACGATTCAAACGAACTTATTCCAACCCGTACTCAAACTGGTTGGCGTGTTTGCATTGACTATCGAAAACTAAATGCCGCAACACGAAAAGATCACTTCCCTCTTCCTTTCATTGACCAAATGCTCGAACGTTTAGCCGGCCACGAATTTTACTACTTCCTTAATGGTTATTCCGGCTATAACCAAATTCCAATCACTCCCGAAGATAAAGAGAAAACGACTTTCACGTGTCCATTCGGTACCTTTGCTTATCGGCGTATGCTATTTGGACTTTGTAACGCCCCCGCTACTTTCCAACGATGCATGGTTGGCATTTTTTCCGACATGTTTGAACGCTTTCTAGAAGTTTTTATGGATGATTTCTCTATCTTTGGAGATTCTTTTTCCCAATGTTTACATCATCTCGAGTTGGTTCTAAATCAATGTAAAGAAAAACATTCGACTTTGAATTGGAAAAAATGCAACTTTATGGTCAAACAAGGCATAGTCCTTGGACATATCATCTCAAATAAAGGCATTGAGGTAGATAAAGCGAAAATTGATGTAATTGCAAATCTACCCATTCCCAAATCTGTTAACGACATTCGATCATTTCTAGGACACGCTGGCTTTTACCGACGCTTTGTGAAAGACTTTAGCAAAATTGCTCGTCCTTTGACGACTCTTCTCGGAAAAGACATTCCATTCGATTTCAACTTTGAGTGCATTTCTTCTTTTGAACGTCTCAAAAATGAACTCATTTCTGCTCCAATCATTTGTGCACCTAATTGGGATCTTCTTTTCGAAATCATGTGTGATGCTTCGAACTTTGCAGTTGGTGCTGTCTTAGGACAACGCATCAACAAGATCCTTCATGTTATTTACTATGCTAGCATGACTCTGAACGACGCTCAACTTAACTACACAACCACTGAAAAAGAGCTTCTAGCTGTTGTTTTTGCGCTCGAAAAGTTTCGACCTTACTTGATAGGTTCACACATTACTGTGTACACGGACCACTCTATGCTTCGATATCTCTTCACTAAAAAGGATGCTAAATCCCGTTTGATTCGTTGGATCCTTTTACTTCAAGAATTTGACCTTACAATCAAAGACAAAAAAGGATCCGATAATGTCATAGCCGATCACTTATCTCGTCTTCCGAAGCACCATCTTCTTTGCCAATCAATGAAAACTTCCTCGATGAACAACTTCTTTCAATTTCTATCGATCCATGGTACGCTGATATAGTGAACTACTTAGTGACTAAAGATACTCCATCATCTTGGTCCAAACATGACAAATGCAATTCATGTCCCAAGTGAAATATTTCTATTGGGATGATCCATACTTGTTCAAATATTGTCCCGACCAAATCATCCGACGTTGCATTTCGAATAATGAGATCAGGAGTGTTCTTTCGTTTTGCCATGATCAAGCATGCGGTGGACATTTTGGTCCTCGAAAAACTGCGGAAAAGGTGCTTCAGTGTGGTTTCTATTGGCCTTCTCTTTTCAAAGACTCGTTTGAATTTTGTAAAACTTGCGATCGATGTCAAATGCTTGGACGAATTTCTCGACAAAATATGATGCCTCTAAACCCCATTCTTACGATCGAAATCTTTGATGTTTGGGGTATCGACTTTATAGGACCTTTTCCCAATTCTTTTGGAAACTTGTATATCCTTCTCGCTGTCGATTACGTCTCAAAATGGGTCGAAGCCATTCCTTGCAAAACCAACGACCATAGAATTATTGTGAAATTTCTCAAAGAAAACATCTTTTCGAGGTTCGGCACACCTCGCACAATAATCAGTGATAACAGAACCCATTTTTGTAACCGTTCTTTTGAAACTTTAATAAAAAAATACTCGATAACCCATAAGTTATCCACTCCGTATCATCCTCAGACTTGTGGGCAAGTTGAAGTTTCAAATCGTCAAATAAAACAAATCTTAGAGAAAACTGTCAACAAAAATCGAAAAGATTGGTCTTAGAAATTGACCGACATGCTTTGGGTGTACCGTACTGCTTTTAAAACTAACCTTGGGATGTCCCTATTTCGTTTAGTTTATGGTAAAGCTTGCCATTTACCCGTTGAAATCGAATACAAAGCGTTGTGGGAAATAAAGAACTTAAACTTTGATCTCGATAAAGCTGGCGAAAACCGAAAACTACAACTCAACGAACTAGAAGAACTTAGGAACGACGCATAAGAAAACGAGAAAATTTACAAAGAAAGAACAAAAGTTTTTCATGACAAGTCAATCCTAAGGAAAACGTTTTCGCCTAACCAGAAAATTCTTTTATATGACTCAAGACTTCATTTATTCCCTGGGAAACTTAAATCAAGATGGACCGGACCATTTGTGGTACGAACTGTTTTTCCACATGGTGCCGTAGAAATAGAAAACCCGAGGGATGGATCGATTTTCAAAGTTAACGGTCATCGTTTGAAACCTTTCTTGGAATTGCCCTGTAACCAAGAGGAGGAGCTCATGATCCTTGATGAGTCAAGCTACGTCTAGTAAGAATGTTAACCCTCTTTTGTAAATATGTACATAGTTCTCCCCGTTACACTCATTATATCATGCATTGACTGTGGGGACACAGTCAAAATTAAGTGTGGGGTGGGGAGTCTCATTTTCATTTTTTAAGTTTCATGGCATTTTTGATTTTTCATTTTCTTTTAACATTAAAAAAAATCTCAAAATTTCTAAATCTCAAAAACATTTTCTTTTTTTAGCATTTTGATTTATTTTTGAAGAAACACTATAGGATAAGTATAAGTTTTGGGTAATAAATTGAGATTTTTGAAAATTTATTTGTTTTAACAAAAATAAAAATGCAGTTTGATTACAAATAACAATGGTTTAACTAGTATATAGGAAGATTCATATGTGTTAATTATGAAGTATATTCTAATTGAAAATCTTTGTTTAAAAAAGTGGTAAATTTAGATATAACATTTTTATCTTCTAAGTTAAATGGTGCTAAGATGATTTTGCAAAACTCTCTCTTTCTAAAAAAACGAAAAAAACATTTGTATATATGCATATATTTTTAACACCTAGAGTCATGTGTCCACACTTGTGTGTTCACTCGCCATGCTCTGTACCCTTCTCACGTAAGTCCGAAAGGCAGTGCACGATCGGTATATCTGGCCTCAGTTTATCTGAGTTAGGTGTATGTATATAAAAATTCTTTTTAATAACACCTACAGTCGAAAATGTTCTCACTTGTGTGTTCACTCGCCATGCTCTGTATTCCCCTCACATCAGTCCGCAAGGCAGTGCACGGGTAATATATTTGGCCTCGGTTTACCTAAGTTAGGCATATGTAAATATTGTTAATATCAATAAAATTTTCAAATAAGAGAGAATGAGCAATTGAAATCCGAGTACTATTTTTACTTATTTGATTTGACTTGTTATTGAAAAGAAATGAAAATACCACTTTGATAAACTTTGCTAATCAACTAAGGATCTATTTCATAGTTGCACTATGTTATCAACCGAAACAACGAGTTAAACTATAGTCTATTTGTTACGATAACTTCGTTTTTATTGGAAGTTTTGACGAGTAAATGACTTAAATTTTCAAGACAATGACCAAAGCTTATATTTAACTTATTTGTGTCTATTTAAAAGTAAATCTTTAATTTGTAAATATTTTCAAAAACTTGCATTCATCCCATTGTAAATAAATCTTGCATTTTGTAGATATTTTCACTTTGCTTTTGGATTTTGTGGGTAGTATCCACTGAAAACCCTCACAAGACAACACTCGTCCTACTGGGGACACCCAGAGGTTTAATGACTTGTTGCATACGCTCAATGAAATCGTGCTCCCTACGAAAATGGATTTATCTTAGTTTTCCTTTAATCGAGGACGAATAAAAAGATAAGTGTGGGGGTATTTGATGTGCACGTAAATGTGCATATATTTACATCCATATTTTATCTATTTTTATTTAAATAAAAGTCATATTTGGGCATTTTAACATGTTTAAAACCATAATTCAATTATTTTCAAACCATCATATATTCATCTTCATTTAAGGGCAAAATGGTCATTTTTGTGCATGTGTAAATTTGAGAATTTTTACTTAGACATTTTTTTGATGATTTTTATAGGAATTTGGATGCATATGGAAGAGGCTTATATGAAGATACATGCATGCACAAATGAATACAAAGGAAAGAAGAGGGAAATAATTCAAGACCATGAACATGGAGGACCCCACCCACTTACCTAAATCTACAATTAGAAGCTAATGGACGACTAAGTGCAGGTTAAAGCTTCATGCACATTAAATGATGGATTAATTAGTGGCTAATGGTTACTTGGTGGCCACACTTCCTAAAGGACATTTTGGGAAGCTCCCTAAAAATAGAATTAGGGTTTTATGCATGTTTAAATAGCCCTCTTTATGTACATGTAAACATCTTCTACTCTCTCATATATTTGCTTAGGAAATTAGCAAGTTGTAAATAAAAATCAAAGTGAAATAAAAATGGCTTCCAAGCCTCTTTCTCCTCTCTTTTCTACATGCTTTTCTTTGTTTTATTGTTAATGTTTATTTCTATGCTCTCTTTCTTTTTATGTTCATAGCTTAGATTTACATTTATGCACTAGTATAATTAATTTCCTTCTAGTAGTTCATCTTCTTTTTCTTTGTTATTCTCTACTTTCTTTCATTTTCAATGTTGAAACTTACATGTGTTGATTTGATAACACAAATGAGTAGCTAAACCCCTTCAATTTAGGAGTAATGAAGCTCTCAAATATTATGTAATTTCAACATTTTTATGATTTATGATCTCTTTAGCTTGTGCTTCATGAAAGTGAATTTTGATGTAATTTTATACAAGTGGGTTTAATAGCTTATATTGCTTATGCAAATGAGCTATTCTTATTCAACATAAACATAATTTACATCATCATTTGCTATTTAATTTTGATCTTGAAATGAAAGTAAAAATGAAAGTTGATGATCTATATTACTAGTTACATAGTAAATAGATCTACTTTAAATAGCTTTTGCTTTGGCTTCATTTTCATGAGAATTGATAAGTGGTTTATTTGTTGTATTATAGTTTGATGGTTTGAGTTATGTTAATTAATAACATAAACAAACCATACATATGATTAATATAACAATTATTTCACTTAATATCAAAGTTAGAGATCATAAATTATTTGTTTGTTGATTTACAAAAATATGAGAGTGGATTTGCCTTTAAATTGTTCTCTAGTCTAATAGTTTTTAAATCACATTTCAATTCTAGCTTTAGCTTCTTTTTTTGTAGTTAACAAATTCCTCTCACTTTGGTCTAATTTGATTGAAAGCAAAATTTTAAAATCTTTAAAATTCCCCGCGGATCGACCCGTACTCGCCACGTACAAAAATTGTACGCCGTGCGCTTGCGGTAATTTTATTTCAAAATTTATAGGCATTTTTCTAATCAATAGAAAATTTGCCGTTAAACACCTCTTAAGAATTTATCGGCCCTCGACCGAACCTTAAAAGGAAATACCCTGAAGTGCCAAATACTGTCAATTTGGTAATCGCTAGAACTTAACCAAAACGTCTCATACTGCATGGTGAAATTCCAGTATTTACTAGAAGCTAATAATTGTCACTCGCTACGGACACCGCTGGAAATCTAAACTATATTCTCTTAAGGATCTAGCAGTCCCATGCCGCACACCAAAAGAGAATACAATTATGAAGTGTTAAATACATTCCCAAAGCGATCATAAGAACTTAATCAAATCATCCCATACTACACGGTGAAATTCATGTGTTCGCTAATGGGCTGGTAAGTTGCACTCAAACATTCTATTCAATGAGTTATACCATATTCGACGAAGCGTTATTCGAAAGCATTTAAAGTAATTGATAACACTAAGTCGATTATTAGTACTCCCCACATTATAGAATTAAGGTTCCTAATATTTTTTTCTCTTTTGGGTTTATAGTTGAGAAAACACCCATTATCATTTTCCATAAATCCATTTATTATATAACTTTACAAAATATTCACTTATTTGATAAAATATTCCATAACCTCGAATTGTTCGAAAAATTACATTTGTACACAGAGTTGTTACAGATTTTGATACAAGACACTTGGTTAATAAACTAGATTTAAAAACTCATATATATATATATATATATATATATAAGTCCATTTATTTTATAAAACCACTTTCAAATATCAAAAATACTTCCATATATATAATTGTTCCAAAAGACTTATTAAAAGATTTATAGTTTCTAAACTATATTCCAAAGCCGCTCATAAAAGTTACCATTTATTTATAAAAACATAAATTGTAACGACCCATCTTTTTGGACGGTTCAAATCAACAATAAACCACACATGTCAGACTCAAACCATTCAAAAGGGAGGATTGTTAATGGGGTAAGTAAGAAAAAAAAAGAAAAAGGGAAAGAAAAAAACAAAACAAAGAATCTCGCATCGGAACGACAAAATATAATAATCAAATAAACAGTTCATGAAGCTGTTTTACAAATAACATTTGATTACTGTGACGAACCAGGGTTTTGGAAATATTATTTTAATAAGCATCTAATCTAATTAAATAAAAAATATATGAATATAGATTAAGTATTTGGTAGTTTAAGCTTAAAATGGAAATAAAAATAAAGATTTATGTTAAAAATAAGTATATAAGTGGGTTTTGTGTGTATGCAACATAAGATAAACATATACCAATAACTATAACAATTTTAAATTAAGCACAAGGGTATAAATAAAAGTAGGCAAAGGAATGTATGTTTGCTGAGAGTATAGATATGCAAGGCAAATACAAAAATCTATGTACATACAAAGGAAATAGGATAAGTATGTTAACTTGTAAGGAGACATGCATTAAAAAATATCATTTCTAGCACAAACACAAAGTCATTTCGTAGCTTTTGTACATTATTTCAGTTTTGAAAAGAAAGAAAAAAAAATCTTGTTGGTCAAAGAAATATCTCTGACCAAAGAGATTAAGCTTGCACCAGAAAACTCCTACCCCTGTAAAAAAAAACTCTTCTCTTTATATATACATCTATTCTTATTCCTGCTCGTTCACAACTAAGCAAAACCAGAAAAAGGTAAACATCACCCTGTACAAACTCAAATATAAACTTAAACATCATTTCAACTAAACAAAGTAAGCAAGAAGATTTACTAGAAAATCAAGCTAGCAGTTTTGCTTTTCAACACAGAAGTTGTTCTCTGTTCAAATTATTTTCACAGGTGAGTAAACTAACTTTTTATACTAATCTGTGAGTAACTTCACTTTTAAAATTTAAAGTAAAAAATTTAGTTGCATGCTAGTGTGTTGAAATGAATATGTATTGTGAAGTATGTTGTGTATATATATCGATAATTGGTATGCATGCTTGTTACATAGGTATACTCTCTGTTTATAATTCCAGTTTTACTGTTTTTGATTTAAAATTCATATTCTCTTGAATCAATTGTTGTTAGGATTTAATTTACAAGCCAAAGTTGTTTGATTTATCTCAGATTAATATTTAAAAATTTAATTTAGTCAAATTAAAGCCTGAGTGTCTCTGTAAAACCAAAAACAACAGTGCATGTAAATATAAGTCAAAATTCAAACATTGTAATTTATAAATTCAGTATTATAGATTGAATATATAAACGAAAACATGATTTTTAAAACTAAAATCAGGATTTTTAGTTTGGGAATGAAGGTGCAGTTCTGGGATGAACTGGAAATGAAATTTTGGGTTTTTCTGGTGATCCAAGTGTTTGGAGAGGTCGGGATCTTGGGTGATGATGGAGGAGTGATCGTAGATGATGGAAAAATTGCCAGAAGTTGATCAACATCACTGTGGCGATGGAGATTGTTCAATTAAGTTTAGAACCCTAGTTTTTATGTGGGTTGAGTTTTGTTTTGGTTCGACTTCCTCAGTGGATCGAGTGCAACGAGGCTTTGGGTGTTGAAAGTTGGTGGGTTGACGAGGGCATGGCCGAAGTTGTAGAGTTTTCGGTGGTCGGAGCTTCGAGGATGAGGCGCTGACAGGTTTGGTGGTGGTTTCCTTTACTTGTTCCAGGTTTGGTTTGCTGTTCCAGTTTTGTGCCAGGTTGCTCGATTTTGTTTTCAAGTGTGAATTGAAGGGGAGATGGTCGGAATCTAGTGTGAGGTTGGTCGCCGACTTGTGAGGATCATCGCTGATGGTCGGAGGTGGCTGCGTCGTAGGTACATGTGCACGGTGCACATTTTTCTGGTGGAGTTTGGTTTGAGGATTTGTTACTCGAGTTTTCTCGAGTAAATTTCGGGAGAGGCTCGAAGTATATAGGGTTTTGACTCGGGAAGTATTGGGATAGGCTCGGGCCATTTGGTGATTATAGGTTTTAAACCTGTCAGTGTTTTTAAATTTTAAACTGAATTTAAAAATGTGAAGCAAGATTTAAACCAGTTTTAAATCAAGTTTAAAGTACGGATTCAAATTTAATTTGTATCCTAGTTTTGAGATAAATAAAGTTTTATCAAATTTAAAATGTTTTAATAACTTTAAATGTTTTTGTTAATGACAAAATTAGTCATAAATAAGAAAATGTTTTATCTTAAAGTTAATTAAGATATAATGATTTGAAATTAATTAAATTAATAAGGTAACTTAAGAGTAATTAATTAATTTGATTAATTTATGGTTAGAATTAATAAATTTAGGGTTGTTAGTTAATTAATTAGGGTTAATTAATTTGGAAATAAAGATCATTAATTGGATAAGTTAAGATTTTAAATTAATGATTAGGAATTAATAAATCAAGTAATTAAAGATTAATTAAGTTACAGTTAAGCACTTAATTAATTAAATAATTAGAGATTGATTTAATTGGTTAGTAATGATTAATTAATTTGAAATTAATAATGATTAATCTAAGTTTAATTACTTAAGGGAAGTAATTGAAGAATTGTTAATAGTTAATGAAGATCATTAACTTGGGATTTTTAAATAATTAATTAATGTGATTAAATTTAATAATTAATTAGATTAATTAATTAAGGATAATCATTTGTGGAATGAGGTAAGTATAATTACTTAATGAAAGTAATTAAGGAATTAATTTCTCATTGTAATTAATTTAGTTTAATATGATTAGTTTAAGTTAATTAATTATGTTTAATTAATTTAAAATAATCACTGGATGATTAATAAGTATAATTACTTAGTGAAGTAATTAATGGTAATTACTGAATGTAATTAATTGAATGTGATTTGTTAATGAAAGTAATTTGAGTTTAATTACTTTGTGTAATTAATCAAGGGATAAATTAAGATAATTAATTAAGGAGTAATTAATTAATTTAATGAAGTAATTAAGGGTAGTTAATTACTGGATGAGATTAATTAAGAGTGATTAATAAATGTGGTTTAATTAAAGATTTATTACTTAATGTAATTAATTTAAATATACAATAGAAATCCCACAGTGGAATTCCAGCTATTTGAGATTGAACTGTGATGAATGAAGTTATCTATTAATGGAAAATTTCTTTGTAATTGGGATACCCTGTATTTAAGATTTAATTGTATTTACTTAAATCACTTGAATTAATGATGGCATTGAATCGAAGAGACCGGGGTCGGGTATCGGTAAATATCCAAAACCACTTCGATTAGTAATCTAAATCCTTTGTAAATGGGATATGTGAAATTAAATAGGTTGGAATGAAATAAATTTGGTAACTTGGATGTTCAACCTGGGAACTGTTGTGTGTGATAAATGATTGAATATAATAAGTAAGAACTCGTAAAAGGTACGAGTTAGCCTGGTAATTCATAAGTTATATAGCATGATTTCATATTATATGGGTTTACTCACGCTGGTTTCCAGCCTGACCCGGGTGTTACCTTGATGTAATGCTCGGGTCAGACCGAGTATTACAGATTTTCAGGTAAGGACGTTCTGGAGCTCAGGAGGCGAGCTGGATGGCAGGAACGTATGGAGTGTATTCCGCTGTGATATATTGTTATTTATCTGGAACAGGTTATTTTAACTGTCCAGTACTGTGAAATGTTGTAACTCTGATGTATTAAAATGTAATTAACTGATATAGCTTTCTTTGTGTAAATAGAATTATTTGATATTATATTTAATCCATTGCGAATGTGAGCTTCTGAGTTGGTTTTATGTTTCTTCTTCTTCTATCTCTTTCTTCTTTTTCTAACTATCTGAAATTTTCGGGATGGAAAATTTCGGGTCGTTACAATTACACTTTTACAAATTCAAATCAGAGTTATACATACATCATAAATAAACAAATAATGCAGCGGAACACAAAATGTAGTGGAATAATAAATAGCAATAATATACTGAATCTTCATCTTCGTCCACCAAAAAATAGTCTTCAACACTGAAAAACTCAGGCTGACCCAAGCATAATGAAAAACAATACACTCGAGTCAGAACTAAAAAAATTCCTATGTAAGTCAAATCAGTCTCAAATAAAAATATGAGTGCAATGGCTTCAAAGATGTTACGGGATTTTTCATCTCCTATCAAGTGTACAACGTGAGTGCAATAACTTATGAGATTTCAAATAATTCGAATACTAATTTTAACCACTTTATTTAAAATAAATCCGAAGTTTAAATTAAAAACTTAAACTTTTTAAATAATTCAGTTTCAATAAATAATCCAAATTCAAGAAATTGTATGGGTATATATCATTTCAACTCATAATTTAAATGTCTTAATTATCCAATTCTAAAATGATTCAGAGGACCATTTAATTGATGTCAATAATATACAAGGTGATAACAGGGATATATTAAAATAAATAAACAACCATACATCCAACATATCAATCAATAAGCATCGATTTCAAACAACATCCAAATCAACCAATATATTTCAACATATAATAGTTATCAATATCGGGGTTTAACTATCAATAAAATTCCAATATAAAATTAAATGTCAATTCAGATTCAATATCAATTCAAATGTAAACATAAATCAACAAACAGCAAAAAAATTATATATGACATCATATATTTTATTTAACTTGCAATGGAATTTTTAGTATTGCGTGAGTGGGTTTAATCACCCATCTTTGATTCATAGCCAATTGAAAATCCAATAAAAGCCCAAAATATCAACTGTCTCTAAATTCATCCAAACTAGTTTCATGTTGTTTGGAATTTTGATACGAAACCAAAGGAAGAAACCGCGCATTATCGGAGTTCATATGCGGAAGATATTCAAGTTATAAGAATATTATGGAAATGAAATAGAAAACCATGTACACACATTTTAATAATAAAATAGAACAAGTTAGTTACTCACATTAAGAATTTTGAAGCCTGCTCATGTTTCTAAATTCTGGAGAATCAACGAAAAAAAATGACATGATGGCTCACACATGGAGGAAGGAGGCTTTAGGAAATGGATTTGTAAACAAATGGAAAAGATTGGCTTTATGAAAATAAGTTGCTCACATTTGTTTGTTTTTTTTCTTTTTATTAGAAGAGAAAGAAAACTTTAGGCAAAAGAAATAGTGGAAGCACATTTTGGAAATGGAAAGTTAGAGGAAGAGATTTATGAAATAGGAAACGAATAAGGGTAAAACACGTTTGGAAATTGGAATATGAAAGGGAAGGATACAAGAAGATGTAAATTTGCAAAATAAAAAGAGCCTAACATGCAGGTAATTAACAAAAGATGAAAGAGACACGTTGGAATTTGATAAGACATGTTTACATGGCAAGTAAATCTTTTGGTATAAAATTTCAAAACATGTGCTACCTCAATTTATTTCATCAACACACATGAAACATTTCAAGGCAAGGCTCGCGTGTAAATAAATAAAACTTACCGGAAAACCAAAAGAGGCATGTATTTAATAACAGAAAGTAATAATAAAATAAAATAAATGAAAGCGACGATTTAAATTTGAGAACGTAGACCGTACACAGAAATCACAAATCTAATACACTAAAAAAACAGTTCATTTTAACATATTTTATTAACCCTAATACGCTCAAATTTACACACGTATATGTATTTTTATTTAGTACACAGTAAATAAAATTTAAACACTGCAATTAACATAATGAGGAGCGCCACCCCACATATTTAAAGATGAAATGAGACTCCACTGTCAAATTTGAAACAGAATAAATTTCCAATGTAAATATGTTAACTATTCCAAATCAAAAATTTAACCAAACCTTCAAGTTGTTTTCTTACCATTTTATTATTGTTATTTTTTTATAAATTAAATTCACTTTATTTGATAAAAATATTCTTTTCAAGAAACCAATCCTTTTCTTTTATTTTTATTGAAACATATTTCTTTTTATTACACATTAATTTACAACCACGTCGTTTCTTTATCAATTGATTTCCTATTATCATTATATTTGTAACAAATTTAAGTACTCACAATTTGAACGTAATATTTCTCATTGAAATTCTCATTATATTTTTAACACAAAACGTAAGTTGCACATATCATTAATTAATTACCATTTACTTCTATTTCTTATTAATCGCAGGATATAATTACTATTAATTACAATAATTAAATCTCAAAACATACCCTAATACAGGGAAGATAATTAATCCAATTGTTTCCTTTGAAATCCAATTTTCCATGTTAAACCCAATATCTATATACTAAATTAATTCCAACATTTAATTACAACTGTAATAAAACCCATTCATTATATATTTAAATTCCAAACAAATCCTTTTATTTTGATTTACATTCTTATTATCAAATCAACTATTCCCTTATGAAATTGATTAACATAAGTTTTCATTTTATTACACTCATCACTCAACAGTTAACGTTTCTTCTTATATCAATTGTAATATTTCAATTACATTAATGCTCCATTAATTACCAAATAAAATTCTAACGGATTTAATAATAAGATAATAAATAAAACAATGGTTATACATTAATAATCCATATCTATTAACTTATTGTTTACAAACAAAGGTTAATAAATTTATGTACAAAATAATCGATTTCATACTCCATATTAAAACCAATTGCAATTAATAACATATGATTACATCAATTTATACATCATTTATTCTATTCCTTATTTATCTTTATTATTTAAATTGATTGAAATTACGTTAATATAGTATAGTAGTCAATTACATTCAATCAATATTAGCAAATTATATGTTAATACGTGTTACCATCTTTTATCTCATTAAAATTAGTTGTTTTAAGATCTATCTTAAGGTAAAAATTTCTAATCTAATAAGATTCAATTTAATAAATCGTAAATTTTAATTTCTGACAATACTAAAGTCCAAAACCTTATTAAATTTAATATTTTTAATTATCAAAAATACGGGTTGTTATAGTCTCCCCCACTCATAACTTTTCGTCCTCGAAAAGGGACAAGAAGGAATCAAGGAATTTGAAATATTTTATTCAAAATAATCAATTTATAAAAAATTTAACTTACATATTTAAGTTTAATATAAATTTGAAAATGACTAAACTTCCACGAAAAATTTCGGCAGCATCTCCTTTGCGCGGTTAGGTACGGAAAAATTATAATATCAATAATAAATGTATATATATCATATCTCAAAAATAAATATCCCAAACCATGGGATAACAATAAAATATCGCTATAAAACCGTAATCCGAAAACGTACCTATTTGTTGGGAAAACAACTTTATTTATGAAACCAAAAGTGGTAACTATTGCTTCCATAAACCTGTATTTCACTTATATAATCCAAAAATAGTGAGAATTATGTATTAGAGAGATATTTAAGTTGTTTCAACTTGAAACAAAAGCAAATCAATATAAAATATAATCAAACAAACAATACAACCATTTATGCAACCAAAGAATCCATCATACATCCATAGAAACCAAAACCAATGGTTTATTTAGTTCAGAAACTTTTAATCATGCAAGGTGATAAATAAACTATCAAATGTACCCTATGCTCAACAACCTTAGATAATTACTTAATAGATTAGTCATACAACCTCAACAACTAGAAGTATTCTTTCCCAAACTTCCCATCAGCCAAACCACAAGAATTTTAAATTTATTTAAGTTTATTCGATTGGATATTTTTCATCATTTACCTTTCATTCATTTAATTATATAAAGATCAATCACTTACATAATTTGGTTTCCATTAAAGATTTAAGTCATTAATGAATCATTTCAAAAAAATATTACTTAAGCTTCTACTGCCTTACTTAAGTTTATAACTTAATTCGGTTATTGAATAAAAATGTAAGTTTTTGGTATTCGCCCTTGAAGAGAAAAGAAATATTTCAATATATCTAAAAATTCAATTAAAACATTTAACCTCATTCACTTAGTAAAAATATAAGATATATTTAAAACATCCTCATAGCATTATGCAAAGATTTTTCAAAAGTCTAAAATAATGTTAGAAATTTATATCAAAACATTATAATAAGCTTTAAAATAAAGTTCCTTAACTCCGATAATTTATCAGACTAATTATTTTTAAAATAAGTATAAACTCAAGATTATTAAAATGAAACTAATAGTTTACTCAAATCTTACATTAAATTTCTAAATCAAAGTATAAAATTTCATATCTTCATAAAAAAATTTACACACTTGTTTTAAAATGAATATTCAAATCATGGAAAAACATTTATTATGGTTTAATACAAAAATTCAAATAGTAAATAAACCAATAAATTTACTATTAGTACTTCGAAATCAAGTAAATATTTCAAACTATACTTCCAAAATAGAGATTCAAATTTCTTTGTCAAGTATATTACTATAAATAACTTCGCAAATATTTTTTTTTCCGTTTATATAATATCTTTAAATTATACATTCAAAGAAGCTTATATAAATTTTACTTGAAATATTCATTTGAAAACTTCATTTGAAAATCAATCATCTTTAATACTTTAATACTTTACAAAAATTCATTTGTAAAATTTCTTGCTTCATTTATAAATACCATTTAAATATTTTAAATAACATCTTTATAAATATATGTAAACTATTTGAAAATAATTATTTACATCATTACTTATATTTACAAAGAAGCTATTGAAAACCTTAAATCCATTACTCATAAATTTATTAGTTTTATCTCAAGATACTTTTCAAACATTATTAATAAATCAATAATCATATACTTTAAATATGTTTTATTGAATTAATAATTTCTCACGATATTTACAACACTAATAAACCATGTTGTACATAAATAGATAATATTTTAAACATTTTAAAGTATTTAGAAAAGAAAAAAATTGACCAAAATATCCTTTATATAAAAATTTATCAAAATACTTTTATAACTCGATGTCTTAACAGGTTTATCCTCGTTCTTGCAGACTCTGGTCGTACGTTGATCAGGCGTAAGACTAGAAATCTTCAAGTACTTAGTAGACCTATTTCAACACCCAGTGAAAAATACTTAAAAACAGGTATGAGAAGTACCACTCAAAATCTAATGTCAAACGATGATGTTACGATAGCAGTGGCCCGCTGCCGATCCGGTATTTACGCAATGGACACAAACTTTCCAGAAGATCCTTCCACCTTCCAGATTCCAGAAAAATATCATAGCCATTTCGTAAATAAGGGACCATCGACCCCTGCTGTAGTGGTAACTGCTGATTCAATGAGTTACGCAATGGATGCACTTCCTTCCCG
The DNA here is from genome assembly GCA_030737815.1 of Allium fistulosum. Classification (NCBI taxonomy): domain Eukaryota; kingdom Viridiplantae; phylum Streptophyta; class Magnoliopsida; order Asparagales; family Amaryllidaceae; genus Allium; species Allium fistulosum. The sequence continues at coordinate 1,195,919,647 of CM060902.1, forward strand.
GAAGATCCATAAACAACAGATCCCAGGATCGAAAGCGCCTCCATTGGGTAAACTAAAGAACCATCTACCCTACAAAAAAATTTGAGGAACTCATGAGTTTAAGTCCAAACGACCATATCGGTTCGAATCCATTTATGAATTCACCCAAGTATATTAGGGTTTATCGGTCGAATCCATTCCTGGATTCCCCAAGTCCATCTGGGTTGAAGCATATCATACTATACTTCTTCGCGGAGGGTACTTCCCCATAACTCTTACTTCAAAATATAACATACCATATATAGTACCCTTTCAAAATCATAGCTTCAAATGTCACACTTATATAAATTCCATTATATATAAGATTTCATTTCAGATAAAGTACTTTCCAAAATCAATAATCTTGAATATATCAAATCATTCTTATATAAATTCCATTATATATAAGATTTATCTCTTCAGATCGAATACCTTCCAAAATCAACAGTTTTGAAAATCACCTTATACTTATATAAAGTCCGTCTTATACAAGAATCAAAATTTTTCCAAAATCAATTTCGCTGTCTGAAAAGCCATATGAGATTCAATATCTTTGCTTTATAAAAGGTTTTGAATTTTGAATAGTTTCGTATATAAAATCATTTTGTGAAATAGTTTTGTGTATAAAATAGTTTTGTAAAATAGTTTGTAAAATAGTTTTGTAAATAAAATAGTTTGTAAAACAGTTTTGTAAATAAAATAGTTTCTAAATAAAATAGTTTGTAAAATAGTTTTGTAAATAAAATAGTTTGTAAAACAGTTTTGTAAATAAAATAGTTTCTAAATAAAATAGTTTGTAAAATAGTTTTGTAAATAAAATAGTTTGTTAAATAGTTTTGTAAATAAAATAGAATAAGATAGTTTGTATAAGAAAAATAAAAGAAAGTTGTTTTGTAAAATGGTTTTAAATTAATAGTAGTTTTGCATACAAGAAAAATTCCAATTTAAATTACAAAGATATCCAACCCAACAACTTTCAATTTCAGCGTCAAAGCATATCAATAATATTAGAACAAAATATGTACATATGTCATCATTTCGCAAAATCACATTTGATCGCTCGCTCGGTTACACAAGTTCGTTTCGAACTAGTATTTTTCATTCGACTTCCCTAATGCGGACTTCGATAAGGTTTCTTGACTAGACACCATCATTCTCCTTACATAGCCATATACTATGATAGAGAATTCTAGAATCAAACCAAAAATCCATATCAAATATTCGCCATCAAGAATCGAATGAAAAATCCTAACACGAAGTGGTGTAATTCACATAGAACTTGTGTACTCAAATCCGAATCAAATTAATTTTGCGAATAAAACAATATACATAATACCTACATAATTATTCCAATTTGTTTCATCACAGTTACATTTTACTCAAATTCATTATTAATCTTATTGATTAATACAAATATCACTTCATACTTTAATATTTGTTTCATAGAATTTCTCTATTCAATACAAAACATTAACATATTCATTCCCACAACATTGCTTATATTTCTCTTCATTTTAAATTACATTCATTTTCATATGTAATATTTCTCATTTAATACCACATTTATTTGAGAATCATTTCATGAGAAATTTCCTTCAGTTTATAACCAATTTATGAAGGCTTTATTCCTTTTATAAGACATTATTCAAGTTTAAAGTTATCACAACTTTATTTATAACCATTTATTGCAACATCCATTTATTTCATAACAATTTAAAAGTCATGGCTTTATTTATAATCATTTCACTTTTAATTTATATTTGCTTATCCCATTTAGTTTCACCTTTACCTTTCAATTTATTTATGACACATTTCATAAATGTTAATTAAGTTTATAAACATATTTTTTTTCCAATTTAATCTCATTTACAACATTTCCTTAATCATAGTTTCAATTTAAACATCCCAAGGCTTAAAGTTCACACTTGTATATTATTACATTACATGCCAAGAATGTATACAAAAATTCTATTCATTTACTAGACATCGATATAACAAATTAAACCTTATTTCACTTGCTTTCAAATTAAGTTTATCAATTTCAACTGCATAATTCAACACAATTTCTAAGTTTCAACTCATATATTAATTCATAAGGTTTCAATTATCCAAAAATATCTAGATATTCCATTTTTTTCGATAGTTGAAACTACCGGTCAACAAACAACAAAATTCACAAAAACATTTCAATTTCATATTGAATATCCTAATTATCCACTTCATTCTTTTTAATCCACCATTAATAAACTAGTGTTTAGTCCATACATTCAATCAACAATAATAGCCAATGTTTATAATTTGACTAAATACAACAAGTCAACAATAAATGATAATAATTAGATATTACCATTTCATAAAACAAACACATTACAAATAACTATATTAGTTATAAAAAAATTCTTTTATATATAGCATATAATATTAGGAAAATTATTTCATTTCAAAACTTATATAAAACATTTTTATAACACAAACAAGTACGCGTTCTCGTATATATATACACTCAGACAAACTCATTCTAGGATATTACTACCCCATCTCAAATGAGTTAACCCCAACAGGCTAAGGTATGTCTAAACCAAAGCTCTGATACCAACTGTAACGACCCACCTTTTTGAACGGTTCAAATCGACAATAAACCACACATGTTAGACTCAAACCATTCAAAAGGGAGGATTGTTAATAGGGTAAATAAGAGAAAAAAAAAGAAAAAGGGAAAGAAAAAAAACAAAACACAGAATCTCGCATCGGAACGATAAAATATAATAATCAAATAAACAGTTCATGAAGCTGTTTTACAAATAACATTTGATTACACTTTTACAAATTCAAATCAGAGTTATAAATACATCATAAATAAACAAATAATGCAGCGGAACACAGAATGTAGTGGAATAATAAATAGCAATAATATACTGAATCTTCATCTTCGTCCATCAGAAAATAGTCTTCAACACTGAAAAACTCAGGCTGACCCGAGCATAATGAAAAACAATACACTCGAGTCAGAACTAAAAAAATTCCTATGTAAGTCAAATCAATCTCAAATAAAAATATGAGTGCAATGGCTTTAGAGATGTTATGGGATTTTTCATCTCCTATGAAGTGTACAACGTGAGTGCAATAACTTATGAGATTTCAAATAATTCGAAATACTAATTTTAACCACTTTATTTAAAATAAATCCGAAGTTTAAATTAAAAACTTAAACTTTTTAAATAATTTAGTTTCAATAAATAATCCAAATTCAAGAAATTGTATGGGTATATATCATTTCAACTCATAATTTAAATGTCTTAATTATCCAATTCTAAAATGATTCAGAGGACCATTTAAATGATGTCAATAATATACAAGGTGATAACAGGGATATATTAAAATAAATAACACAACCATACATCCAACATATCAATCAATAAGCATCCATTTCAAACAACATCCAAATCAACCAATTTATTTCAACATATAATAGTTATTCAATATCGGGGTTTAACTATCAATTAAATTCCAATATAAAATTAAATGTCAATTCAGATTCAGTATCAATTCAAATGTCAACTTAAATCAACAAACAACAACAAAAATTTATATATGACATCATATATTTTATTTAACTTGCAATGGAATTTTTAGTATTGTGTGAGTGGGTTTAATCACTCACCTTTGATTTATAGCAAATTGAAAATCCAATAAAAGCCCAAAATTTCAACGGTCTCTAAATTCAACCAAACTAGTTTCATGTTGTCTGGAATTTTGATACTAACCCAAAGGAAGAAACTGTGCATTAATCGGAGTTCATATGCGGAAGATATTCAAGTTACAAGAATATTATTGAAATGAAATAGAAAACCATGTACACACATTTTAATAATAAAATAGAATAAGTTAGTTACTCACATTAAGAATTTTGAAGCCTGCTCATGTTTCTAAATTCTGGAGAATCAATGAAAAAAAATGACACGATGGCTCACACATTGAGGAAGGAGGCTTTAGGAAATGGATTTGTAAACAAATGGAAAAGATTGGCTTCATGAAAAAAAATGACACGATGGCTCACACAATGGCTCACATTTGTTTGTTTTTTTTCTTTTTATTAGAAGAGAAAGAAAAATTTAGGCAAAAGAATAATGGAAGCACGTTTTGGAAATGGAAAGTTAGAGGAAGAGATTTATGAAATAGGAAACGAATAAAGGTAAAGCACGTTTGGAAATTGGAATATGAAAGGGAAGGATACAAGAAGATGTAAATTTGCAAAATAAAAAGAGCCTAACATGCAGGTAATTAACAAAAGATGAAAGCCACACGTTGGAATTTTATAAGACATGTTTACATGGAAAGCAAATCTTTTGGTATAAAATTTCAAAACATGTGCTACCTCAATTTATTTCATCAACACACATGAAACATTTCAAGGCAAGGCTCGCGTGTAAATAAATAAAACTTACTAGAAAACCAAAAGAGGCATGTATTTAATAAAAGAAAGTAATAATAAAATAAAATAAATGAAAGCGACAATTTAAATTTGAGAATGTAAACTGTACACAGAAATCACAAATCTAATATACTAAAAAAAACAGTTCATTTTAACATATTTTATTAACCCTAATACGCTCAAATTTACACACATATATGTATTTTTATTTAGTACACAGTAAATAAAATTTAAACACTGCAATTAACATAATGAGGACCGCCACCCCACACATTAAAAGATGAACTGAGACTCCCCGGTCAAATTTGAAACAGAATAAATTTCCTATGTAAATATGCTAACTATTCCAAATCAAAAATTTAACCAAACCTTCAAGTTGTCTTCTTACCATTTTATTATTGTTATTTTTTATAAATTAAATTCACTTTATTTGATAAAAATATTCTTTTCAAGAAACCAATCCTTTTCTTTTATTTTTATTGAAACATATTTCTTTTTATTACACATTAATTTACAACCACGTCGTTTCTTTATCAATTGATTTCCTATTATCATTATATTTGTAACAAATTTAAGTACTCGCAATTTGAACTTAATATTTCTCATTGAAATTCTCATTATATTTTTAACACAAAACGTAAGTTGCACATATCATTAATTAATTACCATTTACTTCTATTTCTTATTAATCGCAGGATATAATTACTATTAATTACAATAATTAAATCTCAAAACATACCCTAATACAGGGAAGATAATTAATCCAATTGTTTCCTTTGAAATCCAATTTTCCATGTTAAACCCAATATCTATATACTAAATTAATTCCAACATTTAATTACAACTGTAATAAACCCGTTCATTATATATTTAAATTCCAAACAAATCCTTTTATTTTGATTTACATTCTTATTATCAAATCAACTATTTCCTTATGAAATTGATTAACATAAGTTTTCATTTTATTACACTCATCACTCAACAGTTAACGTTTCTTCTTATATCAATTGTAATATTTCAATCACATTAATTCTCCATTAATTACCAAATAAATTTCTAACGGATTTAATAATAAGATAATAAATAAAACAATGGTTATACATTAATAATCCATATCTATTAACTTATTGTTTACAAATAAAGGTTAATAAATTTACGTACAAAATAATTTATTTCATACTCCATATTAAAACCAATTGCAATTAATAACATATGATTACATCAATTTATACATCATTTATTCTATTCCTTATTTATCTTTATTATTTAAATTGATTGAAATTACGTTAATATAGTATAGTAGTCAATTACATTCAATCAATATTAGCAAATTATATGTTAATACGTGTTACCATCTTTTATCTCATTAAAATTAGTTGTTTTAAGATCTATCTTAAGGTAAAAATTTCTAATCTAATAAGATTCAATTTAATAAATCATAAATTTTAATTTCTGACAATACTAAAGTCCAAAACCTTATTAAATTTAATATTTTTAATTATCAAAAATACGGGTTGTTATAGTCTCCCCCACTCATAACTTTTCGTCCTCGAAAAGGAACAAGAAGGAATCAAGGAATTTGAAATATTTTATTCAAAATAATCAATTTATAAACAATTTAACTTACATATTTAAGTTTAATATAAATTTGAAAATGACTAAACTACCACGAAAAATTTCGGCAGCATCTCCTTTGCGCGGTTAGGTCCGGAAAAATTATAATATTAATAATAAACGTATATATATATATCATACCTCAAAAATAAATATCCCAAACCATGGGATAACAATAAAATATCGCTATAATAAGATTCAATTTAATAAATCATAAATTTTAATTTCTGACAATATTAAAGTCCAAAACCCTATTAAATTTAATATTTTTAATTATCAAAAATACGGGTTGTTACATAAATACTCATTTCAAAATCATATTAATATTTAAATATTAGTTTAAAGGCAACCTATATTTTTATTTCCATAACCATCTTAATAATCCATAAACCCATTTCCCAAATCCATAAAACTCTTTCTCAAATCCATAACCACTTTTTACTACTACTAATATATATATATATATATATAATTTATTTATTTAAAACTATTTACAAACGGAGTAGCTTTTATGTGGAAATTAGTTTTTGAAATCAAGATATCATAGTAGCTATCTTTTACAAAATGCTTCATTGAAACTATATATATATTTAGACAAATTTGATTTATATAAACACAACCACAAATCATGCAATCAAAGAATTAACAAAATGGATGAAAAAAACACAGGAAATCAAAAGCAAAACATCCGAGAAAACTCATCAAACAACCAGGGGAAGAACGAGTATCGGCTCAGTGCATCGGTGGAGCAAACAACACCTGGAACTTATGTTTCGGGTGCTTGACCAGTGGACTGGTTTCCTACGACCAGTCCACCGATGGGACATTTGGAACGTAGGTTCTAGGCGTTTGTTTCCCTACTGATGGCCACCTCGAGCTCCAGTGCGACCTCTACGCTTTTCGGCATCATTGGGCTGCATATAGACTCAAAAGCACAAATGCACATAGATCAAAACTTGAACAAAGTAAGTAAACATTGCAAGAAGAGAAAATTGATTTTCAGTAATTATAATTGATAAGATAAATCATTAAGGTTTCAATCACGTAGAAGCAACACAAACTAATCAAAGGTGAATTCATTAATGAACAGTAAGCAATTTGAGTTTTAGAGATAGGCATGTGAGAAATTAACTCACCTTTAAGCTTGAATTTGATGAACTAATCTCAGAATCTCCTAAGAAAACATCTCTTAACCATAAATCCTAAATCAAACTCAGAAATTTACAACCAAAAATTACTACCAATGATCAAAAACTAAGATTAACAATTGCATAAAGACGCTAGAAGATGGAGAAGATGATCTTATTATGATATCTACAAGATTTAACCAAAAGCCCTTTAATTTGAACGTGGAATTAGTTATTATTGGAACTAGAGTTTTTCTTAGCTTTGAGAAGCTTTCATTTGTTCTCCGATTTGAATAATGAATGTATAGTTCATTCAGAAATTGGTAAGGAGAGAAAACTCTCCAATATTAACTTAGGCCCAAACCCACTAACAAAGTGTTGCAGTTTTAAGAAGTGTTGCAAATTTCTATTTTGATTTACTTTTTATAAAATAGTATTTCACTCTAAACAATGTTTTACAAAATCATAAATTGATTTCTCAAATTTACTAGAACCACTTAACAAGTTAAAATCCTCATTTCCATTAATGTTGAGGTAGCATATAAAATTAAATATAACTTTTGAAATAAAAGTTATTCTCATTATTTTTAATAAAAATTAATTATTAATTGTAAAATCTCATTTTAAAAAATAAATCTCAATATTAACAATTTATCCCAAAAGCACAATTTTAAATAATTGATTTAATAATATTTCAAATTTAAATTGAAATCCTATTTAAGAAATAAAACTTATTCCTTAAATAAATAAAATCAAATATTTTCAAAACTAGATTTAATTTCACTATTTAATTTCACAAATCACTAATTATAATTAATTATCTATAATTAAATTTAATTACTTATGTAATTAACAACAGGTTTGTTATAGACTTCCCTCTTAAACGAAAGAAATCTGTGATTAAATTTCCAAAATTATTACTTCCAGATAATCTCTGTCCAAAATTTACATCTTTCCAAAGAATAAAATCTACATCATCAAGATAATACATATATAATGCACTTCCTTAATTTTCATTATTATTTTCTAAACCACCAAAACTTTTGAACACATATATGCTAGTAGATAAATTTTTCTTTTAAATTTATTTTCCAAATTATTATTCTCAAAAGTATTCAACTGTCACAAATAATGATATCAAGTTACAAACTAATTTCGTAATATCATTTCCAAACTCTAGTCGATATTTTTTTTCAAAGTAAACTATATGTAAGTCAAAATAATTTCTTTCGAAATATTATTTATATCCAAAATACATATTTTTCAATAAAATATCTTTTCACTTCCAAAAATTTATTTTCACAATTTCTTAATTTTTAACATCTTATTAATTAAGATTCAAATATAAAATTCACTTTCATTCAACCAAAGGACTTAAAAGTTAAATTCGTAAATGAAAGTTGATTCCCAATTATTCTCTTTTCCAAAATTTTCCAATAACTTCCATTTAAATGCAATATAACAAATTCCAAATATTAATATCATTCTCCCTAACTTATCACATTGTATAAAATAATATTAAGCCATAAAATTTAGTGATTCATTTTGTCACTTGGCCACAAAGTTGATTACACAAATATCAACATTGCATCACCATGCTCTCCACTTCTCACAATTTATTCGATTGCTAAAATATTATTTTAAATTGTTTTAAACTCAAACATTTTTAAAATTTACAAATTAATTATTTCTCATGTCCAAATGTCTCATTCGATGTTTAGGAAGTCCTATCGATAACACGACATCCCACATATCGATCAGAATCCTTAAACAATCTCCGGACAAATAAACATAATAAATAATCATAATTTTCCTTAGCGGTATTTATTTGATTATTACAAGCATCATGATCCAATTTAAACAAATGCAACCAAGCAATCAATTCCTAATAACCAATCAACCGTGTATACATCATCTAACCAACCATATATATAAGCCACTAAATACTGTGCTCAACGGAAACAGTCTACTAGCTTCCACTGCGCAACACCGATCAATCCTTGATCATTAAATTTTTAATCTCATATACTTAGTTTTTCAAAATCTCAAAATAATTTTTAAACACTAAAGGATTTTAACACTTTATTTCCAAAAGTTTAATATCACAAATTTTAATTTATCAACCTAAATTTTTAAATCAAAATACGCCCCAAATGATTGTCCCGATAATCATTTTATATTCCTTCCTTTCCCTAATTAGATTATTAGTATAACTATCTTTCACACACCCTACGGGACATGACTCTAAGTCTCACTAGATCTTGATATGTGATATTACACGTTATAATGTACTGACCCAACTCTAATGCCAAACTATAATGACCCCACTGTTATGCCCATATTATTAGAGAATATTATAAATAATGTCGTCCAATAATATGGAGAATACGGCTTGTTTAGGACAGCCAAATGTAAATATAACTTTAAACTAAAACTGACATGCCATACCTAATCACAACAGACTTGATCCGTTCAAAGGAGATGGTGATGACTTCCAGACATGACAAAGTTAAATGTTATTCTATCTGACTAGTTGGGTCTGCAAAGGTATCTCAAAGTGGCGAAACTTGTGCCAAAACCAGGAGAAACTAGAGAAACACATAAAGATGCATTTTTGACTGTTGATGCATGGAAACGTTCAGACTTCCTGTGCAAGAATTACATTATGAACTGTCTAAACAAGGTGTTGTACAAAGTATATCAGCCTCATCAGACAGCAAAATATCTCTGGATTGCACTGGCAAATAAGTAAAAAACTCAAAATGTTATTCTGAAGAAGTTCATAGTCGACAAATTCATGGACTACTTGATGGTAGATACAAAATCAACGACTATTCAAGTGAAAGAACTTCAACTTATCATTCATGAACTTGAATCAGAAGGATATAAAGTAGGAGAGTCATTCCTAGTTGAAGCAATAATAGGAAAGTTGCCCCCATCATGGAAAGACTCCCACAATTATCTAAAACACAAGAAGAAAGAGATTTCCTTAAAACATCTCATTATCAGATTGAAAATTGAGGCAGATAATCATAAAGCGACACAACCAAAAAGTGAAAAGGCACCATCATGTCTGTTCTGACAAATCCATGTTCTCTGCTTACAATAAATTCGATTAGGAAGAAAAACTCTACATGAGTAATTCTGCGGTTTCCATGATTGAAGGAAGCGGCACCGTCATCCTCAAATTTACTTTTGGAAAAATTATTATAATGAATGATGTGCTTCATGTACTAGATATTCGCAAAAACCTAATCTTTGGACCCGTTCTTTCTAAGAAAGGATTCCAAATGGTCTTCGAGTCAGACAAAATGGTTCGGTTTAAGGCTGGAATTTATTTAGGAAGGGGATATTTATGTGATGGCCTATTTAAGGTAAATGTGACATAATCGGCAATAATACTATGTATCCTGATTGTCCAATGAATAAAAATGAAGTTTCTTATTTGGTTGTGCATAAAACTCTATTATGGCATGATAGATTAGGACACATAAATTTTTGAAAAATGAAAAAACTTGCAAACTTAAGATTAATTTCAAAATTTCAAGTAGATAAAAATAATTTTTTTAGACATGTACAGAAGCAAAAATGGTCAAAAAACCATTTCATACTATTGATAGTAGTACTGAACCATTGGGGATGCTTCATACCGACTTATGTAGTTTAAGTCATTACCTACAAGCGGTAGGAAGAAGTACTTTATTCATTTATTGATAATTATACACGATATTGCTATGTATATCTTTTAAATATTAAAAAATAAAGAAATTACGTCATTTATAAAATACAAAGCTATAGTAGAAAATCAACTAAACAAAAAGATCAAGATATTGAGATCAGATCGAGATGGAGAATATGAACCACCATTAAACAATTCTGTGCAAAAAATGGTATAATTCATCAAAGAACAACCCCATATTCATCACAACTAAATGGTATTGCCGATAGAAAGAATAGAACGTTAAAAGACATGATAAATGCTATGCTTTTAGCTTTAGGCCTACGAACGAACTTGTGGGGGGAAGCCCTAAATATGTCTAATAACATACTAAATAGGGTTCACAGCAAAATATGAACAATTCCATATGAATTATGGAAAGGACACTTATTTTCAAATACCTCAAAGTGTGGGGATGCTTGGCAAACGTTCCGGTTCGACCTCCTAAGAAGGTCAAACTTGGACCAAAAACTGAAGACTGTTACTATCTAAGACCTGCCGAAAATAGTAGTTCCTATAGGTTTTTAGTCTTCAAGTCTGATATAAATGACATCAGTATAAATACAATCATAGAGTCAAGAGATGCCTCGTTCTTTAAAGATGTGTTTCCACATAAAAAGAACGATGGAACTTATGTCCCCAAAAGGATAAGAGAAGAAAGGAATGAACCACATGAAGATAAAACTCATCATGATAAAGATGACATTGAACCCAGAAAAAGTGTAAGAGTAAGAACTTCCAAGTCATTTGGTTTGGAATTTCTAACATATATGTTAGAAAACGAACCTCAAACGTACAAAGAAGCAATGTCATCCTCTAAATCTTTCTGTTGGAAAGAAGCAATTAAAAGTGAAATTGATTCAATTCTAAGCAATAAAATTTGAGAAATAGTTGAAATCCCACCTGGAATAAAACCAATTGGTTGTAAATGAATCTTCAAGAAGAAGATGAAACCGGATGACTCTGTTGACAAATATAAAGCCAGATTGATAGTCAAAGAGTATCGTCAAAAAGAAGGCGTAGACTTCTTTGATACTTATTCGTTGGTTGCACGAATAACCTCTATAAGAATGTTAATAGCAATTGCATCCATCTATAATATAAAAATTCATCAAATGGATGTAAAGACAGCATTCTTAAATGGAGATCGCGATGAGGACATATATATGGAGCAACCTAAAGGTTTTATTTTCAAGGGAAATGAGAACAAAGTCTGTAGATTAGTAAAATCGATATACGGACTTAAACAAGCTCCAAAACAATGGCATGCAAAATTTGATAGTGTCATGGTCAAAAATGGTTTTTGTATAAATGAAGGTGATAAATGTGTTTATTACAAACAAGTTGGTCAATCATATGTGATGATTTGCCTATATGTAGACGATGTGCTGATATTTGGTCTCAACATTAAGGTTACAAAGACCATAAAAAAAATGTTAATCAACAATTTCGACATGAAAGACTTAGGAGTAGCAGACATTATTTTGGGAATCAAAATAATAAACACTTAATGAAATTGAATTATCTCAATCAGACTAATTAAACAAAGTGAATGAAAAATTCAAAGACTATGAAATCAAAGGGGTAAGAACATATTTTAATCCATAAAAAGTTATGCATAAAAACACTGATGAGAGTGTAATGCAACTGGAATATTCTCATATAATAGGATATCTAATGTACCTCATGAATTGTACAAGACCAGATATAGCTTATGTAGTAAGTCGACCGAGCAAGTAAACAAGTAACCCAGCGATGGAACACTAAAAAGCACTAATGAGAGTATTGAGATATTTAAAGAATACCACAAACTTTTCCTTAAATTACAAAAATATCCTACTGTCTTAGAAGGATATAACGATGCAAACTGGATTTCTGATTCAGAGGAATCTAAATTAACAAATGGTTATGTCTTTACCCAAGCAGGAGTAACAGTGTCATGGAAATCTGCTAAACAGACATGCATAGCTCGATCCACTATGAAATCTGAGTTCATCGCTTTCGATAAAGCAGGCAAAGAAGTAGAATGGTTCGTTGATTTTTAGAAGATATTCCATTTTTGCCCAATCGAGCATATGTATTCACTGCGATAATCAAACAACGTTAAGTAGAGCACAAAATTTTGTGTAATGGAAAGTCACGATATTTGACGACGCCATAACACAGTAAGACAGTTACTCTCAAATGAAATTATTTCCATTGATTATGTAAGAACAAATGATAACCTAACAGATCCATTTACTAAAAGTTTATCAAAAGAGAAAATTGATCGCGCATCGAGGGGAATGAGTTCAAAGCCTAAACCAACAAGGGTTACTTTATACGGAAATCTATTCTAGCGATTAGAGATTCCACGGACTAAGATCAATAGGCAAACCAGTTCTACGTAACTCAAGAAGTAATGCATTTGTTTTGACTTAGTCCTACTCCATTCCTATGGTGCATAATAAAATGCATGCCTACAAAACAATCAAAAAGGTTAAGCTATGCTTTTAATAATGTCCATATATTGAAAACGTCAAGTGGAGTATACATAAAATACTCTTTATGGATGCGACTACTTATGTAAGTGTGAGCTGGGTCAGTTCTATGAGAATATTAAGGCTTAAATTCTCTAAATATGTTCATAGAACCAAGATTGTTCATGACCAAAATGAACACAACCACAACACCAGAAATGCAATTTCTTATTGCTTATAAGTGTTGTAAATGAAATTTGTAACGGTTATAACCGTTACTAATAGGTGCATGGTATTTTCTGTGATAGATTTTCTAACGGTTATAACCGTTACTAATAGGTGCGTGGTATTTTTTGTGATAGATTTTCTAACGGTTATAACCGCTAGGAAAATTCATATTACTAACGGTTATAACCGTTAGAACTTTTTTATTTCCCAACGGTTATAACCATTGGAAAAGTTCGCTTTTCCAACGGTTATAACCGTTGGAATAGTAATTTGGGTTACTAGTAACGGTTATAACTGTTGTTACACTGAGTTCAAAGATGCCTAAGCATTCCACTTCCAACAATCATAACCGTTAGTAAAAATTATTTTCCAACGGTTATTACTGTGACGATTTTCATAGTCTTTTGTTTTATTTACGTTTTGAGAATAGCTATGTTTATAATTTAGTTTTCCTTAATCAGCAGGGTATAACAAACAAAATTTAGCTGCAATAATGAAAATATGACCAATTTTCAAAAAAAAACATCGGACATATCTCCATCGAACCACAAAATTTCCATTCCATCTTTGGCAGCAAAGTTTATTTACCGTTTCCAAATTACATTTTCTTTGTAATGTTGCATTTGATTAATTCAATTTAAATGAAACAAGTTTCATCTATAATATATCTATCGATAAGTGTACAACAGTGAACTTCCATAATTGCTCATCAACTTCGGCACTGAATAAGCCCGGATGCTTATGTTACTTAAGTAAGCTCTTTTTTTCCACCTACATGATATATTCACATCATTTTTCAAGGATATCAGTAAATATGCTATTATAATACTACCAGCTCCCATCAACCAGCTACAAAAATGTGCAAGTTGTTATTTAAATAGAAAACATAAATTTGTAAATAAACTTTTAGGAATGAGAACCAGTTCTGGCATTTCCATTTCAATCAAGATCCATACCCCGAATATGATTACTGGATTAACAAAATCAAAGTGGATGGTTTGTTTACTGATTTTACTGGAAGCTTCCATCGCTATCAAGAGTTAGTAGCTGTTGCTTCTGTTAAAGAAGATGACAAAAGTGCATCTAATATCTTACATAGGATTTCAAACATGCTTTCTACTTTCAAACAAGGAGTGTAAATATTCTTTGTTAATTTATTATTGATGGTGGTGGCAAATAAGACACTGCCTGTAATTAAAACTTGAAATGTAATTGTAATTGGATTCATATATACATTTGAAAATAAAATCTACTTCGTTGTTTGACTAGTATTGCTCCTCTATTAGATAACTATGATTGCTTGTTTGTAATAAATATCTACAAGTATTTGTGCTGGAAAAGGCACGACCACAAAAAAGAGTAAGATAATATTTTAATTGTTATGCTATTTGTCATTTTGTCTAACCATGACAACTGGGAGAGCCAAACAAACAAAAAGAAAATGTTATATTAGCTTATACATAGTTAGTGATAATACCAAAGGTCAGAGCAACATGATTTCAATGAAAAGTGCAAGATTCAAATTTATGAAAGACTGAACGGTATCCTCCTGTTTTGAAGCTTGACTAATGATACATTAATTAATTAATAGGAGAGCAGCTCTACATACTCATATATTTTTTAACACAAGCAAAATTTACTCATCAAATTAAAGCTAGAAATTATTAAAGTGCAAAAACTGTGCACTTCATAAAATTGAATAAAATAAAAAAAGTGAATGCAAAGAGCATGTATTTTGCAAATCGAGCTGTATAGGAGTCTGCTATTCTCAATTTAATAGAAAAAAGGTATAAAAAGTGTTTACATTAAAAATTTGTTATAGGTATGCACTTTATGTAATTATCTTTGGACATGGAAAGAAAACCGCAAAGAGATACAAAGTATAACTTAGCATATAAAAGCTGATGACTATACATTTTACAAAACCACTTGTTGTACAAGTTTTGAAACTTTATGTGCAGAATTATTCATTTTTTTGAATTTGGCTGTAAATATAAAAGGTCAAACGTAATTTACAAATTAAAACAAGAAGCAGACTCTTGACATATCATGGCAATTTATACATGCATTATATTTATAAAGAAATGAATTTTTGCAGACTTTAA
This sequence comes from Allium fistulosum, assembly GCA_030737815.1. Lineage (NCBI taxonomy): Eukaryota > Viridiplantae > Streptophyta > Magnoliopsida > Asparagales > Amaryllidaceae > Allium > Allium fistulosum. The sequence goes on from CM060902.1 coordinate 1,195,935,348, forward strand.
GTTCATATTTTGCAAACTAAAGGAAAAAAATGATAAGATAGTACAAATGGTGTGGCATATAAATTTTGTGAAATTTAAAAATTTATTTATGCTTTATATAAATCATGTTTTTTCTAATAATGAAGTTAGGAAAATGGTCTAAATTGATTTTGTCAAAATAATATATATGTCTTATTTTTAATGGTTTTAAGATCAAATGATATAAACTATATACAACAGTAATTTCTAATTAGATCACATGGTATATAAGAATGAACGACATCAACTTGTTTTAGTCAATTTTTAATTTATGAAAAAGTCACTTTCTGTCTTTTATGTTGTCATAGTAGCTACTGGATAAGGGATCACAGAAACAAAAGAGACATATAACTACAGCTATACAAATAAAATTAACCGTTTTTTCACATTACATATTTCAATAACAACTTTTGCATTTCTTTCTCAGCTGTACTTTTATCCTAGCAATATATTTTAGTTAAAAAGGACCTTACCGAGATTGTAAACTTAAAAAAATAAAAATAAAATCTGAACCATCCAACTGTCGACAACTTTAAACTAATGTTTTCGCTGCCGCATTTTGAAATTATATCACATCCGCCAGAAAAACAAATGATCTAACGAATTTTAATATAAATGATACACATTAATTTATTTTCCTCCATCAAGCAAGGGTGCAAACATGCGTTTCGATCATTTCAATTAAAAAAATAAAATAAAAATCTTAATCAATGATGGACATAAGTTCATTCAAAGCCCGTTCCAGCACGACCATAAAAATAAAGAGTTATGAAACAAACATGATGGGCATTCTTTAGTTTTTACTTATTTGCAAGCTATGAATTTTTTTGATTGAATTGTTATGCTATTGATTGTTAAATTTTGTGACACTATATGATGGAGAATTGAAGGGGATGAATGTAGCTTCGTGTCGGAGAAAACGGTTCGCAAATCGGAGTCCGGAGGGAGAAGATAGGAGGGGAATGCTGTTTTTATGTTGCTGTTTGAGGTCAGATGTCTGGCTGAGAGGGCTAGACGTCTGACGAGGTTCAGGTTGGTTCCCGAAACCTCCTGCAGACGTCTGGTCCCTCTGGCAAGACGTCTGGGGCTGTCTGTTTCAGCCAGATTGAACCTGGCTCAGACGTCTGAGGCCAGAGGTCAGATGTCTGAGGCGGTATAATCCTGTTTTTTCTTGGGCCGGGTTTTCTGAGCTGTTTTGTGATTTGTGAAGGGCAAAGTGGTCTTTCGCCAAGGTTTTCTCTATTAGTATATATACTCACTTCAGGTCTGATAGAGAGGATCAAGCAATCTAATCTAGGGTTTAGTCCTCCATTAATTAGGGTTTTAGGTAAAACTCTATTTCTTCAATTCTAATCTCCATAAACATTGATTCTTATTGAATAGAACATTGTAATCAATCTCTTGTACTCTTCTCATTTGGTGATAATAAAAGATCTCTCTCAAAGTGGATGTACACTAACTCGACGTTAGTGGAACCACTATAAATCGGTGTGTGATTTATTGTTTCGTTATTGCTTATTACTCTCTATTGCTTGTGGTGTTATTATGATCGTGTTCGGATTTGGTTTTATTGAATTCTTCGAGTGTTTGGTTGTTTTGCACTATCTATCACGATCTAGCTTTTCCACGTGCATTTGGGGATTTTAGTTTGAGCGGTCTCGATCGAAATCCACCATAACATTTGGTATCGGAGCTTTGGTGTTGCTAGGTGGTTGTAGAAATGCCGGAATCGGATAACTCTAATAGTCCATCAATGGTTGGTCCAAGTAGTATAGCGCCGTATGTACGTGGGTCGTATGTGGCGTCGGGGTCGCAATTGGTTATCGACAAGTGGAATGGCGATAATGATTTTGAAAAATGGCAATGGAAGATGAAAGCGGTTCTAAGGAGGAATCGGGTAAATCGAGTGGTGTTTGATACACATTTGTTGCCGGCGGACATCTCGGATGTCGAGAGAGAGGAAATGGAAGAGTGGGCATTCACTACACTTCAACTAGCAATGGGAGAGAATGTGATCTCCGAAATTAGTGGTGAGACGACCGCTAAGGGCATTTGGGACAAGTTAGAGGAGTTGTATATAAATAAGTCTCTAACTAATCGTTTGATCTTGTTGCGAACGTTTTTCACGTATAAGATGAAAGAAGGGAGTTCGCTTAAGGCACACTTGAATGTGTTTGATGATTTGCTAATGAAGATGAAGGCGGTAGATTTGAAGATTGAGGAAGAGCAAAAGGCGATGATATTGTTATGTTTGTTGCCGGACCGTTATACGGGTTTCTCGAATAGCTTGATCTATAGCCGGGATACATTGACGTTAGATGATGTCAAGACGTACGGGTCTTCTTAGTGAGGAGTTGAGAGATCAAATGAAGGAGTTGAGTGTTGGTGGTAGTAGTGCCGGAAATGGTCAAGGCTTGTTTGTGGAGAAGGAGAGATATGCGAAGAAGGAGAATCGGGGGCGTTCCAAATCTAGGAATCCCGGTTGGAGAGGAAAGTCGAAGGAAAAGAAAGGCAAGTGCTATATTTGTAAGAAACACGGTCATTGGAGAAATGAATGTCCGGACAAGGAGAAGGGTAAAAGGGAAGTAGCATCTTCATCTGTAGCGGTGGAGAGAGATGTTGGTGAGGAAGACGTAGATGTGTTGATGGCAGTAGCATCGGATGTTTCCGGTAGTGAGTGGGTGCTCGACTCGGGGGCGTCGTATCATATGACGCCTAATAGGAATTGTTTTTCTTCTCTTGTTGCTAAAGAGGGAAATTCAATTATTATGGGAAATGGTGCTATGTGTAGGTCTCAAGGCATTGGTTCCGTGCAAATTCGAATGTTTGACGGAGTGGTTCGTACTCTCACTAATGTACGCTATGTTCCGGGACTTCGGAAGTCTCTTATCTCTTTGGGGCAATTGGATTCTCTTGGATGTAAGATCACTATTGAGAGTGATTGTTTACGGGTTTCGAAGGGGGAACTTGTGGTCATGAAAGGTGCTAGGGCTCATGGTGTTTATTTGCTTCGTGGAGAGACCGTAGAAGGTGAAACTTGTGTAGGTGTTGATAGTTCTCGTGGCTTGGATGCGACAAGGTTGTGGCATTTGAGGTTGGGTCATATCTCGGAGAGGAGTTTGGAGATTCTTCGGAAGAGGGAGATGATCGATGGTGAGAGTTTCAACAAATTGGAGTTTTGCGAAGAGTGTGTCTTGGGGAAGCAAACAAAAGTATCATTCGGTGAAGGAAAACATGATTCAAGAAATGTTCTTGAGTATGTGCACACGGATGTATGGGGACCGGCACCGGTAGCTTCTTTGGGAGGAGAAAGGTATTATATTTACTTTATAGATGATTTTTCTCGTAAAGTTTGGGTGTATGTAATGAAGGCTAAGTCGGAGGCATTTGCAAAGTTCAAAGCATGGAAGGCTCTTGTTGAGAATGAGAGTGGTAAGTCTTTGAAGGTTCTTAGATCTGACAATGGCGGGGAGTATGTTTCCGGAGAATTCTTGGAGTATTGCAAGCATCATGGCATTCGAAGACATTTTACTACACCGGGAGATCCGCAATCAAATGGTGTTGCGTAGAGGATGAATCGTACTCTACTAGAGAAAGCTCGATGCTTGAGATTGACATCGGGTTTGTCTAAGGGATTTTGGGCCGAAGCTTTGTCAACCGCGGTGCATATTATTAGTCGAATTCCGTGCTCGGCTATTGACAACAAAATCCCGGAGGAAGTGTGGAAGGGAAAGAGTATTGACTTGAGCTATCTTCGTGTCTTTGGAAGTCCGGTTTATGTGCATGATCCGGGAAATGATAAGCTTGAACCTAGAGCTTTCAAAGGGGTTTTGCTTGGCTATACGGATGGAGTGAAAGGCTATCGGATTTGGAATCCGGAAACGAAGAAGGTAATCAACTCTCGTCATGTTACTTTTGATGAGTCGGCTATGTTCAAGGAGAATGAAAGCTCATCGGATATTCCGGTCTTAGTTCGTGATGAATCGAAGGGGAAGGAAGTTATTACCACATTTTGTCCAAGTAGTAGAGAGAGTAGATTAGTTGAAGATGCTTGTAAGGAGAAAGCGGTTGATGATACATCACATAGTCCACAAGGTGCCTCTAGTAGTGTTGGTGATGTACACGAGCCTAGAGAAGTTTCGGTTCAAGGTGGAGCCGAAAGGAGTTTGGGTGAAAATATTGCTACTCGGGTTGGGCGTCGTCCCATAAGACCACCCGAAAGATATGGTGATTGGAACTATCTTAGCTTTTGTGATAAGTTGGACTATGCGCTTCATGTAGTCCAAGATGAGTCTTTGGACCTTGATGACGTCATGAATTCGAGTGATAACTCGAAGTGGATTTGTGCCATGGAGGAAGAGATGCAATCATTAATGAAGAATCGAACTTGGAGTTTGGTTCCGCTTCCTAAAGGAAACCGTGCTATAGGGTGCAAATGGATTTACAAGGTGAAGGACGATGGAAGATACAAAGATAGGCTAGTGGCTAAGGGGTTTGCACAGAGAAAGGGTATGGAGTATGATGAGATATTCGCACCGGTTGTGCGCCATACTTCCATACGGATATTACTTGCCGTAGTTGCTATTCACGACTTGGAGTTGGAGCAACTTGATGTGAAGACCGCCTTCTTGCATGGTGACTTGGATGAAGACATTTATATGGAGCAACCGCAAGGTTTTGTTGTAAATGGTAAGTCAAATATGGTGTGCAAGTTGAAGAAATCACTATATGGGTTGAAGCAATCACCTAGACAATGGTACAAGAGATTTGATCATTTTATGCTTGAAAATGGTTTCAATAGAAGCGTCAATGATGCTTGTGTGTATTTCAAGAAGTTGGAAAATGATTGTTGGGTGTATTTACTCTTGTATGTGGACGACATGCTCATTGCTTCGAAGGACAAGAATGAAATCAACAAGTTGAAATTGCAATTAAAGTTGGAATTCGAAATGAAGGATCTTGGAGAAGCAAAGAGGATTTTGGGCATGGAAATAGAAAGGGATTGAAAGCGTTTTAAGTTGAAACTGACTCAAAATGAGTACATTAAGAAAGTGCTTTGCCGGTTTAGCATGGAGAATGCAAAGGTGTCAAATACACCTTTACCTTTGCATGTGAAGCTTTCGAGTAAAGGGTCACCTATCTTGGAGAAAGACAAGGCTTATATGGCAAAGGTGCCATATGCAAGTGCGGTTGGAAGCTTGATGTACGCTATGGTGTGTACAAGGCCCGATATAGCAAATGTCGTCGGGGTGGTTAGTCGTTTTATGTCTAATCCGGGAAAATCGCATTGGGAAGCCGTGAAGCTTATATTGAGATACCTTAGGGGTACGTCATCTCATGGTCTTGTTTTTGGCGGTAGTAGGAAAAGGAGTTGCAACTTAGTTGGTTATTGTGATTCGGACTACGCCGGTGATAGAGATAGGAGAAAGTCAACTTCCAGTTATGTCTTCACACTTGGTGGTACGACCATAAGTTGGAGATCGAGATTGCAGACCGTAGTAGCTTTATCCACTACGGAGGCGGAGTTGATAGCCGCGGTAGAGGCGGCGAAGGAAGCACTCTATTTGAAGCGATTGTTGTGTGACTTGGGGATTGAACACGATAGCATTGATGTTCAATGTGATAGCCAAAGTGCTATTCACTTGGCGGAGAATTTGGCGTTTAGCTCACGGACGAAGCATATAGAAGTGAGGGAGTCATTCTTGGTAGCCATGGATGAGGATAAGCAAGTATATCTTCGAAAGGTGCACACAAAGGAGAACGCGGCGGATATGTTCACTAAGGCATTGCCGGTTGGGAAGTTCGAGCATTGCTCGGACTTGATTCGCTTGGAGAAGTGCTAGGTGCCACGAGGTGGCACGGTTGAGAGAGATACTTGTGTAGATGAGAAAGAGTATTGGTATGAGATTGTCATTCTATCTTCTTGGTGTAGTGCTAGTGTACACTCCTAGTGCTCTTGTCTTTGGTGAGACGGTGTTGGATGTTTTCAACATTTCATTAGTGGGTGGGGGCATTGTGCCTGAACTCGTTGATGGAGTGCAATGGGGGGTGGCTGTGCCGGAACCCGTTGGGAAACATTCATGTTTGGTTGAAGGTAGAAGTGTTGGTAGTTGGAGTTATCGGTTGTTGATGGTATGATACCATTGGTGTTGGAGATGGATATAGTGTCAAGGTGGAGTGTTAAATTTTGTAACACTATATGATGGAGAATTGAAGGGGATGAATGTAGCTTCGTGTCGGAGAAAACGGTTCGCAAATCGGAGTCCGGAGGAAGAAGATAGGAGGGGAATGCTGTTTTTGTTTTGCTGTTTGAGGTCAGATGTCTGGCTGAGAGGGCCAGACGTCTGACGAGGTTTAGGCTGGTTCCCGAAACCACCTGCAGACGTCTGGTCCCTCTAGCCAGACGTCTGGGGCTGTCTGTTTCAGCCAGGTTGAACCTGGCTCAAACGTCTGAGGCCAGAGGTCAGACGTCTGAGGCGGTATAATCCTGTTTTTTCCTGGGCCGGGTTTTCTGAGCTGTTTTGTGATTTGTGAAGGGCAAAGTGGTCTTTCGCTAAGGTTTTCTCTATTAGTATATATACTCACTTAGGGTCTGATAGAGAGGATCAAGCAATCTAATCTAGGGTTTAGTCCTCCATTAATTAGGGTTTTAGGCAAAATTCTATTTCTTCAATTCTAATCTCCACAAACATTGATTCTTATTGAATAGAACATTGTAATCAATCTCTTGTACTCTTCTCATTTGGTGATAATAAAAGATCTCTCTCAAAGTGGATGTACACTAACTCGACGTTAGTGGAACCACTATAAATCGGTGTGTGATTTATTGTTTCGTTATTGCTTATTACTCTCTATTGCTTGTGGTGTTATTGTGATCGTGTTCGGATTTGGTTTTATTGAATTCTTCGAGTGTTTGGTTGTTTTGCACTATCTATCACGATCTAGCTTTTCCGCGTGCGTTTGGGGATTTTAGTTTGAACGGTCTCGATCGAAATCTACCATAACATTGAGAATATTCTGTAAGGGTGTTAAAGAGTAGATAAGGAATACATGTTTAATTGTTATAGTACTAGGAATAATGGTAAGCAATGTTAAGATTCTTTATTTTATTCACTGGAAATAGAAAATAAGCAACATATTTCTCTAACTAGCAGAAGATTTAGTATTAAGACAATTTTAGCAAAATTGGTATGAGCATATATGATAGTGTGTAACAAATCATTAGTGTGTACTAAAACATATTGAAACGGGGTGAGGTAGTCAATTATACACAAGCAACATAAATGCATGACATACAAACGTACCAGTTATTGACCCAAACTTGTTAATATCACCACACTGACATGTAGCATGCTAGAGCTTAGGCCAAATAAATAGGAATACGTGTAGCATGCTATTTCCTATTGCAGTTTTCCAATCTGTGGATTAAATGCTATTGGAGCTTTAGCCTCCTATAAAAATTAAATGTCACTTAAAAAATATGAAGTTAAAATAATAATTATTAAACAGAAGTATGGTAAGGAGCCAGTACTGTTTAGGCTAGAGTAGCCAATTCATGATTACTATTTTTTTGTATCAATTTGTGCCTTGACCTTCTCAACTTTGGCCTCCAATCTTACAATGTCATATTGTAACCTACACAGAAGTTTATCTCGGTTCACAATGGAATAACCGATTCGATAAAGAAAATAAATAAACGAATTTCTAGTTTGGTGGTGAAAATATGAAAAAATATTCACACAGAAGACCTAAAATATAGATACATCCTTCAGATTTAAAGAAGAACATTCATACCAATTGGAGCACCAATTAGTTCAAAGTTATCTGGATATTTCTTTCCATTTTATATATGTACCGATGTGTCATATATTTCATGATAATGTAATTTTACCTTAGTAATGCAGCTTAGTAAATTCATAATCCATCAAGGTTGTAAGTATAGTAATTTTGGTTTAAAATTATAAGAACCTCAAAATACTTTACACTATTAGATGAGAAATAGCTCATGCAACTTGAGAAACAGTGGAAGTCTGGGAATATAGAATATTTATTATGGAATAGAATTGAATTGGTTTCAGTATTATGCCATCATATTTCATTATTAATGAACTAACTTTACCCAAGTACAATCCTAAGTAAAACAAATAGTTCTCCACATTTATATTACAAGCTATGTTGATAGAAAGCAGTTAAAATACCATGCATTTAGTTGAATCCGCATTGAAAGGTGCTACAAACCAAGACTAACAGATAGCGTAGTGGGTCGAATGCATAATAACAATGAGCAATAAACTTAGGCAAGTCACTCTTTTTTTTTTTAAAGGAAGAATATTATTAAGATGCATACAATAAAAGAGTCGATCCAATGGCCATTTCCCCTAAAGTTTCTTTAAGAAGTATAATGATCTGTAAATTGTCCCTTTTTGAAAGTAACTTTTGAGATTGTGCTAACTTGATTGTTTAACATATTGATAGTTATAAACAACATAAAAAAATATTTATAGCTAATAAAGCTATATTAAGATAACGAATGAGCGTGACGAACTAATCCAATGCTCTTAGAAGAACATTAGATATATCTCTTTAACTTGGCAATTTAATATTCGAAACTAGTTATATATATACTACTTGATTAGACTTTTCTGTTTATATTTTATGAGTGATATTACTATGGCCTACTTTTAATCTGAATGCAAAATATTTTGTAATTTGTCTTTTTTCAGGTATCCACACAGAAATAATTTTTATATGTGACAAAAATGAAGGAAAAAGGCACCAAACCTATCAATATTTACTCACTGAACAACAAGATCTGATTATTTATGCAACTTTATCAATTAAACTTTTGTCTCAAAATCTTTTGACTCTTCGTAGCATGTGAGGCTGTGTTAAATCAAATAAGATTTATATATATAGTTAATATACATCACACTTATTTTGGACTAAATTAAGACAAATACTAGTTAAACTAATCGATTGTAACATTTTCTCAAATCCTGCAGGTCGACACATAATTCTTTAGTACGTATCATGCAAGTTACATTAAATTCACTTTTACCCCTTCAGTAAAACAATGAAAAATTCAAACCAGATTGGTAAAGACTGACATGGTCGAACTATCAACACATATGCAAATTTTCATTTGGCAATAAATTAAGTAGGAGGAAAAAAAGAGAAATAGTGGATGAACACCGCTCCATAATTCTCAAATAGTATTAGGAATACAACCTATGAGTTTTAGCCCGGAATAACAACGTAATGCCTCTGTTTGTCAACCAAGATGGCTCAGGCTGCCACTGCACATGTCCAATTCCTCTACTTGTTCTTTTAAAAGGTAAAAAAGTTAATGAGAGAGAGCATACTGTCGTTACAAGAGAAAGTACTGAAATAATATTACAAAATTAAATTATAACAAACAGAACATCCACTGAACTTAGTCTCCGGTCACAATAGGTGCTGCAAATAAATCAAGTGCAAAAAATTATCCAATTTAGTAGCTGCCAACTCTTAAATGAAATATGAAAAAATAACGTACGAGAAAAATATACATAGCTATCATGACAGATTGCAACAAAGACAAAAATAAGGTTATATCATTAGAAAACACTGTTATCAAAAATTATATAAAGAGTGGTCTCTTTGTGTTAACATACAAAGATTAGTTCAGTGTCCATAATTTAAAGAAAGATACTTAGAGCCACTGGCTTCTTCTTATGAAGACTGGTGGAAATTTAGCATAACTTACTACGGGGGATTGCAGCAAGGCTTGGCTAATGCCACCAATGGTCCTCTAAAACCTCTAGCTCCCTACAGGGAATGAATTTTAGTTCCTCTTAAGAAGATTGGTGGAATTCAATTGGAACAAGATAACAAAACTACCTATATTGAAATTCAAACAGAAATCGAAAACCCAATTGCAATTTATGATAATAAAATAATAATAAAATACCAGAACGAGGTGGAGGAGGTAAGAGGACGAGGCGGTTGCGATGACAAAACAAGGCGGAGGCGGAGGCGGAGGCGGAGACAAAACGAGGCAGAGGCTGAAAAAACGAGGTGGAGACGGTGATAAACCAAGCTGGAGGCGGTGACAAAATGAGGCGGATGCCGTGCCTGAACCATGGGGATGCGGTAACCCTAGACTAAAAGAGGCGGAGGAATAATGAAATGGGGAAAACGTAATACTATCGTTAGAAGTGGGATTAGGAATAATAAAAGAGAAAATTACAATGAAGCATATCATTGTTGCATATATCACTGTGTATACATATTCAGATCTGTAGCTGCATATTATCTTTCCAGAACTTGCGTCAAAACTGAGGCGTTACCATAAGCAAAATCGAAGTAAAACTAAAGCTGAACATCAACTTCATGGACTTGAGAAAACTGGCTATAACATAGATATGAAGTTCAAGTTCTGAAACTGTAGCAATGAAGGAAAGGGGCAGAACTTAGATAAGATGGGTAGTGACCGAAACTACATAATGGGGTACTGTGTGAATGTGTACAGAATGAAGCTACATATAAGATGGGTACTGATAATGGTTAATCCAAAATCTAGAACATTAATGGCTGCAGGTGTGTACTGTGTGAATGGAGTAACATGTGAAGATAAACTAATCGGTACACTCTTGCATAAGGTATGGACTGCACTGACAAAAATGAGAATGAGGGTTGGGCTGAGCATACGACGATGGCTTGTACAAAGCATAGGCATATCTTTATTAGTTGGAGCTGCTGCTGAATATACAATAGTAAGCAGAAAAACTACAACACAAGGCAAATATGTGCATTGAAATTGATCTGCTTGATCGGTATTTCCTAAGACTACCACAAACAGAAATGCTCACTGCTACCATAATAATTTTGAAGTTGATTGACACTGCTACACGAGTTATACTACTACTGGGGAAGGCTACTGAGTATACTGTCCATTGAGTTGTGTTGAGATTAATCTGGCCAACAGGACTGCAGTGGACGAGATCGAAGAATTCTGGATGCTAGCTTGTAAGACAGAGAGTGCTGCAATGGATGAAGAATGCAGGCCAGCACAAGGTGGAGTTTAATGAGACTGGAATGAATTGTAGGAGTTTCTGCAGTAAGCCAGCTAATAGCAGGAATCCAATGTGAATGAGTTATTAAAGTTTGATGTTAAGAGAATTTTCTATACAATGATCATGATAGCTATGAGAACTTTCACCTACAGAAGTTCAATTGTATCAGATAATGTTTCAACTTCATGTACAAGTTTTTTACTTCACCAAAATACTGGATGGAGTGCAACTGCATTTTAGTTCCACTATGATCACACATAGTCAAGCTGTAACAAATTAATATTTCTTTGGTTCTCGGTTAACAGTGAAGTAGTAGGCAAATTACAACTATATACACACACATACATATACATACACACATGTATGTATGTGTGTATGTTTTACCATATCAATTATTTACAATAAATATAGTTCTAAGCATTTTCATACCATATCAACTCTCCACTACTTATTAACGTCATTTTTTAAACTAGCCAAACAATGTACAACAAACCTACGTGGATAGAATCCCTTTGCAAATAATACTGCTATTGTAAACGCAGCCAACTTTTCCGCCTTGAAATAAATGTTCATTTCTATTTCTCAAATCAAACATGTAATCTTAATATAGCAAACATCCCCTTATTTTACATGTTTCAAACAGTGAATACCTACAATGCTACATTACTGCTCAAATTTTGCTGCTGCTAATAAACTGATAAATCACTTCCTTAAAGTGCTTTTCCAACTATTTCTGACTTAATATTTTTACAAGACTACTTTCACCAACCCGTGTGCGAAACACGGGTTCGCATTAGTTTGACATAAATTAAGAATTTTGAATGTGCTGGTACATGCAAAGATGATGGAAAAAGATGATTAATGAAAGTTAATTTCCTAAATTATCGCTTAATTTTTATTATTTTCAATAAAACCTTATTTTATTTAATCGAATTATCTAAGTCTATCTTGTTGATTCACATAACCTAGTTGTTTATATATCATCATTAGACCTTATAACAAGAGTCTTTTAGAATAAGTTAAAAATCACACGATAACGATCGCTTCCATACGATGTATTTTGGAAAATAAATCCTCGAAGTTAATTTAACATTCCTTTCAAAGTACAATGTTAAGAAACAATGATCACGAAAAATGTAAAATCCATTGAGGACTTTTGGATTATATGAGAAAAAAGTAGCGAGGTTAATTGCCATGGATTAAAAACGACAAAAATCGGTCGTTTAATCAACAATAATTTAATACAATATTTTTCAGTCATTTTAATTAGTTCATATTTTGGTGACAATTTTTTTTGGTAGAACTTAAGTGGTTATATAATGTTGTGTGTGTTTGGAATGGAAGGTTGGCTAGGGGCATTTTAATGAGAAATCTGCAGCTTAAGCAGACCATAAAGTGTTGAAAATATAGTAGTATAGAAAGCAATGTCAACTTTATATAACTAATCTATTTAGCATCAAATTCTAGCTTATTGATTTATAAGCCAGCAATTTAACACTCGCAAAAAACAATCTACACATGCATAGGAGTAGCATTTGGTGGCGTATCAACGGAAGCAATAATCCCTGCTCCGCGTCCTCTTTCAGTCCTGCTATTCTCAGCAAACTTCATACTCGCTTGATGCAACCCTTGTTCCTTCTCCTCCTCGCTATACTCCCAACCATAATACTCTTCCTCGCTCACGTTCTTTGATGGTGGCAAAAACATACTGCCCCACTGCGGAAAATGCACTAAGGTAATGGGTAATGTACACACCATTATCATCAATCCCATAAGAGTCAGTCCAGTCCCCGAAGAGTACTTTGAGCTTGTAAAAAATAGAAGCTGAGTCAATCCAGCACCAAAGTTTCCCCCCGCCCCAGTCATTCCATTCACAATCCCCAAAGATCTACGTGAAACAAATGGAATAACTCCGAATACAGCCCCACAAGCAGCTTGTGCGCAGACCGAGAAGCAAACCATGGCAAATATCGATACGGGGAGAGATTTGGCTTGACCTAACCATGCGCAGAAGGCACCGCCCAGGGTTTGGAGGATCCATATGTTCCAGAGGCGGGCCCTCATTCCAAAGTGGCGAGTCCCAAAATCGGATACGAATCCACCGAAGGGGCGTGCAATTATATTGGCCATGCCAAAGGAAGCTGCAATGAATCCGGATGTTTTTAGGTCTAGGTTGAAGTGATCGTAGTAGTATTCATGGATTACGTTGTCGGTGGTGAGTTCTACTCCCATGCAGTACCCGTAGAGAAGGACGAAGATCCATGTTCGGTAGTTCGAGACAGCGTGCCATAAAACCTAATTAATGTGGATGTATAATATAATTGATTAGTTTTGTAATACAAAAATAAGAAGAATAAGAAAACCTTGGAGTGTACTAGCTAGTGATCGATGATACCTTGGAGAATTTATCTCTTTTAACCTCACCGGACTTCTGCAAACTTCCTAAGTTACCATCAGGCAAATCTTGACCCATAATGAGGACTGCTAGCCCCATTATCAAATGCATGCATCCAGGCACGAAAAAGGCAAGTCTCCATGCAGTGAATGGAGTAGCACCCGCTTTCCTTATCACATCATATACCAATGGCATCAAAAGTTGGGTAGCACCACCTGGAACATACGTACATATATTTGGCATAAGCTTAAAATATGTATATATAATGAGTTAGTTTTATACTGTCAAAAAGAAAAAGAAGAAAAGAAAACGATACATACCTCCCATATTTCCCCAGCCAGCAGCAGTTCCATTTGCAAGTCCAATAATTTTACTATTAAACATGGTGCTCATCCAGTACTGACATGTTACAAAAGTGGCAAGTGAAAATCCGATCATGAATCTCACTGCTATGTACCCTTCTGCTGAAGATATTATGGACATGCAGAAGACTGCAGGAGCGATCAACATGACAAGAAAGGCACACGCATAACGTGGACCAAGGAGGTCGCATGCCGCACCCATCACTAGACGAGAAAATATACTTCCAGACACTGATGCAACTCCTGTATTCTTACAAACATTAGTCTACTATATACATATGATACCTCCTTTTCTTTTTCTTTTAATTTTTCTGTGTTACACTAGCTAGTAGGTAAGTCTTTTAGTTTTAAGCTTTTCACAAAGAAGTCTTTACCTGCATTGCCAATATCAGCTTTTGTCAAGCTAAGATTATCCCGAATTATTGGAATCATGGGAGCTGCAGCAAACGTGGAAACGAAACATGTGAAGAATGATGCCCAGGAAAGATGAAAAGTTCTCATATGAGGATTGGCAAATGAGAAAAGTTTTAGAACTTTTGCTCTATGTTCAGAATCAACTGGAAGAGCAAACTTGGATGTATCATCCAGAGCAACATCCTTTGCTTCTTCGGACTCCATGTTTCTACCCATTTTTTGATTTAATCTTTGTTTCTATATGGGTAGAAGAATTGAAAGAGATCCGAATGAAGAAATATCAGGTTTGAAGTTCTATTTGTAGTAGCCTAGAAGTTGACATTCCTTGTTATTTTAACATTAAATATAAGGTTAGTTGATATTTTAGCTATACGTTCTTAAAGTGGGAATCAAGAATCTCTTTGCCGCATCACAAATTTGGCTTATGGACGGCCCCATAGATAATTCCAAGGATCATATTTCAACAGTACAGCTTGGCTTGCAGCATTTGAGCATTAATTGTTAATCATATAGATGAAGATCTGTTCTTCATTCATATGTATTTAATTTCTGACGGACGATTTGTTATCTTATTTGTATTACACAAAGCATATAGCTTAATTTGTACCGAAATACAATACCGTATAAAGATAGAAATTTATCTGTATTCACTTGATCTTTACTTTTGCAATCATAACTAATCAAAAGCCAATCGAATCTGTTTTTTTTACAAGTTCGTTTCTAATGACCGACTACTTAACTTCAAAATTAATGTTCAAACAAACACATAATCCAGTATTAGTCAAAGCTGACATCGCTTACTACCATCTTTTTGCAATGTCTCTGCTTTGTTCACTCATCCACTAATAGAAACTAGACTGAACTTATTAATCAAATTGGTTTTCTTGTCTTTTCGTATCTTTGTATAGTTTTGCAATAACTTTGTTTAATAATTTCAGGATTAATGAAACCTAAAATTTCGTGTGCACTATTGAGAAATATATCTTGGTTAGGTACATGTTATATTCTATACAGTGGACCTTTGAAAGATTCAAGCATCTCATGTTTGGATTGATCCTTCGGCATTTATCTATTGCATTATGAACAAGCAAGAACTACAACTTAGGTGATATTATATTACAATTATTCTTTAACTTAATTAAATAGCCATGTCTGTGATTATTTCTATCCATCTGCGCGCACCCCATCATGCTTATCTGCTACAACCTTATATGCAATGCTTTGTCCGACCTGCACTCCAGATACAGATGCTCCATAACCATTTCATGTAAACTTATCTTCTGGCAATGACAGATCCTGTATTAGCCGTCATCATAGCTAATATGTATCGATTATGCCTTCAACATACCAGAGAATATAAACTGAAACATACCATAGATCAGTCTCTACATTTAATCATATAGAAGAATGGTGTATTTTCACACTGTACTTTTCTTCTGTTCATAAGGTTTTGGACGTTAAACTGTGTGTTGTTCGTTTCTCATCTTTATTTAACCCTTCTCACAATAATATCATAACCTATAACAATCATGGGTACAACAAACAGAAATTACTGAAAGTTAATTAATATAAAGTTTCATGGTAATTTCCACAATTTATGTGACAGCATGCATCCACTTTGGGAATGAGATTTATTTACTTAGGAGGATTTACAAAAGATTGTGATCACAAAATTTGGGAAGAAACTAACCTAGAAATTTATTACAATCCCGTACAATTGGTTCGAGTTAGAAGAGAAGATGAACTTAGGTTTCATATCGGTCGTTAAATAATATGTTAAATAATAGTAAAGCATAAGAGTTTCCTGCCCTCTTATGTTCTTAATTCTCTTCAAATATATTTTCAAATTCCTAGCATTTATCATTGTAATAATTATTACAAAGTTTTACTAATTCTCCTTATTATCATTTTACATTTAAATGTCAATAATTAATAAATTCTACAATTATTTTTAACATTCTTCCTAAGTATAATTACATGTTACTTACATTTATGTCAATATATTCAAATTAATTAATAACCTAAAATTTGAACATTAACATAAATCCAAATAACTAATATTTATTATTCGGTCTAATAGATCCTAAAAATCAATTCAGTGTATTGTATACCTCACTTTTATTGATAAAAATTATAAAACTAATATTTCATTCAAGTCCATATAACTTAAAATTTCCACAATTATATACAAAAGTACTTTTACTCCTTTTGCATTATTTACATTCAAATTTACGTAGTTTGTTTCTTTTAAATTAATGCTTTATTAGAAAGAAAAAATACATGCAAATTTTCTTGCTAAACTTGATATATTACAAACATTGACAATGTTCTTTTTAAAATTGATACATCAAGCGATTTATTTTTGTTAAGAATAACATTAATTTAATAATAAGTAATGAATACTAAAGTTTGTAATTTTGAAATAAATGAATATTTGTAGTTAATATCTTTTCTCACTACGCCATAAATGGCCTACTGCAACACAAAAAAAATGTTGGCTCAGGCCCGAAAAATGTTGCCATAGGTCTATGGCAACACTTTTAGGGTGATGCAATTTTTGCCGTTGCCTTAGACCTCAAAGGCAACATTTTGACTATCTAAGGCAACATAAGTAATATTGTTGCAATAGAACCCTATTTGGGTCTATGGCAACACCCATAGGTATCTGTAGCAACATTCCAAAATGTTGCTATAGATATGAACTTTTTGAATTTGTGGGGCCCACAATGTAGGGCATATTTGATTTTTTAATAAAAATAAATATTTATTTAATAAAATGCTATTGCACAGAATTTGATATTTAAACAGTAATTTATTTAAATAAAAATTTTATTTCAACATTTGAAATAGTACAAATTCCTGACTCCACTATTTTACAATTCAATATATATAACACTGATATTCACATATACAGATATTCCTCACTACATCACTCAGTTCACTCATTACATATGCAGTTTCAATTTATACAGACACCGACACTGACAAATATATGCCGACCCGAAGGCAAGCCGAGTGCCGAGCCGAAGGCGAGCCGAGAAGCGGGTCCGGGCGCAGCGTCGGCGGGGGTCCGGGGCACCGCAGTCCTCTATCATACCAGACTACAAAGCCTACCTTACTGTACTCTATCACAACCGAACACAACCCCCTGTCCTTCTAACTTCACTTTACTGACACCCTACATAACCTCCTATACATATCACTCACAACAACCAAGCAACAAACCACTACCCAAAACCAATACTAACTGCACTATCAATCGCCACTGTATTCAACTCATCATCCTGCTTGCTGCCTTCATTCCATCATCATCAACCCTTTACTGCCCCTTCCACACTTGCCACACAAACGCCACTCCACCCAATCATCACTGGCTTGCAAAGCACTTGAAGACCACCGCCACTCCAAATCTCCTGCATCACTTCACCCATCGAACTACTACACTGAAACTAACCATCAACATCCCCTGCTAGCTGCTTGCTTTCTACAACCACACTACATACCACACTGTGCCTTCTGAAATCAATACAACAACACTATCTCCACACTCATATGCAGCAAAATCAGACCACGATATCACAATATATCCTCTAACCACCAATAACCAACTGCTCATACACATTGTCATATACTCTTCAATCAACAACACCTCATAACACAACAACTCTGTTGCAACTACCATCTATGAATCTATGATGCATCTAAAATCACCCCACAACCCAACAAATACACACCTGCTCATTACACTTCAATACAAACTGCGATAGAGCTACTAACCATTCAAACATCCCCGAACAATTTCATCAAAAAAAAACAGACTGATATCACCTAAATCACATCCACTATTCTGATCGCCTTCTATCATTCCATCACCATAGCTCAACACAGCAGTATACACCACAGCTCAATTCCAGTTCATCTCTACACACGTACTTCATATCACCACTTCTGTCAAGCCACCATCTCCTTCAAACGACAATCACCTTCTCCACTTCCTTCAACAATTGACATTCGCAACTCCCCAATTCAGCAACCAAGCCCACTAATTCTTTCCATCACCCTTCAGCCTTGCCTTCACGAACACTTTGAAACCGAAAACTCCTCCAGCACACCGCGACAATCGACCAAGAACAACCAACAATCCATCGACCAAATCCCCAAAAACCAACCGTCCACGAACAACTTGCCTACCACTTCGCACCCCCTTCCTATCGAGAACGAAATCCCCTCGAACCTTATCTGGAACCATAACCGCCTCCTCATCGAACTCCAGACGCGAACAAGTTTTTCTATTCGAAAAAAAAATTGAAAACGATTTCGATTTTCCAAATTGGAGTTGATTAGAAAAAAAAATTCCGTTGGCTATGAAATTGAAGTTGCGAGATTAAGATTTAACTGTGAAGTGGGAATTAATTTGTAATGATCAAACAGAGGAATTTGAATGATTTGTGGATTTCGAATTTGAAGAAGATCGAAAAAGTTTTTTTGAATGAATTGTAAAGTTTTAGAATTTGAAAGAATTGTGAATGGTTGCGATTTGGAAATTAGGGATTTGGAAATTGGGGGTGAGAACAAAAATAATATGAAAAGTAAAGCGGGAAAACGAAAATTTGGAGCAAATTGTTGTGGTGATCCAGTTTAGCAATCGGATTAAATGTAGACCGTTGGATCGTATTCACGCGGATTGCTAATTTTATTAATTTTTTAATCTGAATATATCTATAGCAACACTATATAAAAATGTTGCATCGTGTTACACTTTTTTAGCTAGAGCAACACATTTTTATGGCTAAGGTAACACCATAAATACAACGTTGCAGTAGGACCAAAATTTTATATCTATCGCAACATTTTAGCTGGCAACACCTTGCAAAAATGTTGCAGAAGGTCATTTATGGCGTAGTGTCTAAAAATGTTAAATTTTACTTATGTATATTCATTATTTACGTTAATCAATAGATTAAAATATAATATGTTTCGATTAAAATTGTTTTTCTTCTGTATTTTATTGTCCTTTTGAAGCAGGAGTCAATATTTTTTAAAAGTTTTATTATAAAATAAGATTAATGAGGTATGAAATAATTGTTTAACAACCAAATTATTATTTTTGCAAAATAAAAATAAAAATATAATTTGTAGTGTTTTTTTTAATCAACATTTCATTGAGTCGTTAAACAAATATTTTGGTTATCACTTATACAGTATTATATATTAATTTCTAATGTTGATAATAACTCCAAGAGCTTAAAATGCATAAAAATATGTTGATTCATTACTATTACACTTCCATTTTTAGGTATTTTTGTCATTTCCAATAATAGTATTTGAAATACAATATATATATATATATATTAAACTCAAAATATATGTATATAAATAATTATCTATTGAAATATATAAAATCATTAATTTTAACATTAATGAAGAATGATTCAAATATGTGATCCTAGTACACTACACCAAAACAGTCATTTGGCAACACTTTTTTTTCCATTTGGCGACACTCATATGGGTTGCATTTTAGTCTCGCTAATAAGTGTCGCTATTCAATATAAGTGTTACTGAAAATAAAAATTTACACTTTTAAATACGGCGACACTTATTTTCGTTGTAAGCCTTGGTTTAATTGGAGTTAATTGAAATATACTAGGGTAAAATTGTAATTGAATAACATATCACGCTTAACCCTAAACACGCTTATCCCTGGCCGCATTTTCCCCAAATCGTTTCCCTCTCTGACGTTCATTCTCCAACCGCCCCTCCTTCATCATCAACCCCAACGATGTTAATCAAAACTTCCACCTCAACCCTTTCAAACCCTAGATTCCTATGGCGATTCCTCCTGATCTATCTCGATCTAATCCGCATCAACAATTTCTTCTCTCCGATCCTCTCCATCTTTGAGAAGTCGTGAACTACTTCTCATCCCGTCTCTTCTGGGGCTGGCGCCTCTCTCTCGGACTGGCCGCACTACCAGCCACCATCCTCTTCACCAGCGCCTACTTCATCCCGGACACCCCCACCAGCCTCCTACATCGCGACCGCCTCGACCAAGCCCGTGCTGCGCTAACCCGAATACGTGGCCCGGGCTCGGAAATCGAAGCCGAACTCGATGATATTCGTGAATCGGTTGCGAATTCGAAGAAGCTGGAACAAGGGGCTTTTAGGAAGATACTGGTTCAGAGGAAGTACTGCTTTGACGGGTGCTGTCGTTCTTGGTGCTGTTAATTTGGGCTCCATTTTGGTTTCGACTGGTTTGGTTGATCGGTTTGGTAGGAAGGTTCTTTTTATTCAAGGAGGGATTCAGATGATTCTATGCCAGGTAAGTGCATCAAGCTCCTATCTAAAAAATTAGTGCACAAGTCAACTCATTTTGAATCACATATGAACTTATTTTATGAACTACTGCCATTTTAGCTACTGAAAATAGAGTTTCTCTGATTAACAACTGACTGTGCATGTGAAACAAGTATGTATTCAAGTTGTTTCTCTGATTTAACTGTGGAAACACCAGCATATAATAAAATATGTGTAAGCGTAGCTAATTTAAAAAAATTTCCTAGGTCTCACCATAGCACATGTCCCCTAATTTATAACCGGCTATAGGGAAGAAGATGGAGCTCCCCTAAATTCCATCTTTTATATTTCAAGTAAATGTGCATCAAAAGTTCTGTTAATTAATCTGTAAAGCTTTTAAGCAAATGTCGCTGCAAGTGGTTTTTTATTTTTTAGTACAATTAAATCTGCAATTAATCAAAGTTAATATGAAAAAAACAAATTTATTTCAAAATTGCAATTTTTTTAAAATAATTTTAGAAATGATTGGCGAAACCCTGTTTTTAGAAAGGCATACAAGTGTATTTTGAAAAATATATAATCTGTTTTTGAAAGTAGAGGGAAGAGAGAAAGTCCCACTACAGATATATGATCTCCATGACTATCCATGTTTCGTTACATGTACTCTAACTTATTATACATTATTAATAGTTTGAGCCCAGTTACATTATTAATTAAGAGAGGCATTATGTGGATTTTAGTTTGCTTTAACTTGTCTTAGTGTCAGATCAGTACGTAATACATAGATCATACATCTAGGAGATATATTCTTGGTTCCATATCCCTTGAGGATCTTATGAGTTAACATTATATTATGTAGTATGCCTCTTTTAGGCAAGTAGGCAACTTGGTTTGGTGAGATGGTTCTTGAAAAAACAGGTTTTATTCTATTGGGAATGATTTTTGTGATAACCTTGTAAATGACAGTGGAATAGGCAATAGGTCTGAAGTGTTGAACTGAGGTGAGATTTTTTTTCTTGGGGATCATTGCTAAGTTAGTTGAATTTATACCACCAAGCAAAGTGTGGTGTTAAAAAAGTGGTGTATGGCTTTAGTAAAGAAGAAATTTATAACAGACCATGATTCTGTGAAGAAAAAGGAATTAAAGTCATTTGGACTACCCATGCTTGTTGAGTTCAAACTGAAAAGAGCATCCTTTATTTTAGAATTGGAAAATTTTGAAATCATAGAATTGGATGCTTGCTGAGTGATAGTAGGAAGAGAAAATTATTGAATTTTGTTAAGAGTGATGAGATGAGCGTATTGTGTTTTGAAGCAGTTACAAAAATAATAAAGCATTGCTTTATTTATTTCATTTGATTCAGAGTGTCTTCCTCCCTAATTTTCATATTCCTCAATAATTGTTTGAATTCTGCCAAAATTAGCTCAGACCTGATATGAGTAGGAGCCTCCATTTGTTGAAAAATCATCTTGTTTCACTCCATCCATATGTTTCATATAATTGTCGAAATTACTATATCCATAAATTTGTCGTAAGATTTGTTATTACTTATGCAGAATGCTAAATCAAATACTTCGTTTATGCCATTCTTGCCCATAGTTGGAAGTTGCAATTTGTGTTTGAAAATTTCCCATAAATTATTAGAATATGGACACAGACAAAATAAGTGAGTATTTTTTTTCTATTCCTATTTGCAAAGCACACATAACGTATCAATAGGATTAATGCTCGAGCATGCTAGCCCATTAACGTTGGTGTCGTTATCACCTTGCGATTCATGCTCGAGCAGCCGTCAGCCTAGAGAATTCGCTGTCGAATTATTCACTACTGTCAGTAAATGGTTTGTACCCAAACTCCCCGAAGATAAATGCTGCTCTCCTAAAATCTTCTGTTTTGATATTTGTGTCTTGCAGTAACTATTTTTCAGTGATTAGCCTTTCTGGGATGAGTGCATTTTGGTTGATTGATATGAGTTTGTTTAAATATTTCTTTCTTTCATTCTATTACATAATAGATTTGCCAAAATTTTGTAAAAAACATTACTTAATGAAATTGGTCAATAATTCGATAAAGTCTGTGGGTTAGCATTTTTCGAAATTAAGCATAAGAAAGTATGGTTAATTTCCTTAATGATTTTACCTGACGTCTGTATACCCAACATTGCTTAGAAAATGTTGTTCTTAATTAGCTCCCAGTGAGTTTTGTAAAATTTTGAATTGAAACCATCTGGACCTGAGGAGTTGCTGTCAACAATTTGAAACACTGCTCTTTTCGCTTCGTCTAGTTCAAAAGGCTTGGCCAAATCTTTTCGAGCATTATCGGGAAGAATTTTTTTACATGTGATATGTGAGAAACTAGAGTTAGTGGAAGTAGAATTAAATAAATCAAAGAAATATTGTAAAGCTCCCCTGTTCATATTCTCATTTGCATTGACCCAGTTACCATGTTCATCAACCATTAATTTGCTTGAAGTTTTGGATCTAACATCAAAAAATTTGGAGTGAAAAAATGAGTAGTTTTGTCCCCTTGTAAAAGCCATTTTATCTTCAAATGTTGAATGTGATCAGTGGCTTTCCTATGTAAGATTGATGAAAGATGTTCAACTTTTTGTTTATAAATGTTTAACACATGAGCATTATTCGAATTATTGATTAGATTAGCGTATGCACCATCTAGTTCCCATGTTAGGGTCTCAACAGGTTAGTCTTTGTTGCTTTGCTCCTTGCACCAAATACAGAGGCGTTCCTTTGTTTTTTTTTCAGTTTAGAGATAAACTGGTATAAAGGATTACCCACGCACATAACTTCCCATAAAGACTGAATAATATCATGATATTCCTTCATAGACATCTAAGAGTTCTAAAATTTAAAAGGAGTGCTTTCCTATTAGTTATGGGGTTATAAAAATTAAGTACAATAGGAGTGTGATCGCTTGTAGAGTGAATCACAAAATAGACCGAGAACCGGGGGAAATTATTGTGAAAGATTCCATTAATGAAAAGTCTATCAATTTTGCTATGAACAGACAAGTTGTTACCCACTCTCTGAGTGTAATAATTTCCCATACTTGGTGGTTCAAAAAGATATGTAGGTGAGCACGCTGTGTTCCAAATATGTCTGCACCAAGTTCTCTCACTATTCTTTTCTCTAACTTGATTCCAAGCTGAGCTAAATGAAAATTCCTCATTATTTTGGAGTTTCCAAACCCAAAAGTTAACATTATTTCAAAAATAAAGAGCTAGCAATAAACTTCAAAAAACAACAATTGAGTTTTGTTTTGTTTGATCCCTGTAGTTACAACACAGAATTATAGAAAACTATTTTGCTTTGGCCGAAATTCCTTGTGTTCTTTTATTTATAACAATTATTAATTATTTATTATCAACTTAATTTAATGTTCAATTTAATTTTTATAAAGAAACTGCAAATTCAATTTAACGTGATATTAAATGCAGGCACTTCTAGAGAAAGCGAAAAAAAAGAGGAAGTTGGATGATAGTTCTAAGGGTGGAGTCGAAGATCTTGAAGATGACCCAATTGCGGAAGTTTTTGGTCCTCAAAATGGAATGTACAAGTTATGTGATTTTTCAGATGGAGGTTTCGTTATATGGCCGGAGTTTCGTATTCGGTATTTGTAGAATTTCACTATGAAATTTACGTTGTCTTTTGTATTCCAATTTGACATTGTTATGAAGTAGTTGATTATTTATTGAATTAACCAACTTAATTATGTATTGTACTTGTTATGAAGTAGTTGACATTGTTATGAAGTAGTTGACTATGAAATTTATGTTGTTATTTGATCATGAATATTGTATATTTTGGGTTCCTATTGAATGTAGTATAATAATGCATATCATGTTAGTTATTAATTGTTTATTAATGTTAAAATAATTGACTATATTGAGAATAAAAATATTTCAGCGTTATAAGCGTTGGCAATTAAAATTTACCAACGCTTATAAGCGTCAGCATAGAAAATTAAACAATGTTGGATGGTTAATTTGCCAACGTTTATAAGCGTTGCTAAATAATATACACCAATGTTTATAAGCGTTGGCGAATACAACCTTCCAACGCTTATAAGCGTTGGGAATCTAAACTCGCTAACGCTTATAAGCGTTGGCAATAAATTGCGATGCCCCTACAGCAACGCTAATAAGCGTTGCTGAAACTGTTTGCGACAGTTATACTCGTTGGGAATCACCTGTTTTGGTGTAGTGGTATTTAGAAACTAAGTCCTAGTCCTTTGCTGTTTATTAGAAGTTTTATATTTCATATTTTTCAATAGTTGTTTACGTGGCTATTTTATGTGTGATGTAAGCCTATATAAATAGGCATGTTGAAGTTAATAAAGGTAGTACTGATTTTGTTGGTATCTCTTTCTCTCCTTTAATTGATTCCTCTATTAATTTCCTTTGTAAAACTTTCATTCTCCTACAAAAGTGGTATCAGAGAATACAAATTCTGGTGAGTGCAATACTATAAATGGCAGCAAACGGCAGTAACGGTTCTACCAGTATCTCTCAACCTCTCATTCCCATTTTCAAGGGAGATTGCTATGAATTTTGGAGTATCAAAATGAAGACTTTATTCAGATATCAAGACCTTTGGGATTTAGTGGAGAATGGCTACGAGAACGAAGATGCAGATGGCAGTTGGCTGCGGGAAAATAGGAAGAAAGATTCAAAGGCATTGTTCTTCCTTCAACTAGCAGTTCATGACACAATTTTTTCCAAAATAGAATTGGCATCCACTTCAAAGGAGGCTTGGGACGTACTGTAGAAAGTATTTATGGGTTCATCAAAGGTAATAGCAGTAAAACTTCAAACTCTTGTTACAAGATTACTTGTCTAGAGTAATATCAATTATTAGTCAAATGAGATCGTATGGAGAAAAAATATATTATACAACTATTGTTTCTAAAGTTCTACGGACATTGTCACCCAAATATAATTATATAATAACTACAATTGAGGAAAGTAAAGATCTCTTTGTTTTTTCTTTTGATGAACTAATGGGTTCTTTGCAAGCACATGAGGCAAGGCATAATAGATCATCTAAGAAAATTGAAGAATAGGCATTTCAAGCTTCTCGGGTGAAGGGGGAGGCAGACAAAAACAAGATTTTGTTGGAAGAGGACGTGGAAGAGGAGGCTTTCATGGAAGAGGTCGTGGTAAAGGTAGAGGAAGAGGTCGTTTTGATAGGCAAGAAAGGTAGGTCATAGGAGAGCAAAAATGGAACAAAAACTCCATTCAGTGTCACAGTTGCAAAAAGTTTGGGCATCTAAAAGCAAATTGTTGGGCAGGCTCACAAGCATAGTATGTGAAAAAAGTAGACGAAGAAAGTAAGTTGTTTATGGTTCACTCTCATTCGCAGGAAAATCAAAATAATATTTGGTTTTTGGATAGTGGTTGTTCAAACCACATGACTGGCAATAAATCGTTATTTAAAGAGCTTGATGAGTCACATAAAATACAAGTCAGACTTAGAGATAGTAAGCAGATTCAAGTTGAAGGCAAAGGCACGGTTCCTGTCAATACCGGTAGTGGTAAGGAAAAATTTATTTGCAATGTTTACTTTTATCCCTAATTTAGTTTATAGTTTGTTGAGTATTGGGCAGTTGATGGCTAGTGACTACACAGTTCTGTTTAATGATGGAACATGTGTTATCAATGACAAATATGGACAGTTCATTGTTAGTGTGCATGTGACAAAACACAATATGTTTCCACTTAGTATATCTAAAGTAGAAAATAAAGCTCTTATTGCTAGTGGTAATAATGAATCTAAGATCTGGCATTTTAGATATGGACATTTAAATATCAAAGGAATGCAGCTTCTAAGTAAGAAAAACATGGTCTTTGGACTACCTTAAATCAACTCTATTGGCATATGTGAAACATGTATTTATGCAAAAAAAAAGAAAATCATTCTCAAGATGACATGCATAGAGAGCATCTAAATGTCTTGAGTTGATTCATGTCGATCTATGCGGACCTATGAGAACTACATCACTTGGTGGAAGTGAGTATTTTTTACTCTTTACTGATGATTATAGTCGCATGAGTTGCGTGTATTTTTTAACAGAAAAGTCGAAAGCCTTTGAAAACTTCAAAAGTTTCAAAGCTCTTGTGGAAAAGCAGAAAGACGCTTCTATAAAAACTCTTCGCACTGACCGAGGTGGTGAATTTTTATCTAAAGAATTTAACCTCTTTTGTGAAAAATAAGGCATTCGAAGAAAGTTGACAACACCGTATACACCACAACAAAATGGGGTTTCGGAAAGAAAGAATCGAACACTGGTAAAAATGGCTAGAAGCTTACTCAAAGCTAAAGGACTTCCTAATCATTTTTGGGCTGAAGTAGTAGCAACATCAGTCTATTTGCTAAATATATCTCCTACAAAAGCTGTCTTAAATCAAACACCATTTGAGGCTTGGCATGATAGAAAACCATTAGTAAGCCACTTAAGAATTTTTGGATGTATTGATTATGCTTTGATAAGTTCTCAATTTCGCCATAAACTTGAGAATAAATATGAAAAATGCATTTTTGTTGGATATTGCAATCAATCCAAAGCATATAAGTTGTATAATCCTTTTAGTGGCAAAGTCATCGTAAGGAGGGATGTAATATTTGATGAAGATGCAAACTAGAAGTGGGATGAAAATAATAATGAAACCGAAGTTCCAATGTTAACAAAAAATGTGATGCAAGTAGTTGATGGTTTTGAACCAGGCCATGAGAATACATTCACTCCTTTGCGAACGCCAACTTCATCATCATCAACTTTAACGAGTAGTAATTCACCTTTACAAGAATTCTTTGATAAAACAACTCCCATGAAAGTTTGATCATTAAGCAAGGTATGTGAATATGCCAATTTGCGCTATTTGTTACAGATCCTTTGAACTATCAAGAGGCAGCAACAAAAGAAGAATGGCGAAATGCAATGAAAGAAGAGTGATGGCAATCCAAAAAAATGAGACATGGGAGATGATTGATCTACCAAAAGAAAAGAAAGCAATTGTTCTTAAGTAGATTTTCAAAATAAAATATCATGCAGATGGAACTATTCAAAAGCACAAGGCTCGGCTTGTGGCGAAAGAGTATTCTCAACAACAAGGCATTGATTTCGAAGAAACATTTTCTCCAGTTGCACGATTTGAAACTGTGAGAATTATTTTACCTCTGGCTGCACAATTATAGCTGCCCGTCTACCAATTTGATGTCAAGTCTGCATTTTTAAATGGAGAATTGAAAGAAGAAGTTTATGAAGCTCAACCAAAAGGATTCATTATTGAAGACAAGGAAACAAAGGTGTACAAGTTGAAGAAGGCGCTCTATGGGCTAAAACAAGCTCCACGCGCATGGTATAGCAAGATTGACAGCTACTTTCGTGAAAATGATTTCAAAAGAAGTGAAAATGAGCCTACTCTCTATGTAAAACGGGAAGGTACATATTTTGTAATTGTGTGTCTTTATGTTGATGGTATTATATACATGAGCTCTTCCTAGTCACTTGTTGCTGATTTCAAATCTAACACGATAAAGAAATTTGAGATGACTGACATGGGTATATTGCATTATTTTCTTGGTCTTGTGGTGAGGCAGGGAGTTGATGGAGTTTTCATTTCAAAAAAAATATATGCAATAAACCTTCTCAAAAGGTTCAACATGCTTAATTGTAAACTAGCTACCACACCCATGAATATTAACGAAAAGCTCTAACTTAAAGATGGTACAGAGGAGGCTAATGCAGAACTATTTAGAAGTCTGGTTGGAGAATTAATTTATTTGGCTCATACTAGGCCGGATATTGCTTTCCCTGTTGGTGTAATTTCTATGTTCATGCAAAGTCCCGCAAAACATCATCTTGGAGCAGTAAAAAGAATCCTAAAGTATATAGCTGGAACATTAGACTATGGAATTTGGTATACCCAAGAATCTAATTTTAGACTTTACGGGTTTACGGACAGCGATTGGGCAAACTTGTTAGATGAACGAAGAAGTACATCAGCTAGTGTTTTCAGTCTTGGATCAGGAGCTATTACTTGGAGTTCAAAAAAACAAGCTACGACGACGTTATCTTCTTCCGAAGCAGAATACGCGGCTGCAACTTCGGCAGTCTGTCAGGCTATCTGGCTTAGAAGAATTCTTACAGATTTTTTTCAATAACAAAAGGAAGCAACTGATATTTTCTGCGATAACAAGGCGGCTGTTGCAATGACAAAGAATCCTTCTTTTCATGGAAGGACCAAGCATACTGATATTCGTTTACATTTCATTCGAGAATTGGTTGCAAATGATGAAATTAAGTTGCAGCAATGTAGTACACATAAGCAGGTGGTTGATATTCTCACAAAAGCTTTGCCAAGGGGTAAGTTCATCTACTTTAGA
The DNA here is from genome assembly GCA_030737815.1 of Allium fistulosum. Classification (NCBI taxonomy): domain Eukaryota; kingdom Viridiplantae; phylum Streptophyta; class Magnoliopsida; order Asparagales; family Amaryllidaceae; genus Allium; species Allium fistulosum. Next base: position 1,195,964,291 of record CM060902.1, read on the forward strand.
AAATGCCTCGGGGTGTGCAGTTTTGAATCAAGAGAGAGTGTTGAAGAATGATTCAAATATGTGATCCTAGTATTTAGAAAATAAGTCCTAGTCCTTTGCTGTTTATTAGAAGTTTTATATTTCATATTTTTCAATAGTTGTTTACGTGGCTATTTTATGTGTGTTGTAAGCCTATATATATATAGGCATGTTGAATTTAGTAAAGGTAGTACTGATTTTGTTGGTATCTCTTTCTCTCCTTTAATTGATTTCTCTGTTAATTTCCTCTGTAAAACTTCTTTCGTCCTTCAACAAGAATGCCAACTTTCATTTATTTTCTTAAATTAGTATCAAACTCAATATTATCTACAAAATGACAATTTAAATATTTAGAAATATAGAATGCATAAATCACAAAACAAAAATTACATACTTAAAAAAATAATAAAGTAAATACATTATTAGGTTATCTTAAAATATTCAATATATATTACACAATAAATTCAATTCTTTAAAAATATGTATAAAATTATTTTTCTAAATGATATCGTGTGAAATGCATGCGATGCGCACTTATATACTAATATAGACAAAATTTGCACTTATGGCGGTTTTTCCTTCTCTTAATTCTCTCATGCTACTTAATTTCAAAATACTTTAATATAATTTAAGATTTTTAAAATTATTACTGTTCAATAAATTCTCACCAACTACATTACATTCAAATGCTCATCTTTTATAATTTTTAGAGTTAAATACTTTTACTTATTTTTCTGCAATATTTTATATTAAATCCATATATTAAAGTTAATTAAATATCATAATTTAAACTATTCGAAATAAACTCAACTAACTATCATTCATTGTTTTGTTTATTAAAGAAAAAATAATAAAAATTTCAATATGCATATAATATTTATATCAACTAAAATGGAAAAAAATTGTTCAAATGTAACAATATATAGCACAATAAACACTACATACATAAACGTTGCAAAACAAACAAATTAGTTATGAAAGAAATAATAGTAGGGCAGAGAACTTCCAACTCTCTCAATAGTAATGGAAGTTAGTTATAGAAGTTTTATCGCCTCTTTTTAGTTCTATCATATTTAAAAAATAAACTTATATAAGTTATCATTTTCACAATTATACACAATGTTTAATAATTCTTTTCATGTTTTACACTTAAATACCTACATTTTATGATAATGACAATAAAAGGTTTTCTTCGATTTGTCTTACTATATTACACTTAATCCATATATTTAAATTAATTAATTAATTAATTTAATAATTAAATATAAATTATTTTAAATAAATTCGAATAACTAATAATTATTAATTTGTCCAATAAATCTTAAAAGTTGTCAATTTTAATGTATACCATATTCTTATTAATAAAATGGTAAAATCAAATTTTAGTTCGAATTTAAATTATATAAATCACTTAACAAATGTTATATACATAAAGAATGATAATTTTTTTATTTATAATTAATAACACAACATATTTACCATTTACATAAATAATTTCTATTTTTACCCATATTCATTAATACAATATTTTTACAACTTTACCGTGTGCAACGCACGGGTTACACACTAGTAACCATAGAAGAGTCAACAATGGAACACTGTAAAGCTAGATAACCGATATCTCAAATCAACCAAATGGCACATCTACGTCAGAGCTCCCAATGGTAGATCCGTGAGGCTTGGTCGACCAATCTATAAGACGAATCATTGATTCAATGTCTTCATGGATTGACCAGTGAGGATTTAACCAATCAATCGATCGAATTTCTTTGTCTCTAAGAAGACCAACCATTGACTGGAAGGTCAATCGGTGGAGCTTCTAAAGCTTCATCTACAACTATCTCCAGCTTTATCGCTTCGAAACCAATTACTATTTAGACTATATCTACTTCGTAAGTGCTTTGATTTTCTAAACATATTCACCATTTAAAATATTTGAATCCCTCTTAAAGAGGATATGAAATATTATATCACATATTTCAACACTTCTCCTTAGTCCTTACTACATTATATCACAAAAAACAAGTCTATATCGAATCTATCTTCAACTAATAATATGTCTTAGCAATGCAATAAGGAGCTTCGCCTATGTGCTTCAACATGTCAATTAGGCTTTGCACTTTGCCAATGAGTTTCGACAAGACCATCACCCATCAACAAAGTCTTAGTGGTACCCAAGTAAGGAAGAAAGTGGGCCATAAACTCGATCTCATTACCGAAATCCAAAACTCTCTCCCCCGAGCGTGTCATATATTGGCACATCAATAAGCGAACCAAATTTGAGCAGTGCGCTCAAGCTTGGCAATAGATAATGACTTCAATAAGCGAACCAAGTTCGAGCAATGCTTGAATTTCCAAGTAGATAGTAACTTAGTAAACATATATTTTATGTATGTTGGAAATTTTTTGGATAAAGAATAGCTCAAATACCAATATTAGAGATTTTTAGAACAAGATAATTAAGACTAACGAGAGACAGGGGAAAAACCAATTTGTTAATAAGGAGAAACTAAAACTTTATTGCAAACTTTGATTACAAATATTCATATTTTCCCTTTCATAGCAATTAATGTTAGATTTGGTGTATTTCCATACTAAAGAAGATTTGGAAGATATTGTTGGTTTCAGTGATACAATCTTAACAGTTCCAGAAGATTTGAAAGATATTTGAGATAATTACTCAAATATATTGCCTTATTTATAACATCGAAGAGAGAAATAAATTACCTACATGAGAAAAAGAATTATCTTAGGCGATTAAAGTAATTAATTAATTCCCTAATTAGCTGATTAAATAAGGAATCTTATCAGGTGCATGTAAGTTGAGAGAAACTGGAAAATCAAATGGATAAACGTTTCCCATATGAATAGGAGAATTGATGAGGCATTGTTTTATGATTATAAATCAATTACTTCAACCCCAAGTAATAATCTCTATATAAAGGCGGAGATTGTCATAAGTAGAATCATCATCCCAAGTTGTATTTCTTATTCTTCTTCTTAGCCTCCGTTATCAATCTTGTAAAATTCTCTTTTCTTAGAAATAATAAAATCTCATCTCCTCAAAGTGGATGTACACTATCTCACAAGAGTGGAACCACTATAAATCCGTTATGAACTCTCTATTTACTTTCTTTTGTGATTTGCTATTTTATCCTCTTGTTTATGTTTATTATATTGCAATACACATGATCTTATTGCTATCGCATTTCTTTAGGTTGATTTACAGTCATTTGTGTGAAATCTACCCCAATAGTCTGGTATCAGAGCATTGAAGGTTGTTGTTGAAGCCTAGGGCTAGAAGGAGATCGATAAGATGGCAGGATCTGGAGATGGAAGCGAGGTTAGACCTACCCAGGAGTATGCACCCTACATTAGGGGTTCATATGCAACATCTAGTTCGTAGCTCTCTATAGAGAAGTGGAATGGAGGTAATGATTTTGAGAAGTTGTAGTGGAAGATGAAGACGGTGTTAAAAAGAAATCATGTTCATTAGGTTGTGTTTAATCCAGAATCATTGCAGTAGATATCTCAGAATTGGAAAGGAAGGAGGTGGAAGAATGGTCCTTTAGTACCCTCCAATTGCCTATGGGTGAGAACATTATCCCAGATATTAGCAGTGAAAACTACCATTAGAGGCCTGTGGAAGAAATTGGAGGACCTCTATATCAAGAAGTCGCTCACGAAAGGCTAATTTTTTTTTGAAGATTTTCTTTACTTACAAGATGAGGGAAGGTACGTCATCGAAAGCACATCTTAACTTCTTCGATGAATTAATAATGAAAATGTGGACGAGGAGCAAAATGCAACGGTAATATTATGCTCTCTTCCAGAGCGATATACGGTATTCACTAACAGCTTAATCTATGATAGAAGCACGTGATATTAGAAGATGTGAAGATGGGACTCCTGAGTGTAGAGATGAGAGCTCAAATAAAGCTTATGAGTGAAAGTGGAGAAGCTAATAGTAGTCAAGGATTGTTCGTAGAGAGAGAAAGAAAGAAGGAGAATAATTTTAGAGGGCATTCTAAGTCAAGAAAGCCCGGAAGTGGTTGGAGAGGCAAGTCTAAAGACAATTGGTATCATCATTGCAAGAAGCATGGCCATTAGAAGAAAGATTGTCCAGATTTGAGGAAGAGAAATGAAGCGATGGTTCTTTATCTATTGCAGTGGAGAAGGTTGTTTCTTATGATGTGCTGGCTGCATCTGTTTCCGATGTATCAGACTATTGGGTGCTGGATTCAGGGGCATCTTTCTTTCCATATGACGTCTAGGAAGAATTATTTCTGTTCTTATGAAGATAAGAAGGGAAGTCTATATTGATAGGGAACGATACTACTTGCAAGTCATTAGGAGAAGGATCTGTGCGTATTTGCATGCACGATGGTGTGGTGCGCACTATCACTGAAGTTCGTAATTTTGTTTGTTGAAAGGATATACAGTTCTTGGAGAGTCATGTATTGCAGTTGATAGTGTATGAGATTTGGATGCCACCAGACTTTAGCATCTCATATTGGGCCATGTTTGGGAGAATAACTTGGAGTTGCTTCGTAAAAGGAAGATAACCAAGGTTGAAAGCTTCAACTATTTAGAATTCTAGCAAGAGTGTGTATTGGGGAAACAAACAAAGGTTACTTTCGGTGTCCATAGACATGAGTCCAAAGGATTACTAGAGTATGTCCATATAGATGTTTAGGGACCGGTAGTTAAAGCTTCTATTGGAGGAGCTAAGTATTTTCTCTATTTTATCAATGACTACTCTCGGAAGGTTTGGGTGTTCGTAATGAAAGCTAAGTCGGAGTTGTTTGAGTAGTTCAAAACTTGGAAGGCACCAATAGAGAATGAATTCAGAAGGAATTTGAAGGTGCTGAGATTCGACGATGGCGGTGAGTTTGTTTCTAAGAAGTTCATAAATTTCTGTAAGCAGCATGGAATTCGGAGACACTTCAGTACACGTGGAGATCCACAATCAAACGGAGTCGCTGAAAGGATGAATATGACTCTCTTGGAGAAAGCTCGTTGTTTGAGATTGATGGCGGGTTTATCTAGAGGCTTTTGGGCTGAAGCTTTATCGACTTCAGTGTATATTATCAATCGAATTCCATGCTCATCAATTGATGGGAAGATTCCAAAGGAAAGGTGGAAAAGTACATCTATACATATCAGTTATTTTCGTATATTTGGTAGCCCTATGTATGTTCACCATACATGAAATGATAAGTTGGAGGGTAGAGCCTATAAAGGCATATTTTTGGGCTATACAGAAGGCATCAAAGGGTATCGCATTTGGAACCCTATTGATAGTAAGGTAGTGCACTCAAGACATGTCACATTTGATGAGTCCGCTATATTCAAGCCGAAGGAGAATCCACCTAATTCAGCAGATTCAGAAGCTGAAAGACCTAAGGAGATAGAAACTATTCTCAAATATCAGCATAGTAGTAGAGTCAGAGCTGCAAAAGAAGATAGAGTAATTGCATTCATTGATACATTACATGAAGGTCCATAAAATTCCTCTAGTAATGATGGTGATGGTCGTGAAGCTAGAGATAATTCAGCTCAACATGAAGTTGATAGAAGCTTAGACGAAGTTACACCTATTCGGGCTAGTTCTAGAGTTAGAAGGCCACCAAATAGGTATGAAGGCTGGAATTATGCAAATCTTAGCCTTGATGTTTAGTTTGACTATGCACCGCATATAGTGAAAGATGAGCCTTTCGACCTTGAAGAAGCTATGAGTGCGAGTGTCAACCCGAAATGGATGCATGCTATGAAGGAAGAGATGGATTAGTTAAAGAAGAACCAAACTTGGAAATTGGTACCACCCCCTCAAGGAAGCTGAGCTACAGGTGGGTATATAAGGTGAAGGACGATAAGAGATATAAGGCTAGACTTGTTGCAAAAGGGTTTTCACAGAGGAAGGGATGGAATATGATGAGGTGTTTGCTCTGGTTGTTAGACATAGTTCTATCCATATATTGCTAGATATAATTGCAACTCATGACATGGAGTTGGAATAATTAGACATAAAGATAGCCCTTATGCATGGAGACCTACAAGAGACCATCTATATGAAGCAGTCAAAAGGAATTATAGAGGATGGAAAGAAGGAATGGGTTTGCAAGCTGAAGAAGTATCTATATAGTCTGAAGTAGTCGCCTAGGCAATGATACAAGAGGTTTAAATCTTTTATGCTTTCCCTTGGTTTTGTTAGAAGCATAAAAGATGCTCGCGTTTATTTTAAGCGTATGGATGATGCTAACTGGATATATTTACTCTTATATGTGGACGATATACTAACCGCTTTCAAGGATAAAGATGAAATTGAAATAGGTTACAATAGGAGCTAAAAGTGGAATTCGAGATGAAAGACCTTGTGTGAAGAAAAGAAGATTTAAGGGATGGAAATGCAAAGGGAGAGAAAGCTTAAGTTGTTGAGATTGACACAGAAATAATATATCCATAAAATGCTTGCTCGGTTCAACATGGAGAAAGCAAAGGCAATTAGTACTCCCATGCCTTTGCACATACAACTTTCAGAGAAGAGCTCTCCGATCTCAGACGAAGACAAAGCTTATATGGAGAAGGTACCTTATTCTAGTGTGGTTGGAAGCTTGATGTATGCTATGGTCTGCACGAGATCGGGTATTGCATAGGCGATTGGTTTGCTTAGTCGCTATATGGCTAACCAGGAAAATCACATTGAGAACCAGTGAAGTACATTTTGAGGTGTCTTAGAGGAAAAACAGATTATAGGCTTGTTTTTGAGGCAGGGAGAAAGATTTCAGCTTGGTCAGATTTTTTGATTCTAATTATGCCAGAGGTAGAGATCGAAGGAAGTCGATCTCAAGTTATGTCTTTACACTTAGAAAGACATCTATTAGTTGGAGAGCCAGGTTGCAGCCTATAGTTGCCATGTCTACTATAGAGGCAGAATTGATATCTATTGTAGAATCAGCTAAGGAAGTACTTTACTTGAAACGGTTATTATGTGATTTAGGCTTTGTTCATGGGAGTATAGTAGTAAATTGCAATAGTCAAAGCGCAATACATTTGGTTGAGAATCTGACATTTAGTTCAAGGACAAAGCACATAGAAGTAAGAGAGTCTTTTCTTGTCTTTATGAATGAAGAAAAGTAGAAAAGTCTTCGGAAGATTCACACCAAGGAGAAAACAACAGACATGTTCACTACGTCCTTGCCTATTGCAAAGTTTGAGCATTGCTCGAACTTGATTCGCTTGCTGAAGTGCTGGGTGCCACTTAGTGGCACGGAGGAGAGTGAGTTCGTAGATGGAGATGTTTGTTTTGGAGATTGATGGGTCCTACATGGAGAGGGTACTTTCAACACATTGTTGGTGGGCGGTAGCCTTGCCAGAGTTCGTCGATAAAGTGCGATGGGTGATGGCCATGCCAAAGCTCATTGGGAAAGAATCCATGGTGTCTTATCCAAGAGCTGCTTGGAGTAAGAGGATACAGGTAAAGTTGGTAGGCTTGTGGGGAAATATAATATCAAGGTGGATGTTGTTAGATTTGGTAATACAATATTTTCATACTAAAGAAGATTTGGAAGATATTGTTGATTTCAGTGGTACAATATTTCTACTTGCAGAAGATTTGGAAGATATTTGAGATAATTACTCATATATATTTCCTCTTTTATAGCATTAAAGAGAACAATAAATTATCTACGAGAAAAATAATTATTCAGGAAGATTGAAGTAATTAGTTAATTCCCTAATCAGCTGATTAAAGAAGGTATCTTATCTGGCGCATGTAAATTAGAGGAAACTAGAAAATCAAATGGATAAACGTTTCTGGTATAAATAGGAGAATTGATAAGGCATTGATTTATGACCATAAATCAATTACTTCAACCCCAAATAATAATCTCTATATAAAGACAGAGATTAGCATGTGTAGAATCATCATCTCAAGTTGTATTTCTTATTCTTTTTTTTAGCCTCCATTATCAATCTTGAAAAATTCTCTTTTCTTAGAAATAATAAAATCTTCTCTCTCCAAAGTGGATGTACACTTTCTCACAATAGTGGAACCACCATAAATCCATGTGTAAACTCTATATTTACTTTCTTTTGTTATTTTTTGTTTTATTCTCTTGTTTTTATTTTTTTATCACACAACAGCATGATTATATTGTTTCCGCATTTATTTGGGTTGATTTATAGTATTTATATGAAATCTACCCCAACAAATAAGACCACATCCATGTTTATATTAATCCATATCTCCAATGAATGGTGTATATTTATTTCATTTAATGGTTTAAAACCATTCTTCGGAACAAAAACATATTTGCACATATATCTTCTTAGCTCTCTCAATATTTTCTTCATATCATCTATATTTGACGTTTTATAAATATTTAGACAAGAGAATTCTAGAATTTTTTTTTAAAATAACCAATTTCGGGCAAAGTATATACAAAATCAAGATTAATTTCAAACACCCCCTTAATTTTGATTTTGTATCTCCAACCAAGACATGTACTTTATACTTCACAAGCCTCAGTAGGAATAAAGATACTAACCAAGCTTTCTTGAGTATGTCGATCTTTCTAACTAGCATTGAAGTCTTCAAGGCTGATTCATGAATCCATATTTTAATTCTTTCATTTTGTTCTTAATCGTCAAAACTGAATTTTCTGAAAAGCATGCATTCCATCCTCTGCTTTGCTCCAGTGTCATAAATTTCGATCGGTCAATATACGTTATTCTTGCTTTCTTTCAAAATGACATTCTTTCCCGAAATTGTTGATGCAAAAATCAAGATTTTGGTAAGAAAAATAATAAAATCTTCAACCACCTTTATTTATGGTTTCACATTTTATATTTCCTTCTTTCGAAAATTTTAGTCGAACATTGGGTTTTCATGTTTGTGAGCATTGATTATCATTCCAACTTTCTTCTTTGTCTCATTTTCTTTTGTTATAACAACTCCCTTGAAATTTCCTTCACCAAAAATTTCTTCATCTTTCTTATTCATTTCTTTCATCTTCATCTCCTCCTCATCAGCTTTTACAAATTCAATTGATTTATCCAAACGCTGATGGGTAGGAGCAAGAGCCTTATAGTCCGCCTTTTTCGAGTCGTTTAAAGTATCTCTTTTTTATTTGGGATAACTAAGTGGTGTCATTAGCAGGTTTTTTCCACCCATTTTCAATGATATCCCATATATATTGTATACCACTCATTTGAGATTTTACGACTTTCTTTACTTCAACCTTCACTTCTTTGACTTTCTCTTAAGTCACCGACCATTGACAACTTTTTTACACCTTTATCCTTTTTTCTCATTTCTCTTCTTTCAATCCTATTCCTTTTTTTCCATCTCTTTCATTTCTATCTCTAATTTTTATCATTCTTATTTTTTTTATCCTTTTCTTTTCTAGCATTTTCTCATACTGTTCTCCTGTTCTCCTCCTTGACGTTCTCCTCCTTCTTACCACTAAATTATCCTTTTCTATTCTTAACTTTTCATTTATTTCATATAATTCCTTTAATAAATTCCATGAATCTTTTGCAAATCTTTCTCCGAGAATATGGTGGGATACTACTTTATTAATACCATCGGCCATTGTTATACGAGCACGATGATCTTTCTATCATAATTTTGTGAATGCCTTTTTCAGCCTCTGTTTTGTTATCGAAATCTTTTGGTCATGCATATTCATTCTCCACAAACTCGAGTTCTCTTATTTCTTTCTTGTGCTCTCCTTTTCGTGGTTCTCTTTTTTGAAAAAAATGTAAAGAACAGAAGCCTATTTAGCCTTGCTTTGATACCACTTTTAAAACTATTTAGATAGAGAATAACTTTGATACCAATATTAGAGATGAATATTTTTATTGACACTCCGGCTTTTGATATGAAGGGGCCAAATTATTTTTAAGAGAAAATGATTGATCCTACATTAGAAGAGAAGAGCACTCATGTAATTTTATTCTACATTAAAAAATATAACTATCAATATGCCTAACAAGTAGCAATACCCATCCCTTACAATATAAAATAAACATATAAAAACCCTCCAATCCTAATAAACCAAGGTCTATAAAAAAATAAAAATGAAAATACCATAATCCACTAAAAATCATAAGTGATTTTATCCTCTAATCAGTTGAATCTATCCTAACCACAAGCATATCTAAAGTTTTAAAAAGGACTATACAAAAAGCGTAAGACCAATACATATATAAGTATATATATATATATTTATATTTATATACATATATATGCAATAATAATAGACCAACCAATAAAATGAATAAGCTAGATAAAAAGCAATAAAAGCTACATATAAATCCAGTTATGAGAAATTAGTAATCTAGGTATGATCTACATATACCTCAGACAGACTCATGGATAAATATGTTAATGAATACAAACAACAAAACACTAGGAAGTAAAATTTCGCTTCTAAACATCATAAATTTTGAGACGAATGCTATGTTCAAGCTTATAATATTATAAAATCTAACTAATTGAATAAATATAAAATAACATCGGATTCATTGGCATACGCGTCAATTAAAAAGGTATTTGAAGTGCTATGATTATTTCTATTTTTAAATACTGTATTTTTCTTGACTAAATTAATACAAGATCTAACTTTATTAAGATATTCATTGAAATTAATATCACCTTTATTATAACTAGGTTTCAAATCTACTTAAAAAAATTACGCAATTACATATACTAAATTATCTGTAGGAGTATTAATATTATTAAAAATTATTTGATTCCATTCATATCATAAGTACCAACATATTATAGTTAAAATTGTATCTATTGCTAATATATGAAATCCATTATATTGAAACCTAAGACTATTCCAAAATAGTTCACAATTAATTTCATTAATAGTTATATTAAAGTAAAAAATATTAAGACAATTTGTAAGAATAAGCATAGTGACATGACATCCAAAATATAAATGCGATATATTTTATATTCCCGTACTACAGAAAAAATATTTATTATCAATAGCTTGTTATAAAATAGAAGGAGATAAGAAGCCATTAGAGAAGGAGAAAGAAGAAAATGTTATTACTTAGATATTAGTCATACATTTACATTACATAGACTCCTTTATATATAGGCCTTGGAGCATAGTATTGAACCTATCCCATGATGTGGGACTAAACAAAATATAACAAACATTGTACAGCATATTCACACTTTATAATATTACAACACCCCCTTTGAATATGCGTCTTCAAAATCTTGAATGCTCTGCAAACTTGAAGTTGTCACTTTTGAAATATATATGATAATTGCTCCCCCTCATTATTATCTTGTTTGCATATATCCATTCAGCCGATATAGATATTGTCTATTGCCTCATTGAAATCCTCTGTTAGGAATACCCAATGGGAAAAACCTTAAACGAGGAAAAGAGTGCAACTTGTGAAATCATAGATATCATATTAAATATGATATTCCTTCTAAGAGTTTGATACTTCAGGATCAAAACAATGCCTCATTAAAACCTTACAAAGAAAAACCCAATGGGAAAAATCTTAGTGAAGGAAAAAGAGTACAATGACATATTTTATTTTCTTATTTCTTCAAATGAAGCTTGATACTTCTGGATCAAACTAATGCCTCGTTAAAACCTTACTAAGAAAAACCCTATGGGAAAAATCTTAGTGAAGGAAAAAGAGTACAATATAGTATGACATATTTCAATATTTACAGAATCAAATAGAGTTTGATACTTCTGGATCAATATAATACTTCATTAAAAACCTTACAAAGGAAAACCCGGTGGGAAAAACCTTAGTCAAGGATAAAAATACAATTTAACTTAAATAACATATTTGAGATGTTATTTCTTGAAAAGACGTCTGATTCTTCTAGATCAAGATAATGCCTCGTTAAAACCTTAGTAAGAAAAACCCAGTGGGAAAAATCTTAAATAAGGAAAAAAGAGCACATTATAACTTATTTTCAAATGTTACTGGGGAGTTGATACTTCTAGATCAAGATAATGCCTCATTAAAACCTTACTAATAAAAACCCAGTGGGAAAAATCTTAGTTAAGGAAAAAGAGTGCATTATAAAATACTTATGGATGCTCCCCCTGATTTAAAAGTTTCCTCTGAATTCGTATTCGTCTTTCGATAACTTAAATTGGTTATAGATACTTCTGGATCCATAAATATTTATCTCATTAATAATACAGATTATTAATAGTTTCTTTCGATACAATCAAAATTTCCAAGATTGTTTCTTCCAAATATGATTTGCATTTTATGCATTTTGTTTGCTACCTTTATGAAAAACACATCATATGCTTTCATTTTTATGCTTCAAATCGGTTTTGCATATTGCAACTACACCTTTGATGAATATTAAAAGTTCCATTACAACAATACTTAAAAGTAGGTTGTAATCTACGCTTCTTGTTCTTTGCATTCTTTATAACTATAAAAGTTATATATATATTCTTCAGGAATTTGTATACTTTAATAATTATTTGCATATCGCAACTACCACTTCAATGGATAATAAGAGTTTCATTGCAATAATATTTAAAAATAGGAAGTAATCTACTCATCATGAATTATATCAAGATTTTCATTACAACAATATTTAAAAGAAATTTGTAATCTACACCCTTTATTCTTTGCATTCTTTATAAGCAGCAAAGTAATTTATATTCTTCGAGAACGACCTTCATCATTTAGTATGATTTAACCAATATTCATACCTTTAGGGTATTTTAAGTGTTTCAAACACTTTCACTACGTCAGTTAATTCAATTATTTATAAAAACATCATGCCTAAAGCATTTAACATGATGTAGCACTACATGTGCTTCAGTATTTTAGTGTGTTTTTCTACTTTATATATATATTTCTAATTATATTTTGCGAACTACAGGTTCACATTTCTTATTTAGGAGAATTTCATGATGGCCAATCATGTTTTTCTCTAATCCAGGATTTTTAATCCATTTATAAACATAAGCGCTTTATTTATCATATTTAAATCATGTCAGTTCTAGATATGATTTATTGAGATCTCTTTATTTATCATATTTTAGGTACCTAAACCACTTCTAGGGTTATTTGACAATCATGTCATGGATCTCTTTCAGAGCATCCTTAAGTGTTTCTTCAAGAACACTCACCTCCTTTATTTGGCATCTTTATTACTTACTCCAAAAATATTTTGAACTGACTTTTGAACCACATTTCAGATGTGGTTTACACATTTTGATCCTTCAGGGATTCAAATCTATATTGGAGAAAGTCTACTAGGGATATTATTGATAATTTATTCAAGTTACTTAATATTTTGCATCATTGTATATTTTAACAAATATTTAACACTGATGATCAAAATGAGCTTATATCCCTTTATCCTCCCCCTCAATGTTGACAAACATTGTCACATTAAATAATAATCATCTTTGGATTCTCATTTTGATCCATTATGATATTGCTACTAGAAAATACACCATACATAATAATAATAGGAGGATAATTCTTTTATCAGTTGATAAAATGCATTCAATTGATATTTCTTATTAGAGTTTCTTCTCATTCATTGATCTAGCCAATTAGAGGAATTTACTTATTGTGTGGATCATTTGAATACATACATGACTTCAGGTCATTCAACATTTATGTTGATTGAATTTTAAATCACTAAATAATATCTATGCATAATCTATAAGATGAGCTTATAACAAACTTCAGGTTGTTAGTTGAATATTTACATATATGGATGTATACATGCGTCCACGTATTACACATATATTATAATAAATTTTCATATTCTTTCTCATTTGAATTAGTGATTTTTTTAGAACAAACTATTACAGGATCCATACTATTAATTTCTATTTATAAATCAATGTCAGTGTGAATCCGTCAAAACCGCATGATAATGTTCAAAACATTTGGTTTGGAACCATATCGAACTTCTGGTTCAAACAAAATACACACACAACTTCAAGTTGTTAAGTTTTATTCCTCAATTATATCTCAAATATCAATTTTGAACATTAATTATGATTACTTATCAAAGAATAATTTATAATTGCATATAGACATTTCTACGCATCTCTTTTGAGAGTTTTGCAAAAAAATTACAGCAAAAATAATAATAAGAGTATCTTCTGGATACTTGGAATGTTACAGATACATATCTCCACAAGACCGTATGTATAGCTTGCATGAAAATTATGATATGAAATATAGACTATCTCTTCGGGAGAATATTTAAAGATATTTCTTCAAGAAATGATTATGCGTGTAATATTTCTTATGAAATAATAACTAGGAACATGACCTTTATGATATATTTAGACATATGAACAAAGAACAATAAATTCTAGAGATAATTTAATTTCTTACCTATTTGGGAGGTTTGATATAATTATAATGGAATATATGATACACGTTGCATAGCTCTCAAACTTTTAGGATCTAATCCAAACTAAATTAGGATCCTTCATAATCAAATTTCTATGCATTTATTTGGTTTAATAAAATTACCAAATATATAAATAAATCTCTTCTAGAGATATGTTATCATTTCCAAATTTATAAATCTCTTCTAGAGATATTTTAGTATCACCACTTCTGGAGTGAACTTATCTCTTCTATATATATATATATGCACTATTGGAATGTCATATCAATATACAATATTTCTTTTATATAAATTACATAATTACTACTTTCACAGTAGCATAAAATATCCATGCTGGAGATTTTTGTTGTAACTTCTTTTAAAATGGCATATCAAACTTTAAATACAGTGACAAAATTAGATTCACCAACTGAAAGTAAGATGCAAGAGATAAAACCACTACTTCTGGAGTGTAACATTGGTATACAATATCACTTTTTTTTGGATAAATTATTGTTATTACTTCAAAAAATTTATATCATTATTCCTTCAGGGAATATAGTATTTCCTTTTAAGGAATTACAATGTAACAAAAATAAAATTCCTATAACATCTCTTCTGGGATGTTGGATTTTGCAATATAAATATAAATATATCTCTAAAACATCTCTTCAAGAGATTAATATACACACACACACATCCGATGACGTTTGAAATATCATATAACATAATATCTTCAGGATATATTTGGTCAATATAATGTAAATGTGAAGATATAAGGTAAGGAATAGCTCATTTGGAGATTTTTTATAATCTCTTGAATGCAGCATCATTATCTCATATGATGATTTATTAATTTCCTTTAACTTATTCAAGAAGTACAAGTTTATCATTTTACACAATTTCAATAGAGCTTCGGGCTTCTATTTCATGAACTTCAAGTTCATTAACTTGTTATGAACTTCAGGTTCTCAAATTTTGTGTAAACTTCTTTGTTTTTAGAAGCTTGTACATTTTGACAAATTAAAAAAAATACTGATAAGAATTCGAGCTTGTAAACTTTATTAGAAAGTCTTTTCATAATTCAAGACTTCAGGTCTTGGATCTTGAATTACACAACTTCTATTAAAATAATTTCTTTGCACAACTTCAAGGTTTTGTTAAACCTATTTCTTCCATTACACCAGACATTACTTGTCAAAATAAATACATCAAATAGTAAATCATATGTCTATTCTTATTCCAAACACAAACATACAACATCGTTTAATTTACAATAACTAATGCATTTAATACATTTATGATAATAAATAATTTAATTTATTACCATAACACCTACAATTAATTCATTTCTGATAAAAATAACTATATAACCTTTACGTGGTCTAGGATATAACTACTGTCACAGCAAAATGATTTCATTACAAATATATGGACCAATTGAACAAATAATACTTAAAGTAACACAATTTCATCTCAGATCTAGGTTCAATATTACTCAATAATAAAATTAAAATGGATATCTTAAAGTGAAAGTTTATTTCCCAATAATCTGAATTTCTAAATAAACAAAATTATCATCTCAGATTTATCCATATCTCTCACAATCATAAACAACTATACATCTCAGATCCAAATTATTTCCCTTATAAGAAAATTAACTTCATAATTCTTTATCAAATATAGCAAAACAAACATGTAAATCTTCAAATGTTATCTCGTAAATTTGGGGAATTAAGATTATTTCCAAAAAATAAAAACATTTTAGAATTTTATTTAATTACACAAACTATATACAGATCATTTAGATCTTGCTTTCTACATCGGAAGCTACCTTTTGGTCTAGGAAAAACAACTTAGCTTCAAACCAAATCCAAAATTATCAACAACAAAAAAATTCTTTCATACATAGATCAAATAGATCTGAAATTTGAGTAAGATATTACAAGAATTCAATGACTTATAAATAAAGTCGATTCAAAACTTACTCAAAAAAATCTAAAATTTATAATGAAATCAAAGATGAGTGGATCTAATACCACTTGTTAGAAATTTTGGATCAATTCAAACTGAATATTTATCAAGTACAAGTTCTGAAAGAATAAATAAAATTGCTTTCAACTAAAAGATATGTAATATTAAATAATCTCAGAAGTCATACTTGATTTCAATAAATAAATAAGGGAAAAGGATGAATAAACATGAAAAAGAATAGATCTGATGACTAAAATATATAGATCTCAAAGATATATCATTTGAGAATGATATCAAGATCTACAAAAGATCATCTCGAGAACTATAATTAAATCTGAAAAACAAAGTAGATCCAATCTTCTAGATTATTACAATTCAAATCTATAATTTTTTTTTGTAGAGATCGTGCTGATAACGTGTTATAAACTAGAATTAGATAAGAAGCCATTAGAAAAGAGGAGAGTGGAGAAAATGTTATTCACACTGATATCTGTTACATAGAGATTGATTTATACAATTGCAATACATAGACTCCTTTATATATAGGCCTTGGAGCATAGTATTGAACCTATCCCATGATGTGGGACTAAACAAAATATAACAAACATTGTACAACATATTCACACTTTATAATATTACAACATAGCTATAATTTTTTTTAAATAATTTTATAGTATTTCGTTTTCCATGTATAATTAACAACATATTTGTTTTAGCTTTGGGTAAAGAATTACGTTTTCAAATATACCCGAATATATTCGATTTTGTACTAGGAAAATAAAGAAATTTATAAAAAGAATGCACTATATAAATTTTATTATTATGCCAGCACCATACTTTAGTGTCATTTCTATTATCAATGTTATATAGTTCTAATTAAGAATAAAGTAGAGCAAACATAGATGATGTATTTCCAGCTAAATTATGCTTAAAACTAAATTATCATGGAAAATTTAAATTTGGTCTATATATTTCTAAGATCAACACATTTTTAAAATTACAAATTTCATAAATTTCATTTAGTTCTATTCTAAAGGGAATTACTGATATTCAACTATCGTGCCAAAAAGAGGTATTATTCTGTAAATGTATCACATTATAATTTACTAGTTTATAAATATCATAATTTTTTATTATAGATTTCCGAAAATGAGAAATGTTATTTATATTATTAGTAGAAATATGTTGTATACTATATGTATTATTATACCATTGATTCGATATTATTTCTTTCCAAATTAAATTTCCATTATTATGAGTAAATTTCAATATCCATTTACTTAATAAGGATGTGCTTAAATTATGTAAATTTATAATACCTAACCCTCCCTCATATGAAGATTTGCATATTATTTCCCAAAAACATTTTGAAAGCATTATCACCACTCCATAGATTTTTTTTTCTAATTTTATCTATTTTATCAATTACCCATTTTGAAAATTGATAAAAGGACATTCAGTATATGAGTAAACCGTCACTACTATTTTCAAATCATTTGAAATAATGTACACAATATTTTCTTTCGTAAATCAAAATTTTCCTTTAGGATCAAATCAAAATCAATTTTATCAAACGTTTATATAGCAAGATCCTAATGGTAGCAATCACACACTTAGAAACTCGAAAATGAACACCGACGATGTTGCGATCATTGTCGGAATTATTTTCTAGCAACTGAAGCGAGTTCAGTGCTTTATATCTCCTTAAAAATCCTTAGAAATATTTTTATTTCGACAATGTTTCCAAATAATACTATTATTATCTTGTAAACCTTAAAAATCATTTTTAAAAATACTGGGATTTAAGTTCTCAAATTCCTTGTATTTATAAAATACATTTTTATAAGTCAAATTTAAAAAATACCTCCTTTTAAAGGAAATCATTTCTCAAATATTTATTGTGAAAATATTCCAACTTCCTTATATGAATCATTTTTCAGGTATTTATTTTCAGAAATATTTAAGTTTTCTTTTAGTATACTTCTTTTACAAACCCCAATTAAATACAATCAACTTTTATATACAATCATTTCCAAAATATTATTTCAAAATATTCCAAATTTCTATTAATAAAACAACATTTATTAAAACTTAATTTATCAAATCAACTTTTATATAAAATCGTTTTTAAAATATTTATTCCAAAATATTCAAATTTTCATTTAAATAAATAACCCTTAGAAATAAAAAAATTAACCCAACATTATCAACGAACGCCTTATATTCAAATTGTGAAACTTAATTCACAAGGTATTCGTTTCAATATTCCTAAAATTCCTACCTATCCAACCTAGGTTTCAAAAGGAAGATTCTAGATAGATTAACCGATAATTGTCAATGCTTAGAAATGGGCGAGCATGACCTATCAAATCCTAGATGATAATGATGTAATACGATCATTTCTATCAACCAAGCACAACCAAGAATAACTATATTAAATTTTTGTAAAATTATCCTTTTATATAT
The DNA here is from genome assembly GCA_030737815.1 of Allium fistulosum. NCBI lineage: Eukaryota > Viridiplantae > Streptophyta > Magnoliopsida > Asparagales > Amaryllidaceae > Allium > Allium fistulosum. Next base: position 1,195,983,132 of record CM060902.1, read on the forward strand.
AAAATATAATCTTAGGTAAAATTATTTCATTTACCCAAATTTTTAAATCAATATTGTGTCAGTTTGGTCTTGTTTAAGTGTTTATGAAATTTCTATTGATAACGTTGGCCAAACACGTCAACCAGAATTCTTAAGCCACTCAATAGATCAAAAAATCACAATATAAAACATTTTTATATCACTAACAAATACGTGTTGTTATACATAATACACCCAAACTCATCCTAGGGTTTCACTTACCCTATCTCAAATGAGTTTACTCCACCAACGCCTAGGTGTTCGATCAACCTAAGCTTTGATACCACCTGTAAGACCCACTTTTTCGTACAGTTCAAGCGGGCAAGAAACCACACATGATCCACTCAAATTGGACGGAAAAGCGAATAGTTAAGGGAAAGAAAGAAGGTAGAAGACAAGAAGAACTAACAATACAGAATCTCAAACATGACGAGCAGATTTATAATATAAACAAATTCATTACAAAAAGAAATCATCTTTATTATGCATACATAACACAAATCAAAGTACACTAACTTATGCTTAGCCCTGGATAGTTATAACAACATGTCCTTACAGTTTGGTAAATACAACAAACATACACCAAGAACACTAACCAGCAGAAGGATATAAGATACTTGAATACGTCTTAGAGAATCCAGCTCGTCTCCTGAAAGCTCCAAAGCTTCCAACTAAATCTGTAATATGCTCGGTCTGACTTGAGCATTATAGGAAAACAACGCCCAGATCAGTCTGGTAAACCAGCGTGAGAAACTCAAATCACAAGGAATTTGATTTATTATAGATTGTAAAATCCTTTAAAATCAAAGATATCTCGTAATACCACACCGCACATAAATATGGACAGGTTTTTACCTTACGATAACCAAAACATTTTCTATAGAAAATCCAGTGATATTATAATAATGTCTAGAATACAAATACATATTAACCATACCCAAAATTATTACATTATTAAATTCCAACGTAATAAGTATACAATCAAGTCCGCACGGTGCTTAATGGAGAATGGATTCCAACAATGGCAAGGTAAGGGACTACCTTCTGTACAGTACACCTCTAGATAAAGTGTACTTGGGGTCAGACCCTGAACTTGATAGACCCATGTCAACGCAGAACCGGCCTACCCCTGAACTTGGATAGTACCGAATATGTCATCACCCCAGTTTTTCCCAACCTTTATCGAGAGATCTCATACACAACCAAATCCATAATATAATAACCTAGAAAGGTGATGACACACCCTAATGGGAGTGACCCACATAGCCCTGCTGCATCTCCCCTTTTTTAGTCATTCCCGATTGATAAGGCTTGAGGCTACGTTTTACCTTTCATATAGAACTTCCCACTTGGAATGCTAACACTGCCTTCCAAGCAGTAATGTAGTGCCAGCATTCATCCATGCAAGTTCACTTTGGGACTGAATGAAACCGAAGGCACTATTTTTGTTACATCCATTTCGGGGACCCCTTCTAAGATTAATAGCAAACATCCCTTCCACTTCAAAGCTCCGTCTTCGATTCCATATTCTTCAAGATGTCTTCTAATCGAAGTGCTTGAGTTGGATCGAAGTGGTTTTCAGATAACATATCTGATTCCGGTCTCTTCGAAACAATATTCGATAGTTTCCGGTAAACTCAACCACGGTTCTTTAAGAAATAAGCAGGCAAAGGATAAGAGCGGAGATCACCTCCTAACCATTAGTGTATGGATTTCCTTATCATTTTTTTAGGAGAATGAAACAAGTTTATACGTACATTATAGCACCACGACGGTAACTGTACCATATAATTCTTGTGTTTCTCCTAGATATTTCCAAAGTTACGTTTTGGTCCAGATTTTGATAGTCGGTTATTTAACTATAAAATAAACAAACATTCAAACAGAGATTATATTTCCCATGGAATCACTAAGCCTCTCCAAAATTAATCTTTCATTTCTTAAAATCACTTTCCAATACTTGGAAATCACTTCCATATACTTATCTTAACATGATAAGCATATTCACAAATACTATATTTTCGATACTTGGAAAATATAACCATATACTTATCTCAACTGTATAAGTGTATTCACAAACTAATTTATTTTCAAAAAACTTGGTAAAACTACTTTTACATACTTATAAATGGTATAAGCATATTCATTATCACTTAGGAATTTTTCTTATTCAAAATCATATTAAATGGCGATATAAATGACGCACAACCCAACTCCTTGCAAAAATCTCTTTTAGCTTATAAATATCTCATTTATAGATCTCCGAACCTATTTATAAAATCTTTACAAATCACCAAGTTAATTTTCCAATCTCCTATATATATCAAACCATTTATAATCCCTTTATAAATATCCGAATCATTTACAAAACTCTTTTCCAATTCCATGATCTCTTTATTTCATAAATATCTACAAATCTATTTATAAAGTTTCTTTATAAATCTTCAATCTATTTATAAAACATTCTTTATAAATCTTAAAACACCATTTATAAAACTTCCCCATTTTAGATCTTTAAACTCATTTATAAATTCTTTTATAAATATCCAAAGCCATTTATAAAAATCTTCCCATATTTAAACAAGTTTATTTAATAGACTCTTTAAGTCAGGAAGGTTTCCTTGATAAACCATAAATTATTTAAAATAACTTTAAATAACAAGTTATTATTTAAATATCCTTATATTTCATTATCTTTAAAACTCATTCAAAATAATAACTTTAGAATCTCATTAATAATATTAAATTAATTTTAAGTACTATTACTGTATTAGTAAGTTAATTTCAAAACAATATTAATATAATTAATTAACTTTAAAACGTTATTAATACAAAAATCAATTAACTTTTAAATAATATTAATGTGAAAATTAATTAACCTATAGTATAATTAAATAAATTTAATTAAAAATTTAAGTATAGTTAAATCATTTTAAATAAATAATTAAATATAATTAAAAACATTTTAAAACAATAATTAAACAAACTAAAACAATAATTAAACAAACTAAAACAATAATTAAATATTCTTAAATAACTTTAAGAAATAACTTTTAATAGTCATATTAATAAAGTAACTAACTTTAAACCATTATTAAAACAATTATTAATTATCTTTAAAACATTATTAATAAATAGTTTTTACCGTTTAAAATCTTATTACTAGATAATAATTATTCATAAAATAACATTCAAATCCAAGTTTAACCTTTCAAATTTAAAGAAGGCTTAACGATCACCATGGTACTTAAACAAGCTACCATCTCATTCAATTTAACTTTCCATTTTAATAACTAATATTTACATAATCAACGACTATATAAATAAATTTAACACTTAACCGTCATGGTTAACATATCACTTATTCAGAGTGACATATCAATTTATGATATATAATCAGATGTCTAAAACTATAAGATAGCAGAATGAGGATTTATTCTGCTAATTAAATGTCAAATTGATTTAATTAGCAAAACGATGTTTTATTCCGCTAATAGGTGTCCAGATTTACCATATTCAATTCATTTTAGCAGTATGGTGTTTATTTGGACAAATAATTATCATTAATTAAGAGAGAAAAATTTAATGACATTATTATTTAAAATATCGTAATTAAATTCTATCTATTTTAATGTGTCATAAATTTATACATTGACAAAGGCATCAATAAGTCACATTACACCATTGTACTCGTCCATACGAGCACGATGCAAAAATCCATTGTCAAACGAATCATATATGAGTAAGTTATAACCTTTTATATTTTAACACACTTTTATAAAATTAAATAATATTAATTATAAGATTACTCACCTATGCACATTGGCCCAAGCCCAAACAACTTCAACCCACAAGCTTCAAAACTTGAAATGCATAGTATTTCCTTCCCCGATCCCTCTTCTCCTTTTCGAATCCTTGAACCCGAAGCACAAACGTGCACGTGCACATAAGCCTTGGCCGCCAAATCGACACACAAGCTCCACCAACATACCACTCTTCCAATGCTCAACACTTTGGCCCCTCAATTCCATGCCTGAATCTCACCATCTCGTCGCGACCCATCCATGTCAAAGAGGAAAAACGCGTTAGGTCGAAACACGCGCGACATCTTTCAGCCCAAACTCCACCAAATCACACCACGGCGTAGCACTCTCCAAGCCCGACAACACGCCACCCCTATTTTCTTATCAATGCCTCTATCTCTGACAATCATCAATCCTAGCCGACGAACATCGCTTACCGTAAACACGGAATCATGCCAAAACTTCACCAAAAATAGCACACTTCGATACAAACTCAACAACGCTAGCGGCGTCGAACGATTCAACCTGTGATCAAGAGATATGAATTTTTGAAGTTTAAGAACAATAATGTGACGACCGCCCATGACCCCTGCACCGAATCTAGAGATAGTGCGCTGTAAAGTGTGCCAGGCGACCATGGACGATTGCCAGGGTAAATTAAAACAACAGAATCTATCGTATTACTCACAGCGCATGGACAAAATACAATAGAATATATATATAGTGAAGCTTCACAGAATAGAATCTCATCAATAAAACTTCATAATAGTTGAATACAAACATTTGAACAGTCAATACATCAAGCCTCACTACATAACACTCAGAGAATATACAAGCAGCGGAACATCCAGTACATATAGTAAGAAATAATATGCAAGCCTCCAGCTCGTCTTCGTCATCAGCATCGTGGAAAGCAAGAACAGCACCTGTCACCTGCTACCTAGTCTGCTCGTCCCAAAATGGACGAATAGCCCAAGGCACTAAGAGTTAAAACATAAAGCCTTGAGTCAGACAACAGTCTTAGTGAGCAGTAAATTAACTAACAACATACCAAAAGAGCATAAAGGAAAAGGAATAGGAATACAACCCTCCCACTCCACCTCTTTCTACAGTGATAGCCCCCAGACACACACTAAGTAGAAGCAAACATAGCAGAGCATCCAATGTAAAGTAAAGCAATTATCACTCGAGTCAAGGGCGATGTTTTCCAAGCACAAACCCCCAAGGCCTAAACCAAGATCAGATAAGCGCCCAGAAAACACTACTCTTGAGACCGAATGACGATACAACCAAACATCCATGACTCTGGCTATCACTGGTATCATTGCTTCGATATCATCGTTAATTGAATGACCGGATCATTCTTTCATCCGTCCGTCAAGGGCTAATGGAAACCCCGGTTCTAGACATAACTCCCGCACGTCATCGTGACCCGTGCCTAGGACTATCGAATCTGCCCAGAGTACTTGACTACCAATCAGTAGCCTTCAGGGACTATCGAATCTGCCCAACGTACTCTTGCTTTGAGCATGCTAGAACCTTCAACAACGATGAGATCTCAGCCTCCTAGTCATCCTCCTCAACGACTATTTCCATACTAGCTCAAGCGTCTCTCGAGCAAACCATTATCCTCAACTCGAACCATTTCACCGAGTTATCAACATGCTTGGAATGATCCCGTCTGGATTAGACCAAGGCTATCTCATATCATGCTTCGCTTCATCACATCCTCGCAAAGCCCCATCTCAACATCATCATCAAATCTATGCATAAGAGCTTCATCATCTACTACATATGCCACAAGCAGCTTTCTCGATTCAAGAGCCTTTCTCTTAGCTTTTGAATCATCTTCGGTCTAAATCAAATCATCAATCATCTAATTCATAGCAATCAATCAAATCAAACATTAATCCAAGTAAACAAGCTTTCAAATATGATCTAAATAGACAATTATAACAATAATGGCAATTTCGTAATTAAAGAGTCAAAAGTCTAACAAGCATGAAATCATGAGCAATGTCTCTATAATCTTGATGAATGAACTTGCATAAGTTAACATGTAGTAAAATGGAGATCAAATCATCATGGACAATGGATCTATATGGATCTACACATATGATTAGGAAAATGCATGGAAATCTCTACTTTAACACCAAATCAAGCCAACGATCCGATATACTCCTTTGGATCCGTGTGAGAGATAATCACCACTCACCAAATCACCAAATCAACTCTAAAGCAACACACTTCAGATCTGGATAGCGAAAGATCTAACACGATCTATCACGAATCCGCTTTAAACGATGAAATCACTCTTCGAAGAATGTAGATCTTCAATCTACGCTCTTCGATCTTCGATTTGATCTTCGATATGGATGGAAAGAATCACTAGATTAGAGTTGAGAAAAGAAGTGAAGAAGTGTAGAAGTCGAGCTCTCAAAATGGCAGCACTTCGTCGCTTCAAAATCCGGATCCCAAAAATGAAGAGAAACCCTCCTATTTATAGGTGATTTCCCCTTAGGTCGCTCGGAGTTAGGTCGTCCACGACTTACGACCTAAAACCCCCACGACCTAAAAAGCCCACGACTCAACAATACCAGCCTACGACCTAACACTTAAGCGCTTAGCGACCTAACGACTTAACACCTAAGCGCTTCTACGACCTACGACTTAACATACCCAGCGACCTATGACCCAATAATGCGCGCGCGACCTACGACTTAACAAGTGCGCGACTTAACTGGGTAACAGACCTACGAATTAACTGCTTTGCCGACCTAAAACCCACACGACTTAACAAGGTTGCGGCTTAACAGGGGATACGACTTACGACTTAACTAAGACGCGACCTAACTAATCTTAGGTCGTCTACGACCTAACAAACCTGCGACCTTACTAACTTAGCCAGGATACGACTTAACTCCTTAAGTCGTCTAACGACCTAACTCCCTTAGGTCACCCACTGCTACCACCAGCTCCTTAGGTCGTTGCCGACCTAACTTCCTTAGGTCGCTAACCTGCCTATCTTCTAGGTCGCTAACTCCTAGGTCGGAAATCCTTAGGTTGGTCAAATACTATAGGTCGTACCAAACTCATCAACGACCTAAACCAATACGACCTAACTACTAAGTCGTTAACTCTCTTAGGTCGCTGCCTTTCCTATAGGTCGCTCCAATACTTAGGTCGTTCACTCGACCTATCCCACCTCACGACCTAAGCTTATCACACGACCTATCTCCTATACAACCTATCCCAAACTCCTTAGGTCGCCAACCTCAACTTCCTTAGGTCGCCTATCCTTCTTAAGTCGGTCAAATTCCCTAAGTCGCTCACGATCTAATTTCTACTCGACTTAAGCTTCGAACGACTTAAACCCTAGACGACTTAACAACATTACGACCTAATGATAATAGTTTTACGATGTTTCTATCCGTAAAAATACGGGTCGTAACATTCTCTCCCCCTTAGGAATTTCGTCCCCGAAATTCCAAACAAACAAGAGCAATCAAAGACTATTCTGCACGCCTACCATCCATAGCAATCAACAAACCATGCATCCAATTCTAGCTTAGCATGCAGAACTCTAAAGCTTAGAACAAGTTACAATGTCATTAGATGACACGACACCTTAGGGCCATACCTTGAAGAGTTCAGGATGAGCTGCTTACATCCTCTCTTCCACCTCCCATGTACAGTCGTTATCATCGTCACTCCATTGTATCTTGAGCAACTTAACTACCTTCCTCCTAAGCTGTTTCGTGTCGGTTTCAACAACACGAAGCGACTTACGAGGTCTCTTATCGACTGGATCAACTTCAAAATCTTCATAGCTATCAGCAGAAACCACTATATTCGAATCGTGCACATACTTCCATATATACGATACGTGAAAAACATTATGCACACCCGACATCTTCTCTGGTAACTCCAATCTATAGGCGAGCTTTCCAATTCGCTCAATGATCGGGAATGGTCCAACAAATCTCGGAGTCAATTTCCCTTTCTTCCCGAATCGAATAACATTCTTCAGTGGAGAAATCTTCACAAAAACCATATCACCAACGTCGAATTCTAAATCCTTACGACGCTTATCGGCATAACTTTTCTGACGGTCTTGGGCTGCCTTCATTCGTCGCTGAATGATCTCTATACAATCTGAAGTCTGTCGAATCATCTCTGGCCCAAGCATCAACTTTTCTCCGGTCTCTAACCAACATGTCGGAGAGTTACACAGTCTTCCATACAATGCCTCATACGGTGCCATACCAATGCTTGATTGGTAACTGTTGTTGTATGCAAATTCCACCAAATGAAGGTGATCTTCCCATGATCCTCCGAAATCCAAAACACAAGCTCTGAGGAGATCTTCTAAAACTCGGTTGACTCTCTCGGTCTGACCATCTGTTTGGGGGTGATAAGCTGTACTCAAACACAACTCGGTTCCCAAAACTTCCTGGAAGCTCTTCCAAAATCCACTAGTGAACAATGGGTCTCGATTGCTCACTATACTCCTCGGAATACCATGGAATCGAACAATCCACTTAACATACAACTCAGCCAACTTTGATGCGGTCCTAGTCGATCGAACAAGAATGAATCTTGCACTTTTAGTCAGACGATCTATGATGACCCAAATTCCTTCATTTCCCGTTCTTGTTCTAGGTAGTCCATCAATAAAATCCATCGATATTTGCTCCCACTTCCATGTAGGAACTTCTAATGGCTGAAGCAATCCACTTGGCTTCTTCTGTTCGGCTTTTACCAACTGGCAGTTCATGCACTTGGAAATAAAATTTCCAACATCCTTCTTCATACCTTCCCAGTAATAGGTTCTCTTCATATCCCGATACATCTTATTTCCACCTGGATGAATTGTCAGCTTCGAGTGATGACTTTCCTTCAGAACTTCACTCCTCAATTCATCTATATCGGGAACAACTAGTCGTCCTTGCTTTCGAAGCCAACCCTCTCGATCGGCCTCGAATCCTTTATCCTTTTCTGGTTCCAATCCAGATTCCAAATCACGGATAATCTTGACAATCTTATCATCTCGCTTTTGACTCTCGCCGATTCTTTCCACAAGAGTCGGTCTTATTGATAAGTTTGCCAACATCTCAGGTTCCAATTCACATCTGGGCCTGAAGTCAAATCCAGCTAAATACTCAAGATTCTTCCATTCTGAAAACATGGCTCCCAATCCTGCATGTCTTCGACTTAACGCATCTGCCACTGCGTTACCTTTTCCCGGAGTATAAGCTATACCAAAATCATAAGATGCTAAAAACTCTAGCCAACGTTGCTGCCGAAGATTCAAATCCTTTTGGGAGAAAAGATACTTCAATGACTTATGATCTGTAAACAACTCGAATCGAACTCCCAATAGATAATGTCTCCACATCTTCAGAGCAAAAACAATCGCCGCTAACTCCAAATCATGAGTCGGATAATTCCTTTCATGCGGCTTCAGTTGTCGACTTGCATACGCAACAACCTTATCCCTCTGCATCAGCACTGCTCCAAGTCCAGTACCACATGCGTCGGTGTAAACCACCATCTCATCATTCCCACTTGGAATAGTCAGAACAGGAGCACTTGTCAATCTCTCTTTCAGGATTCTGAAAGCTTGCTCACACTTATCATCCCATCTGAACACTTGGTTCTTCTTCGTCAATCCTGTTAACGGTGCAGCTATCTTGGAGAAGTCTTTGATAAACCGTCGATAATATCCTGCTAATCCAAGAAAACTTCTCACATCAGATGCATTCTTAGGTCTAACCCAATCCTGGATTGCTGCCACCTTAGCGGGATCAACCGCTATTCCATTTCCAGAGATAACATGGCCTAAGAACCTCACTTCACTCTTCCAGAAGTGACACTTCGAAAATTTAGCCTTCAGCTGATGTTTCCGCAAGATTTCCAAAACAATACGCAAGTGTGTCTTGTGCTCTTCTTCAGTTCTGGAATAAATCAGAATATCATCCACGAACACAAGTACGAACTTGTTCAACTGATCTCTGAACACTCTATTCATAAGATCCACAAAATATGCTGGCGCATTAGTCAATCCAAACGGCATTACCAGCCACTCAAAGAAACCGGATGGTGTTCGAAAAGCAGTCTTCGGCACACTATCCTTAGCCACTCTCAACTGGTGAAATCCCGTTGCCAAATCCATCTGAGAAAACACCTTAGCTTCGTGAAGCTGATCAAACAAGTCATCTATTCTCGGTAATGGATACTTGTTCTTCTTAGTCACTTTATTCAGCTCACGATAATCCACACATAACCTCAGCGATCCATCCGCTTTGGTTGCGAACACAACTGGTGCACCCCATTCGGACACACTACGCCGAATGAATCCTTTCTACAAAAGATCATCAACCTGCACCCTCAACTCCTGCTGTTCCCTAGGCGCCATCCGCCTAAGAGGCATCACAACAGGTCTGGCTCCTTCAACTAGATCTATACTAAACTCGATCTCTCTATGCGGCGATAACCCTTTGACCTCGTCAAAGACATCCTCAAATCCATTAGCGATTGGCACAGATGACAGTCCATCCCGTGGAACAACCAGCGAATACATGAAGCTCATGAAGACGCCTTCTTCATGCTTACATCGTATCACAATCCTTCGCCCCTCCACATTCTCGACTGTCACCTCCAACCTCTCACAATCAACCTTTGCCGCATACTTCCTAAGCCAGTCCATACCCAAAATAATTCTGAATCCCGCAAAGTTCAGAACAAAGCAATCACAAACAAAAGAGCAATCATGACTCGATACAATCAGACCACGGCATAACATACACAAACAAGACGAACCCCCAACTGGATTAGTCACAACCAATGGCCTATCAATAATATCCGGTTCTAAACCCAACCGGCCTACAAGTTCATTACAAACAAATGAATGCGACGCCCCAGTATCAAATAACACACTAACTGGAACACCACAAATGGAGAGAGTACCCTGAACCACCACACTCTTTCCCTTCTCTTCAGCGGTAGGAGCTTTCGAAGATGATGGAACAGCTCCCAAAGCATAATCTTGCACAATCTGCTTGTCCTTTCGCGGTTCTGGACAATTCTTCATGATATGCCCCGGCTTGTCACAGTGGTGACACTTCATCGGCACCTTCGGATTCTTGCAATCTCTAGAGAAATGGCCCTTCTACTGACAGTTGAAGCAGGTCACTTCGCCCTTCGGCTTCTTTTGGCCATCCTTACCCTTTTGTTGCTGCTGCTTCCTCTTCTTATTTCCACCCTGCTGTGGTTTAGACTCCTCCTTGGTAACAGCAACAACAGATCCTTCCTTAGGAAACAGACTCTCATGCCTGAGAGCTTTCTCCACAAGCTTCTCAAATGAATCATCCAGATGATCCACCAACTGCCTCCCAAGATAACTGTAACAGCCCGGGATTTTGTGAAAATTTATTATCGTCAAATGACGATTAGATTGATTTGCTAATCGCTAGTGGCATTTTAATCAGTGTAATTTGTTTAATAATCTGGTAAGGGATTAAGCGGGCTTTAAATATTTATCTCAGCCCACTTAAATTTTGATGCCGTGATAAATAAAAATACCCACCCCTTTTCATTTTTGGGGGGATTCGAAAAACCTAATCAAAACAAACGAAAGAATTAAAAATGGTGGCGGCCTCGTTTACCTCGTTCGTCCCCAAAAATTAGGGCTTCCTGATATCTCGAAGTGCTGACTTTAGCTTAATCGAATCAGTGGGTATTCGCGTGGAGCCTCGTCAATCGTTCATCCACGTGAGCGCGTTCGGCTGCTCCAATCCGTCGAAGGGGATTTCGAGCTTGGCTTCGATCGACTGAGAGATGCCACAGCTTCAACTCGGAGCTGTTCGATCCTCAAATTCGTGTCGTTCGAGTTTGATTCTTGCTCTAATTGATCATTGTTCCTTTGAGGTCGCTCGACAGCAAATCTGGGTGGTTCGTCGAAAATAGGTGAGTGATAATCTCGCTCACATCTAGTTCAACTTTATGTTATTTCTGAGTCGAGATCTTGTTCTCGTTCATATGAGTTTATTCTTTTTCCATCGCATGTGTATTTTATTGAACTTAGCAGATGTTGAGGTGATTTTGTCGACTTCGTGTGATTTTCTGAATTGTTTTGGGTTTTGCTGATTTGAGTTACATTGTAACATTCGCTTTGAAATACCGTTGTTTCATTGTTCTTGACTAGTGCTAGTTCGATTGAGCGTTGCTTGACCTCATCTCGGTCACTCGAGTATATTTTAGTGTTGATGATTTTTGGGTTGTCGACTTTGGCCATTCTTCGGCCACTCGATTTTGTTAAAACTGTACCCTGATCTTCAATTGCTTTGTTGTCTTCAGCCTTAACTCAAATTTTGTTTTCATCCGTGACTTCGGCAGTATCACTGATAGTGGCTGTTCCCTCTGTTTTTGTTCGAGACTGCTAGGACTGGTTGGTATTGTTGCTTTGTCTATATTTGTTGTTGAGACTTTCAATTGCATTTGATTTGCAACTGTCATTCGATTTCGGTGGGTTGCTTACGACCTCAATTTTGAACTAATTTGATCTGTAGTACTGTTACATTTGAGATAGGTATGTATGTGTATGCACATATATATATATATATATATATATATATATATATATATATATATGCATACATGTAAAAATTGCATCTGTTTAACTTCGAATTTTCCTGACTTTTGCTCTGAGCATTTTTGTGTTCTTCCCTGACCTTTTGGCAGCTCTGGCTTTGTCTTAACTTTATCATTTTCTTGGCAAACCTCGACCATCACCATTGCTTAGATAGTAATGATGCTCTGTCCAGTTTGGTTAGTCTGCATTTGGCATTGTTCTATTCTTTAAGGCATGACTCAGTTGCATTTAGTAGTTAGTATTCCACTTGAGTATTTGGATTTGTACAGTCGTATAGTTCATGTTGCTATGGTTTCTGTAACCTTTGTACAATTTTGTATTACCATTGTGACTGGGCATGTGTACCTCCATATTTTGTAGACACTGTTGCATTTGTTCATCTGGTTAGTTGCAGCTGTGCACTTGTGTACTTTGTGCATTAAATTGTTGCCAGTTCCTTGGTTTGTTGGTTTTGCTTAAGTCTGGGCATTTTTTTTTGTGCTCTGGTCTCCACAGTAGCATCCATGCTTTAGCTTCTGAACTATTGCATTGCTTCATTGTATTCATTTTGTCTAGATTTACCATATTGATCCCACTGGCCTGGCTTGTGTGATTCTTTGAGTTGGCTCTATTGTTATCTGGTTTATGACTTCGCTTATTTCAACCTTAATCCTTGAACACTTCTGAGTTGTTTTTTTTACAGTGGTATTTGCTTGGGCACAGTTGCCTTGTGCCTTTGTTGCGCACTTCATATTTGCACTGTATCTGTAGTGGTGTAGTATATATCCACTATCTTCTTGGACTTATTTCATTAGTGATGTTCTGTACATCTGCTATTCTCACTTGCTATCCTCGTTTGCATATGGTTGCTGCCTTGATCCCTGGTCTTGGCTCATGTAGTCTTGACTTCGAGTACTTATGTGTATGTGCACTTGTATCTGGTGCATGTGCTATGTTCATTGAGTTGTTCTTCTTTTATTGCCTGGTTTGGATTTGTGTACTGGTTCAAGTATAAGCCAGTTTCATTTGTATTGTTATCATGCTTGAGTTGAACCCGATTTCGGGGTTTGACCTTGCGATCATTGTGACTTTCACTGAGCTTTTGTGTATCTCCCGCGATAGTGGCGAGGCAGTACACGCGTGCGTGTACTGCAGCCCTATCTGATTTGACAGTTTTAAATTGATGTTTCGATTTGTTAAATTGTTTCGTTGGTTAATTTCAATGTTTTGGAGTTGTATCCTGATTTGGATTGTTGATTTGTTGTTTAACACTGTTTAGTGTTACATCTATCGTTATCCAATTCTCGTATCGAGAGTTGGATATACGTGATTTCTGTGACTGTCATCTATTTGAGATTATTATTGCTTCTATGCACTAATAACTGAGTTTGAATTAGACTGACCCGTGTATTATTTTCTTTTGAATGTAATACTCGGGTCAGACCCGAGTTATTTCAGGTTGTAGATTTTCTTCTTTGAGTTGCTGTTCAGGATATGAAGACTTTTCACATCTTCTGAAGTTGTCAGTGTCATTTTGTAGTAGTCGTGTCATTGTATAGAACGATATGTATTCATGTATATTAGTCGATAATGTACTTGTATATATAACTTCTAGAGTCGACAGTTGTAGTTGTATCATATGTATCGTGTCAACTATATTGTAACTGACATCGGTTATATATATATATGAGATTTTTGTTAATCTGTGTTCCGCATTTATATTATCTGTGTTATTGTTATATCTAATGTCCTAAACTATTATGAACTATCGTAGTTTGTTTTATACTGATAATTGGATATGTCGATGGGAGTAAATAAATAATAGATGAAAAATAAAAAGTATATACCACTCCTATCGAGATAACCAATATTAGTGTAAGGCCAATTACGGATGGTCGCTCCTATCCAGCCTTATTCTTCGTAATAATAGACAGTATTTCTTTTAATACTCTTTGTTATTATGAGTATAGAGGTGGGGCGTCACAGTTGGTATCAGAGGTTGGGGTTTATGGACATAATATAAAACTTAACTCGGATGGAACATATGTTACAACTATTGGTCGATGTTTTATTGTGATTTGAGTCAAAACTAAAGTTTTGAAATTTGGATGAAATTTTTAAATATCTTTATTTGAAAATAATAGTTAAATTGTGTTCTGATGATTTGATTGATTTGTGTTCTGTTTATCAGAGTGCGCAGCGGAAACAGTGAAACTGTCTTCGCTGAGTACAACTGATAATCTTTTTGATTTAAAAATCAAAATACGAAATTGATATGAATTTCATTTGTTGTTCACATAGCTGTAATTATTTTGTTTCTTTGAGAATTTCGAATCCGAATTGAGGATTCGAAGAAATTGCAGATATGTGATTTTTGTTGAAATTTCCGCTGGCTTTCTTTTGTACTAATCATTTATTAATTAGATTTTGCTGTTTTGAATTATCTTCGTTGAAGATACCTTCGAATGATTTCTTTGTTCATTCTGTAGTACGTGCAAAAATTTGAATTGCACGTTACTGCATTTAATTACGTTGAACCGATGCTTGGTTATGAAACGTATTTTGTTGCCGTTATTTTTATAACGAGATTTTTACACCAATGCTAAATTTTTGAAGCAAGATGTTTTGTGACATTTTGATGAATGAAAATTCACTGATATTACATTTTGATGTAAATTGTTTTGATGTGATTTTGACGTTTTAAAATTACTGTCGCTTTGGCTTCAGTAACCGTCATATTTTAAAAGTGGATTTTCGAGCGGTTATTCCGCAATACTGATTTGTAACCGTTTTTACGGTATTTTGAGAAGTACGATTTCCTTATCGAAATTGTTACTGATTTGCTGTTTTAATCACGTGATTGGAAAAATCGTTTTAAAAATGAAAATTGTTTTATAAAATTTTAGTAGTTTGCATTTTCAAAAGAATGAGAAAGCGACTTAAACGATTCAGCAAAATCAAGGATTATGACCCCTTTCTTTTACTATTTCGCTTAACTCCGGACTTGTCCAGTTGAGGAGGTGAATTGTTATTTTTACAAAATAAATAAAATTGTTTTCAGAAATTTAACAGTTTACGCTTTCAAAAGAATGAGGAAGCGATTTAAACGTTTCAGGAAAATCAAGGACTATGACCCCTTTCTTTTACTGATTCGCTTAATTCCGGACTTGTCCGTTTGAGAATGTAAAATGTATTTTTACAAAATACACAATTTTGCACTTTCAAGGAAACGATGAAGTGATTTAAACGATTTAGCAAAAGTGCGGAGTATGGAACCACACTTTTACTATTTCGGTTAATTCCGGACTCGTTAATTGAATATCTGTTGTTTTGATGAATTTGATGATTTCACACTTTCAAGGAAACGATGAAGAGAATCAAACGATTTAGTAAAACACGTGGTATGGGACATGTGCGTTTGCTATTTCGGTTAATTCCGGACTCGTTAATTGAAACATTTTGATGCTTTCGTGTGCTTTCGAGCCACTATGAGGACCTTCGGGTCATTTGTTGGGCTTTCGGGCCACTCTGCGGACCTTCGGGTCAAATACCAGTACTAGACCTTCGGGTCACTCTGCGGATCTTCGGGTCAATCTGATGGGCGCCAAAAATTATGTTGAGTACTTGGTAGGCTTCGGCCACTCTGAGATGCACGTGCGGCGAATTAAAAACTCGCCATCTGATGGGATCGATCCAAGCTTTTATGTTGATTTTCTAGTCTTCTTAATTGATTTCTAGATATTTGTTGCTTCCAATTATCTGCAGGTAATTGGATATTTGTTGATATGAGTTCTGATTATCGTTTTTGATAATCAGATATTTGTTGTTTCTAATTATCGCTTGTGATAATTAGATATTTGTTGATATGAGTTCTGATTATCGTTTTTGATAATCAGATATTTGTTGTTTCTAATTATCGCTTGTGATAATTAGATATTTGTTGATATGAGTTCTGATTATCGTTTTTGATAATCAGATATTTGTTGTTTCTAATTATCGCTTGTGATAATTAGATATTTGTTGATATGAGTTCTGATTATCGTTTTTGATAATCAGATATTTGTTGTTTCTAATTATCGCTTGTGATAATTAGATATTTGTTGATATGAGTTCTGATTATCGTTTTTGATAATCAGATATTTGTTGTTTCTAATTATCGCTTGTGATAATTAGATATTTGTTGATATGAGTTCTGATTATCGTTTTTGATAATCAGATATTTGTTGTTTCTAATTATCGCTTGTGATAATTAGATATTTGTTGATATGAGTTCTGATTATCGTTTTTGATAATCAGATATTTGTTGTTTCTAATTATCGCTTGTGATAATTAGATATTTGTAGATATGAGTTCTGATTATCGTTTTTGATAGTCGGATAATTGTTGTTTTTAATTATCGCTTTTGATAATTAAATATTTGCTGTTTTGAAATTTAATTATCGCCTGAGATAATTAAATATTTGTTGATTTGAGATTTAATTATCGCTTGAGATAATTAAATATTTGTTGATTTGAGATTTAATTATCGCTTGAGATAATTAAATATTTGTTGATTTGAGATTTAATTATCGCTTGAGATAATTAAATATTTGTTGATTTGAGATTTAATTATCGCCTGAGATAATTAAATATTTGTTGATTTGAGATTTAATTATCGCCTGAGATAATTAAATATTTGTTGATTTGAGATTTAATTATCGCTTGAGATAATTAAATATTTGTTGATTTGAGATTTAATTATCGCCTGAGATAATTAAATATTTGTTGATTTTAGATTTAATTATCGCTTGAGATAATCAATTATTTGTTGAATTTGAAATTTGATTATCGTTTTTGATAATCGAATATTTGTTGAATTTGAAATTTGATTATCGTTTTTGATGATTGAATATTTGCGATTTTTGAGATTTGAGCTCCGTCTTTTTCTCTGGCGATTCAGGTGAGTAATTTGATTTACTCACATTCAATTCGTGCTCTGTATGGGATTTCTGCTCTGTTTTTCCTTCTCTTTTAGTTGCTGGAACTCGATTGTTCTTGCTTTTGTTAGTCGTCTGATTTTGATCCCTGATTCCCATGATGTTGGTTCTTTTGATTTGAAGTAGTCGAACCTTTCGATTTCTTATCTAATACTTCCCCGCTGACACTTGCTTTGCTTATACATTTGACATTGCCATGCTCTTTTGGTTGTTACCTTTTTCCATTTATTCCCTATGATTGCGTGGACGCAATTTCTTTAAGGAGGGGAGTCTGTAACAGCCCGGGATTTTGTGAAAATTTATTATCGTCAAATGACGATTAGATTGATTTGCTAATCGCTAGTGGCATTTTAATCAGTGTAATTTGTTTAATAATCTGGTAAAGGGATTAAGCGGGCTTTAAAAATTTATCTCAGCCCACTTAAATTTTGATGCCGTGATAAATAAAAATACCCACCCCTTTTCATTTTTGGGGGGATTCGAAAAACCTAATCAAAACAAACGAAAGAATTAAAAATGGTGGCGGCCTCGTTTACCTCGTTCGTCCCCAAAAATTAGGGCTTCCTGATATCTCGAAGTGCTGACTTTAGCTTAATCGAATCAGTGGGTATTCGCGTGGAGCCTCGTCAATCGTTCATCCACGTGAGCGCGTTCGACTGCTCCAATCCGTCGAAGGGGATTTCGAGCTTGGCTTCGATCGACTAAGAGATGCCACAGCTTCAACTCGGAGCTGTTCGATCCTCAAATTCGTGTCGTTCGAGTTTGATTCTTGCTCTAATTGATCATTGTTCCTTTGAGGTCGCTCGACAGCAAATCTGAGTGGTTCGTCGAAAATAGGTGAGTGATAATCTCGCTCACATCTAGTTCAACTTTATGTTATTTCTGAGTCGAGATCTTGTTCTCGTTCATATGAGTTTATTCTTTTTCCATCGCATGTGTATTTTATTGAACTTAGCAGATGTTGAGGTGATTTTGTCGACTTCGTGTGATTTTCTGAATTGTTTTGGGTTTTGCTGATTTGAGTTACATTGTAACATTCGCTTTGAAATACCGTTGTTTCATTGTTCTTGACTAGTGCTAGTTCGATTGAGCGTTGCTTGACCTCATCTCGGTCACTCGAGTATATTTTAGTGTTGATGATTTTTGGGTTGTCGACTTTGGCCATTCTTCGGCCACTCGATTTTGTTAAAACTGTACCCTGATCTTCAATTGCTTTGTTGTCTTCAGCCTTAACTCAAATTTTGTTTTCATCCGTGACTTCGGCAGTATCACTGATAGTGGTTGTTCCCTCTGTTTTTGTTCGAGACTGCTAGGACTGGTTGGTATTGTTGCTTTGTCTATATTTGTTGTTGAGACTTTCAATTGCATTTGAGTTGCAACTGTCATTCGATTTCGGTGGGTTGCTTACGACCTCAATTTTGAACTAATTTGATCTGTAGTACTGTTACATTTGAGATAGGTATGTATGTGTATGCACATATATATATATATATATGCATACATGTAAAAATTGCATCTGTTTAACTTCGAATTTTCCTGACTTTTGCTCTGAGCATTTTTGTGTTCTTCCCTGACCTTTTGGCAGCTCTGGCTTTGTCTTAACTTTATCATTTTCTTGGCAAACCTCGACCATCACCATTGCTTAGATAGTAATGATGCTCTGTCCAGTTTGGTTAGTCTGCATTTGGCATTGTTCTATTCTTTAAGGCATGACTCAGTTGCATTTAGTAGTTAGTATTCCACTTGAGTATTTGGATTTGTACAGTCGTATAGTTCATGTTGCTATGGTTTCTGTAACCTTTGTACAATTTTGTATTACCATTATGACTGGGCATGTGTACCTCCATATTTTGTAGACACTGTTGCATTTGTTCATCTGGTTAGTTGCAGCTGTGCACTTGTGTACTTTGTGCATTAAATTGTTGCCAGTTCCTTGGTTTGTTGGTTTTGCTTAAGTCTGGGCATTTTTTTTGTGCTCTGGTCTCCACAGTAGCATCCATGCTTTAGCTTCTGAACTATTGCATTGCTTCATTGTATTCATTTTGTCTAGATTTACCATATTGATCCCACTGGCATGGCTTGTGTGATTCTTTGAGTTGGCTCTATTGTTATCTGGTTTATGACTTCGCTTATTTCAACCTTAATCCTTGAACACTTCTGAGTTGTTTTTTTTACAGTGGTATTTGCTTGGGCATAGTTGCCTTGTGCCTTTGTTGCGCACTTCATATTTGCACTGTATCTGTAGTGGTGTAGTATATATCCACTATCTTCTTGGACTTATTTCATTAGTGATGTTCTGTACATCTGCTATTCTCACTTGCTATCCTCGTTTGCATATGGCTGCTGCCTTGATCCCTGGTCTTGGCTCATGTAGTCTTGACTTCGAGTACTTATGTGTATGTGCACTTGTATCTGGTGCATGTGCTATGTTCATTGAGTTGTTCTTCTTTTATTGCCTGGTTTGGATTTGTGTACTGGTTCAAGTATAAGCCAGTTTCATTTGTATTGTTATCATGCTTGAGTTGTACCCGATTTCGGGGTTTGACCTTGCGATCATTGTGACTTTCACTGAGCTTTTGTGTATCTCCCGCGATAGTGGCGAGGCAGTACACGCGTGCGTGTACTGCAGCCCTATCTGATTTGACAGTTTTAAATTGATGTTTCGATTTGTTAAATTGTTTCGTTGGTTAATTTCAATGTTTTGGAGTTGTATCCTGATTTGGATTGTTGATTTGTTGTTTAACACTGTTTAGTGTTATATCTATCGTTATCCAATTCTCGTATCGAGAGTTGGATATACGTGATTTCTGTGACTGTCATCTATTTGAGATTATTATTGCTTCTATGCACTAATAACTGAGTTTGAATTAGACTGACCCGTGTATTATTTTCTTTTGAATGTAATACTCGGGTCAGACCCGAGTTATTTCAGGTTGTAGATTTTCTTTTTTGAGTTGCTGTTCAGGATATGAAGACTTTTCACATCTTCTGAAGTTGTCAGTGTCATTTTGTAGTAGTCGTGTCATTGTATAGAACGATATGTATTCATGTATATTAGTCGATAATGTACTTGTATATATAACTTCTAGAGTCGACAGTTGTAGTTGTATCATATGTATCGTGTCAACTATATTGTAACTGACATCGGTTATATATATATGAGATTTTTGTTAATCTGTGTTCCGCATTTATATTATCTGTGTTATTGTTATATCTAATGTCCTAAACTATTATGAACTATCGTAGTTTGTTTTATACTGATAATTGGATATGTCGATGGGAGTAAATAAATAATAGATGAAAAATAAAAAGTATATACCACTCCTATCGAGATAACCAATATTAGTGTAAGGCCAATTACGGATGGTCGCTCCTATCCAGCCTTATTCTTCGTAATAATAGACAGTATTTCTTTTAATACTCTTTGTTATTATGAGTATAGAGGTGGGGCGTCACAGTAACTGTCCAAGCCTGTCACAAACTTCTCATTCTTCTGATATGCAGATTCAATATACGATCGGGCATACTTGGACAAAGCTTCAAACTTAGAAACATACTCAAGAACTGGTCTTCCACCTTGCTTGAGCTCCACAAACTTCTTGAACAGAATAGACTTCTGAGCTGTAGAAATGAACTTAGCTTCAAATCTGACTTGGAATTGCTCCCAAGTAATCTCTTCCTCCAGAGTATCAATAGTGATAGAGTTCCACCAATCAGAAGCTCTTCCTTGAAGCTGCCTCGATGCTAACTTCCTCTTAGTTGCATCCTCAATTCCCAAGTCACCAAAGATCCTTCTACAAGCATCTATCCACCTTTGGACCTTAATGGTTGGTTCCGTTCCCAAGAAAACCTTTCCTCCAAGAGCAGTGTAGTCCTTACACAGCTTAGCAAAATCCACCGGTTTTGGAGTTTGAACTTGAACTCCAACATCCACCGATGGCCCCGGAGCTGGCATCCTTCTCATGATCGAAGTCATCATAGCTTCGAACATAGCTGCATAAACAGCAGCCCCCTCAGTAGCACGGCCTTCCCTAGCAGCTGGTCTCCCTCTTCGACTCATTCCCAATATCTATAAAAAGGAATGGTCAGAACATCTTGAAAAACAACTGCTTAAAGGACTCAAACTCTTCTAATCGACTATATTATATATAGTAATCATCCATTAAAATACAATTACGTCTCTCATACGTAGTTACGTCAGCGAGCGTTGGGTAAAATCGATTAACCAAAGCTCCGATACCAAATGTGACGACCGCCCATGACCCCTGCACCGAATCTAGAGATAGTGCGCTGTAAAGTGTGCCAGGCGACCATGGACGATTGCCAAGGTAAATTAAAACAACAGAATCTATCGTATTACTCACAGCGCATGGACAAAATACAATAGAATATATATATAGTGAAGCTTCACAGAATAGAATCTCATCAATAAAACTTCATAATAGTTGAATACAAACATCTGAACAGTCAATACATCAAGCCTCACTACATAACACTCAGAGAATATACAAGCAGCGGAACATCCGGTACATATAGTAAGAAATAATATGCAAGCCTCCAGCTCGTCTTCGTCATCAGCATCGTGGAAAGCAAGAACAGCACCTGTCACCTGCTACCTAGTCTGCTCGTCCCAAAATGGACGAACAGCCCAAGTCAATAAGAGTTAAAACATAAAGCCTTGAGTCAGACAACAGCCTTAGTGAGCAGTAAATTAACTAACAACATACCAAAAGAGCATAAAGGAAAAGGAATAGGAATACAACCCTCCCACTCCACCTCTTTCTACAGTGATAGCCCCCAGACACACACTAAGTAGAAGCAAACATAGCAGAGCATCCAATGTAAAGTAAAGCAATTATCACTCGAGTCAAGGGCGATGTTTTCCAAGCACAAACCCCCAAGGCCTAAACCAAGATCAGATAAGCGCCCAGAAAACACTGCTCTTGAGACCGAATGACGATACAACCAAACATCCATGACTCTGGCTATCACTGTTATCATTGCTTCGATATCATCGTTAATTGAATGACCGGCTCATTCTTTCATCCGTCCGTCAAGGGCTAATGGAAACCCCGGTTCTAGACATAACTCCCGCACGTCATCGTGACCCGTGCCTAGGACTATCGAATCTGCCCAGAGTACTTGACTACCAATCAGTAGCCTTCAGGGACTATCGAATCTGCCCAACGTACTCTTGCTTTGAGCATGCTAGAACCTTCAACAACGATGAGATCTCAGCCTCCTAGTCATCCTCCTCGACGACTATTTCCATACTAGCTCAAGCGTCTCTCGAGCAAACCATTATCCTCAACTCGAACCATTTCACTGAGTTATAAACATGCTTGGAATGATCCCGTCTGGATTAGACCAAGGCTATCTCATATCATGCTTCGCTTCATCACATCCTCGCAAAGCCTCATCTCAACATCATCATCAAATCTATGCATAAGAGCTTCATCATCTGCTACATATGCCACAAGCAGCTTTCTCGATTCAAGAGCCTTTCTCTTAGCTTTTGAATCATATTCGGTCTAAATCAAATCATCAATCATCTAATTCATAGCAATCGATCAAATCAAACATTAATCCAAGTAAACAAGCATTCAAATATGATCTAAATAGACAATTATAACAATAATGGCAATTTCGTAATTAAAGAGTCAAAAGTCTAACAAGCATGAAATCATGAGCAATGTCTCTATAATCTTGATGAATGAACTTGCATAAGTTAACATGTAGTAAAATGGAGATCAAATCATCATGGACAATGGATCTATATGGATCTACACATATGATTAGGAAAATGCATGGAAATCTCTACTTTAACACCAAATCAAGCCAACGATCCGATATACTCCTTTGGATCCGTGTGAGAGATAATCACCACTCACCAAATCACCAAATCAACTCAAAAGCAACACACTTCAGATCTGGACAGCGAAGGATCTAACACGATCTATCACGAATCCGCTTTAAACGATGAAATCACTCTTCGAAGAATGTAGATCTTCAATCTAAGCTCTTCGATCTTCGATTTGATCTTCGATATGGATGGAAGGAATCACTAGATTAGAGTGGAGAAAAGAAGTAAAGAAGTGTAGAAGTCGAGCTCTCAAAATGGCAGCACTTCGTCGCTTCAAAATCCGGATCCCAAAAATGAAGAGAAACCCTCCTATTTATAGGCTGATTTCCCCTTAGGTCGCTCGGAGTTAGGTCATCCACGACCTACGACCTAAAACCCCCACGACCTAAAAAGCCCACGACTCAACAATACCACCCTACGACCTAACACTTAAGTGCTTAGCGAGCTAACGACTTAACACCTAAGCGCTTCTACGACCTACGACTTAACATACCCAGCGACCTATGACCCAATAATGCACGCGCGACCTACGACTTAACAAGTGCGCGACTTAACTGGGTAACTGACCTACGACTTAACTGCTTTGCCGACCTAAAACCCACACGACTTAACAAGGTTGCGGCTTAACAGGGGATACGACTTACGACTTAACTAAGACGTGACCTAACTAATCTTAGGTCGTCTACGACCTAACAAACCTGCGACCTTACTAACTTAGCCAGGATACGACTTAACTCCTTAAGTCGTCTAACGACCTAACTCCCTTAGGTCACCCACTGCTACCACCAGCTCCTTAGGTCGTTGCCGACCTAACTTCCTTAGGTCGCTAACCTGCCTATCTTCTAGGTCGCTAACTCCTAGGTCGGAAATCCTTAGGTCGGTCAAATACTATAGGTCGTCCCAAACTCATCAACGACCTAAACCAATACGACCTAACTACTAAGTCGTTAACTCTCTTAGGTCGCTGCCTTTCCTATAGGTCGCTCCAATACTTAGGTCGTTCACTCGACCTATCCTACCTCACGACCTAAGCTTATCACACGACCTATCTCCTATACGACCTATCCCAAACTCCTTAGGTCGCCAACCTCAACTTCTTAGGTCGCCTATCCTTCTTAAGTCGGTCAAATTCCCTAAGTCGCTCACGATCTAATTTCTACTCGACTTAAGCTTCGAACGACTTAAACCCTAGACGACTTAACAACATTATGACCTAATGATAATAGTTTTACGATGTTTCTATCCGTAAAAATACGGGTCGTTACAAATAATATCCTCTTACTGATTTTTGGCAATAACTCGATCGATTCTCAATGAAATCGAGCGTCGTTAATTTCTAAAAATACTATAGGTTAATACGAACAACTTCTGTTTTGATGGTAAAGGCTAATTGTAGATAGATTGAGAGATGATGATTTTTAAATGGAGAGGATGGAGTTGTTTTCATTTCTGGACATTGGAAAATAAATAGAGAAGAAGCATAGCCTTGCTCGTATGCCTGAATATATATATATATATATATATATATAGACACACACACACATACAGATGCTTCTCTACCTCAAATGCCAAGGTGACCAAGGAATCAAATCAAATGAGACAATGAAGGACAAAGGGGCTGCAATGGTGAAAAGAACATGGGACAATGGTGGCTGGAAGGAAAAAAAAGGTAGACAAAATGGTTGCTGCTGGGAAAAGGCTCTGTGTACTAATCTGAAGGCAAAACGGGGCTATGTTTACTTGTAGTGATTTTGTTTTGGTTAAGTTTGGGTGTCCGCTACCCCATACTACGTTCAGCCGCAAATGATAGAAAATAGGATGCGATGGTGCAAAACAATGTAATGTGATGCCAAAAAAACACACTGGTTATCAAGCTCTATTAAATTTCAAAAATACGGACATTTGTCGTATAAATCGTCAAACGAAAATTTAGTTATTTTCCTAATTAAAAATTATGGAAAAATTATATAAATTAAATTAAAAATTCGTCATCAAAAATTGAACAATTATTGGAACATAAATTTTATTATAAAAACCCTAAATCCAATATTTAAAATTAATTAAATAGTCCAAAAATCAATGTAATAAAATTCTGGATCGTTACACATGTTTTAGTCATTTTCGCCTATGAGGCTGGAGTTATGTTTCACCTTTTAGAAAATCCCACTTGGAATGCTAGCACTACCCTCCAAACAACAATACAATGCCAGCATTCATCCATAAAGGTTGTTTTGGGACTGAACAAACCGAAGGCACTACTTCTACTACATCCATTTTGGAATCACCCTTGGGATTTGTAGCAAGTAGCCCTTGCACTTCAAAAAACTCCGTCTTTGATTCCATCATCTTTAATATGTTTCTAATTCGAACGCTTATATGCCAGTTCGAAGTGATTTTCAGATAACATATCTGATCCCGATCTCTCCGACCGACAACCGATAGTTTTAACACTAGCCAAGATTTGATAGTCGGTTATTTAACTATCAAATAAGTAAACAATCCAATCAGAGATTTAACTTCATATGGAACCCAAGCATGATTAAGCACATAGCAACCACTAAGCCTCTTTAATTAATCCTTTCATTAATTAAAATCAATTTTTAAATACTTGTATCAAAATACTTTTGCAAAGATACACATATGTATGCTACTCATTCCCTATTCATTTATACTATTTCAATGCTTGGCAAAATATCCATACACTTAGCTCATCTATATAAGTATATTCACAAACCACTATACTTTCTATACGTAGAAAATATAACTTTATATTTATCTCAACAGTATAAATATATTAACAAAATCTTAAGAAAGATTTCACTTCTAAAACCATACTTGTTTGGGTTAAAAAAATGTCATTTAAAACATTGATAACAATGAACCCCAAATACTTTTGGTGTAATCAAATGGATCATAGGGAAACTAGACCAAGTATATTTACCACCACCTCCTGATTTCAAACTTGTATTATCCCTCGATTAAAAATGTAGTCGGACAAGTTAGTGTACTATCCTTACTTCGACATACATTCTTACTTCCCAGGGTAGGGACAAGTTTCCCTACCTCGGAATTTGGTGTTAAGTATGGAAATGATACTTTTCATACCACCATAATTTAAAATGACATTTATAGAAATCAAATCTCATTCCTTTAATAAAACTCCTTTTTATAAATATTTGTAAAACTCCTTTTATAAATCTTCAAATTTATTTATAAATCTCCTTTTATAAATCTCCAAATTTATTTATAAAACTCCTTCTATAAATCTCTTTTTTATTTATAAAACTACTTTTATAAATCTCATTTACTTATCACAATCCTTTGGTTCCAAATCGGACTAAATACTTTCCATAAAACGGTCATTCCATATATCACTATAAATTCATATATGTGATTTTTTTTCCAATTTATAAAAATGATATCATTTCCCTTTTATAAAATACCATTTATAAATCTATTCTTTTATTTATAAATTACCATTTATAAATCTCTCTTTCCATACAACATTTTTATATAAAGCATTTCATAAATCTATATTTCAAAATATTTCTATCTTCTTTAAAAACAGAATTAGTTTATTATAAAAGGTAAATTCCAATATATTTTTCTTGATAATAGACATTCATTATTATATTAACTTTCCTGTAAAACAAATACTTCCCGAAATACTTTTAAAATATTTCTATATAAATTAGAAAAGACTAACAAAAAGCTTCAAGTAAAATGGAGAAGTTCAAAAACCATTATTAAATAAAATTCCATAGAAAATTCCAAAAGTTACATTAAAAACCATTCTTCGAATCAAAACCATTTTCAAATCAAAAAAACAAATAATAGTTTTTAAAAATGTTATAATGAGGTCTAGTGCTACCATAGCACTTAACAAGTGCTTTCCATATAAATGTAACAAGTGTAATAACAATAAGGCCGAGATCAAAATCACATCCAATAAGGCCAAACTATCAAGCTTTTAGCATTCAGTCATTTATATAATAAATATATAAATGCAATTTAAAATCAATAGTAGCAAGGAACCTGGATTCCTCTACAAAACTCCATGTATTTTATTTCATAAGCTATCCGCTTTCCCAAACGAGAATTCAACCAGACCAACCAAAGAAATCAACCAAGCATACAAATAACAATTATACCAACATATATATCATACAGTGTTCATCCAAAGGTGAGTTAACTTACCAAAATTCCAACCAATGCTTAAGCGTTCCTGTTTGATCTAAAATCGATTGGCATTCGATTTTAGCTCAAATTTCTACTTTCTCGAAATTTAACGAATTTAGCTCCATGCACATATAACGCTTCTATAAACATAGCACAAAAGACTGCATCTCGATTCGACCTCGAATGTAGAAGATATGAATTTTATAAGATTTGAGATTAAAACTTTAATTAATTATGTAATTAACTTCACTAATTACCATTAATCCTTCTTCCCCTTTTTCCCAATTCACATCCTTGTACACACACACACAAACTGTGCATTAACCTAAAGCCACATGTTCATGCACACCCCTTTATCGACCAGTAGTCCACGAATTCGACCACGGAAAGTTGCTACCAACTCCACTTCGCGCCAGCTTCGCAACCATGCCTCAAACTCCGGGCTCAAAACTCTTCATCCAATTACAACCTACAAGATGAGTCCCCACTTCAAATGTCACATTTTGCTCTGGCCAATCGAAGGTGATGAAAACTTGTAGGAAAATGCTCCTCGACCTGAGAAATACGTTGGTATCCTCCGTTTTGCCTCTACCTCCCTAGCTCTGATAAAAGGGAACCCTAGACACGGCCAAAAATGTCGATCTCCCCCAATCACCACTGCTTACCACCAACCCTACATAGATTTGAAGCTCTCTCTCCCTTTAGTTCAACGGATCCAACATTGACAATTTTCGTTAACCGTTGCTCAAGGTTTAATTTAGGGAAGGGAGGTGGCTATATTTCGTTCATTGTAAAAATGAAAAAGAAAAGAGGGAGGAGTGAATGAAAAGAGAGGGGTAGGGGTTATTTATAATATATTATATATTATTATATTTAATTCTTAATTTTAATCATTGCACGTATCGAGCTCGCACGATCACACAACACGATCAATCGTAACAAACTCGTCGATGTATATCGTCTTATTATTTTGGTTCTGATGGCATTAATTTTGTCAAAATCTGAGACAGTGCCTCTGAATGGTAATTTTATGCATTTCTACCGTTTATCGATAAAATGATTTTTGGTCTCATTATCGATATTTCTTCAAACTGTTTATTTCTGTAAATACTTTTCTATAATAATTTATTAATTAGAAGGAGTTATTCAGTTTTTTAAAATCAATTATTTAAATATTTTTAATTAATTAAATATTTACAATCAAAACGATCAAATTCTAGGTCGTTACAAATACAATTGTTGGAACTAGGCTAGCTCGCAACGGAAGATATGAGTGATTTAAAAAAAATTCCCTAATTGGGCCTATAAAGTCTAATGTATGTAGAAAATTTCTAAATTTAATTTAAATAAAATATTTTATTTAATTTAAATTTATAAATAATGGACGGGATTTTATTTAATTATGTTTACTTAAATATAATGATACACATATGTGTCATATAAATAAATATATGTATGTGTATGGGTAACATAATAATCTGTGCAAAGTATAACATGCATGTACATAAATGTTGGGATATTCATCGCAATGGACATGTTAGCTCATCTTATATGTATTGTATGTTGTCCAAATATATGTATGTATATATAAACTGGTTATTTAAAAAAATATTAAAACAATATAAATATCTATATCTATATATATGTATGTATGTATGTATTGCATGTATGTAAAATATTAATGGTATATATATGTATATTAAATTAGATATTAACTAAATAAATGACTATATAAATATATATATATATATATTTGTGTGTGTGTGTGTGTATATAAACGTACGTACGTACGTACACACATACACACACACATATATATAATATGCACTGTTTTTTAAATATAATATACACATATATTATACAGTAAGAAAATAATATGTATATATATATATAAGTATCTATATATAATTAAGTATTTTTAAATATGTTATCTAAACACACACACACACATTTATATAATTATATCAACTATGAAAATTAAATATATTTTATAGCATTCTAGATCGAATAGATAGCACATAAATTTTTTAACTATAATTTTATATTATTAAATTATTTATATGTGTATTAATTAGCAGAAAAACATTAAAATAATATTAAAAATATTTTTGTGATTTATATTTCAAATTTTAAATTTAAAAAAAAGCATAAATTATTTTATAAGATCATGAAAAAATTCCACAACTTTCCGAGTCAAAAATTATTATTTTTCTAATTATTTATTGTTGATCGCATATATAAATGATTTTATATATATAAAAGCTTTTATTTCTAAATTCATCGATTTTGGCCAAGAGATAATATGATGATGAAGTAATTTTATAAAATTTAAAATATAATTTTCAAACTTATATTATTTTATATGAATTATTCAACTTATATTTTGATTAAAATAATATTAAAAATAGTAAATAATTATTAGAAAATGCTTTTCTATTACCTAAAATTGTAATTAGCATAAATTTGTATATAAAAAATATAAGATCAATTTTTAACATGATATGATGGCATAATTAACTATAAGTCGTTTAATTTATGTTATATGACATATTTATATAAATATAAATTAATTAATAAAATAATAAACTTATAATAATTTGGCTGTGTATACATCGAACCTATATAAAAATTGCTTTTTTTGTACATACATGTAACCGTTCAATATGTGACAACATTGATACATATAGGAATCTCACTTAACTAACAATATAATTATGATATATAAACAAACAATAAAATATTATACACTAATCATAAGTCATATGAAATAGTAAACACATACTAAAACCTATGCCTTGAAGTACATCTTGCTATGATGAATTTCCTTCCTTAGAGCTTTTCTCAATTCGGTAGATTGCTTATCCTTGAATTGTAACTATCCAATAGTTGTTACTTTAAAACTGATTTGAGAGGAATTTTGTTGGAACTCCTATGTAGGTGAATTCAGCCAGCGAAGATGGAAAATGGCAGACAAAACAAGATCCATATGCATTAGGGTTAGGAGTCCTTAGTGGAAGGAATAGAGAAAAAAGGTGGATCATATCTCTTACCCATTCTTCTTAAATCTGAGCCATCCATCTAAAATACCCCTAGCCCATTTTTTAGTTTCCCCTTACATCCTTATTATTGTCGAAATATATCACTATACATCATGGGCTAATAGCCCATTTAGGTCCAAATAAATATTGCTAATTAAATCTGACTTAATTGGTAATGACCCTAATTTGATCAACAATATTTAGAACATTTAATTAGATAACTTAAATGAAATAATCTAGATGGTTAAGGGATTGAGATTTGTTAATTAATAATGGGCTATGCTTCAATGAATGTGTAAGCAAGAGAGAATTAAAAATAAGTAAATAAGAGGAATATGGTGAGGGCAAAATAGGAATAGCCTTTGTTCTTATACCCTAAACCCTTCCATCCTTCATTTCTTATTCATTTTAGTATTCATAAACAAAACCAAACCATTAGTGAGCTCGACCAACCACCATTAAGAAGATTCAAGAAGAAGAAAAGCTAGGATTTAAGTAGAAAGCATAAGCAAATCAATCAAAGAGCAAATCTCAACCTTCTTAACACCAAGCCAAGGTGAATAATTTGATTTACATCTCACTTTTGATAATGATCTCGGTTACAAGGTTTGATCCGAATTATTTGGCAAATAATATGCCATCTTATGTTTGGTTAAGTGGATATATATGCTTGTTGATGATTTATATTGTTTCATATAGATTTTATGATAAGTTTAGATTGGAGAACCTATTAAATGACATCCAAATGATTGGCGTTTGTGACATATGATCAAAAACATTATTTTAGAAGTGGGCTTCAAGTTTCATAATTTTCTAAGTTATTGTAGATTTATTATGAATTTCCTATAAAAGAAAATAGTTAATATTGGATTTAAATTATTAAAGGCAATTATATAATGATTTTGGGTCTGAAATTTACATATGTTAGGAAACATATTAAAAGGAGTTATGGTGATTTTTGGGGAATTCTCCTAAATATTTTATTATGGTTATAAAAATTGTTTAAGTTAAGAGACTTAAATGTTTTATCAAGGAGAAGGGCTTATTTGTTAAATATTTTTAATTGATAATTTTGAATTTGGCAGCCATTTAGAAAAGGGTTTTGATAAAGAAATGGCAACCAATTACATTTTGACAAATTAGGTAAGTTAGGTGAAAAGAAATTACTTTGAAAAGCATAAAATCAGTTTTGCTTGGATTTACCACTTTGCCACTTCCATTTGCTAGCTTTCGTCATCATACCTCCACTAATGAACGGATTCGAAACTAATGCACATGGTATTAAGAATTTGATACATAGTGCATTGGAAAAAGGCAGAAGGGACCGTGTCGAAACCATGCTTTCGAAAGTGTAGAAGTTATTCTTATAAGCTTTCCAATCCTTTACTTACTTTTGTTTATAAAAGATGCTTTCGAAGTGGTTGTTTTTAACTTGTCTTTTGTTTAAAAGAAGAAGCTTTCGAATAAGTTGCCACTTGCTTTTGTTTTTAGAAAGGAGCTTTCGAAAGAGTGGCTGCTTGCTTTCGTTTTAAAAGAAGCTTTCAAAAGGATAGCCGCTTTTGAACCTATTTGATACCCATACTACCGCATTCATACCTTTCGAATTATTTGATGTCGCTTTTCTTTATAGCCTTAAAACAACGTATTTGAAAGGGTGCTTTCACCTTTTTACTTAAGTCGCTTTCTTAATGCTTTCAAAAGGGTCCTATAGCTACTTTTAAATGGTTTCGGAGGCAATGGTTTTGAGGTTAGGTTTCAAAGCTATCCTCTTCTCCAATTCCTTTATTTGGATTAAAGCTTTCGAAAAGGATACTTTTGCTTCTATTTTCTTTGACCCAATGGTTATATTATATGTAAAACCCAATGCTGTCAAAAGACATAATTTTAAAAGGTTTCAAAGCAATGTTTCCACAATCCTTTACTTGAGCCTAATACTTTCGAAAGGTATATTGTGAATGTTTTGAAAGATATGTTTTAGTATTTCGAAAGAAGGGTCTAATGCTTTCGAAAGGTAAGTATAAATGATTTTGAAAGAAGATGTATAAGGTTTTAAGTAAGGCTTTTGGAAGGGTATTTTCAAAGATTTGAAAGGTATTGCTTATGGTTTTAAAACAAGGGTTTCGAAGGTTTTTCGTTGGCTTCATGGCCTAAAGTTTTTAAGTTAATAAGGGTTTTAACCTATTTTGAAGGGATAGATAATCTCACTGATTAGACTTCATCAACATTGTTTTGTGTAAAGCATATATCATGGCATAAGTATTTTGAGTAAAAGCAAAGAGTATGATTTCCTTGTTTTATAAAGATATGATTTCAAGGATATACCATTTTTAAAGATTATTTACAAGGAAATGAAAATTTTAATAGGGTAGTTAACCCTAAGTTTATGATTCGGATATTAGAAGATTAGATGGGACAATGTATGGTCGCGTCCTATACTTTAACTATTATCCCCTAGCTAAAATAAGTCCAAAATTCTAGTGTGTGGGGCTTTGTCACAGATGGGACAAAAATAATGTTACACACAGAAGGGAATATACAGAGTAAAGATAGGTTATTGGTGAGCCTGAAAAACAATTAGAATCAGTTGAACCTAGAAGAAGAAAGTTAAGGGTAGATAGCCCAATACTATGTCTAACTGAAGTTAGACTATTGATTTTATCTAGTAGGCCCGAGTCAACCAGTGGTTAATAGATAGCCAGATAAACTATAGTATGGACAGGCAGTCCACTGATTTCCTGATTATTATGCATATATGTATTTGCTATTATTGTTACAATCAGTTTGATTGCATGATTTTGATTTGCAAAAGATATGATTTTAAAATGATATTAGTGAGGGAAACCAATTCTGCTAAGCGGCGTGGTCTCACTTAATATCAGTAAATCGAGATGTAAAAGTATTATTCACACCAGGCTTTATGTCTGGCTCGAAGTTTATGTTTTTCCCCTTAAACTCTCGGGTGCCCAAAATTAATTTGAGTAGATTGAGAGTTAAGGTTTTTTCAGGTTTAATAGGTTGGACGAATAAGCTTTCGAAGACATGCAGGAGACAAAGCTAGCTATGTAGGAGTAGATTAGTAGTATTTTCGATGTGATGTATTTATGATTGATATGTCTATCTATTTAGTAATCTGATCATCCAAGGGGTATCTTCATATGTCGCTATTGGCATAATTTGAAATAATTATATTTGTTCAAATCCCGAGAATCATTTTGGAATTATGTAACTGAATGTGAAATATGGATTTGAAATGTAATCAAAAAAGTATTTTTTGAAATCCGTGTTGATTTAATTTCATATTCACGTGCTTATGATATTATGGATACTATTAACATTTCCGTATTTTGTTAGCGGAAGTTAATACTATGGATGACTGTAGTATCTGTAGCGCTTAACTATGGGCCTAAAGACAGGAGATGTTATAACTTTCTATCAGAGCATGGGTTTATGAAAATTTAAAAGAAATTTTAAACTTTAAATGATTTTGAAAACATAATCTTAAGGTATTAGAGAAAATATTAGGGTATGGGATAACGCAATAATAACGGACTTGTATTTGTTATATATAAGTATACGCTTTGTCTCTATTCTCCCATCTGTCTTAGGCTATTCTTCTGTATCATACAAAGACACGAATGCAGCTTTAAGGAAGTAAGATATGGATGCTAGGAGTGGAAGAGTTAACCTTGGTGGAGGAAGCACCACAACCAATGGAAATGCTAGACCAAACAATTGAAGGAATCCAGGTTGGGCACAAACTTCTAAGGTAGGTGCTGGAGTGCTATAACATCCCCACTTGGAGACCCAAAACTAATGGCTACGGATGCTGCAGTCATCCATAGTTATTAATTCTCGGTGACCAAATGCGGTAATGTTAGATACATTGATAGAACAGAAACACATGGATATGAAAAAAAAATTAAAACCATTAAACAAATTTCTCATTCCATTTCAATCATATTTCAAATTCATTACATAATCCCAAATTCGAGAACCACGTTCAAAGAAAATATAATTATTACAAAATATGCCAAGAGCGACATATGAAGATGCCCCTTAGATGATCAGAGTCTAAACATAGGCAATTAAACAACTTTGCCTTTACAACAAAAACACATCGGAATTAAATAGAAAAGAACTCCTATTAGCTAGCTTGCCTCCTGCACGTCTCCGGAAGCTTATTCATCTAAAGGAGAACCTGAAAACCTCAACTCTCAAACTACTCAAAATCAATTGAGCACCCAAGAGTTTAAGGGGAGAACATAAACTTCGAGTCATACATAAAGCCTGGTATTAATAATAGCTTACCATCTTGAACCATTTAGATATCTAGTGAGACCATGCCGCTTAGCAGAATGAGTTTTCCCCTCACTAGTATCTTACCCCAAAAATTTATAATAACCATATGCTATGCTCTTGCATCCACAATTATTAAAAACATAGCAATTGAAAATATCATGATGATATGCAAATAAGTAAAATACCCTAGATTTCCCATCCCCATTTATTCGACTATCTATCTCAGTTATAGTTTCTAGGGTCACTATTACCCTATTAGTTTTCATGGGCTGACTAATAACATGTTCAAAGCTTATGGACTATCTGTCTGGTCTCATAGGTTTCATGGGATCACTAAGACCCTATTGGCCCCTGCCAATAACTTCATTCAATTATTTCATGGGTTCTCCCTGAACCTATTGGTGTCTTCAATAACTTCTCTTAATCATAGTTTTCATGGGTTGACTATGAATCTATTGATCTCTATCGATAACTTTATCCGGATATAGTTTTCATGGGATCACTACGAACCTATTGATCTCTGTCAATAACTCTCTCCAAACATAGTTTTCATAGGTTTACTATGAACCTGTCTAAACTGACAACTTCTTGATTAGTCTTTGGTCATCCTATATTCTGGTCTACCTGACCTCCTAGATGAAATTCTACTCATACATGAGTTAACTCAATTTATATTCACTACTGGGTCAACCTAGCTGGTTATTCTGCCCTTCCTCCCTAACATACAATTATGGGTCCATTATATAGTGAATATATTTATAGAAGAAGCATATACAGTAACATAACAATACCAACATTTATGGTTTAATACACTTGAAATCATTTCCACATGAAATTTGTTTAATACCTTTAACTCGTTATTTTTATCAAGGAAAGCTTCTTCAAAACTCCAAAATTAAAAGCCATTTCAAAGCTATTTTATAGTGCCATGGGTTTTCTTTAAAAAAATAGATTAGGTTCTTTGTTTTGAAAGCTAACGCTTTCCAACCATAGACCATTACTTTCAAAACCATTAAAACATATCTTTCAAAATCATTCAATTCTTCTTTTCAAAACACTTAAACATATGCCTTCAAAACACTTTAAAATATCTCTTTCGAAAGCATCAAACCTTCCTTTCGAAAGTATTAAAGCATATCTTTCCAAATTATAGAAGCATAACTTCGAAACCATTTGAAAGTACCTCTTTCTAAACCATTGGGTTTATTCTTAAAAATAACATTTGGGTCAAAGTGAATATAAACGAAAGTAACCCTTTCGAAACCATAAACCTTTAAGTAAAAGAGTTTGGGGAAAACAGATGGCTTCAGAACCATCCTTTCAAAAGCGTTAGTCTTTAAGTAAAACAATTGGAATGATAGCTTCGAAACACCTTTCGAAACCATTGCCTTTGAAACCTTTAGTTTAAATGGCTACTGGAGCCCTTTCGAAAGCATTGGGAAGCTGCTTGTTATATTTATAAAACAAAGCTTGGCTTTCGAGCTCATTGAAAACTTTTAACCATTTGAAAGGTATAAAGACGGCAGCAAGGTTTCGACTTGGTTCAAAACTACCCTTTCGAAAACTTCTCTTTAAAACATATTATACGACAACTCATTCGAAAGCTACCCTTTAAACAAAAAGGTGGCAGCCCCTTCAAAAGCTACATAAACGCAATTCAACCCTTTCGAAAGCATCCACTAAAAGCTAGGCAAGCAGCATTTCGCTTGAAAGCAAAACAAAGACCTTCGAAAGCTATTTAAAATGACCTCGACCCCTTCAAAAGCATGGTTTTGACTCTATACCTTCCGCTTTTCTCCAATCCTCTACGTACCAAAGCATCGATACCATGTGTTTTGGTTTTGACTTGGTTAGGAGCGGAAGTATGGGGTCGAAAGTTAGCAAACGAAAGTGGCGAAGTAATAAATCTGTACAAAACTGTTTTGTTGCCTTTTGAAATAAATGCTTTTCAACTAACTTTCCTATTTGTAAAAATATAATTGGTTGCCATAACCTTTACAAAAATATTTTCTAAAAGACTATCGAATTCATCCAGAATTAATTAAAAATAATTAAAAAAGTCCTTCCCTTTAACAAAGCAATTAAGATATTTAAGTCCTTCAACTTAATTAAATTAATTCACTTAGGAAAAATCCCCAAAAATCATCATAATTCACTTTTTATATGTTATCTAACATATAAAAATTTCACACCCAAAATCCTTTATATAGTAGCCGAAATAAATTTTTAAACCCAATCATTTATTTCTTCCTTCAAAAATTTATAATAAAGGAATGAGAAGTTCATCCACGGATTGAAACTCGAGCTTGCTAAAGCAACTTACCACATATTAGGAATCTGTGCGATGCAGTTGTTGAGGTGGCTTTGAGGCAGAATGAGATTCTTGCTTTTCTTGATGGTAACAAAGCGGAGGAAACTTAAGAAGGGTAGAACCAGACGAGAAAGTTTGTCCATAAGAAAGGCGCTTAGAAAGGAGGAGTAGCGAAGAAAAGGAAGGCCAGTGTAGTTGGCTATAAGTGCGATAAAAGAAGGGACACTATGCTCACGAGCGTCGAACAGGCAAAGGGAAGAAAGCTGCTGACAAGAAAGGAGTAAAATGCTTCAACTGTGATCAGGTTGGACATTATAAGAACCATTGCAAGGAACTAGCCAATGATGGAAAAGGAAAGATGTTTGCATTGGAACTAGCTACCTCAAGACCAACAGTTGAGGAGAAAGGAAAAGTTGTGTTGGGAGGTATGCTTTTGATTCATAGTGTATCAGTTAGAGTTCTATTTGATACTGGTGCATTACATTCTTTTATATCTCATTGTTTGATAGATAAGCTTAACCTACAACCCTCATACCTAGTTACTTTCTTAAGGGTTGTGAACCCGATAAGAGGGTATGTGATTCTGGGGATGAGATTCAACCACTTAGAGTTTGAATTGTTAGGTCAGGTATTTGCTTACAGTTTGAATTGTTAGGTCAGGTATTTGCTTACAGTTTGAATGTATTTGATTTCGTAGGGTTCAGAATTATTTTGGGTATGGATTGGTTAAGTATATACGATGCTAGGAAATTTTGCCATGATAAGAAAATATCCCTTAGACACCCTAGTTGTAGTGATCAGATTATATACCCCATAGAAAACCTTAGTTTTGAGGTTAATGCTTTATTGAGTGTTATGGAGGTAGAAGACGAGCTAATCTGACTTTCCATTGTTAGAAAATTAGCAAATGCCTTTAAGCCCATGATAGGACTACTACCGAAATGAGCCATTGAGTTTCGGACAGATTTAGTACAAGGAGCAGAACCGGTGAGTAGACTGCTAAGTAGAATGACACCTACCAAGATGAATGAGTTAAAGGTGCAGTTGGTGGATTTAGAAGGTAATAATTTTATAAGACCAAGCAGTTCGCCTTGGGGAGCTGCCGTAGTGTTTGCAAACAAATCAGACGAATCATTGAGGTTGTGTATCGATTATCGTAAGTTGAATGAGAAGATGATAAAGAACCAATATCTATTACCTAGAATTGATGATTTGTTCGATCAGTTGAGTGGAACCAAAGTATTTTCCCGTTTGGATTTGGCAACATGATTCCATCAGCTTAGAGTAGTAGAGGATAGTATTCCTTTGACGACATTTAAGATTAGATATGGATCGTACGAATGTTAGTGATGCTGTTCGGACTAACTAATGCACCAGAATTCTTCATGGACTTGATGAACAGAATCTTCCAAGAACATCTGGACAGATTCGTGTTAGTATTCATAGATGAACTTTTGGTATACTCTATGCATAAAAGAGAGCATGAAATTCATCATAGAGCGGTGCTTGATACATTGGGGGCAGCATCAACTGAAAGCGAAAATTTCAAAGTGTCATTTTCGGAAGGAGGAAGTGAGGTTTCTTGGTCATGTAGTCTCAAAGAAGGTTTTGTCAGTAGATTCGGCTAAGATCAAGGCAGTGAATAGTTGGAAAAGACCCGAGATAGTGACTGAGCTAAAGAGTTATCTTGGATTAGCTAGTAATTGTTGGAGATTCATTAAGGATTTTTCGCGGATAGCGGCACCGATGACTAAGCTAACTCGGAAAGATGTGAAGTTTGTCTAGGCTGATAAGTGTGAGGAGGCATTCCAGAATCTGAAACATTTATTTACTAATGCACCCGTGTTAGTTGTTCCAGAAGGGAATCAGGACTTAGTGGTGTATATCATGGTTAGGAGCTGCGTTAATGCAAAGAGGTAAAGTGGTTGCCTATGCTTCTTGATAGCTCAGACCGCATGAAGTTAGACACCCAACACATGATTTGGAATTAGCTGTGTTAATTTTCGCATTGAAGGTGTGGAGACATTACCTTTTGGGAGAAAGATTCGAGCTGTATACGGATCATAACTATTGAGATATTATTCTCTCAAAAGGAGTTGAATATGAAACAACACAGGTGGTTAGAGTTTTTCGCCGCTTATGACTTTGGTATTGAGTACACACCAAAAAAAGGGAATAACATTGCAGATGCACTTAGCAGAAAATATTTAGGAGTATTGACTACATGTGGAGTATAATGGAGATCCGAGGCTAGTTCTAGTCAAGAAATCGCTACGTTGTCATGTTTAGAAGTCCGACCGGTGATAATCGAAAGGATTGCTTCTAAGCAAGGAGAGGATCCGTTATTAGCTGAACGAATTAGAAAGTTAATGGATGGAACATAGAGTAATGTCTTGAAAGATTTCAGCCTTGATCAGAAAGAGTGGTTGAGGAAGAAAGGAAGACTATGTGTTCCAAATGTAGGAAATATTAGGAAGGAAGTACTTAGAGAATGTCATCGTTCGAAATTCACTATTCACCTGGGAGGAACTAAGATGTATTAGGATATGAAAAGGAATTTCTTCTAGGAAGGTATGAAGAGAGATGTAGGCTTGTAGGTGAGGCAGTGTTTGAACTGTCAACAGGTAAAAGCCGAACATCAAAAACTGAGTGGGTTACTTCAGCCTATAGATGTTCTAGTCCGGACATGAGATTCTATCTCAGTGGATTTTATAGACAGGTTGCCAAGGTCGAATCGAGGAAATGTAAGTATATAGGTCATAGTGGACAGGTTGACCAAGAGTACCCATTTCATTCCAATTCAGTCACCAGGAGGACATCATTTTAGCTAAATTGTTTGTGAAGAACATAGTTAGACTATATGAAATTCCTAGTAGTATAATAAGTGACAGTGATTCCTTATTCACTAGTGAGTTCTGGAAGAGTCTACAAGAGACTTTAGGTACCAAGCTAAAGATGAGTACCGCTCACCATCCGCAAACATATGGGCAAACAGAAAGAGTTTACAAAGGCTTATAGGATTTGTTAAGAGCTTGTGTGCTAGATTTCGGAGGATAATGGGAAGACCATCTACACTTAGTCAAGTTTTCCTATAACAACAGTTATCAAACTAGTATAGGGATATCACTGTTTGAAGCTTTGTATGGAAGGCTACGCAAATCTCCCGTTTGTTGGTTAGAGACCGAGGATAGACTGATTCTTGATCTGGATTTGGTTAAAGAAGCTGCAGAAATGATTGAGTGAATTTGGGCTAGGGTAAAAGAAGCTCTGTCTAGGCAGAAGAGTTATGATGATAAGAGACAGA
Organism: Allium fistulosum; assembly: GCA_030737815.1. NCBI lineage: Eukaryota > Viridiplantae > Streptophyta > Magnoliopsida > Asparagales > Amaryllidaceae > Allium > Allium fistulosum. The sequence goes on from CM060902.1 coordinate 1,196,023,555, forward strand.
AAGACTTAGAGTTCTTAGTTGGAGATAATATTTTCATCAAGATGTCACCGATGAAAGTTGTAATCTGATTTGGAAAATCATGAAAACTGGCATCGAGATTCGTTGGACCGTTTCCTATTATTGAAAGGATCGGGAAACTCGCGTATAGAATAAACTTGCAGATTTATTTCGTAGGAGTCCACAATGTTTTTCATATTTCTCATCTAAGAAAGTGTATTCGAGATTCAGAGACGACTATTGCACCGACTGTGTTGGATGATCTAGTAGTGGAACCGAATATGACTATAATTAGAAAACCAGTTCGTATAGTCACGAGAGATGAGAAGAGACTGAGGAACAAGACAATCAAATTAGTCAAGGTCCAGTGGAGTGACGACGAAAGAGACTGCACTTGGGAAAGAGCGGGATTAGAGATACATATCCTGACTTGTTTTATGGTATGTTTTACATTTATGTTTGATTGTTGTGAACTCATCTTACTAATGAACTCATCTGAAATAAATGCACATGGTATCAAGAAATTGATACGTAGTGCATTGGAGAAAGGCAGAAGAGACCGTGTCGAAACCACGCTTTCGAAGGGGTAGAAGTTATACTTCTAACCTTTCAAATCCTTTACTTCTGTTTAAAAAGGTGCTTTCGATGGGGTTGTTTTTAACTTGTCTTTGTTTAAAAGAAGAAGCATTCGTATAAGTTACCATTTGCCTTTGTTTTTAGACAGGAGCTTTTGAAGGAGTGACCACTTGCTTTCGTTTAATAGAAGCTTTCAAAAGGATAGCCGCTTTTGAACCTATTTGATACCCATGTGGCAACATTCATACCTTTCGAATTAGTTAAGGCCGCTTTTCTTTATAGCTTTAAAACAACGTATTCGAAAGGGTGTTTTTGCCTTTTTACTTTGAAGCCGCTTTCTTAATGATTTCGAAGTGGTTATATAGCTGCTTTTAAATGGTTTTGGAGGCAATGGTTTCAAAAGGGTAGGTTTTGAAGCTATCCTCTTCCCCAATTCCTTTATTTGGATTAAAGCTTTCAAAATTGTACTTTTGCTTCTGTTTTCTTTGACCCAATGGTTATATTATATGTAAAACCCAATGCTTTCGAAGGAATAATTTTAAAAGGTTTCGAAGCAATGTTTCCATAATCCTTTACTTGAGCCCAATACTTTCGAAAGGTATAATGTGAGTGTTTTAAAAGATATGTTTTAAGTATTTCAAAAGGAAGGTTCTAATGCTTTCGAAAGGTAAGTATAAATGGTTTTGAAAGAGGATGTCTAAGGTTTTAAGTAAGGCTTTCGAAAGGGTGTTTTCAATGATTTCGAAAGGTATGGTTTAAGGTTTTAAAACAAGGGTTTTGCAGGTTTTACTTTAGCTTCATGGCCTAAAGTTATCTAAATTAAAAAGTGTTTTAACTTATTTTGAAGGGATAGATAATCCCATTGATTAGATTTCATCAACAATGTTTTATGTAAAGCATATATCATGGCATAAGTGTTTTGAGTAAAACAAAGAGTATGATTTCCTTGTTTTATAAAGATACAATTTCAAGGGTAAATCATTTGTAAAGATTGTTTATAAGGAACCAAAAAATTTAATAGGATAGTTAACCCCAAGTTTATCACTCAGATATTAGAAGACCAGATGTGACTAGTATAGGATCGCGCCCTATACTTGAGCTATTAGCCTCCAGCTAAAATAGGTCCAAAATTCCACCGTGCAGGGCTTTGTCACAAATGGGACTAAAATAATTTTATACATAGAAGGGAGTATACAGAGTAAAATAGGTTATTGGTAAGCCCGCAAAACAATTACGATCGGTTGACCCTAGAAGAAGTTAAGGGCAGACGACCCAGGATTGTGTCTAACAGAAGTTGGACTATTGATTTTGTCTGGTAGGCCCGAGTCAGCTAATGGTAAAGAGTTAGCCGGATAAAACTATAGTATCGACAGGCAGTCCATTGATTTCATGATTATTATGCATATATGTATTTGTTATTATTGTTATAATCAGTTCGATAACAGGATTTTGATTTGCAAAAGATATGCTTTTACAAGGATATTAGTGAGGGGAAACCCGTTCCGCTAAGCGACCGAGTCTCACTTAATATCAGTAAGTCGAGATGAAATAGTATTATTCACAGCAGGCTTTATGTCCGACTCAAAATTTTATTTTTTTCCCTTAACCTCTTGGGTGCTCAAAATTAATTTGAGTAGATTGAGAGTTAAGGTCTTTTCAGGTCTAGTAAGTTGGACAAATAAGCTTTCGAAGACATGTAGGAGGCAAAGCTAGCTATGTAGTAGTAGATTAGTAGTATTTTCGCTGTGATATATTTATGAAAAATATATCTATCTATTTAGTACTCTGATATATCATCCAAGGGGGCATCTTCATATGTCGCTCTTGGTATAATTTGTAATAATTATATTTGATCAAAACCTGGGAATCGTTTTGGGATTATGTAACTAAATATGAAATATGGATTTGAAATGTAATTAGAAAAGTTGTTTTTGAAATCTTTGTTTATTTTATTTCATATTCATGTGCTCTGGTATTATGGATACCATTAATATTGTCGTATTTTGTCACCGGAAGTTAATACTAAGGATGACTGCAGCATCTATAGCGCTTGGTTTGGGCCTCAAGATGGTGGATGTGACATAATTGCTTGTGATATCGCATGTCGATCGATATATTTATAACTATTATAAATATATACAATAATATTTATTCCTCGGATCATATTAAAAATTATATAATCGATATTTCATAAATATTAATTAATTTATAAAAATTATAAACTAATTAAATCGTTTGGTCTAAAGAGAGTTCATCTTTACAGTTGTGTGGCTTGTTAGATGTAAATTTGGTCAGCAGTTAACATTGAACTATTCAAATGTTAACATTCACATGGCACTTAGCGGGTGGTTTGACATTTTAGCCTAATTTATCACTTGCTTAGTTTCGTAAAATCCAATTTTAGTTTATTAAGCGTTAGCTGGTTGTGACATTTATTTACACCAATTCTCTTCGTCAAAATTATATCGCATTGGACTTATGGAATTTGATAATGGTCAAAATTCCAATATCATCCATATTCATCTATATTTGTCCAAACACAAAGTCCACATTTCAATAATAACAATTATTATTAACCGAAATGCTCTAGCCAGAGACTTTGAATTTGAGTTGACTTGAGTTGACCGTGATACTAACTCCATAAAATCGAGGAGACAAATCCTCTCTTGAATACTGCTTCACTTTCAATACTTCCACTCGACCCAATTATAGTCACTCGATGGGCGTCGTGCTATAATTTGCCTATAATTAAAGCGGAGCTTTCATATTGAAGATTGACGCTATTCTTAAGTCGAGAGAACTGTGTAAATCAATCACATCAATATTATCTGTTTGACCTTAGTTATATTAACCAATAGAAAACTATCGAGTGAGTCATTCCATAGTTATCCAATAACTATCAGTACTTAACCTCTTGGTGCTCTCAAAAGTTATGAGTAATACAATGTCCAACATTTGGAGAGCATTATGTACTCTAGTCTCAACGGATACATCGATATTCAGTCTCAATGCTTCTTGATTAGGAACATTTAAAATGGTATATTTAATTTTTATTGTGATAAATTACTCGTGGTTACCGCACTTTGTAACTACTATTACAAAACATATTATTTATGGATTTTCTATTAAATATAATTTTAGTTAAAATAATTAATTAACATAACACATTATACCAAGTATATAATAGAAAGAAAAACATATTCTATTTTGGAGAAGTTTGGTTATCATGTTAGAAATATGTAACAAATTACAGCATTTCCCCTAGGGCATACCCTAACTTTATCAACGGTTTGTGTTCTTTTTGCGTTGTATGATGCTAAGGTATATGGTATTATTGTCACGTGGTGTTGTTTTTTGTTTTGGTGGTGTAACTATATACAATCGATGTAGTTAAAAATATGCAATAAGAGAGTAACATTTTACATGTATAATTAATATTAGGATGCTTTAGAATTGATGGAAACAAAGCATGTTGCTTTTGATGGCATTTCTGTATCAAAATAGAGGTTGAAGTATAGAATGATTAAATCATGGCACAATAAACCTAAAACTTGCTATTGATATAGACTTTTCATACTAATTTTTGTTTCTCTTAATATCATCGTATTTTATGCTATATTTATGATTAAGATATTGCATTTAATGTTAAAATATAAAAACCATATTGCATGTTATATTTTATAGTGTATGAAAAGGTTAACAAATTCATAATATCATATCCTCCATTGCTATTTTTGATGCAAAATACTCTCTACATTCAATAATCATGAAGATAACCATTTCTTTTTCTATTGAGACTTCAGAAGTAATTAGTACTTCGACTCGATCAAGGACTTATTGTTGGATTGAACCAAGAACATTAAAGTGATATACGCAATCAACTACATATATTAGCAGAGTTTTTGACCATTGACCAAACTCTAGATATCTAATGATTCAGTGATGATGAAAGAAAACGTGCATAAAATATCATTACAAGGGATTAGAAACTGGATTTCATCTAAATGATCTATAAGCGATTGAACTTTCGCTCGATATTGTACTTCAATAAAGTTTGCAATAAGTTTTAGTATTTAAATTGTTTAAATATTGATTGAGCACCTAGTTCGCACCAATGAGTCAATACAACCATGTTATTAGCTAATTTCCGAGTTCAATATATTAAAATTAATTTATAAATGTTATAAATTAATAATAAATTTAATACAAATGTTATATTGAGTGGCATTTTAATTATTTATTTGAAGCTTTAAAATTAATCAAAACGATGTATAATTATTAATTGATTTAATTAGGGTATTGGCTTAAATAAATTAATTAAATAATTAACCAAAATGTTAAATTAGTTAGCCCCAAAGTTTGGAAGACTGGACATGGGCGGCAACCAAATAATAGGAGAGAAGGGCGCAAGAGGCTTGATCTCTTGATCTGAAGAAAGAGGTGATAGATATTTGATGTCTGTAACATCTCCTAACAACCATACTAGCCTCTCCGACTAGCAACCAATCTATATAAATCTGATATAAACATACCATCAAAGCAGATCAGGATAAGCCTCTCGAATCGTGTCCTCCGTCTCCTAAGTATTGTCTTTCTCGTTGTCGCTCCACTGAACCTTTACCAACTTGACTGTCTTGATCCTCAGCCTTTTCTCATCTCTCGCTACAACCCGAACTAGTTGTCTAACAAAAGTCAAATCGGGCTCTACTACTAAGTCCTCCAACTCTGTCTGAGGAATGGTAGCATCTCGATCATGCACATACTTATGAAGATGAGACACATGGAATACAATATGGACACCTGCCAAACTGCTCGGCAACTCTACTCTGTACGCGAGCTTTCCACTCCTTTCTATAATCTGAAATGGACCAATATACCTCGGGGTCAACTTTCCCGATTTCGCAAATTGTACCACGCCCTTCATCGGTGATTGTGACGCCCCACCTCTATGCTCATAATAACAAAGAGTATTAAAAGAAATACTGTCTATTATTACGAAGAATAAGGCTGGATAGGAGCGACCATCCGTAATTGGCCTTACACTAATATTGGTTATCTCGATAGGAGTGGTATATACTTTTTATTTTTCATCTATTATTTATTTACTCCCATCGACATATCCAATTATCAGTATAAAACAAACTACGATAGTTCATAATAGTTTAGGACATTAGATATAACAATAACACAGATAATATAATTGCGGAACACAGATAAAAACAAAAGTCCCATATATATATAACTGATGTCAGTTAATACATAGTTGACACAATACATACGATACAACTACAACTGTCGACTCTAGAAGTTATATATGCACGTACATTATCGACTAATATACATGAATACATATCGTTCTATACAATGACACGACTACTACAAAAGGACAATGACAACTTCAGAAGATACGAAAAGTCTTCAATTCCCGAACAGCAACTCAAAGAAGAAAATCTACAACCTGAAATAACTCGGGTCTGACCCGAGTATTACATTCAAAAGAAAATAATACCCAGGTCAGTCTAATTCAAACCAGTTTATTAGTGCATATAGGCAGTAATAATTTAAATAGACGACAGTCACAATAATTCTCGTCTATCCGATTCTTTAAACAAAGAAACCGGATAACGATCAATATAACACTTAACAGTGTTTAACAAAAATCAGCAGATTTAAATCATCAACAGAGATAAATAAACAATTTATCAAATCGACTTAATCAATTTAAAACTGTCAAATCTGATAGGGCTGCAGTACACGCACGCGTGTACTGCCTCGCCACTATTGCGGGAGATACACAAAAGCTCAGTGAAAGTCACAAATGATCACTAGGTCAAACCCCGAAATCGGGTTCACTCAAGAGCAATAAAATAATGTCACAAGGTCAAATCCAAATCGGATTCAACTCAGGTGTAATTCGAAAATCAAATTCGAATACAATCAAGTGGTCAAAACAGTCTACACAAATTCAAGGAGGCACCAAACAACACACAAAATGCAAAGTGTTCAAGACTGGTCAGAGAAACCATGATGCATCTCATTTCAACCATGCAAAGGAACAATGGAGTATAAACCCAGTATCAACAATATTTGGAGTGAATGCAAGACAGTGGCCAGAAACTGCAAGGGTAAAACTGCACCCAAATACAAATGTCACGAGTAAAGACCAAACAACATGGCTCAGGTGGGACTGCACATACAACAGGTGCAGCCACCCTGGCAACAAGTACGACAGGGATGAGCAGATGCAAGTGAAACAAATCAACAACAAAGGAACCAAACCCAAGATCAAAACAAGTGTGCAGGTCAGAACAGCAATGACCAAGGCTACAGTATACAAACTCGAGCTTATAATGAACATAAGATGGCCAGAGACGAAGCTCACAGGGGCCAGAGATTAAGGCATGCAACCATACAGTAACAACAACTGATGAACAAAGATAAATACACTACAGAAACTAAGTTCAGTGCTGCAGACATGGTTCAAGATGAAGTACCAAATGAAACAAGGAACCAGACCTCAATATAGTAATGATAGCAGACCTGAATGCAAGGAAGACAATGCTTGAAACTGTGCAAGTACAAAATGATGCAAAAAGATAGGTATCAGACTCCCCACCGAGAAACAATGGATCAAAGAAAAGTTCGAATTCAATGCAGACGCAAACAGGTCGAGATGAACAATTTGAAAGTAAACAAATTGTGAAAATATACAGAAGTCAAGTCTAACAGCCAAAGTTCAAATGACTCAAGTGAAGGTCCAAGACCACAGACCGGAGTTCAAGTAATTTCAGAAGATACAACATGAACAAATGGTAACTACAGATGTACAACTCGTAAATGAACATGTACAAGTGAACACATGCAAATATAACAGTGATGAACAGAAACAGTGAAAATTTCAAAGCCGTGAGCATCATTTAACCCACCCCGAAATCACAAGGCCAAAAGCATAATATCAACACAGTTAAAACCAAGTCGTGGCCCACCTCAAAGTGAACAAAGAAGTCAAATTTCAAGACTTGGCCAAAGCATCAAAATATCGCATAAACAGAGTCGAGCAAAATAACATTGCCAAACTCGATTCTGAAAATCAACAAAGCTGTGAGTGACCCAAAATCAAACCAACAAGAAAATGCAGACAACTACAAATCGACTTCGTTCAAACGAGATCAAAGGAACGAAGTCAAAGTGACCTCGCAAACCAACAGTGCCAGAAAACCCAGACAAACAAGGAGTTGAACTATACCACAGTTAAAATCGCATAAAAACAGAGAAACCGACTGCATTCAAAAGATTGGCTTGAATTAGATGTGAGTGATGGACACTCACCTTAGTTTGAAGAACACAAATTTGACGTCGCCGCCGAGGACAGCTTAAAAGTCAACCGATCAACCACGCAAGGAAAACGAGTAGAGTCGAGCGTCGTTCGATCGTGTTGTTGGATCTGGCGCCTTCGATTACACGGAGCTCTAGTTTGAGGGATGAAGGAGAGGGGCGAAGCAGCCACCATTTTTTCTTTTTCGATCGATTTGAATAATTTTAGGGTTACGAATCAATAAGGGGGAGCGGGTCAATCTTTATCACGACATCCAGATAAACAAGGGCCTCTATTCAATTTTTAAAGCCCACTTCTGTTCAACAATTTACTAAGGGATTTAACCCAATCTTTTATTAAAGAATTATACAAATCTAGAAAGAATTCCAATCGATTCAAAATTGCAACAGTAATCAACAACCAGTTTAATCGTCATTTTGACGATAAATACTTGTTGTAAAATTCAGGGTTGTTACAGTGATACTTTAATGAAAACTCGGTCTCCCACTAAGAACTCTTGGTCTTTACGCCTTCTATCTGCGTAAGTCTTCTACTTGGATTAGGCTTCCTTCATCCGTCCTTGGATTATCTCAATCTTTTCTGACGCTTCTCTAACTAAATCTGGACCTAAGACCAATCTGTCTCCAGTCTCTAACCAACATGCTGGCGATCTACATGGCCTTCCACACAAAGCTTCAAAAGGCGCCATTTCTATACTAGTCTGATAACTATTATTATAGGAAAACTCAATCAAGTGTAGGTGATCTTCCCATGATCCCTCAAAGTCCAACACACAAGCTCTCAATAAATCTTCGAGTACCTTATTGACTCTCTCTGTCTGCCTATCCGTCTGTGGGTGATATGCTATACTCATCTTGAGCTTGGTACCTAATACCTCTTGTAGGCTCCTCCAAAATTTGCTAGTGAATAATGCATCCCTGTCGCTGACTATGCTACTAGGAATCCCATGAAGTCTAACTATGTTCTTCATGAACAACTTTGCTAGAACATGTGTCGTCCTGGTGGACTTTATCGGAATGAAATGGGCACACTTGGTCAACCTGTCCACTATAACCCATATGCTTTCATTTCCTCTATTTGACCTTGGCAACCCGTCTATAAAATCCATCGATATCCAATCCTATTTCCAAACTGGAATATTCAAAGGCTGAAGTAACCCACTTGGCTTCTGATGTTCGGCTTTCACTTGTTGATAATTAATACACTGCCTAACCCACAAGCCAACATCCCTCTTCATGCCTTCCCAATAGAAGATCCTCTTCATGCCTTGATATACCTTGGTCCCTCCAGGATGAATCGTAAATTCCATCGATGACATTCTTCTAGAAATTCTTTCCTTAAGTTCTCTACATCTGGAACACATAACCGTTCCTTCTTCCTCAACCATCCTCTTTGGTCAAGACTAAAATCTTTTAGGTCATCAATCTTTGACCCTCCTTCAAGCCTTCTAATCTTTTCGGCTAAAACTGGATCTTCTCTCTGCTTAGAAGCTACCATTTCGATCAGCACTGGTCGAACTTCTAAACAAGATAACATAGCAGTACCCTGACTAGAACTAGAAGTAGATCTCAACTGCACACCACAACTGGCTAAAGCTTCTAGATCCTTCCATTCTATCAGCATTGCTAACACCACATTTTGATGTTTTCTACTGAGAGCATCTGCTATGTTATTTCCTTTCCCCGGGGTATACTCTATACCGAAATCATAAGCACCCAAAAAATCCATCCATCTCTGCTGCCTCATATTCAACTCCTTCTGAGAGAATAAATACTTTAATGACTTATGATCGGTATACAACTCAAATCTCTCTCCTAATAGATAATGCCTCCAAATCTTCAAGGCAAATATCACCGCAGCCAACTCTAAGTCGTGAGTAGGATACCTTACCTCATGCAGTCTATGCTGCCTAGATGCATAAGCGATAACTTTGCCCTTCTACATCAAGACTGCTCCCAATCTAGTGCCACATGCATCAGTGTAGACTACCAACCCTTGGTTACCATCTGGAACTAATAACACTAGAGCATTGGTCAACAAATGCATTGACTTAAGGAATGCTTCCTTACATTTGTCGAACCAAACAAACCTCACGTCCTTCTTGGTCAACTTAGTCAAAGGCGCTGCTATCCGTGAGAAATCCTTGATGAATCTTCGGTAATAGGAAGCAAGTCCAAGAAAACTTCTGATCTCGGTTACCGTCTCGGGTCTCTTCCAATTATTGACTGCCTCGATCTTAACTGGATCAACTGACAATCCTCCTCCAAAACCACATGACCAAGAAACTTAACTTCTCTCTTCCAGAATGACACTTGGAAAACTTTGCCTTCAGCTGATTTTGCCTTAGCTTCTCTAACACTACTCTAAGATGAATCTCATGCTCTCTTTCATCTTTAGAGTACACCAAAATGTCGTCTATGAACACCAACACAAACCTATCCAAGTGCTCTTTGAAAACTCGGTTCATTAAATCAACGAAAAAAGCAGGCGCATTCGTCAATCCAAATGGCATTAATAACCACTCATATGAACCATACCTAGTTCGGAATGCAATCAAAGAAATACTATCCTCCGCCACTCTTAGCTGATAGAATCCCGTCGCCAAATCCAATTGGGAAAATACTCTGGCTCCACTCAATTGATTAAAAAGATCATCAATCCTTGGTAGAGGGTACCTATTCTTGATCATCCTTTTGTTCAACTTACGATAGTCGATGCACATCCTTAATGACCCATCTAGTTTCTTCACAAACATCACAGCTACTTCCCAAGGCGAACTGCTTGGTCTGGTTAAATTTCTTCCCTCAAGATCCACTAACTACATCTTTAATTCCTTCATCTCTGTGGGTGTCATCCTGCTAGGTGGTCTACTAACAGGTTCAGCTCCCAGTACAAGGTCTATTCGGAACTCAACAGCTCGTTTCGGGGGTAATCTAGTGACCGCCTCAAATACATCTACAAACTCTCTAACCACGCGAATCTGACTAAGTTCTTCTCCAGCCTCCATGGCACTCAAGAAAACAGAAACACTCTTACTGGAATTCTCCATTGAGAAAATGATTCGGTTATAAGTATCTGGGTGTCTTAATGATATTTCCTGATCCTGGCAAAATAACCTAGCCTCATACTTACCCAACCAATCCACACCTAAGATGATCCTGAAATCTACGAAATCATAAACATAAAAAATGCATGCAAACTTATTACCTAACAAATCAACTTCTAACCGATCCCATCTCATCCCAAGAGTTGCATACCCTCATATTGGATTCGCAACCCTTAAGGAAGTAACAAGGTATGTGGGTTCTATACATAACCTATCAACCAAACACCGAGATATACATGAATGTGATGCACCGGTATCAAAAAGTACCCAAACAGGTATACTCTGAATCAAAAGCGTACCTTCCATCATAGTCTTTCCTTTCTCTGCTGCAGTGGGTTTAGAAGAAGATGGTGGTCCGATAGCAAACATCTTCCCTCTGTCTGCCCTGACTGGCGCTGGACGCTTGTTCTTATAATGCCCAACTTGGTCACAGTTGAAGCATTTCACATTCTTCTTCTCTGCAGGCTTCTTTCCTTTTCTAGTTCTGCACTCATGGGCATAATGGCACTTCTTATCACACTTATAACACACCAAATCAGTCCTTGCCTTCTTAGCTGCCTCCCCCTTCTAGGTTCCTTTCTTTTTAAAGAATTTCCTTTTTCTTCCCTGAGAACCCTTGGACTCAACTGGCTTCTCCCTAGCTGAAACAACAAGCATTTCCTCATGTCGGACAGTTATCTCCACCATCACATGATAAGGTTCTCTAATATGAGTCATAGTCATCCTTCCTAGCTCTGGCCTCAATCCTCTAATGAATCGCTCATTCCTCCTAACATCTGTGTCAACCAAAGCATACCCATATCGAGATAGCTCATCAAACTTAGCAGCATACACGATCACAGACATATGTCCTTAGACAGGATCCATAAACTTCCGCATTAACGTCGATTTGGCAACCTCAGACAAGAACCTCTACTCAAACCTCCTCCTGAGGTCATCCTAAGTCAACTCTTCCTCTGGCACTCCGGCCGTCACACTATTCCACCAATGAAGCGCTAACCCTTGCAACTGTCTCGAGTCTAGCCTTCTCTTCTCACCATCATTCAAGCCTAAATCGGTAAAGATCCTTTCACAATTCAACAACCAGTTCTCTACTGCTACAACATCTTTCGTTCCAGCGAATGGCTTTCCTCCCAGACTAACATAGTCTCTACTCTGCTTAGCATAGTTATAACCAGTTGGAACTACAGGATTAGCTCCTCCAATATTCCCAGCAGCTCCCGCTTGTGAAAAATTAGCCAACAACTGATACACCATCCCCGCATCTATTGGCGATTTCCAGCACCTACATTAGCTTCAGCATTTTGATTAGCGTTGGCCTGTCGACCTTGGTTTCTTCGAGTATTAGGTCGAGCATTTCCATTGGTTGTGGTGCTTCCTCCACCCAGATTTCCTCTTCCATTTCCTGCCTCCATATCCTCTTTCTCGTATATATGCATACGAGCGTTAGTAAGATACAGAAGAACGATCTAAGAGAAAGGGGAATACACACTTAGATATATACCTATATATCAAATACAAATACGTTACTATAGCATTAACCCAAAACCCCGATCATATTTTTAAATTCATTAGATTATGTTTGAAAAAACTTTTTTGGTTTAACTTTTCTTTTAGAGTTTTATAAACCTATGCTTTGATACCAACTTGTAACATCCCCCTACTTAGAGGCCCAAAACTAACGATTATAGATGTTGCAGTCATCCATAGTTATTAATCTTCGGCGACCAAATACGACGGTGTTAGATTCATTGATACACAGATAATAGAAATATGAAAAAAAATTAACAATTCAAAAATACATTTCCATATTCAAATCAAAACATTTCATGTTCATTACATAATCCCAAATTACGTTAACCATGTTCAGCAAAATATAATTATTACAAATACGCCAAGAGTGACATATGAAGATGCCCACTTGGTTGATCAGAGTATATAGTAAGGCTCATAAATCTGCCTTTACAAACAAACACACAAGGGACAAGAAAACCTTAATTAACTATCTGCCTCCTGCACGTCTCCGGAAGCTTTATTCGTCCAAGAAGAGGACCTGAAAACCTTAAATCTCAAACTACTCTAAATCAATTGAGTATCCGAGAGTTTAAGGGGAAAATAAAAACTTCGAGTCAGACATAAAGCCTGGTATGAATAATAATCTAACATCCCAATCCTTTTGGAGATCTAGCGAGACCACGTCGCTTAACGGACGGGTTTTCCCCTTACTAGTATCCTAAAAACCTTTATAAAACCATATACTGTGTTCCTGCATCCACAATGGTTAAAACATACATTTTCAAAATATTATGATGATACGCATACTTGAGAATAATTAAGAATTCCCATTCCCAATTTAATCTAACACCCTGTCATAATTATAGTTTCTAGGGTCACTATTAACCTTTTTAGTTTTCATGGGTTTACTAATAACCTTGTCATAATTAATAGACACTCTGTCTTATTCATAGTTTTCATGGGATCACAAAGAACCTATAGGCTCCTGCCAGATAACTTAATCAATTCATGGGTCCTTCTGAACCTATTGGTCTTTCCAATAGGTAATCACCTTATCCTAGTTTTCATAGGTTTACTAGGAACCTATTGATTGATGTCAATTCTTAATCCGGATATAGTTTTCAAGAGTTCACAACAAACCAATTAGCCCCTGCCAACTACTCTTAATACATTGTTTTCATGGGTTAACTATGAACCTTTTTGGTATGCACAAAAAACTTTTGGTATGCACCAAAAACTACCTATCATAGTTTTCATGGGTTTACTAAGAACCTTTTGGTATGCACCAAAAACTACCTATCATAGTTTTCATGGGTTTACTAAGAACCTTTTGGTATGCACCAAAAACTACAAAGTTTAGGCATCCTATATTTTTGGTCACCCTAACTCCCTGGATGCAATTCTACTCATTCGGGAGTTTAAGCAATTTATATTCACTATTGAGTTAACCTAGCTAGCTCTTCTACCCTTTTTCCCAAATTACAATTATAGGCTATCATGTGAATATACTCATAGTTGAAGAAGCAAAACAACAATTTAGCAATACCACTCCCGTGGGTTTAAAGTCCTTGAATATATATATATATATATATATATATATATATATATCATAACATAGTTAACATCTTTAACTTATATTTTTATCCAGGAAATACTTCTTCAAAATCACATACTTAAAGCCATTATAAAACTCTTTTATACAAGCCATGGGATTTCCTTTAAATATTAGAGTATGGGCTTTCAAACCTTCAGAACCAAACCTTTCGACCTTGCCGAAAGGTCTACAAAACAACCTTCCGAAACCATTGAAACCATTCAGCAATTTAAACCTTTCAAAAGCATTCAACCCTTATAACATATACCTTTCGAAATCTTACTGGGTTCAAGTTAAAACATGCGGAAGGTCCTCTTTTAAAACTTTTCGAATACAAAGGAAGCAACCTTTCGACCTTGCCGGAAGGTCTACTTCGAAAGCTTAAATCATTTCATTTAAAACAATAGACCTCCGCCTTTTAAAGCAACTCCTTCGAAATCTTGGGTTATACTTCAATTATAAATTAAGGGTAACTCATCTAAGTCGAAAGCTTTGAAACCTTTCGAAAGCATTGGGAGAAGCGGCTGGTTTTTAAAACAAGTAAACCTTTCGACTAAGCCGAAGCTCCTGGTTTCGACCCCTGTGAAGGGTTTTAACAAAATAAAGGTGGTAGTTCTTTTCAAAACCTCTTTGAAACAACCTTTCAAACAACACCTTTCGACCTTGCCGAAAGGTCACTTAAATCCTTGCAAAACCTAACCTTTCGACTATGCCGGAAGGTCTTATATATAAAACAACTGATAAAACTCAAACCTTTCGACTATATCGGAAGGTTCAAAACAAACTATAAAAAGTGACAGTAACCTTTCGATTTTGTCAAAAGGTTTAAAACCTTTCTTTAAACATTTGACCTGGTTGAAGGCAACTAAGTCGAAAGCTCTAACTCGAAAGCAAAGCAGGTGAAAATTTTAGTTTATAAAACAAACATATCCCAACCTCTTCGGCCATCAACCTTTCGACTGCAAACCCTTCGACTCTATGCAATTCATTACGCACCAAGTACATGATGCCATATGCATTGGTTTGACCTTGCCGAAAGGTTTAATCCTTTCGACTTAGGCGAAAGGTCTGGGTCGGATGGTATTATGCCTAAAATGGCTGAAACATGCTAATAGCATGATTTTCTTATTTTTAACTTAAAGAAGGTAAATTTATAACTAACTTGCCTCTTTTATCAAATTCTCATTGGTTAATACTTTACCTTTTAGAAAAATGCTGCCGCAAATTCAAATTTAACTAATCATTTTATTTTATAAAATGCCCCTTTGCCTTAAATAAATATATAAAACATTTAAGTCCCATACCTTAAATAATTTTATATATTCATCAAAACACTTAGGAAAATTCTGGAAAAATACCAGAAAATCTATTTTAATATATTTTCCAAGTGTAACAACCCGTAGATTTTCGATAATTAAATTAGTTAATTTAATAAGATTTCATGGCTTAATGTTGGAAGAATTAAAATTTTGTAATTTATTTATGATAATAATAACTAGAATGAATTATGACAATATTTTCTAAGTTAATTATTAATAAATTGTATGAAATTCCCATAAATTGAAATGAGTTAAATATTATAACTTAGCTATAATGGAAATATAAGAAAAACAAATGTAAATATTAGGTTAACTAATGAAATAAGATGTAGTCATCGGTAATGGAATCAAATTGGTATTGTATAGGTAATTGTGACACTTGTTTGTAAATAATAAACTTATAAGTGTGATTAAAAGTAAATGGTGATAATTATTATAGGTTACTTGTTTATTGGTCAGTCGGATTGAATTTGGAAACCAATTGCAATTGAAATGAAATTTTATATATATTAACTAGGTGTATAAATAATAACTGAAGTTGAATAATAATTGTGAATTATTTAGAAATAAAATTTTAATAGATTGATTTCGAAGATTTGAGTAGTAATAAGTATTGAAATATAAATGCTACTTAGTAAATGTCTTTACAATCAATAGTTGGATTCGATAATAATGCTGAGTTCATTAGATGTAAATAGAGTAATTGATTGATAAGTACAATTCAATTAAAAATCCAATATTGGAATTTGTTGAATATGGATCAATTAAATTGTTTAAATTTGATATTGGAAATTTAATTGAATAATTGAATAAAATTTAATAACGGGAATTGAATAACTGTATAACGGAAATAATTGTTCCATAATTTGAATTCGTTTTAAAGTAAAATTTTATAAGTTCATTTTCAATTATTTCAGGATAATGAATTTCGGATAATCAAAATTGTTTAAATTTTAAATTTGCAAATATTTGAATAATTGAGTTTTGAATATAATATGATTGAGAATGATATCGAAGATTGATATAAAATTTTATTTAAACAACAATGAATTTGTTAACATTTAAAATTTGAATTTTAAGAAATTCTGTGAATTTTGAAAAGTCGTCGATTTAATCGACGAGTAAAAATAGCCTTCCGAGGCACAGTCTCGGAATTCGATGAAACCAGTTCCATTGGATCCGTAATAGTTTATTATTATCGGATTTCAAATTTCGGAGCAATCGGAGTTGCCATTTGACCGTGGCAGCTGAAAACGCTTAGAAATTCATTTAATCGGTTTAATTTAAAATCGATCGTTTATTTCTATAACTCGCACAGACGATCAAATTGGCTTCCGAAACACGTTCCATTGTGTTCGGAAGGCGGGTAAAACCTTACGGACGCCTGTCGGCACGTCTAATTTGGAGTTCGTTCGAAAATCTTGTTAAATTTGTAAATAATATTAAATAATATATATATACGTGTATATATACACGTTCTCTACCGAAACCCTAATCGTTCATCTCGTGGCCGCCAGAGACAATTCCAATGGCCGAAAAACAACTCTTTTCCCCCTCGTCTTTCTCGTAATCCACTCGACGATTTCGAAATCTTCTAACTACATTATCGAAGAGGGCAGTGAGATCTGGGTTTTCAACGGTCGTGATCGACTTTAGTTGAATGGATCGATGGCATTCTCTGTTTGAACGTGCAGCATTCTTGCTCGAAAATCAAGGTCATGGGGGCACCGAGCTCCACTTGGTTTGGGGCGAAGGAAGGGGAGGTGTAGGGCTTCAATTCGGCATCGCCTGATCGACGTCACGGCAAAGGAGGGGGTGCGGCATCGAGATTTTGAACGGCATCTTGGGTTCGACTTGCCTGGTAATCGCGATGTGGAGGAAGGAAGTGTGTGCGGTCTTGATCTAGAGGGAATTTTGAACGGCCAGATTTCGATTTAGGTTTAAAAAATAAAATATAAAAAGAAAATTGTTTATTTAAATTGTATTCGAACTTTAACAAGTCGTATCTCCTTCATTCTTTATCAGAATCAAACGAAACCGGCGACGCCGAAATCGCAGAGACGAGAGCTACGCTGCAGTGCAGATCCGGGACTGTTTCGAACTCGTTAAATTTTTGGTTAAATCGAACATGCTCGATTTAATTAAAAATTTGAACGATTGGCAACGTAAACTCAAGGTGAGTGTTTTATAACGCTCACACCGTACTAAAATATCTTGATGCTTGTTAAATTTAATATTGTGAAGTGATATAATTTTTATTTGTCGTTGTTGATAAAATTTAACTGTCATCTAGATTGTCATCGAATTTAATGTTAGAAATTGAAATCGACAGTCAAATTAGAATTGAAGTTTAATCGCAATTAAATTACCGAACATTTATAACTATGAAATTTCCGTGATTTATATTGTCTGTTTGGATGATTGGTTGCAATGGATGCTATCGATTGATGTTTGAATGTTTGGATGTTTATTTGTTGTATATATCCTGTCATCACCCTGTGTATTATTTACAGTTGTAAATTAAGTTATTTTGAATAAATTGAGAAATAGGTTGAAATGATATATACCTATGACACTATAATTCGAATTGAAATGATATATCTCTATTCCTGAAATTTAATTTAAATAACTGATCACTTGGCCATAGGATAGAAAATTATATATGGGCACCGGATTGGTTAAATTAAATAATTTGTAAAATCATCAATTTGGAATTATTTTAAATGGTTTGATTTAAAGGAATTTAGAAATCAAATTTTACTGAAATTGAATTTATTGCGAATTTGAGGTTGAGATGTTGAAATAAATTTTTGTTAAACAAATTGGTTAATAATTGAAGTTAAGACTTTGAAATAAAAATTGTGATATGATTGAATTTTCGTAAGTTGATTTGATTTGTAAAGGATTCAGCTTTTATTCGGATTTTGAATATGTTTAAGTAAAAGTGTGATAAAGACAACATTTTGAAATTTGAGGAAATTGGATTTGAGATAGAATTGAATTAAATTGAAATCGAAATTGATTTGAACTGAAATTGAGATTTGAATCGACTGAATGGAATTTGAATTTGATTCAGATTGGTAAGTTGGAAATTTAAAATGGTGGACTTTGAAGCTATTTCAAATTTGGTTTTCTTAAGTTATTCTGCTATATAAACTATTTTAAATACTTAAACTATTTTATACTGGACTATTTTAACCTATATTAACTATATTAAATTATTTTAATTTATTTTAAACATGTTAACTTATTTTAATTTATTTTAAATCTACTTAACTTAATTTAATTTATTTTAAACTAATTAACCTATTTTAACTTATTTTAAATCTATCTTAAAGCTATTTAACCTATTTAATTTTATTTAATCTATTTTAAATCTATTTAACTATATTAAATCAATTTAAAACTATTTTGAAATCTATCTTTAATAATTTAGAGTATTTTAACTATTTTTAATTATTGAAGCTATTTTCTAAAATTTCCAGCTAGTCAATAAGGTGAAATGTTTATATTTAAATCTTGGATTTAAATACGAATTGGGCTAAATGAAGTTACAACCTAAATTGAAATGCGAAGCGATTTTGAAATTGAAATGAGATATTGGGGCGAAATGATTTTTGAAATAAAATCGTATATTTTGCGTAGGTACGATGATTTTTGAAATGGATTTGATTTTTGAAGCGAACTTGATATTTTGATATCAACTATGAATTGATTTTTGAAAATGTAAAAGAACCATCCGGTGTGTAATAAGCGTTCGGTTGTTAAAGAGACCGGGATCGGATATGGGCATACTCTCTGTCGATACCGAAAACCACTTTAACAACTGTGTACGTGGTGGAGATTCCAGAAATGAAGTAGGATGGTTTGGCGACGATTCTATATGGTATGACGTGACCCTGACTCCCGTGAGTCAGCTTAGATGTGACTAAAATCAGGAGCTATACCGAGCTAATGTGAGGTCATTCCTCTTATCGGACATATTTCTTCGATACCATTATATTGCTTTTGTGATTCGATTTGGTGGCCACCCCTCGATTGTTTGGGAGTGTGTCCGAGGTGGGCGGTAGTAGCTGCTATGCGTCACCACCAGTCCGGGAGTGCAATTGGTATATCTACCCTGGCATTTCCTCGTGTTCCGTGTTCACATGCCCTAGCGTGCCTTCTACGAATTTGTTTTGTACCATACCTATGGGGTGCCCTCTGCATAAACCTCTCGGAGGAGCGTACGGTACTGTATAGACTATGGGAATATATAAAATGTGTTAAGGGGGATATGGGTAACGCCTTAACGCTATTTTAATAGTTTATTTTACTATAGACATATTATAATAGCGTATTGTACTACATAGTAGATAGTTTAACGGATCCTTAAGAGATGGAAAATCCCGTAACATCTTTTGAGTTATTGCACGCACGTCGACACTGGATAAGAGATGTCAAACCCCGTAAACATCTCTGACGCCGTTACACTCATATTTATTTACGATTGATTTAACTTACATAAGGATATTTTAGTCCTGACTCGAGTGTTTTGTCTTTTCATTACGCTCGGGTCAGTCCTGAGTTTTTCAGCTTATTGAAGATCTATTCTGGAGGACGAAGACGAAGATTTGGTATACTATTACTATTATTATACATGCATCATGTTGTCTGCTGCATTATTTTATTTGTTCTGTTGTATATGTATAACTCTGATAAATGTTGTATAAATGATAATCAAAAGTATATTAAACAGCTTCATGAACTGTTTATTTGATTATTATATTTTATCTTTCCGCTGCGAGATTCTGTGGTTGTTTCTTGTTCCTTTTCTCTTCTTTTCTTATTTACCCCATTAACAATCCTCCCTTTTGAATGGTTTGGAATCGGCATGTGTGTTTACTTGTCGATTTAAATTGTCCAAAAAGGTGGGTCGTTACAGTTGGTATCAGAGCTTTGGTTTAGCGATAACCTTAGCTTTGTGGGGTCAGACTCTTTATAAATAGGGTAGTAATACCCTATGATGAGTCGTTGAGTGTATATATATGAGAGAGCGTATTTGTTAGTGGTATAAAATTGTTTTATACTGTGTTGGTTGATTTGTTGAGTGGCATATGGATTCTGGTCAATACGAGTAATTAACGTCATTGATAGGGATCTCTAAACACTTGAACAGAACAATTCGACATAGTATTGTTTTGAAATTGGGTAAATGAAATAATTTTGCCCCAATTATATTTTGTATATAAAGAAATAATTTTTAGAAATTATTATGATTCATCCAGTTTGTTTGATTTTTTTTTAGAAATGATGATATGGATGATTATCACAAATTGGATATTGTGTTTTAATAAATAAGGTTTATTACAAAATAAACAATGATAAAACAACTTGTGGAATGTTTTAAGAAGGTAAAAATTTTGTAAGAATAATTTATAAATGTGACTTATAAATCAAGATAGATTTAAATTGTGAAATATTGAATTTAAGACCCGGGGATTTTGAAAATGGTTTTCAAAACTTTGAAGAAAATATGGAGTGATGTTAGTTGGAAAATATTTATGGGAAATATTTTGAAAGGAGTTTTTTATAAATTCAGTACTCCTCTCTTATGTCGCTGGGAAATAATTTCGGTGATGACTGCGCAGCATCATCGACGTTCATTTTCGAGTCTCAAAGTGAGGGGACTTCTACAAAGCTTTGCTTTGCTTCGAAACTGTTTTGAAAAAAAATGCATTTTGGTTTAAACTCCGAAAGTATGATTTGATATATATATATATATATAAGATATAAATGATTTTATCTTTATTTCAAATTGATTTGAAATAAACCGGGCATTTAAATTTTCAAATTCTGTTAATTAATATTTTTCAAATTTTCTGAATTAAATGTGAA
Organism: Allium fistulosum; assembly: GCA_030737815.1. Taxonomy (NCBI): domain Eukaryota; kingdom Viridiplantae; phylum Streptophyta; class Magnoliopsida; order Asparagales; family Amaryllidaceae; genus Allium; species Allium fistulosum. Next base: position 1,196,044,875 of record CM060902.1, read on the forward strand.
TAACCAGAACTTATGTAATAAAAGGATTAAAAAAAAAACTCTAAGCTAAATGTTTTGAGAAACTTTAGAGTTGAAGTGTAACTCTTAAAAAAATTGAAAGGTGTTGAAAGGTAAAGAAAATTTAAATGAATTAAAATTTTGAACATTCTAATTAAGTAAAATAAATCCTATAAATTTGTAATATATCAAATTGCATTCTAATAACATATAATATGACTTACCAAATGTTTAAAGGTTAAAATGATGTTTAGGGTTGTAATGAGATATTATACAAGTAAGCAAAACCTAAAAATAATTGAAATATACAAGTAAGCAAAACTTAAAAGTGATTAAAATGTATACAAATGGAAATTTGATTGTGATAAGAATGTTATATACTTAAGTATAATATGAAATGATGAATGGCTAAATGGAATAAGTAAGTGAACTTAAGAAAACAGACAAATGAATCGAAATAATATCCTTGTAAATTTGTTACAGAATTGAATATAAATTTGCAAAGAAATTGTGAAATTGAAGTTTGTAGCTTTGGAGATAATTATAAACTTAGATAAAGTCCAACTTCTTATATATGACTTTTATAGGATGATTAATAAACTAAAGTGATGATTGATAAAATGTTCCACCAATGAATTTGTTATTAACTGAAATTATGAAAATGAAGTACATTATTAACTGAAATTATGAAAATGAAGTAAAAATTAACAAATGAATTTGATATAGCTAAGAATCAATTGAAGAATGAAATTGAATTTAATTAAATTACATGGAATGGTTAAAATGAACTTAACTAAGCAAATTGTATGAAATGATGCATAAGAAATGATAGTATAAAAGAACATGCTATGTAAAGAAATGGATATGCTAAGTAATTAAGGAATGAATAATGCATTGTGTATAATAAGTTGTAAATGAAATGATGGTAAGTAAATAATTGAATATAGATGAAGTGTATAGAAATCTATTGAAAGTTAATATGTAAGTTGTACGTGTATTGTTTTATTCGCATAACAATTTGATCTGAATTCGAGCACAGAATTTCGAGATAATTTATATCGATCCAAGTTAGGATTTTTTTCACTCGATTCTTAACGGCGAACCCTGGATATAGATTTTTGATTTGATTCTGGAATTCTCTATCATAGTATATGGCTATGCAAGGAGAATAACAGTTTCCGATCAAGGAACCAAATCTGAGTCCGCACTAGAGAGTCAGGTGAACGATACTAGTTTGGAAGTGAAATTTTGTGATCAAATGAGCGATCAGACTTGATATTGCGTACGGATGATATATGTACTTCGTACAGGTTTAGGTGAAGCTAATATTGAAAATTGATAATGCAATTTATAAATTGTTTTAAAATTATATGATTTGATATCATTGATAAATAAGATGCAGGTATTTAAATCAAGGAATTTGGATTGCCCGACAAATAGGTACGTGTTTATTTTATCATTGGATTTGGTGATTTTTGATTGGAGCCACTTGGCTTTTGTTTTCTTTTACTGGTTTGGGGCCCGTAGAGGCGTTTTGTAGCTGTACCGATCGAGCCGCGCAAAGGAGACGCTGCCGAAATTTTCTGTAAATCCGGGTGTTAGAAAATTTTTGAGTTTTAAATTTTTATAACTCATTTGGATAACCAACTTGTAAATTTCGTAAGCCAATCGGAGTAGCGTAGTGGAAGTGTAGTAACGACTTTATAAGTAAAATTTCATTGTTTTATAAGTTGATAATTTTGAATAAAATGTATCGAATGCCGAAATCTTTACTTAATTCCTTTTCCCTTCTTTTTCCTTTTCGAGGACGAAAAGTTTTGAGTGGGGGAGAGTGTAACAACCCGTAGATTTTCGATAATTAAATTAGTTAATTTAATAAGATTTCATGGCTTAATGTTGGAAGAATTAAAATTTTGTAATTTATTTATGATAATAATAACTAGAATGAATTATGACAATATTTTCTAAGTTAATTATTAATAAATTGTATGAAATTCCCATAAATTGAAATGAGTTAAATATTATAACTTAGTTATAATGGAAATATAAGAAAAACAAATGTAAATATTAGGTTAACTAATGAAATAAGATGTAGTCATCGGTAATGGAATCAAATTGGTATTGTATAGGTAATTGTGACACTTGTTTGTAAATAATAAACTTATAAGTGTGATTAAAAGTAAATGGTGATAATTATTATAGGTTACTTGTTTATTGGTCAGTCGGATTGAATTTGGAAACCAATTGCAATTGAAATGAAATTTTATATATATTAACTAGGTGTATAAATAATAACTGAAGTTGAATAATAATTGTGAATTATTTAGAAATAAAATTTTAATAGATTGATTTCGAAGATTTGAGTAGTAATAAGTATTGAAATATAAATGCTACTTAGTAAATGTCTTTACAATCAATAGTTGGATTCGATAATAATGCTGAGTTCATTAGATGTAAATAGAGTAATTGATTGATAAGTACAATTCAATTAAAAATCCAATATTGGAATTTGTTGAATATGGATCAATTAAATTGTTTAAATTTGATATTGGAAATTTAATTGAATAATTGAATAAAATTTAATAACGGGAATTGAATAACTGTATAACGGAAATAATTGTTCCATAATTTGAATTCGTTTTAAAGTAAAATTTTATAAGTTCATTTTCAATTATTTCAGGATAATGAATTTCGGATAATCAAAATTGTTTAAATTTTAAATTTGCAAATATTTGAATAATTGAGTTTTGAATATAATATGATTGAGAATGATATCGAAGATTGATATAAAATTTTATTTAAACAACAATGAATTTGTTAACATTTAAAATTTGAATTTTAAGAAATTCTGTGAATTTTGAAAAGTCGTCGATTTAATCGACGAGTAAAAATAGCCTTCCGAGGCACAGTCTCGGAATTCGATGAAACCAGTTCCATTGGATCCGTAATAGTTTATTATTATCGGATTTCAAATTTCGGAGCAATCGGAGTTGCCATTTGACCGTGGCAGCTGAAAACGCTTAGAAATTCATTTAATCGGTTTAATTTAAAATCGATCGTTTATTTCTATAACTCGCACAGACGATCAAATTGGCTTCCGAAACACGTTCCATTGTGTTCGGAAGGTGGGTAAAACCTTACGGACGCCTGTCGGCACGTCTAATTTGGAGTTCGTTCGAAAATCTTGTTAAATTTGTAAATAATATATATATACGTGTATATATACACGTTCTCTACCGAAACCCTAATCGTTCATCTCGTGGCCGCCAGAGACAATTCCAATGGCCGAAAAACAACTCTTTTCCCCCTCGTCTTTCTCGTAATCCACTCGACGATTTCGAAATCTTCTAACTACATTATCGAAGAGGGCAGTGAGATCTGGGTTTTCAACGGTCGTGATCGACTTTAGTTGAATGGATCGATGGCATTCTCTGTTTGAACGTGCAGCGTTCTTGCTCGAAAATCAAGGTCATGGGGGCACCGAGCTCCACTTGGTTTGGGGCGAAGGAAGGGGAGGTGTAGGGCTTCAATTCGGCATCGCCTGATCGACGTCACGGCAAAGGAGGGGGGTGCGGCATCGAGATTTTGAACGGCATCTTGGGTTCGACTTGCCTGGTAATCGCGATGTGGAGGAAGGAAGTGTGTGCGATCTTGATCTAGAGGGAATTTTGAACGGCCAGATTTCGATTTAGGTTTAAAAAATAAAATATAAAAAGAAAATTGTTTATTTAAATTGTATTCGAACTTTAACAAGTCGTATCTCCTTCATTCTTTATCAGAATCAAACGAAACCGGCGACGCCGAAATCGCAGAGACGAGAGCTATGCTGCAGTGCAGATCCGGGACTGTTTCGAACTCGTTAAATTTTTTGGTTAAATCGAACGTGCTCGATTTAATTAAAAATTTGAACGATTGGCAACGTAAACTCAAGGTGAGTGTTTTATAACGCTCACACCGTACTAAAATATCTTGATGCTTGTTAAATTTAATATTGTGAAGTGATATAATTTTTATTTGTCGTTGTTGATAAAATTTAACTGTCATCTAGATTGTCATCGAATTTAATGTTAGAAATTGAAATCGACAGTCAAATTAGAATTGAAGTTTAATCGCAATTAAATTACCGAACATTTATAACTATGAAATTTCCGTGATTTATATTGTCTGTTTGGATGATTGGTTGCAATGGATGCTATCGATTGATGTTTGAATGTTTGGATGTTTATTTGTTGTATATATCCTGTCATCACCCTGTGTATTATTTACAGTTGTAAATTAAGTCATTTTGAATAAATTGAGAAATAGGTTGAAATGATATATACCTATGACACTATAATTCGAATTGAAATGATATATCTCTATTCCTGAAATTTAATTTAAATAACTGATCACTTGGCCATAGGATAGAAAATTATATATGGGCACCGGATTGGTTAAATTAAATAATTTGTAAAATCATCAATTTGGAATTATTTTAAATGGTTTGATTTAAAGGAATTTAGAAATCAAATTTTACTGAAATTGAATTTATTGCGAATTTGAGGTTGAGATGTTGAAATAAATTTTTGTTAAACAAATTGGTTAATAATTGAAGTTAAGACTTTGAAATAAAAATTGTGATATGATTGAATTTTCGTAAGTTGATTTGATTTGTAAAGGATTCAGCTTTTATTCGGATTTTGAATATGTTTAAGTAAAAGTGTGATAAAGACAACATTTTGAAATTTGAGGAAATTGGATTTGAGATAGAATTGAATTAAATTGAAATCGAAATTGATTTGAACTGAAATTGAGATTTGAATCGACTGAATGGAATTTGAATTTGATTCAGATTGGTAAGTTGGAAATTTAAAATGGTGGACTTTGAAGCTATTTCAAATTTGGTTTTCTTAAGTTATTCTGCTATATAAACTATTTTAAATACTTAAACTATTTTATACTGGACTATTTTAACCTATATTAACTATATTAAATTATTTTAATTTATTTTAAACATGTTAACTTATTTTAATTTATTTTAAATCTACTTAACTTAATTTAATTTATTTTAAACTAATTAACCTATTTTAACTTATTTTAAATCTATCTTAAAGCTATTTAACCTATTTAATTTTATTTAATCTATTTTAAATCTATTTAACTATATTAAATCAATTTAAAACTATTTTGAAATCTATCTTTAATAATTTAGAGTATTTTAACTATTTTTAATTATTGAAGCTATTTTCCAAAATTTCCAGCTAGTCAATAAGGTGAAATGTTTATATTTAAATCTTGGATTTAAATACGAATTGGGCTAAATGAAGTTACAACCTAAATTGAAATGCGAAGCGATTTTGAAATTGAAATGAGATATTGGGGCGAAATGATTTTTGAAATAAAATCGTATATTTTGCGTAGGTACGATGATTTTTGAAATGGATTTGATTTTTGAAGCGAACTTGATATTTTGATATCAACTATGAATTGATTTTTGAAAATGTAAAAGAACCATCCGGTGTGTAATAAGCGTTCGGTTGTTAAAGAGACCGGGATCGGATATGGGCATACTCTCTGTCGATACCGAAAACCACTTTAACAACTGTGTACGTGGTGGAGATTCCAGAAATGAAGTAGGATGGTTTGGCGACGATTCTATATGGTATGACGTGACCCTGACTCCCGTGAGTCAGCTTAGATGTGACTAAAATCAGGAGCTATACCGGGCTAATGTGAGGTCATTCCTCTTATCGGACATATTTCTTCGATACCATTATATTGCTTTTGTGATTCGATTTGGTGGCCACCCCTCGATTGTTTGGGAGTGTGTCCGAGGTGGGCGGTAGTAGCTGCTATGCGTCACCACCAGTCCGGGAGTGCAATTGGTATATCTACCCTGGCATTTCCTCGTGTGCCGTGTTCACATGCCCTAGCGTGCCTTCTACGAATTTGTTTTGTACCATACCTATGGGGTGCCCTCTGCGTAAACCTCTCGGAGGAGCGTACGGTACTGTATAGACTATGGGAATATATAAAATGTGTTAAGGGGGATATGGGTAACGCCTTAACGCTATTTTAATAGTTTATTTTACTATAGACATATTATAATAGCGTATTGTACTACATAGTAGATAGTTTAACGGATCCTTAAGAGATGGAAAATCCCGTAACATCTTTTGAGTTATTGCACGCACGTCGACACTGGATAAGAGATGTCAAACCCCGTAAACATCTCTGACGCCGTTACACTCATATTTATTTACGATTGATTTAACTTACATAAGGATATTTTAGTCCTGACTCGAGTGTTTTGTCTTTTCATTACGCTCGGGTCAGTCCTGAGTTTTTCAGCTTATTGAAGATCTATTCTGGAGGACGAAGACGAAGATTTGGTATACTATTACTATTATTATACATGCATCATGCTGTCTGCTGCATTATTTTATTTGTTCTGTTGTATATGTATAACTCTGATAAATGTTGTATAAATGATAATCAAAAGTATATTAAACAGCTTCATGAACTGTTTATTTGATTATTATATTTTATCTTTCCGCTGCGAGATTCTGTGGTTGTTTCTTGTTCCTTTTCTCTTCTTTTCTTATTTACCCCATTAACAATCCTCCCTTTTGAATGGTTTGGAATCGGCATGTGTGTTTACTTGTCGATTTAAATTGTCCAAAAAGGTGGGTCGTTACACCAACATATAAAAATTTCGAAACAAATAATCATTATTTTTGCCATAAATAATTTATAACCCAATAATTCATTTTCTTCACTAGAAAGTTCGTATAAAATCCATATGTACTCGGAAAATGATAAGAATTGAAACCCATCTCCAAAATCAAGTTTTCTATAACATAAAATTTTCCCATTGCATTTAAAAATCATATCATCTCGGTTTTACCCTAAACCATGCATATCCCTTATTAAACAACCTTGTTTAAACTCTTATAAATCATAAACAAGCATACCATTATTCAAAACATCATAAAATAGATTTATCCTTAAATCCGAAATCATTTGATGTGAAAATCAAAATAGAGATGTAGAAATTATTATTCACCTTGCTTGAGATAAGGAGATCAAAGATTGTTTGAGATTGATTTTCCTCTAGCTTGAATTCTAAGCTTTTCTTAAGTTTTCTTCTTCTCTTCAAATGGTCGGCCTTGCTTCTCATGGTTGTAAGTATTTTTGTTTTTGCGAAATGAACGTGTAAAGCCTAATGAGAATAGTATAAGGGTAGGAGGTGTGGGAGGCTACTTACCCTAATGCCCTTATGTTTAATTTCCTAACCATTTATATAAGTTCATTAGTTTTAATAAGCACGGCCACCTAATTAATTAATCAACCTCAATCCCCTCATCTACATTATTCTATTTAATTTATTCTAATTAATCTCCTGAATAATGTCAATAAAATTAGGGGTCTTACAGAAAGCTTCTTCAAAACTCCAAAATTAAAATCCATTTCAAAGCTCTTTTATAGTGCCATAGGGTTTCTCTTAAAAATGAGATTAGGTTCTTTGTTTTGAAAGCTAAGGCTTTCAAAACCTCGGTCCTTTACTTTCGAAACCATTAAAACATATCTTTCAAAAGCATTTAAATCTTCTTTTCAAAACACTTAAACCTATGCCTTTCGAAACACTTTAAAATATCTCTTTCGAAAGCATCAAACCTTCCTTTCGAAAGTATTAAAGCATATCTTTCTAACTTATAGAAGCATAGCTTCGAAACCATTTGAAAGTACCTCTTTCAAAACCATTGGGTTTATTCTTAAAAAATAACTTTTGGGTCAAAGTGAATATAAAAGAAAATAACCCTTTCAAAACCATTAACCTTCAAGTTAAAGAGTTTGGGGAAAAAAGATGGCTTCGAAACCATCCTTTCGAAAATGTTAGTCTTTAAGTAAAACAATTTGAAGGATAGCTTTGAAACACCTTTCGAAGCCATTGCCTTCGAAACCTTTAGTTTAAATGTCTATTGGAGCCCTTTCGAACGCATTGTGAAGTGGCTTGTTATATTTATAAAACAAAGCTTGCCTTTTGAACTCATTGAAAACTTTCAACCTATTCGAAAGGTATACAGACGGCAGCAAGGTTTTGAATTAGTTCAAACTACCCTTTCAAAAGCTTCTCTTTAAAACATATTATATGGCAACTCATTCGAAAGCTACCCTTTAAACAACTCATCTTTAATCTTTATCCCCTTATTACTGTAATCTTTACATTATTCTATTTAGTTTTCAAATCTCAATCCCCTTATTACTCTAATCTTTACATTATTCTATTTAAGTTATCTAATTAAATCTCCTGAATAATGTTATTTAAAATTAGAGGTGTTACAGGCTCCACTCCTTAAAGAATTTCGACCTCGAAATTCAGTAAGGACTAAATACTAAGCATAGCAATCATCTGTAACAATTCATAACTACCATATTAACCTACCTGACTAGCAACAGTCTATATATATATCAAATATAGAACATACCCTCACAACAGATCAGGATAAGTATCTCAAATCCTGTTTCCTATCTTCCAAGTACAGTCCTTCTCGTTGTTGCTCTACTGAAATTTCACCAACTCAACTGTCTTGTTTCTTAACCTCTTCTCATCTCTCGCTACAACCCGAATTGGTTGTCTAACAAAAATTAAATTTGGTTCTACTATCAAATCTTCCAACTCTGTCGGAGGAATAGTAGTCTCTAGATCATGCACATACTTCTGAAGATGAGATACATGAAACACATTATGGACACCTGCCAAACTGCTCGGCGACTCTACTTTGTACGCAAGCTTTCTGATCCTCTTTATAATTAGGAACATACCAACATATCTCGGTGCCAGTTTCCCTAACTTTCTGAGTCGTATCACACCCTTCATCGGTGATACCTTAATGAAGACTCTATCTCCAACTGAGAATTCTAGATCTTCACGCCTCTTATCTGCGTATCTCTTCTGTCTAGACTGAGCTTCCTTCATCCTTTCTCGGATCAACTCAATCTTCTCTGTCGCCACTCTAACCAGATCTGACCCAAGAATAATCTGTCACTAGTCTCTAACCAACATGCTGGTGATTTGCATGACCTTTCATACAAAGCTTCAAAAGACGTCATTCCTATACTAGTCTAATAACTGTTATTATAGGAAAACTTAACCAAGTGTAGGTGATTTTTCAAAGATCCACCAAAGTCCAATACACAAGCTCTTAACAAATCCTCGAGTACCTTATTGACTCTCTATGTCTACCCATCCATCTGAGGTGATACAGAGTACTCATCTTGAGCTTGGTACATAACACCTCTTGTAGACTCTTCCAAACTTCACTAGTAAGCAAAGCATCTCTATCACTTACTATACTACTAGGAATTCCATGCAGTCTAACTATGTTCTTCATAAACAGTTTAGCTAAAACAGGTGACGTCCTGGTTGACTTAACTGGAATGAAATGGGCAATCTTGGTCAACCTATCCATTATGACCCATATACTTTCATTTCCTCTGTTCGACCTTGGCAACCCGCCTATAAGATCCATGGATATCGAATCCCATTTTCAAATTGGAATATCCAAAGGTTGAAGCAATCCACTCGGCTTTTGATGTTCGGGCTTCACTTGTTGATAGTTCGCACACTACCTAACCCACAAGCCAACATCCTTCTTCATACCTTCCCAGTAGAAGATCCTCTTCATATCTTGATACATCTTGGTTCCTCCGAGATGAACTGTGAATTTAGATCGATCACATTCCCTAAGAACTTCTTTCCTTAAGTCCTCAACATTTGGAACACACAACCGTTCCTTCTTTCTCAACCATCCCCTCTGGTCAAGATAAAATCCTTTAGATCATCGATCTCCAACCCAACCTCAAGCCTTCTAATCTTCTCAGCTAATAATGGTTCCTCTTTCTGCTTAGAAGCAATCCTTTCAATCAGTATGTGTCGAACTTCCAAACGAGACAACATGGTGATGCTCTGACTAGAACTAGCAGTCGATCTTAACTGCACACTACAAGTAGTCAAAGCTTCTAAATCTTTCCATTCTTCCAACATAGTAAATACCATATTCTGATGTTTTCTGCTAAGAGCATCAGCTACTTTATTTCCTTTCCCAGGTGTATACCGTATACCAAAATCATAAACTGCTAAAAACTCCAGCCACCTCTGCTGTCTCATATTCAACTCCTTCTGAGAGAATAAATATCTTAAGGACTTATCATCTATATATAGCTCAAATCTCTCCCCTAAGAGATAATGTCTCCATATCTTCAATGCGAACTTATATATAGCAAATACAAGTACGTTACTATAGCATTATCCATACCCCGGTCTTACTCTAAATCCTTAGGATTATGTTTTCAAAAATCATTTTAGTTAAAGTTTTATAAACCTATGCTCTGATACCAAGTTATAGCATCCCCTATCTGGAGGCCTGGAGCTAAGCTCTATAGATGTTGTAGTCATCCATAGTATTAACTTTCAGTGACCAAATACGATAATGTTAATGGTATCTATAATATTAGAAGCACACGAATATGAAACAAAATCACAAATTTCAAAAACAACTTGTCAGATTATATTTCACAAAACATATTTCATATTCCATTACATAATCCCATTGCTTTCTCAGGTTCAGATCAAATATAATTATTACATAAATACGCCAAGAGCGACATATGAAGATGCCCCCTTGGATGACCAGAGTGCTATATAGACATAACTCTCTTAAATACAACACAGCGGAATAAAACAAAAACTGCAACTCCTAACTATAGCTAACATCAACCTCCAGCTCGCCTTCAGAAACTTTATTAGCCAACCTACTAAAACCTGTAAATCCTCAACCCTCAGCCTACTCAAATCAATTTTGAGCACCCGAGAGTTTAAGGGGAAAAACATAAACTTCGTGTCAGACATAAAGCCTGGTGTGAATAATACTATACATCTCGATTATTTGATATTAAGTGAGACCACACCGCTTAGCGGAAGGGGTTTCCCCTCACTAATATCCTTTTAAAACATATCTTTTGCAGATCATATAAAAATTTAAAGCATTATCATGTAAACATACATATTAGGTAATAAATGGACTATCAGTCCGAACACTATAGTTTTGTTCGGTTAACTACTAACCTTTGGCTGACTTGGGCCTACCAAACAATATAAACAAATAGTCTAACATTTGTTAGAGCCTATTCTTCTGGACGGTCTGTCCCTAACTTACTTTCTCCAGGTCAACCAGTCCTAATGGTTTTACGGGCTCACTAATAACCTACCTTTGTACAAATATATTCCTTTATATGTGTAACATCATTTTAGTATTACTTGTGACAAAGCCCTACACACTGGAATTTTAGACTAAATTAGCTAGGGGCTAATAGCTAATGTATAGGATGCGACCCTATACCAGTCCCATCTGGTATACAAATATCCGAGTCATTTTACTTAGGGTAACCTTCCCTTAAATTTTCCTTGAAAACCTTTTCTTACCAAATTATTTAAAACCTTTAAATCAAACTTAAACAAGGAAAATATATATACTCTATGCTTTACTCAAAATCACCTTGCCATGTTATATATACTTTACTCAAATCTTTGTTGATGAAAATGTTTAAACCTTTGAAAGTACCCCTTTCGAATCCATTGAAAGTACCACTTTCGAATCCATTCAAATTACCCCTTTCGAAACCAAGTAAACCCCTTTCTTTCACCTAGGCCGAAAGGCCAAAACATTTCTTTCGAAACCATTCATATAAACCTTTCGAAACTATTGAAAAACCTTTCCTTTGAAAACTATAAGACCTTAGATATCCTATCATTAAAACACTTAAACATTGCCTTTCGAAAACATTGGAAAAACCTTTCCTTTTAAACCTTTCGAAATCATTGGGGAACCACCCCTTCGAAACCTTCATTAAAACCTTTCGAAAGCATTAAAACATCAAACCTTTCGAAACCATTTGGGTTCAAGTAAAACATGTGAAAACCATTTGAAACCATTGAAAACCATCTCTTTCAAAACCATTTGGGTTCTACCTTCAATAGAGTAAAAGGGTCATAAAACATTTAAGTCGAAAGCACTCTTTCAAAAGCACTTCCTAAGTAAAGAAGTATTGGTGTCGAAACCAACCTTCCAAAAGCATTGGAGGAGCGGCTAAGTTTTAAAAGCAAAGTATACCTTTCGAAACCATTGGTGTCGAAAGGTAGAAAGGCGGCAACAAGGGGTTTCGACCCCATTCGAAAGCATTTAATTAAAACAGAAGGCGCAACCCATTTGAAAGCATTCCTTTAAAATATTTGACTTAGCTGAAAGCCAACCCGACTGAAAGCATACCCTTCGAAAGCAAAGCAGGCGCATTTTCATTTGAAAACTAAGTAGCGCTTCGACCCCTTCGGAACCTTGGTTTCAACCCAATACCTTCCGCCTATATCCAATTCGCTGCGCACCCAGTCTTTGATGTCGTGCGCATTAGTTTCGATGGTGATGGTGGCAGAGCTATTAAGTCGGAACCCTTGGTGCCGAAAGTGGCGAAACATGCTAAAAGCATGTAAAAATGGATTTTTACTTTAAAAAGAATTTCTTTTCAACCAACCTGCCTTGTTTGTCTAAATATTACTGGTTACTAGTTTTCTTTTTTTAAAATGTTGCCAATATTTCAAAAATAAACAATTTAATTAATTTACAAAATACTCTTATCCTTTTATAAATATATAAAACATTTATGTATAATACCTTAAATAATTTTATATATCTAATAAAACACTTAGGAAAATTGTACAAAAATTCCCGAAAATCATTTTTAACATGTTTTCCAACATATTTTAATTTCAGACTCAAAACTTATATTATTTAATCGTAAATAATTTTAATACCCAAATAATCATTTTCCTTACTAGAAAATTAATATAAAATCCACATTAATTCAGAAAATTATGAAAATTGAAACCTATCTCTAAAATATCAAGTCTGATCTAAATCTAAAATTGCAAGGCATTTGGATGCCATGTAACAGGGTTTTCTGATTAAAACATATCATAAAATCTATATGAACAAGCATAAATCATCAACAAGCATATATAAACATTTAATCATTCAAAAACATGACATAACATTGCAAAACAAATCAGATTAACCTTAAAACCGAGAACACTTAAGAAATATGAGATGTAGACATTATTCACCTTAGCTTTGTGATTAAATGTTGAGATTTGATCTTTGATTTTGTTGCTTAAACTTTCCTCTTGAAATCATAGCTTTTCTTCTCTTGTTCTTGCTAATGGTGGCCGGCCTTAACTTGTATTTTTGTTTGTGAAAATAGAATGAATGCGTAGAAGTGATTTCCTAAGGGTTTAGGGTACAAGGTTGTGGCTCATTCCTATTTTACCCCTTCTCTATTTCATTTTATTTCATATTAGCTCATTTTTTAACATGGCATGGCTACCCCTTATTAAAATCAAATCTCAACCCATTAATCAACTTACATTATTTTATTTAACTAATTAAATATCCTAAATAATGCTACTAAAAATATGGGGTGTTACAGGGTTTCAACCTCTTTCTCTTTCCCATAAGTAGCAAGCATTTCCTCATGTCGGATTTTCATTTCCACAACAACATTACAAGGATCACGACGATGTGGCAAAGTCGCACTAGCAATCTCGGGTCTCAATCCCTGAATAAACTTCTCATTCCTTCTGATGACGGTGTCAACGATAGCATATCCATACCTTGATAACTCATCAAACTTCGTGGCATACTCAATCACCGACATCTTCACTTGCACTAAATCCATGAACTTCCTCAACAATGCTGACTTGGCAACTTCAGACAAAAACCTCTCCTCGAACCTCCTTCGAAATTTCGCCCAAGTCAACTCTTCCTCGGGAACTCCGGTAGTTACACTATTCCACCAATGAAGCGCTATTCCATGCAACTCTCTAAAAGTAACAGTCCTTTTCTGCTCATCGTTTAATTCTAAGTCAGTGAAGATCCTTTCACAAAGCCAATTCTCAACTTCTATAGCATCATCGTTCCCAAACATGGCTTCCCACCAAGAATGGTATAATCTTTACTTAACTTAGCATAATTGTTGCCAACCAGAACCATGGGATTGGCTCCTCCAACATTCCCAGCATTACCCCCAGCTACTCTTATGGCAACTCCTGCTTGCACCAAATTGACGAAGAACTAATACATCATCCCCATATCTACTGGCAGATTTCCAGCACCTACGTTGGCATCTGCATTTTGATTAGCATTTGCCCGTCGACCCTGATTTCTCCTTTTGGGTTGAGCATTTCCATTTGTGGTGGTACTTCCTCCACCGAGATTTCTTCTTCCATTTCTTGCCTTCATATCTTCCTTTCTCGTAAATCTGCATACGAGCGTTAGTAAGATACAGAAGAACGGTCTAAGGGAGAGGGGAATACATATATATATATATATATATATATATATATATATATATATATATATCAAATACAAGTATGTTACTATAGCGTTAACCCAACCTTGATCTTATTTTTCGATTCTTTGGATTATGTTTCAAAAAATCATTTTACGTTTGAAATTTCTGATAAGTTTTTATAAACCTATGCTCTGATATCAACTTGTAACATCCTCCACTTGGAGGCCCAAAACTAATGGCTACAGATGCTGCAGACATCCATAGTTATTAATTCTCGATGACCAAACGCGGTAATGTAAGATACATTGATATAACAGAAACACATGGATATGATTTTTTTTAAAACCATTAAAAATATTTCTTATTCCATTTCAATCATATTTCAAATTCATTACATAATCCCAAATTCGAGAATCACACTTAGAGAAAATATAATTATTACAAAATATGCCAAGAGCGGCATATGAAGATGTCCCCTTGGATGATCAGAGTCTAAACATAGGCAATTAAACAACTTTGCCTTTACAACCAAAACACAGCAGAATAAAATTGAAAAGAACTCCTATTAGCTAACTTGCCTCCTGCACATCTTCGGAAGCTTATTCGTCTAAAGGAGAACCTGAAAACCTCAACTCTCAAACTATTCAAAATCAATTGAGCACCAAAGAGTTTAAGAGGAAAACATAAACTTCGAGTCAGACATAAATCCTGGTATGAATAATAACCTACCATCTCGAACCATTTAGATATCTAGTGAGACCACGCCGCTTAGCGGATGGGTTTTTCCCTCACTAGTATTTTACTCCAAAAATTTATAATAACCATATACTGTGCTCTTGCATCCACAATGGTTAAAAACATAGCAATTTAAAATAACATGATGATATGCAAACAAGTAAAATATCCTGGATTTCCCATCCCCATTTATTTGACTATCTATCTCAGTTATAGTTTCTAGGGTCACTATTAACCTATTAGTTTTCATGGGCCGACTAATAACATGTTCAAAGCTTATGGATTATCTGTCTAGTCTCATAGTTTTCATAGGATCACTAAAACCCTATTGGCCCCTGCCAATAACTTCATTCAATTATTTCATGAGTTCTCCCTGAACCTATTGGTGTCTCCAATAACTTCTCTTATATCATAGTTTTCATGGGTTGACTATGAATCTATTTATCTCTATCAATAACTTTATCCGGATATAGTTTTCATGGGATCACTAAGAACCTATTGGTCTATGTCAATAACTCTCTCCAAACATAGTTTTCATGGGTTTACTATAAACCTGTCTAATTTGACAACTTCTTGATCAGTATTTGGGCATCCTATATTCTAGTCTACCTGACCTCCTGGATGCAATTCTACTCATACAGGAGTTAACTCAATTTATATTCACTACTGGGTTAACCTAGCTGGTTATTCTGCCCTTCCTCCCTAACATACAGTTATTGGTCCATTATATATAGTGAATATATTTATAGAAGAAGCATATACAGTGACATAACAATACCAACATTTATGGTTTAATATACTTGAAATCATTTCCATATGAATTTTTTTTAATACCTTTAACCCATTATTTTTATCAAGGAAAGCTTCTTCAAAACTCCAAAATTAAAATCCATTTCAAAGCTCTTTTATAGTGCCATGGGTTTTCTTTTAAAAATGAGATTAGGTTCTTTGTTTTGAAAGATAAGGCTTTCCAACCATAGACCTTTACTTTCGAAACCATTAAAACATATCTTTCGAAAGCATTCAAATCTTCTTTTCAAAACACTTAAACATATGCCTTAAAAACACTTTAAAATATCTCTTTCGAAAGCATCAAAACTTCCTTTCGAAAGAATCAAAGCATATCATTCCAACTTATAGAAGCATAGCTTCGAAACCATTTGAAAGTACCTCTTTCAAAACCATTGGGTTTATTCTTAAAATTAACATTTGGGTCAAAGTGAATATAAACGAAAGTAACCCTTTCGAAACCATTAACCTTTAAGTAAAAGATTTTGGGGAAAACAGATGGCTTCGGAACCATCCTTTCGAAAGCGTTAGTCTTTAAGTAAAACAATTGAAATGATAGCTTCGAAACACCTTTCGAAGCCATTGCCTTTGAAACCTTTAGTTTAAATGGCTACTGGAGCCCTTTCAAAAGCATTGAGAAGCGGCTTGTTATATTTATAAAACAAAGCTTAGCTTTCGAGCTCATTGAAAACTTTTAACCTATTTGAAAGGAATAAAGACGATAACAAGGTTTCAACTTGGTTCAAAACTACCCTTTCGAAAGCTTCTCTTCAAAACATATTATATGACAACTCATTTAAATGCTACCCTTTAAACAAAAAGGTGGCAACCCCTTCAAAAGCTACATAAACGTAATTCAACCCTTTCCAAAGCATCCATTAAAAGCTAGGCAAGCAGCATTTTGTTTGAAAGCAAAACAAAGACCTTCGAAAGTTATTTGAAATGGCCTCAACCCCTTTGAAAGCATGGTTTCGACTCTATACCTTCCGTTTTTCTCTAATCCTCCACGTACCAAAGCATTGATACCATATGTATTGGTTTTGACTTGGTAAGGAGTGGAAGTATGGGGTCGAAAGTTAGCAAACGAAAGTGGTGAAACAATAAATCTGTACAAAACAGTTTTGTTGCCTTTTGAAGTAAATGCTTTTCAACTAACTTGCCTATTTGTAAAAATATAATTAGTTGCTATAACCTTTACAAAAATATTTTCTTAAAGGCTACTGAATTCATCAAGAATTAATTAAAAATAATTAACAAAAAAGCCCATCGCTTTAACAAAACAATTAAGACATTTAAGTCCTTCAAATTAATTAAATTAATTTCCATAGTAAATCACTTAGGAAAAATCCCCAAAAATCATCATAATTCACTTTTAATATGTTATCTAACATATAAAAATTTCACACCTAAAATCCTTTATATAATAGCCGAAATAATTTTTTAAACCCAATCATTTATTTCTTCCTTCAAAAATTTATAATAAATTATCCATAGCTTGGATAATTACAAAAATTTAAACGCATCTCCAAAATAATGTTTTTCATAACATATTAATCCTCATGGCATTCTAAATCCAATATATACGATTTTATCCTTAAAATCGAATAAAACATTTATCAAACATACCTGTTTGAATCAAACATATCATGTAATCTAAGCATATCATCATTAAAATCATCATAAAGGTTTTAAACTTAAAACCCGAAATCAAATGCTCTTTAAAAACAAAAATGAGATGGTTTTGATTGTTATTCACCTTGCTTTGGATAAGGAACTTGAGATTTGATCTTGCTTAATTCTCCTTGCTTGATTCCTTAGCTTTTAATTGATTTTTCTCCTCCTTTCCCCAAGGTTATGGTCGGCTTGAGCTCTTTGGATTATGTTTTAGAATTATGAACTTGTAAAATGAAAATGGGAATAAGGATTGAGGGGTTAAGGTTTATGGTGGATGGCTATTTCCCATAATGCCCTTGCCTTATTCTCTTATTAGTTAAGTTATAAAACCATTTCCATAAACTCATCCTTTTAATTTTATTTAGTTAAGCGCGGCCTCTATTTAGTTTTCAAATCTCAATCCCCTTATCACTATAATCTTTACATTATTCTATTTAATTTATCTAATTAATTCTCCTGAATAATATTATTTAAAATTAGGGGTGTTACAAGCACCGCAAGTTGATATGGGAGCTATGTATCAATTCTTCGTCAACTTGATGCAAGCTGGAGTTGCTGCGGGATTAGTTGGAGGATGTTAGGAAACTCCAGTGGTCAACAAATATGCAGTACTAAGCACAGATTATGCTAGACTTGGAGGAAATCCGTTTATCGGGACTGAGGACACAATTGAAGTGGAGAATTGGTTGCTTCATTGTGAAAGGATTTTTGCTGATTTAGGGGTTAATGATGAGAAGAAGAGGAGACATGCTTCTTGATAGTTGCAAGGAGCAGCACTGTACTGGTGGAATAGTGTTACCATTGGAGTTAATGAAGAAACCATTGACTTGGGCGGAATTCAAAAGGAGGTTTGAGGAACGATTCATGTCAAAGGTTGCTAAGTCAACTCTGCTCGGGAAGTTTATGGAGTTGGTGTAGGGAGACATGACCGTGCTTGAGTATGCTACCATATTTGAGGAGCTATCAAGATACGGATATGCTACGGTATATACTATTATCAAAAGGAATGAGAAGTTCATCCACGGATTGAAACTCGAGCTTGCTAAAGCAACTTACCGCATATTAGGGATTCGTGCGATGCAGTTGTTGAGATGGATTTGAGGCAGAAGGAGATTCTTGCTTTTCTTGATGGTAGCAAAGCAGAGGAAACTTAAGAAGGGTAGAACCAGACGAGAAAGTTTGTCCATAAGAAAGGCGCTTAGAAAGGAGGAGCAGCAAAGAAAAGGAAGGCCAGTGTAGTTGGCTATAAGTGCGACAAAAGAAGGGACACTATGCTCACGAGCGTCGGACATGCAAAGGGAAGAAAGCCGCTGACAAGAAAGGAGTAAAATGCTTCAACTGTGATCAGGTTGGACATTATAAGAACCAGTGCAAGGAACCAGCCAAGGATGGAAAAGACAAGATGTTTGCATTGGAACTAGCTACCTCAAGACCAATAGTTGAGGAGAAAGGAAAAGTTGTGTTGGGAGGTAAGCTTTTGATTCATAGTGTATCAGTTAGAGTTCTATTTAATACCGGTGCATTACATTCTTTTATATCTCATTGTTTGATAGATAAGCTTAACCTACAACCCTCATACCTAGTTACTTTCTTAAGGGTTGTGAGTCCGATAGGAGGGTATGTGATTCTTGGGATGAGATGTGACCACTTAGAGTTTGAATTGTTAGGTCATTTTTTTGCTTGCAGTTTGCATGTATTTGATTTCGTAGGGTTCAGAATTATTTTGGGTATGGATTGGTTAAGTATATACAATGCTAGGAAATTTTGCCATGATAGGAAAATATCCCTTAGGCACCCTAGTTGTAGTGATAAGATTATATACCCCGTAGAAAACCGTAGTTTTGAGGTTAATCTTTGTTGTGTGTTAAGGAGGCAGAAGACGAGCTAAACTGAGTTTTCATTGTTAGAGAATTCGCAGATGCCTTTAAGCTCGTGATAGGACTACTACTGAAATGAGCCATTGAGTTTCAGAAAGATTTGGTACAAGGAGCAGAACCGGTGAGTATAGTGCTAAGTATAATGACACCTACCAAGATGAAGGAGTTAAAGGTGCAGTTGGTGGATTTAGAAGGTAAGAATTTTATTAGATCAAGCAGTTCGCCTTTGGGAGAAGCCACAGTGTTTGCAAACAAACCAGACTAATAACTGAGGTTGTGTATCGATTATCGTAAGCTAAATGAGAAGATGATAAAGAACTGATATCTGTTACCTATAATTGATGATTTGTTCGGTTAGTTCAATGGAGCCAAAGTATTTTCTCGTTTGGATTTGGCAACAGGATTCCATCAGCTTAGAGTAGTAGAGGATAGTATTCCTTTGACGGCGTTTAGGACTAGATATGGATCGTACGAATGGTTAGTGATGCTGTTCGGACTAACTAATGCACCAGCATTCTTCATGAACTTGATGCATAGAATCTTCCAAGAACATCTGGACAGATTCGTGTTAGTATTCATAGATGATATTTTAATATACTCTAAGCATAAAAGAGAGCATGAAATTCATCATAGAGTGGTGCTTGAGACGTTGGGGCAGTATCAACTGAAAGCGAAAATTTCAAAGTGTCATTTTTGGAAGGAGGAAGTGAAGTTTCTTGGTTATGTAGTCTCAAAAAAGGATTTCTCAGTAGATCCGGCTAAGATTAAGGCAGTGAATAGTTGGAAGAGACCCGAGACAGTGACTGAGCTAAGGAGTTATCTTGAATTAGCTGGTTATTATTAGAGATTTATTAAGGATTTTTCACGGATAGCGGCATCGATGACTAAGCTAACTCGGAAAGATGTGAAGTTTGTCTGGACTGATAAGTGTGAGGAGGCATTCCAGAAACTGAAACATTTATTAACTAATGCACCCGTGTTAGTTTTTCCAGAAGGGAATCGGGACTTAGTGGTGTATATCATGGTTATAAGCTGTGTTAATGCAAAGAGGTAAAGTGGTTGCCTATGCTTCTCGATAGCTCAGACCGCATGAAGTTAGATACCCAACACATGATTTGGAATTAGCTGTGGTAATATTCGCATTGAAGGTGTGGAGACATTACCTTTTGGGAGAAAGATCCGAGCTGTATACGGATCATAATTATTGAGATATTATTCTCTCAAAAGGGGTTGAATATGAGACAACAGAGGTGGTTAAAGTTTTTAGCCGCTTATGACTTTGATATTGAGTACACACCAGGAAAAGGGAATAACATTGCAGATGCACTTAGCAAAAAATATCAGACTGTGGTATTGGCAATGATAGCTGAGTGGAAAGGTTTAGGAGTATTGACTACATGTGGAGTGCAATGGAGATCCGAGGCTAGTTCTAGTCGAGAAACTGCTACGTTGTCATGTTTAGAAGTCGACCGATGATAATCGAAAAGATTGCTTCTAAGCAAGGAGAGGATCCGTTATTAGCTGAACGAATCAGAAAGTTAATGGATGGAATAGAGAGTGATGACTTGAAAGATTTCAGCCTTGATCAGAATGCGTGGTTGAGGAAGAAAGGAATACTATGTGTTCCGAATGTGGGAAATATTTGGAAGGAAGTTCTTAGAGAATGTCATCGTTCGAATTTCACTATTCATCTGGGAGGAACTAAGATGTATCAGAATTTGAAAAGGAATTTCTTCTAGGAAGGTATGAAGAGAGATGTAGGCTTGTGGATGAGGCAGTGTTTGAACTGTCAACAGGTAAAAGCCGAACACCAGATATCGAGTGGGTTACTTCAGCCTTTAGATGTTCTAGTCCGGACATGAGATTCTATCTCAATGGATTTTATAGACAGGTTTCCAAGGTTGAATCGAGGAAATGAAAGTATATAGGTCATAGTGGACAGGTTGACCAAGAGTACCCATTTCATTCCAATTCAGTCACCAGGACGACATCGTTTTAGCTAAATTGTTTGTGAAGAACATAGTTAGACTATATGGAATTCCTAGTAGTATAATAAGTGACAGTGATTCCTTATTCACTAGTGAGTTCTGGAAGAGTCTATAGGAGACTTTAGGTACCAAGCTAAAGATGAGTACCGCTCACCATCCGTAGACATATGGGCAAACATAAAGAGTTTACAAAATCGTAGAGGATTTGTTAAGAGCTTGTGTGCTAAATTTCGGAGGATCATGGGAAGACCATCTATACTTAGTCAAGTTTTCGTATAACAATAGTTATCAAACTAGTATAGGGACAGCACTGTTTGAGGATTTGTATGGAAAGCCATGCAAATCTCCCGTTTGTTGGTTAGAGACCGGGGATAGAATAATTCTTGATCTGGAATTGGTTAAAGAAGCTGTAGAAAAGACTGAGTTATTCCGGGCTAGGATAAAAGAAGCTCAATCTAGGCAGAAGAGTTATGCTGATAAGAGATGGAATGACTTAGAGTTCTTAGTTGGAGATGATATTTTCATCAAGATGTCACCGATGAAGGTGTAATCCGATTTGGAAAATTAGGAAAATTGGCATCGAGATTCGTTGGACCGTTTCCTATTATTGAAAGGGTCGGGAAACTCGCGTATAGAGTAAAGTTACCGAATAATTTCGCAGGAGTCCATAATGTTTTTCATATTTCTCATCTAAGAAAGTGTATTCGAGATCCAAAGACTACAATTGCACCAACTATGTTGGATGATCTAGTAGCGGAACCGAATATGACTATAATTAGAAAACCAGTTCGTATAGTCGCGAGAGAAGTGAAGAGATTGAGGAACAAAATAATCAGATTAGTCAAAGTCCGGTGCAGTGATGACGAGAGAGACTGTACTTGGGAAACCAAGAGCGGGTTTAGAGATACTTATCCTGACTTGTTTCATGGTATGTTTTACCTTTATGTTTGATTGTTGTGAGTACATTGTTGTAATTTCGAGGATGAAATTCTTTAAGGAGGGGAGTCTGTAATGAGCCTAATTTTGACTAAAATTATTTAGGATATTCAATTAGATAAATTAAATGAAATAATGTAGATGGTTAAAGGATTGAGATTTGTTAATTAATAAGAGGTCGTGCCTCAATGAATGTATAAGCAAGAGGGAATTAAAAATAAGTAAATAAGAGGAATATGGTAAGGCAAAATAGGAACAGCCTTTGTTCTTATACCCTAAACCCTTCCGTCCTTCATTTTTTATTCATTTCAACATTCACAAACAAGCTAAACCACTCGTGAGCTCGGCCAACCACCATTAAGAAGATTTAAGATGAAGAAAAGCTAGGATTCAAGTAGAAAGCTTAAGCAAATCAATCAAAGAGAAAATCTCAACATTCTTAACACCAAGCCAAGGTGAAAATTTTGATTTACATCTCACTTTTGATAATGATCTCGGTTACAAGGTTTGATCCGAATTATTTTTCAAATAATATGCCATGTTATATTTGGTTAAGTGGATATATATGCTTGTTGATGATTTATATTATTTCATATAGATTTTATGATAAGTTTAGATTGGAGAACCTATTAAATGATATCCAAATGATTTGCATTTTTGATAGATAATCAAAAACATTATTTTAGAAATGGGTTTCAAGTTTCATAATTTTCTAAGTTACTGTGGATTTAATATGAACTTTCTATGAAATAAAATAGTTAATATTTGGTTTAAATTATTTAAGGAAATTATATAATGATTTTGGGTCTGAAATTTACATATGTTAGGAAACATATTAAAATGAATTATGGTGATTTTTAAGGAATTCTACTAAGTATTTTATTATGGCTATAAAATTAATTAAGTTAAGGGACTTAAATGTTTTATATGTTTTATCAAGGAGAAGGGCTTATTTGTTGAAATGTTTTTAATTGATAATTTTGAATTTAGCAGCCATTTTGAAAAGGGGTTTGATAAAGAAATGCCAACCAATTTCATTTTGACAAATTAGGAAATTTAGGTGAAAAGAAATTACTTTGAAAGACATAAAATCAGTTTTGCTTGGATTTACCACTTCGCCACTTCCATTTACTAACTTTCGTCACCATACCTCCACTAATGAACTCATCTGAAACCAATGCACATGGTATCAAGAAATTGATACGTAGTGCATTGGAGAAAGGCAGAATGGACCGTGTCGAAACCATGCTTTCGAAGGGGTAGAAGTTATACTTCTAAGCTTTCAAATCCATTACTTATTTCTGTTTAAAAAGATGCTTTCGATGGGGTTGTTTCTAACTTGTCTCTGTTTAAAAGAAGAAGCATTTATATAAGTTACCATTTGCCTTTGTTTTTAGAAAGGAGCTTTTGAAGGAGTGACCTCTTGTTTTCGTTTAATAGAAGCTTTCGAAAGGATAGCCGCTTTTGAACCTATTTGATACCCATGTTGCAACATTCATACCTTTCGAATTAGTTGAGGCCGCTTTTCTTTATAGCCTTAAAATAACGTATTTGAAAGGGTGTTTTTGCCTTTTTACTTTGATGCCTCTTTCTTAATGCTTTCGAAGTGGTCATATAGCTAGTTTTAAATGGTTTTGGAGGTAATGGTTTCAAAGGGTAGGTTTCGAAGCTATCCTCTTCCCCAATTCCTTTATTTGGATTAAAGCTTTCAAAAAGGTACTTTTGCTTCTGTTTTCTTTGACCCAATGGTAATATTATATGTAAAATCCAATGCTTTTGAAGGAATAATTTTTCAAAACAATGTTTCCACAATCCTTTACTTGAGCCAAATACTTTCGAAAGGTATAATGTGAGTGTTTCAAAAGATATGTTTTAAGTATTTCGAAAGAAAGGTTCTAATGCTTTCGAAAGGTAAGTACAAATGGTTTTGAAAGAGGATGTCTAAGGTTTTAAGTAAGGCTTTCGAAAGGGTGTTTTCAATGATTTCGAAAGGTATGGTTTAAGGTTTTAAAACAAGGGTTTCGCAGGTTTTACTTTAGCTTCATGGCCTAAAGTTTTCTGAGTTAAAAAGTGTTTTAACTTATTATGAAGGGATAGATAATCCCATTGATTAGATTTCATCAACATCGTTTTATGTAAAGCATATATCATGGCATAAGTATTTTGAGTAAAGCAAAGAGTATGATTTCCTTATTTTATAAATATATGATTTCAAGGGCAAATCATTTGTAAAGATTGTTTACAAGGAAACGAAAATTTTAATAGGGTAGTTAACCCCAAGTTTATCACTCAGATATTAGAAGACCAGATGGGACAGGTATAGGATCGCGCCCTATACTTTAGCTATTAGCCTTTAGCTAAAATAGGTCCAAAATTCCAGTGTGTAGGGCTTTGTCACAAATGGGACTAAAATAATTTTATACACAGAAGGGAATATACATAGTAAAGATAGGTTATTAGTAAGCCCGCAAAACAATTAGGATCAGTTGACCCTAGAAGAAGAAAGTTAAGGGCAAACAGCCTAATATTGTGTCTAACAGAAGTTGGACTATTGATTTTGTCTGGTAGGCCCGAGTCAGCTAATGGTAAATAGTTAGCCGGATAAAACTAAAGTATGGACAGGCAGTCCGTTGATTTCCCGATTATTATGCATATATGTATTTGTTATTATTGTTATAATCGGTTCGATAGCGGGATTTTGATTTTCAAAAGATATGCTTTTACAAGGATATTAGTGAGAGGAAACCCGTTCCGCTAAGCGGCGTGGTCTCACTTAATATCAGTAAGTCGAGATGAAATAGTATTATTAACAGCATGCTTTATGTCTGACTCAAAAGTTTATGTTTTTCCTTTAAACTCTCGGATGCTCAAAATTAATTTGAGTAGATTGAGAGGTCTTTTCAGGTCTAGTAAGTTGGACGAATAAGCTTCTGCAGACATGCAGGAGGCAAAGCTAGCTATGTAGCAGTAGATTAGTAGTATTTTTGCTGTGATATATTTATGACTAATATGTCTGTCTATTTAGTACTCTGATGTATCATCCAAGAGGGAATCTTCATTTGTTGCTCTTGGCATAATTTAAAATAATCATATTTGATCAAAACCTGGGAATCGTTTTAGGATTATGTAACTGAATATGAAATATGGATTTGAAATGTAATTAGAGTTTTTGAAATCTATGTTGATTTTATTTCATATTCATGTGCTATGATATTATGGATACCATTAATATTGTCGTATTTTGTCACTGGAAGTTAATACTATGGATGACTGCAGCATCTATAGCGCTTGCTTTGGGCCTCAAGATAGTGGATGTTACAAAATTGCTTGTGATATCGCATGTCGATCGATATATTTATAACTATTATAAATATATACAATAATATTTATTCCTCGGATCATATTAAAAATTATATATCGATATTTCATAAATATTAATTAATTTATAACAATTATAAACTAATTAAATCGTTTGGTCTAAAGAGAGTTCATCATTTCAGTTGTGTGGCTCGTTAGATGTAAATTTGGTTAGCAGTTAACATTGAACTATTCGAATGTTAACATTCACATGTCACTTAGTAGGTGGTTTGACATTTTAGCCTAATTTATTGTTGCTTAGTTTCGTAAAATCCGATTTTAGTTTATTAAGCGTTAGCCGGTTGTGACATTTATTTACACCAATTCTCTTCGTTAAAATTATATCACTTTGGACTTGTGGAATTTGATAATGGTCAAAATTCCAATATCATCCATATTCAGCTCTATTAGTCCAAACACAAAGTCCGTGTTTCAATAATAAAAATTATTATTAACCGAAATGCTCTAGCCAGAGACTTTGAATATGAGTTGACTTGAATTGACTGTGATACTAACTCCATAAAATCGAAGAGACAAATCCTCTCTTGAATACTGCTTCACTTTCAATACTTCCACTCGACCCAATTATAGTCACTCGATGGGCACCGTGCTATGATTTTCCTATAATTAAAGTGGACCTTTCATATTGAAGATTGACGCTATTCTTAAGTCGAGAGAACTGTGTAAATCAATCACATCGATATTATCTGTTTGACCTTAGTTATATTAACCAATAGAAAACTATCGAGTGAGTCATTCCATAGTTATCCAATAACTATCAGTACTTAACCTCTTGGTGCTCTCAACAGTTATGAGTAATACAATGTCCAACATTTGGAGAGCATTACGTACTCTAGTCTCAACGGATACATCGATATTCAGTCTCGATGCTTCTTGACTAGGAACATTTAAAATGGTATATTTAATTTTATTGTGACAAATTACTCGTGGTTACCGCACTTTGTAACTACTATTACAAAACATACTATTTATGGATTTTCTATTAAATATACTTTTAATTAAAATAATTAATTAACATAATAGATTATATCAAGTATATAATATAAAGAAAAACATATTCTATTTCAGACAAGATTGGTTATCAAGTTAGAAATATGTAACAAATAACAGCATTGCCCCTAGTGCATACCCTAACTTTATCAATGGTTTGTGTTCTTTTTGCGTTGTATGGTGCTAAGGTATATTGTATTATTGTCAGGTGGTGTTGTGTTTTGTTTTGGTGGTGTAACTATATACAATCGATGTAGTTAACAATATGCAATAAGAGAGTAACATTTTACATGCATAATTAATATTAGGATGCTTCAGAATTGATGGAAACAAAGCATGTTGCTTTTGATGGCATTTTTGTATCAAAATAGAGGTTGAAGATGTAGAATGATTAAATCATGGCACAATAACCTAAAACTTGCTATTGATATAGACTTTTCGTACTAATTTTCGCTTCTCTTAATATCATCGTATTTTATGCTATATTTATGATTAAGATATTGCATTTAATGTTAAAATATAAAAACCATATTGCATGTTATATTTTATAGTGTATGGAAAGGTTAACAAATTACAATATCATCACCTCCATTGGTATTATTGATGCAAAATACTCTCTACATTCAATAATCATGAAGATAACCGTTTCTCTTTCTACTGAGACTTCAGAAGTAATAAGTACTTCGACTCAATCAAGGACTTATTATTGGATTGAACCAAGAACATTAAACTGATATACGTAATTTACTACATATATTAGCAGAGTTTTTGACCATTGACCAAACTCTAGATGATTCAGTGATGATGAAAAGAAAACGTGCATAAAATATCATTACAAGGGATTAGAAAATGGATTTCATCTAAATGATCTATAAGCGACTGAACTTTCGCTCGATATTGTACTTCAATAAAGTCTACAATAAGTTTTAGTATTTCAATTGTTTAAATATTGATTGAGCACCTAGTTCACACCAATGAGTCAATACAACCATGTTATTAGCTAATTTCCGAGTTCAACATATTAAAATTAATTTATAAATGTTATAAATTAATAATAAATTTAATACAAATGTTGTATTGAGTGGCATTTTAATTATTTATTTGAAGTTTTAAAATTAATCAAAACGATGTTTAATTATTAATTGATTTAATTAGGGTATTGGCTTAAATAAATTAATTAAATAATTAACCGAAATGTTAAATTAGTTAAACCCAAAGTTTGGAAGATTGGACATGGGCGTCGACCAAATAATAGGAGAGAAGGGCGCAAGAGGCTTGGTCTCTAGATCTGAAGAAAGAGGTGGTAGATATTTGATGTCTGGTTGGCTATAAATAGCC
Source organism: Allium fistulosum (assembly GCA_030737815.1). Taxonomy (NCBI): domain Eukaryota; kingdom Viridiplantae; phylum Streptophyta; class Magnoliopsida; order Asparagales; family Amaryllidaceae; genus Allium; species Allium fistulosum. Next base: position 1,196,072,959 of record CM060902.1, read on the forward strand.
ATACTCTCCATGTTCTCTAGAGAGAACAACATCCGAGCCTCCATTGATAGAATTGTTGATGCCTTGTAGACGAACTTACAACCCGCATTTGAGGATGGAGAAATAGGAATTCAAAGATGAGATTGCTATCAACTAAAGTGTCGACAATTAGTAGACTCATAAAATGGTAAATCCTTATTTAACAATCTAATCATATATATATATATATATATATATTCATGAGTATGTACTTCTTTCATTCTATATTCAGTCAAAATAAAAACAATCAAAATTAAATTTAATATTTTAAATAATTAAAATAATATATACATTTAATAAATATAAAAGTTTTTAGTTTGGGTTTAAAAAGAATTATTTTCTAACTCATGGCTTATATATATATATAATAGTCTTCGAATATAAATTGAAATTGCTTTTATTCACGTTTTTTTTTTAATTTTTTCTTTTTTTTTGAATATATTCCTTATAGATTACACACACCCTCCCCCCCAACACACACACACACACACAAATATATATATATATATATATATATATATATTCACGGCCTGTAATTTATAAAAAAAATTGATTTATTTATTAATGGTTTTAATTATAAACAAAAAAATTTAATTTTGAAATGGTCAAAATAATTCAAAATTCAAAATTTAGACATATATTTATATATTTATATATATGTATATATATCAAAATTTATTATATATATAATTAGATATAATTATATATATATTTATTATATTATGCCGTGAAAATTATATATATATATATATATATATATATATATGGACACACACACACATATATATAAGCAAACATGTTAATGGCCAAATAAAATAATGCTTATTTATAAATGTATGAATACACACACACCTCTTCGTGTGTGTGTTTTTTCATGTGTGTTTGTTTCTTTGTGTGTGTATGTACATTATTATCATCTCTTGACATTGTACCATATATATTAATCGTAGATCCTAATGATTAATTATATACATATAACATTTATTCATTTATGTATATCATAGGTTAGTCAATCATATTTATGTAATTATAATGTTTGCATTGTGATTGCGAACATATTGTAAATTGAATATAAAAGTAAATAAAATAAAATAAAAACATATATTGAAGATAAATTATAATATACAAACACAAAAGCTGTAATATAAATTAATTAAATTAAAATTAAAAAAAATTAACTCCTCAAAAAATAATTACTAAATGTGATTAAGTGAAAATATATTATTCATGTAAACACAAAATAAGGTCTCGTGCAAATTAATAAAAGGATTTTTCTTTTTAAATATCATCCTTTGACCCTCACCGTCAATGGACCCGATTCAACAACACCAATCATTGCACCTTCTCCTTTGCTGAGCACATGTTTGTGATTCTAACATCGAGTGCCCGACATTGCTCAACATGTAGTGTGCATCTTTCTTTCGATCTCGTGCAACCTAGACATGTTGGCCTCCTCCTTTACATCGAGCGATTTTTCTCTTATTTTTTTTCACGTTATTTGATTTAAAGTTAGGGATCGGTTTAATGAGGGGAATTTGGGAATGAAGCAAGTGATTAGGAGGGGGAAATGGTAATGGGTTGAGCTTTAAGAAAAATAAATGTGAATATCATATTAATTTTTCACTTTTTTCTACTTTTTTTCGTAGTTTCTTTACATTTTAATTTTTCCGTATTTACTTTTAAATTCTTATTACCTCACTATTTATAAAAAATAAAAAAAATTACATGAAAACAGATTTACAGTATATTTGACAAAATATATTTCAATAAGGTACAAAATGTGCTTAGATTCAATAATCATTTAACATAGCATAATTATTTATCAACTAATGTCGAATAACACTACATTCGTTTTATTTTGAAAAGTATTTGGTAATTATGATTACAATTCAAACTCGTTTCCAAATTCATTTCATTATATTAATTTTCTTAATTTACCCTTAAGTATAGTCAAGATTTTGAATATGAATATTTACTCAAAATATCATCATTTGCTATTTCCATAAAATAACCACACTAAGTAACTTATTAACTCTTTTTACTTATTCATTTACTATATAATTTCTCAAAATAAAATTCTCGTTCTTATTTATTTGAGTGGATACAGTTTATTTACAACATATAAATATTTTACATGCAATTTCATTCGAGCTCATTTTGTTTCATGAAAGGAACTGATTAATTTAAAAGTATTATAATCATATTTCTTCACATAATATAAGCTTTAACTCAATAAAAATATATTTATAGGATAAATATTTTTTAAAGTGGAACCCAAATTTTGTATTTTGGAATTTTTTTTATTGCAAATGTACTGAAAGTCAGGTTGTTAGTAGTTCGATCTTTTAAAAAAGATCGATTGGATACCAATTTATAGTCTCAAATTCTTTGTATGTTTGAAACAAAAATGAGACAAGTTTTTAGTCTTAGAGATATTATTAATTGTTTGCTGGACATCAACTTAGGATCCATCAACATAGAAGCAACGGGTGGAAATTATTATCCCAAATAATGAAGATAACATGTCGAATATCAAACTCTTTTCCAAAGGCATGGTCTTTATAAAAGAGCATCTAACCCATGTTTAAATAATGCCTAAAATATGTTTCAGTTAACGCAGGTATGACACCATGTGATATTAGTTACCATTTCAACTTTTCAAATTTACTAAATGGTTCTGAAGTTCAAAATTTGTTGATCCACCACCGTGCATTAGATGTCATCAATATGCACTTGAAACGCAAACACATTTCAAAAGCTTTAACTAATTTAAAACCATTCTAACTAATTCCTACATGGAATAAACTTCAACCGATAAAAAATATATTTTTGGGGTAAATTTTTTCTAAAGTAGAAACTAAATAATTTATATTGGAAAAGAATTTGATGTACTGTTAAGTGTTCCGAAAGGTGTGTTATTACAGGTTAATCCTTTAAAAAATGACTAATTGGATACCAATTTTTGGTCTCAAATTGTATTTTTGAAACATAAATAAGAGTAAAAATTTCAGTTACTAAGATAATAATAATTGTTTTGGAATTAATTATTAATCGTAGGTTTTTGGATTTTAGTTCAGACTTTTTTAGACTAACTTTTTTTGAAATTAGTAACAAATAAATTTCAATTACAAGATTTTGATCTCATACTTTTTATTCTTATATATTGTGTAATACTGAAAATAACACCTAAACCTAGATATCAATTTAGGACCCATCAACATAGAAGAAGCTTGTGGAAATTATTAATATCTCAAATAATTAAAATAACGCATCAAATAGCAAATCCTAGCAAATGGCATAGTCTTTATGAAATAACATCCAAATGTTTAATTATGTCTAAATAATATTTCAATTAACATAGATGGGACACCAAGGATATCGATTATCATTTCAATTTTTCAAAAATTACTAAGTGGTTGTGAAGTTGGATAATTTGTTGGTCCACTAGTGCGCATTAATTAGAGGTTGTCAATATGTGCTTGAACTGAAAACACGCTGCAAAAGCGCTAGTGGCATGACAAAACATATGTAGGAGAAACAAGTTAAGGAATGAGAAATCAAATGGTGATACATTTTGAGACAGTAGAATGAAGGGAAGATATCTATAAAGTAATTTGACCTAAATTAAGAATTTTGAATGTGCTGGTACATGCAAAGATGATGAAAAAAGATGATTAATGAAAGTTATTTTCCTAAATTATCGCTTAATTTTTTATTGTTTTCAATAAACCCTTATTTTATATAATTGAATTATTTAATTTATCTTATTGATTCACATAATCAAGTTGTATATTTATCACCTTAAAACATATAATAAGTCTTTTAGAATAGGTTAAAATTTAGACAATGTAACGATCACTTCCATACGATGGATTTTGGAAAAGAAATCCTCGAAGTTAATTTAACATTCCTTTCAAAGTACAATGTCAAGAAAAAATGATCACAAAAAATGTAAAATCTATTGAGAACTTTTGGATTATAGGAGAAAAAAGTAGTGAGGTTAATTGCCATGGATTAAAAACGACAAAGATTAGTCGTTTAATCAACAATAATTTAATACAACATTTTTCAGTCATTTTAATCAGTTTATATTTTTGTGACAATTTTTTTTGGTAGAACTTAAGTGGTTATATAATGTTGTGTGTGTTTGGGATGGAAGGTTGGTTAGGGGCATTTTAATGAGAAATCTACAGCTAAGCAGACCATAAAGTGTTGGAAATATAGCAGTACAGAAAGTAACATCAACTTTATATAACTAATCTATTTAGCATCAAATTCTAGCTTATTGATTTATAAGCCATCAGTTTTACACTCGCCAAAAACAATCTACACATGCATAGGAGTAGCATTTGGTGGCGTATCAACGGAAGCAATAATCCCTGCTCCGCGTCCTCTTTCAGTCCTGCTATTCTCAGCAAACTTCATACTCGCTTGATGCAACCCTTGTTCCTTCTCCTCCTCGCTATACTCCCAACCATAATACTCTTCCTCGCTCACGTTCTTTGATGGTGGCAAAAACATACTACCCCACTGCGGAAAATGCACTAAGGTAACCGGTAATGTACACACCATTATCATCAATCCCATAAGAGTCAGTCCAGTCCTCGAAGAGTACTTTGAGCTTGTAAAAAATAGAAGCTGAGTCAATCCAGCACCAAAGTTTCCCCCCGCCCCAGTCATTCCATTCACAATCCCCAAAGATCTACGTGAAACAAATGGAATAACTCCGAATACAGCCCCACAAGCAGCTTGTGCGCAAACCGAGAAGCAAACCATGGCAAATATCGATATGGGGAGAGATTTGGCTTGACCTAACCATGCGCAGAAGGCACCGCCCAGGGTTTGGAGGATCCATATGTTCCAGAGGCGGGCCCTCATTCCAAAGTGGCGAGTCCCAAAATCGGATACGAATCCACCGAAGGGGCGTGCAATTATATTGGCCATGCCAAAGGAAGCTGCAATGAATCCGGATGTTTTTAGGTCTAGGTTGAAGTGATCGTAGTAGTATTCATGGATTACGTTGTCGGTGGTGAGTTCTACTCCCATGCAGTACCCGTAGAGAAGGACGAAGATCCATGTTCGGTAGTTGGAGACAGCGTGCCATAAAACCTAATTAATGTGGATGTATAATATAATTGATTAGTTTTGTAATACAAAAATAAGAAGAATAAGAAAACCTTGGAGTGTACAAGCTAGTGATCGATGATACCTTGGAGAATTTATCTCTTTTAACCTCACCGGACTTCTGCAAACTTCCTAAGTTACCATCAGGCAAATCTTTACCCATAATGAGGACTGCCAGCCCCATTATCAGATGCATGCATGCATCCAGGCACGAAAAAGGCAAGTCTCCATGCAGTGAATGGAGTAGCACCCGCTTTCCTTATCACATCATATACCAATGGCATCAAAAGTTGGGTAGCACCACCTGGAACATACGTACATATATTTGGCATAAGCTTAAAATATGTATATATAATGGGTTAGTTTTATACTGTCGAAAAGAAAAAGAAGAAAAGAAAATGATACATACCTCCCATATTTCCCCAACCAGCAGCAGTTCCATTTGCAAGTCCAATAATTTTACTATTAAACATGGTGCTCATCCAGTACTGACATGTTACAAAAGTGGCAAGTGAAAATCCGATCATGAATCTCACTGCTATGTACCCTTCTGCTGAAGATATTATGGACATGCAGAAGACTGCAGGAGCGATCAACATGACCAGAAAGGCACACGCATAACGTGGACCAAGGAGGTCGCATGCCGCACCCATCACTAGACGAGAAAATATACTTCCAGACACTGATGCAACTCCTGTACTCTTACAAACATTAGTCTACTATATACATATGATACCTCCTTTTCTTTTTCTTTTAATTTTTCTGTGTTACACTAGCTAGTAGGTAAGTCTTTTAGTTTTAAGCTTTTCACAAAGAAGTCTTTACCTGCATTGCCAATATCAGCTTTTGTCAAGCTAAGATTATCCCGAATTATTGGAATCATGGGAGCTGCAGCAAACGTGGAAACGAAACATGTGAAGAATGATGCCCAGGAAAGATGAAAAGTTCTCAGATTAGGATTGGCAAATGAGAAAAGTTTGAGAGATTTTGCTCTATGTTCAGAATCAACTGGAAGAGCAAACTTGGATGTATCATCCAAAGCAACATCCTTTGCTTCTTCGAACTCCATGTTTCTACCCATTTTTAATTTTAACCAAATTCAATTTCTTTCCAAAATAACAATCTTTATTCTATGTTCACTTTAACAAATCTAATTAGATATTTTAGTTAAATCAATTTCAATTTTATTTTTATTAAATCATTCAAATTTAATACAAAAATTCAAATTAAATTCTAATTAACCAATTTAATAAATTCAATTCTATTTTAAACAAATTTAATGAAATTTTATTTAAACAAATTTTAATTTAAGTAAAGTAACTTAACCTTATTAAATTAAATCCTTTAATTTAAATTTTCCAACACATAAATTTCAAATATAACTTTTACTACATCGTTACATTAAAACTCATAATTTCCAAATTATATTTCTCAATCATTTCAATTTAAATCAAATCAAAAATTTATAAATTCGAAAAAAATTAATTTATTCGACCAAATCGATGTTTATTATTTAATTGTCTACCCTAGACCAAGTGATTAATTCTGGTATATATCATTTCAAACCATATCCTAATTCAAGTTCAATATTCAATAATTCATACAAGATGACGGGTTTCATGGATATATATTATTTCAACTCAAAAATTCAGTTCTGAAGTTCATAATAAAAATGGTTCATACGACAATACATACAAGATGACGGGTTTTCAAATTTATAACTACATATGCAACAATCACCATATTAACAATTTTAGATTTCACATGCAATCAGGATTTTAAATTAAACTAACATATGATAAAATCATATAACATGTTGTTAAATAAGCATGATTATAACTTATCATTTCATGTCATAAATTTATTATTATCACATACTATTTTAATATCAACATAGAATTTTTTAATGTCAGCATAGCATTTTTAATGTCAACATATATTAACCACAATCAACTTATTATTTCACGTCATATACTTGATTATAATTTGCATTTCAAATATTTTCGTGAGCATAAATTTCACCTTCCATGGTTATGAACACACAAACAACGAAGAATAAGATGCAATGGACACGGATAAGAAATGAATCGCCAAACGAACAAACGTACACAACGGGACAGCAAGAAATGAGATGGACTGCTGCAATATAAATCCAGACAGCGGCAAATGCTGACTGGATAGCGACAAAACTTAGAAAATAGCTGATATAGCAAAGCGGAGCTGCTGTACTAACACGGACAACGAAGGAAAGAAGTAGAAAACAACTATAACTTGTCAAGGCAGCGAGAACTAGACCGGACAGCGAGCAAATAAGCTGAAATTGGAGAGGAAGGAGATACCGGCGAGCTTTAGAGGGTTTAGATGATCGAGGCTGTTGGAGGTGGCTGGCGGTGGCTGACGTAGGTAGGCGCAGCGGCAAAAATATGCGTGTCGTCTTATTTTTTGGTGGGAAATGATAATGTTTTCGAGTTCGTGGGTTCGATCTGTATGCTCAGAGTGTGCGTCGGCTAGTGATGGCTAGCGTTGGCCGCTTATTTTAGCCGTCGCCGGCCAACGCAAAAGGCTGTCGCTATAGGCAGCCTTTCTTATAGTGTGATGATGCACGGCTAGCGGGCCACCTTGCTAATATGTATCATACCTTCTCTATAGAAGAGGATATAAACTGAATCATATGAAAGCATAAATCTACAATAGGATCTTGTCGCTTTTCCAGTAAATTTTATAAGAGAGTACAAACAACTTACTGGGATCCATAATGCAAATTCTTTGAGTTTTCTTGGTTCTTTACTTGAATTTTTTCTCCCCCCTCTGCCTTCCCTTTCATGTATCCTTGATGGTGAGAATACTTTTTCTTTTTAAGCAGTTACCTCTTATTTGTAACTACCTACTACTTACTGAAGGGAGAGGGAAAGGGACTGAATTATTTCATTTTTACGATCAAAATAAAACCCCCACTAGTCTTAATTCTTATTAGGTCTCAACCATCACATTAGGCTATCCTTTATTTAAAACAAGACCATAAGTTACATGGCCACATTTGTAGATTATTAAAATAATCCAACAATTTGCCACTTGGTCCATGTGACGACTTGAAGATTCAACAATAATTGCGCACCATACGCTGAAGTCATCATCTTTAATTGAATTAAAACAATTGGATCATGGTGGTCACAGGTTATCCATCACCTAGATTCCTTCCATGTGTCACAAACAAACTTAACTCAACTTTAAGTGATACTGTAATTTGTGTCTTTGATGCCTTTCCAAGACATATCTTGGCAGTGCACTAAAACAATAAAAGTATATTCTATAATGTGCATAACAAGGAATAAAGCAGAAATATAACTTTAATTGAATTCACATGTTTCATACAACACGAACATTACAACCATGCACGTATACACATACATCACACTACAATGTTAACAAGGACTTATTCATAATTCCCATCCTTTCAACATGGCCAATAAATTTCTTGGGCGGCAACCCTTTAGTTAACAGATATGCTATTGTTAAATCTGTACCAATATGCTCAAATGACACTTTCTGTTTCTACATGTAACGCCCCACTCCGAGACCGACATTAGCAAAGAATATTACAAGGTAACACTGTCTGCTAATACGGAGAATATAGCTGGATAGGAGCGACCATCTATAGTCTTGTCTTAACTATCTACTGAATACTTTGAAAAATGTAGCATATTTTTTTTTTCACGTGGATCGACATATCCAATAGATATTTAATACAAAACTATAATGGCTATAAGATCTAACAGAACAAAATATAACAACTCAAATGTAAAACACATCACAGAATAGTAGATCATCACATACATATACACATATACAGATACATCACAGAGTATACAAAATGATACATGTCAAGTGGTATAGCAACCACAATATACATGCGAGTCAAAAGAATATACATATCAGAGTTACAACCAAAAAGGACTACACAAAAAAGCTATAACAAAAGGAGCTAGCAAAATAGTCCATGCAGAAGCAGAATAGGCTAAGTCCAAATGTACCTAACATGAAACACCTCGGTCCGACCCGAGTATAGAAATACACAGGTCGGACTAGCTAAACAAACCAGTTAGATAAGCTAAATGATAATGAACATGCAAGGTCATAAAGTACCACAATAATCTCTAAAAGAGATAACATGATCATCTAACAAAAGATGAATCATAACAAGCCTCATGTCATTGGCAACTCAAATAAACAAAGGATATGAATATCCCAAATCAAGCCAAAAATGCAAATAACAAATACCAATGAAGGTAACACAAGTTTTCATAAGGTAATCGCTATATATCGTGTGGTTCAAAGGACCTACCCCGAAAGGCGATACTCTAGGAAAATATAAATATCAAAGAAACAAAAGATGTACATGTTGATTCATGAGTTTTGATTCATGACACAAGCTTCAGAGATCATACGACGAGAATACTATACAAAAGCGACAAAAAGGAGAATAACCATATATTGCACACTACAAAGGAGACAAGACTACAATCTAGATATTAGTATGAATATTTTATTTCATTGAATCTTAAAATATTGTTAAAATCATTCCTCAAGTAGTCACACATACACACAAAATGATTTATACAAAAATAAGTGTACACTGTGTAAATAACAGCAGGTCGGCCGACCGACCAGAATCTTCGGTCGATCGACTCTGTGTCCAGTGCACAGATATGCACTGTTTTATTTATATCTATAAACTCAGCTGACCGACCCAGGTTTCTCGGTCAACCGACCAGAACACAACGGCTAGTTTTCTAAAGAGGTGCAATTGTTCATGAAGAGGAATGTCCTTTAATCCAACAGATATGGACACAACTCTTGATTGAAACTCTTCATGAAAGATTGTAACTATTCTACAACTATATAAACATGTTCAATTCACTTCTACAATCACCGATTCTTGTTTTAATTCTGAAATCTATTCTCTATTTATTTCTGCAAATAAAAGTATTCATTCTTATTCAATATCACTAGAATCCTTGAATTAATTCATATACTTCGATTCTACGTGATTATCTTCCTTCTAAATCTTCACACACACATATACTCTTGAGGATTTAATTATAGGGAAGTTGTACTATCAAAAGACAATCAGTGTTATTCAGAACACATTCATCAACAAACTATTTGTATTAAGGTGAAGTCCTCTTCGGCTGTTGAGGCGGAAAAATTCCTATTCGGCTGCTCAAGTGTCGTATACCTATTCCTCCGGGTTAAGTGAGGGGTTTAGTTTAAATCTAGAGGGTATTCTGGGACTGGACATAGAACGGGAAGTTCGAACCAGTATAAAAATTCCTGGTGTGCTTACTTTAATTTTTATTTTACTACTATTATCAATTTCCGCATTTATTTACCATATTACACGATCCTTAGTACTGCACGTACACTTTCATTTGGTAACAAAGCAAGGAAATCCTATAACCATCACAAAGTTATTTGATATTTATTTCTAGTAATATGGCAACCACTCAAACTAACGATGTTAACACTAACACTAATTCTAGTTTCACAGAAGGTCAATCGACTTCACGACCTCCACTTTTTAATGGTATAAATTACAATTATTGGTCAACGAGAATGAGAATCTACATGCAATCTAGTGGATTTGATATCTGGAATATTATACAAAGAGAGTACATGACTCCTACTGAAGAATACTCAACTTGGAGTAACACACAAAAACTAGATGCTACTTCAAATGCAAAGGCTATGAATATTTTATTTTGTGCATTAGATAGAAATGAATTCAATAGAGTTAGCATGTGCACTTCCGGTTATGAAATTTGGAGAACTCTTAAAAGTATCGCATGAAGCAACGAACAAAGTTAAATTAAGCAAAATCTCTATGTTGAAAAATCAATTTGAAAATTTCAAAATGAGGCCAAATGAATCTATAAATGACATGTACTCTAGATTTCAGGATATTTATCATGCTTTATTATCATTAGAACAAAAGTTTACTGATTTTGATGTTGTTACAAAAATCTTAAATTCTTTAACGGACGAATGGGAACGAAAAGTCCTAGCTATTGAAGAAGCAACTGATTTGTCAACATTAAAACCAGAAGAATTGATAGGTAATTTAATGTCCTACGAAGTAAATTTGCAGGAAAAAAGAAATGGAGCACAAGAAAAGAAAAATATGGCATTCCAAGCAGAAAAAGATGACTCCGACTCGGATAATGAAGATATGGCAATGATCGCTAAAAATTTCAAAAAGTTTTTGAAATTCAACAGAAACAAATTCAAGGGAAACAAAAATAATTCCAACAACAATTCCAATAGCAGCAAACCATCATCTTCAGCAATGGAATGTTATGAATGTCATAAGAAAGGACACATGAAGAAAGATTGTCCAGAGCATAAAAAGAATAATTTCAAGAAGGACAAAACCAAACGAAAAGCTTTCTTAGTTAGTTGGGACGACACTGACTCATCATCCTCATCAGAGAGTGAAAGTGATAATGAACAAGCAAATGTGTGCTTCATGGCTTCGTCAGACGATGTAAGTGATTTTACTTTTGAAGTTTTAATTGAAATAAATTCTGAATTAGTAAATTTAGAAAAACAACTTAAAAAGAAAAATAAGGAATTGCAAAGAAAGTTAGATAGAACTGTCTTAGAAGTATATATGCTGAAAGATGAGAAGAAAATATTAGAAGATGAACTTGAAAGTTTTCAACAATCAAATTCTAACTTATCTTCTCAAATTTCGTCAATATCTGAAGAACTAGAAATTCAGAAAAATAAAAATGATATTTTACTTTTCGAAAATAATAGTTTAAACTCTAAAATTAAGGATTTAGAGTTAGAAAAATCTAGTCGTAAAATAAAATTTGATGATATTTCTAAAAATGTATCTAATTTCAATAAAGGAAGAGAGAATCTCTCTAGTATACTAGAAAATTCTCAATCCTCTAACAATAAATCTGGACTAGGATTTAAGAAACAAAATAATTTTGCTAAAAATAGGATTAATAATAATATTAAGAAAGATATTAAGAAAACAGTTTACCCAAATTCTAAAACCATCAAGATATGGATTCCAAAAACAAATAATGTTTTGATAAGGAATAAACATATAAAAATATTTATGGAAACTGTTCATAATAACAAGAATTATGTTTATAAAGGGAACTCTGAACCCGTATGGGTTTGGCTTCCTAAGATCTAACTCTTAGGACCCTAAAAAGATTGGGTACCAACTTTTTATATACTTTTTGCAGGTACCACATAAGAAGAGAGGAAAATGGATTTTAGATAGCGGTTGCTCAAAACACATGACTGGAAACAAAGAAATGTTGTAAAACATTATATACTCAAATGGAGGAGCAGTCACCTTTGGAGATAACTCAAAAGGATATATCATCGGCAAAGGCAATGTCAGTAGCAACGGTACCTCTAATTTACCTCTCATTACTGATATTTTATTAGTTAAAAACTTAAAACACAATTTATTAAGTATTAGTCAGCTATGCGATAAAGGTTTTAATATAACTTTTTCAGAAAATAAATGTAATATTTTCGATAAAAATCATAACACTATTTTCGAAGGAAAAAGAGATAAAAACATTTATATCTTAAATATGAATGTTAATAATAACTCAAATTTGTGTTTAGTAGCTAAAGAAAACGATTCTTGTCTTTGGCACAAAAGATTCTGTCACATCAATTTTAATACTATCAACAAACTAGCTAAAAAAAAATTAGTTAAAGGTTTACCCAATATAAAATTCGAAACTAATATATTTTGTGATGCATGTAAATTAGGAAAATTAACAAAATCTTCTTTTAAATCAAAGAAAGTAATATCTACAGAACATCCACTTGAACTTTTACACATGGATCTTTTTGGTCCAACTCAAGTGCAGTCTATTAATCATAATAGATATGTATTTGTTATTGTAGATGATTTTTCTAGATATACTTGGATTTTCTTTTTGAAAAATAAAAGTGATACTTTTGATAATTTTAAAGTTTTTGTTAAAAGAATTCAAAATATTAAAAGTTTGAAAATTAAAAATATAAGAAGTGATCATGGAGGAGAATTTGAAAATGAAGCTTTTGAACAATTTTGTAACAAGAAAGGTATTAACCATAATTTTTCGTTTCCTAGAACACCACAACAAAATGGAGTTGTAGAAAGGAAAAATAGAACGTTACAAGAATGTGCAAGAACTTTATTAAATGGAACCACTTTATCAAAACACTTTTGGGCAGAAGCTGTAGCTACTGCTTGTTATGTATTGAATCGTGTTTCTATTCGACCATTAACTAAGAATACTCCATATGAACTTCTAAATGGAAGAAAACCAAATATTTCATATCTTAAAGTTTTTGGTTCTAAATGTTTTATTTTAAATACTAAAGATCAGCTAGGCAAATTCGATCCAAAATCCGATGAAGGAATATTCGTTGGATATTCGGAACGAAGCAAGGCTTATCGAATTTATAATAAACGAACTCAAATTATTGAAGAAAGCTTACATGTTTCATTTGACGAAAATTTTAAAAATATAAATCCAATTGTTACTATTGATTCCGATGATGAAACTACTCAGAATGAAAATAGTAATACAAATGAAAATTTTGATATTCATGAAACCAATACAAACATTACTCCTAATATAATAAAATCTCCACCTAGAATTTTACGAGATCATCCAGTGCAAAATATAATTGGAGAAGTTAATACGAATGTTAAAACCAGACATCAATTAAATCAAGTTGGTCATGTAGCTTTTCTCTCTAACATAGAACCTAAGAATATAAAAGAAGCCTCAACTGATGACTACTGGATTCTTGCCATGCAAGAAGAACTAAATCAATTCGAACGAAACGAAGTTTGGGAACTCGTTCCTAGACCTAGTGATCAATCAGTCATCGGTACTAAATGGGTTTTCAAAAATAAAGCAGATGAACTAGGAAATATAACCAGGATTAAAGCTAGATTAGTTGCACAAGGATATAATCAAGAAGAAGGAATTGATTACGAAGAAACGTTTGCTCCGGTCGCCCGACTTGAAGCAATACGAATCTTATTAGCTTTCGCATGCTTTCATAAGTTTAAACTTTATCAAATGGATGTTAAAAGTGCTTTTTAAATGGTTATATAAAAGAAAATGTTTTTGTTGAACGACCACCACTTTTCAATCATGAAAAATATCCAAATCATGTTTATAAACTCAAAAAAGCATTATACGGTTTAAAACAAGCACCACGTGCTTGGTATGATCGTCTTAAAAGCTATTTATTAGAATCTGGTTTTGAAATTGGTAAGGTAGATCAAACGCTTTTTATTAAGAAAACTAAGAAAGATATTTTAATAATTCAAATATATGTTGACGATATTATTTTTGGCTCGACAAATGAAAAACTATGTCAGGAATTTTTGACGATAATGACAAATGAATTTGAAATGTCTCATATGGGAGAATTGTCATATTTTCTTGGATTACAAATTAAACAAATTGAAAATGGAATTTTTATTAATCAAGAAAAATATTGTTATAATTTAATTAAACGATTTGGTCTGGAAAACACTTCTGCCAAGCCAACTCCAATGAGCACAACTACTCATCTTGATAGAGACGAGGAGGGCAAAAGTGTTGATTAGAAGCTATATCGTAGTATGATAGGTTCTTTACTTTATTTAACAGCAAGTCGACCCGATATAATGATGAGTGTTTGTTTATGTGCTCGATTTCAAGCAAATCCTAAAGAGTCACATATGAGAGCAGTTAAACGCATTATTCGTTATCTAACTAAAACCAAAGATTTCAGACTATTTTATCCAAAAGAATGTCCTTTCGAATTAGTCTCCTATAGCGATGCTGATTTTGGAGGAAGTCGGACGGATCGAAAAAGTACGAGTGGAACGTGTCATTTCATTAGACGTTCCTTAGTCTCTTGGTTTAGTAAGAAACAAAACTGTGTTTCTTTATCGACGTGTGAAGCAGAATATATATCTGCTGCTTTGACATGTGCACAAGTCGTATATATGCAACAAACACTACAAGATTTTAATTGTCATCTTGAAAAATCTATAATTTATTGTGATAATACTAGTGCAATAAATCTTTCTAAAAATCCGGTCAATCACTCACGAACAAAACACATCGATATTCGTCATCACTTTCTTCGTGATTGTTTGGAAAAAGGATTAATAAATTTAGAATTTATCAATACTGAAAATCAAATTGCTGACATTTTTACTAAACCACTAAATGAAAATATTTTTATAAAACTTAGACGTGATTTAGGTATAATGTCGTTTAAAGATTTATGAATAAAAATATGCAAAAATATCGAAAAACAAAAATTGTTTTATTTCTGACCAAAGCGGAACTCGAACTCATGACCTCTGACTTGCTTGTTAGATGTTGTGTTATAGCTACTTGAGCTATGGGTGTTTCTTGTTTTAGTTCTCTTTAAAATTTGTTTTATCTGTTTTGTTTTCAGAAAAACTATATTTAGCTCTTATGTTATAAATCATACATTTACAAACAATTTTATTCTTAAAATTCTGTGATTATAGTTAAAATTAGTTTCAATCCACTAATTTTTCAGCAAATAGATGTTTATATATATACTATGCTTATCTTTTAGAACATATACTAAGAAAATTTTAAAAACAAAACTTAAAAAATAAAATGTCTTCAAACAATGACTACTATAACTCTGAAAATTCTCATCTATCATACACATCTCCTGACGATGATGGTTCCGACCGCATCCCTGAAAATGGCCCCTATCCTACCTTTCCCATGCCTAAACGTGTTCTAGACTTCTCCTCTCCAGATAAAGACCCCCGACATGGGTGGAAACCATGGGAAGACTCCCATACATGCTATACACCTGAAAAGAAAAAAGGGAAGAATACGATGGTAATATCTCCAACCACCAAACAAAAAATTGATGAAATACATCACTACCAACGACAACAAATGGATATGCAATGGGAGCTCTACTATGAACAAAAAGTCACGGCAATACGTTTAAGTTTTCTAGAAAAGATTGCCATGAAAATTTGTTCATCAAAGAAGGATGATGTTGTTGAACCTTCTTATAGACCCTCATCCTCGTCAAATCCTGTTCAAACTCCAATAACTCCAAGATGGTCACCGATAGAAGATGTTCCATCTCCAAACTCATGGGAACGCAGATTTTAAACGGTAGCTAAGCATGTTATATATATATATATATATATATATATGTATGTTGTTGGTGTTACAAATAAGATGTATAGTGCATTGATAATAAAATATATTTCTATATTTTTATTATATATAAAACTGCAAAAAATGCACTTCTAACAGGGTCGGTCGACCGAACACCCTGAGTCGGTCAGCCGAACCCTTCCCGAGAGTTTTAGCACCTTCCAGATTAGCAGCTCGGTCAGCCGACCCAGTCATTCGGTCGACCGAACGTATAAAACTGCTACTTCTATTTCTTTTTAACAACCCATCCACTCACTTTTGAACTTACCTCTTCACTCTTACTTTCCCAATTACAGTTTTTTTTAAACCTAGCCCCCATTAAAACTTCTCAAATTTTTAATTTTTTCTTCCAAAAACAAATGGCACCCAAGAAGAAATCAAAGACAATCGGTGGCTCTTCTTCATCTACTCCAGTGGATACACAAATTGCTTCATGGCTAGTTAATGATATACCTCTTCAAAGATGGATAAAACTTCAAGATGCCAAAATCTTTGAAGAATCATTTGTAAGTTATCCTGACTTTGCTTCCTACGGTATTGAAAATGCCGCCCTTGAGAGTGGTCTTGATACATTCCTTGACCATAGGAAAAATAACTTGAAAATCAATCATATAATGGTCAAGTTATTTCTAGCGAACCTCAACCTTGTAAATCCACCGAGAAACACTGAAAATTGTATTTGGACATCGGTTTGTGGCACTTCGATTTTCCTTTCCATTGATCGAATTAACCACATTTTGGATGCTAGACCGGGTGGTATCTCATTACACGATGTAGATTGTAACATATCAACTCGTGACCGAATAAGCCATCTATTTTTCGAAGATGATGCACCGGATTTTAGACAAACATCATCGCTTAGACCAAAAGCTCGACTCCTTCATCGATTCATGATGAAATCTTTAGTTCCTAGAGGTGGTTCATATCATCTCGTATATCCCGAAAATTTTAAAGCATTATATGCTATTTGTAGGAAAATACGAGTTAATTGGTCACAACTTCTTATGGATGAATTTCTCTCTTTTAACCAAGGAAAGATGCTCCATATTTACTATGGAGAATACATAATGAGATTGATCAATAGTTTCGTCATCAATGCTCCAGAATCCGAAACCTCCAAAGTCCATATGTTTGATTCACGGACCATAAAGTTAATGAAATTACCTGATGTTCCACCTCGATTTATTAGATTTGAGCAATGGAGTGAGACTCCGAGAGAACAACTGCGTCGTAGCTATTCTACACCTCAACCATCTACTCATGCTATGGAACGTATAACTCGCCAAACCTCAATTCAACGACCAATTCCCGGAATGAGTACGTAAGCGGCAATTGATATTTTGGCACAAAATCAACTAGCCTTGGATAGCCGACTATGAAAAATTGATGGTCGTTTCAAGAAAATCAAGGGCTTCTTCGTAAATTTATGGGATGCCTTATCATGTACTTCCGAAGCCGTTGCTTCTTTTGTTGCTCCCGGAAAAAGACCCGCACCAAATTTCTCTTGGTTTACTTCAGACAACACAAGTTCCGGGACATCCGGAACTCATGCTCCTCACACTCAAAGACGTGGTAAGGAACATGTTCCTCCGGAAGAAAATATTCGTACAGAATTTTGGGATTCCGATGATGATGAAGAGTAATCGTATTACAATTTAATTTCAAGAATTTCTTTATGAACAATATGTTTTTTATTAAATGTTGTGTACTAAGCAAACATCTTTAATTATTCCTATTTTGGTTTGAAGATGTAATATTTACAATTCATTAATTCGCATTTCTTTTATATCTAGTAAGTATTCCTTTTTGTCGATGACAAAGGGGGAGAAATGTATGAAAGCTAACAAATTTTTTGCAGAAAAGTCGCCATATATTCAGGGGAGATTTATAATATAGATAAGTTCTACTTCGTCACATAGGTATTGTCATCAATCAAAAAGGGGGAGAATGTTGATTCATGAGTTTTGATTCATGACACAAGCTTCAGAGATCATACGACGAGAATACTATACGAAAGCGACAAAAAGGAGAATAACCATATATTGCACACTACAAAGGAGACAAGACTACAATCTAGATATTAGTATGAATATTTTATTTCATTGAGTCTTAGAATATTGTTAAAATCATTCCTCAAGTAGTCACACATACACACAAATGATTTATACAAAAATAAGTGTACACTGTGCAAATAACAGCAGGTCGGCCGACCGACTAGAATCTTCGGTCGACCGACTCTGTGTCCAGTGCACAGATATGCACCGTTTTATTTATATCTGTAAACTCAGCTGACCGGCCCAGGTTTCTCGATCAACCGACCAGAACACAACAGCTAGTTTTCTGAAGAGGTGCAATTGTTCATAAAGAGGAATGTCCTTTAATCCAACAGATATGGACACAACTCTTGATTGAAACTCTTCATGAAAGATTGTAACTATTCTACAACTATATAAACATGTTCAATTCACTTCTACAATCACTGATTCTTGTTTTAATCTGAAATCTATTCTCTATTTATTTCTGCAATTAAAAGTATTCATTCTTATTCAATATCACTAGAATCCTTGAATTAATTCATATACTTCGATTCTACGTGATTATCTTCCTTCTAAATCTTCACACACACATATACTCTTGAGGATTTGATTATAGGGAAGTTGTAATATCAAAAGACAATCAGTGTTATTCAGAACACATTCGTCAACAAACTATTTGTATTAAGGTGAAGTCCTCTTCGGCTGTTGAGGCGGAAAAATTCCTGTTCGGCTGCTCAGGTGTCGTATACCTATTCCTCCGGGTTAAGTGAGGGGTTTAGTTTAAATCCAGAGGGTATTCTGAGACTGGACGTAGAATGGGAAGTTCGAACCAGTATAAAAATTCCTGGTGTGCTTACTTTAATTTTTATTTTACTGCTATTATCAATTTCCGCATTTATTTACCATATTACACGATCCTTGGTACTGCACGTACACTTTCAACACGTGCTCAGTACTGTATAAACAAGGATCCACAAGCCCGAAGGCGACAAACCCAAGTATCTCTCGAGCGGTGATGAAGGACCAACTCCAAAAGCGATACTATAAGGCAACAAACCCGAAGGAAATAAACCCGAAGGCACAAACCCGAAGGCAACAAACCATAGTGGCGAAGGTCCGGAGGCCTAGTACTGGACACCACTAACTGGCAATATGTGTCACAAACCCCTCGGATAGGAACCCGCAAAGTGTTAACATGTGTCCCATACCACACGTTCGCACTAAACGGTTTACTAACCGTTAGTCCATTCCACACTCAAAGCAGTACAAAGTTTACCTCATCTCATCGGTAAACAAGACCCGAAGGTCAAAACGATCAAACGAATAGATTAGGAATTAACTAAAAAGATAAACGCACGTGTTCATAGCACGCTTTTTATCTGATCATTTATTTCTCCTTCCTCTTCACTCGAAGTGCAAAATTGTGTGTTTTATAAAGAAATTAAGTTGAAGAAATTGAATTTTAGGAACGTTTCGAAATCGCTTTAGAAATTGCCTTTGAAATTCTCTTATTATAGAGTATATGATTTTTATACTAAAAATAATAATATATAATAATAATTTCAAAAGCCCATTTATTTGAAAAACATTTTTAAAACACATTATAATAACTGTGTACGAAATCCAGAAAGAAATATCAAGAAAACATCGAAATAACGGAATTACACTTCCTTGCAAAGAAGATAGATAAAAATAAGAACTCAATCTAGTATTATCCGTTTAAAACAAGCTACGACTCAATATTCGATAGCAGGTTTGAACAAGTTACCAGTGTCAAAATGACTTGAAATTTTGCTGGAATGTAGTTCAAAATTCCTACTTCAATCTGAAAAAAGAATCATTCAAATCCAATTTAAAACGAAGAATCTGCGTCGTTTCAAATTTGGACCAAAACAAGGTTTTAAACACTGAATTACAGCAAGCTGCGAGTACAAGTTCGACAGCAGTTTTGAAATAGCAAATGAACCCAGATTGTCATGAAAATTTGCGAGAATGTAACTCAACACTCCTACTTCAACCTGCAAAAAGAATCACCCAAATCCGATTTGAAACGAAGAATCAACGTCGTTTCAAAGTTGGACCAAAACAAGGTTTTAAACACTGAATTACAGTAAGCTGCGAGTACAAGTTCGACAACAGTTTCGAAATAGCAAATGAACCCTGATTGTCATGAAAATTTGCAGGAATGTAAATCAACACTCCTACTTCAATTTTCAAAAAGAATCAATCAAATCCGATTTGAAATGAATGAGTTATGCTGTCGCAAACATGGACTCGGGCCATGTTTGCAATAGTTCAAAAACAAAATGTGTATATGTAATTTCCAAGCTGTGCATTGATTTTGCAGAGCAGTTTTCAGGCACCAAACGAATATCTTTTGCAATGAAATTTGGCATGCATATACTACAATACACAGGCTATCAATTGAAGAAAATCCGACAGCATTTCGTTGTCGGAATTGGGGGAAAATGATGTGCAAAGTGACATACGAACTCAGATTTCACCAAAAACACAATATGAACATAATATCTATGTATTGAAGCTATTTTCGGTTAGATTTTGGCATTTTGAAGCTTTTGCTTTAGCTAGCAATTGTGAGCAGTAACTCACCTTGTTTTTGAATTGCAAAAATCGGATTTTGAGGTGAAAGGAGCGAGCTTTGAGTTAGTTTTTGCCTCCAAAACCTGTAAGAGAAAGAAATAGATGCATGCAAAAGGAAGAAAAGCCATTAAAAGACAATTCATTTCATAAATTAAGATTTTTGATGAAAAGATTATGTTTTGGAAGCGAGTACATGTTGTATTCTTCTTTAGATTGATTAAAATAGCAACTTATTGAAGAAAATTGGAGATTAAAAGATTTGGATTTGAAAATTTTGTGGACTTTGTTTCTCTTTTTCACCGTTTTCTTTTCTGGCTATTTGGAGAAGATGAAGTGAAGTACGTACAAATAATGTTTCTCACTTCTCAATTTCTAGTTTTAGTAAACTAATGGGCTTTGGACCCAAATTAGAGAAAATAAACAAGCTATGTAACTAAATTAACACTAAACCAAATATATACACTTATGTTATAAAATAAATGACATTTTTCTTCAAGTTTTAGCCCAAATAATTTATGTGAACATACATACATGTTAAATAAAATATTTTACATCATATAAAAAAATAGTATTAAAACATTTTTTATTATTAAAATCTCTTATTTTACAAAAATACACAATTTACACATATAAATGCATAAATCCTTATTTTTAACTTCAAAAATTCTACAAAAATTATTTTCTTGCATATAAAAATATGACAAACCATTTCAAACTTAATTTTATAACCAAAACTCATTTTTAAACCAATTTTCACCTTTTTATTTGATTAAACAACCCTTAAAAATCACATACTTCTTTTAAAAATTATTAGAAGAAGTAATTGGCCATAATTAATTCAATTATTGCATTTTCTCTAAATAAAAACTATTTTCTATTTATTATTAACCCAAACAAATAAAATAAAGTTTCAAACTTTATTTTATCATTTTATTACCAAAATTCATTGTTTATTCCATATAAACAATTTAATTTCTCCAATTTTATTTTAATTCACAATATTAAATCATAATTACCGTTATAATTTAATATTTACAGGTAATCTCCAAAACCAGGGTTGTTACACTACACTTCTTCTTTAACTGATAAGTACTTTAGATCCATTTTTTTAGCACCCCTTGAGCACTTATCATTCTTAGAAAAGAAGACAGCTGCAGAATTATCACAATACATACTTAGTGGCCTAGCTATACTATCGACGATACCAAGCCCTAAGATAAAGTTCTGCAACCACAATGCTTGAATTGTGTCCACAAAACATGCAACAAATTCTGCCTCCACGGTAGAAGTGGCAATCACAGATTGTTTTCCACTCTTACCACTCCTCTAGCCATTAGAAAAACATATCCAAATGTGGACTTCCTTGAATCCACACAGCCAGCAAAGTCTAAGTCTGAGTAGCCAACCACTTCCAAGTAATCTAACCTTCTGTACGTGAGCACGTAATATTTGGTTCCTCGTAAGTATCTAAGAACTTTCTTTGTAGCTTTCCAGTGATCCATTCCGAGATTACTTTAATATCGTCCCAGCATTCCAATGGTAAAGCTGATATCCGGTCAAGTACATGTTTGGGCATACATCAAACTCCCACCTCCGATGCATAAGGAATAGATTCATTTCCTTTATTTCCAAACCATTCTTGGGACATTGCATTTGACTAAATTTGTCCCCTTTCTGAATTGGAACAATTCATGCGGAGCATTTTTCCATTCCGAATCTCTCTAATACCTTATTGATATATCCTTTCTGAAACATTCCTAACAATAATTGTGATCTATTATGGAACATTTCTATTCCTATCACATATGATGCCTCACCCATATCTTTCATTTCAAATTTATTAGAGAGGAATTTTTGTACATCATGCAACAAAGCAATATCATTGGTAGCAAGAAGTATATCGTTAACATACAAGACCAAAATTATGAACTTCCTCCCACTAACCTTCATATAGATACACCAATCAACCTTGTTCTCTACAAAACCATACGATGTAATGATATTATTGAAATTAAAATATCATGGTCTGAAAGCCTGTTTCAATCCATATATTGACTTCTTTAATTTACACACCAAATTTTCTTTTCTTGTAGTCACAACTCTTTAGGTTGATTTATGTAAATTTCTTCCTCTAGGTCACCATTCAGAAAGGCAGTTTATACATCCATTTGGTGAAGCTCTAAGTCATAATGAGCTACCAAGGCCAAAACAATCCTCAAAGAGTCCTTTGAAACTAGAGAGAAGGTCTCTTTGTAGTCAACGCTGTCCTTTTGAATAAAAACTTTTGCAATGAGTCTAGCTTTATACCTTTCGATGTTGCATTTCGAGTCATGTTTAGTCTTAAAGACCTATTTACAGCCGACTCATTTAGAACCTTCAGGCAACTCAACTAGATCCCATTCCTTATTGTCATCCATTGATTTCAACTCTTTTTCCATAACATTGAATAATTTTTTAGAATTTTTACAATCCATGGCTTTCTTAGACGAAACTGGATTCTTATCAATGCTTAAGTCACATTCATGTTCAAGTGAATAAATAACATAATCGTCTGAAATAGCTGGCCTCTTTTGCCTCTTAGACCTTCTAACTGCTATTTCAGGCACTTCTTTTATCACTTGCTCATTTGTGACTTGCACATTGTCAGTTAGTTCATCAACCATATGTTCATCCTGTGGATTTTGAATATTATTTTGTTGTCTCCCAATGTTGTTTGACGGTAATACAACAAGAGGAGCAACAACCTGAGAAGAGACTTTAGGTGAAAAGGGTTCACCTCAAGTCTTTATAATATCCACCTTACGTGATTCCTCACTCCCACTGAACTTGCCAATCTCAATGAACCGAGCATTACCAGACTCAACTATTCTTGTATTGTGATTAGGACAATAAAATTTGTACCATTTCGACGTTTTGGGATAGCCAATGAAAAAACCATGAACGGTTCTTGCATCAAGCTTCTTTTCATGTGGATTATACACCTTTACTTCTACCAAACAACTCCAAACATGAAGATGCCTCAAACTGGGTTTCCTTTCTGTCCACAACTCATAAGGAGTCATAGAAACTGCCTTACTAGGAACCCTGTTCAGCAAATATCCAACGGTCCTTAGTGCATGCATCCACAAAGATAAAAGTACCTTACTATGATTCAACATTGACCTAACCATATCCATAAGAGTACGATTCATCCTTTCACTTACACCGTTTTGTTGCGGTGTACGTGGCATAGTATACTGTGCACATACGCCATGACTTTCAAGAAACTTTGCAAATGGACCTGGACATTGTTCATTCTCATTATATTTTCCATAATATTCACCACCCCCATCAGACCTCACAACTTTCACCTTTTTATCGTGCTGTCTTTCTACTTCATCAATGAACACCTTGAAGATGTCAACTGATTGAGACTTTTCATGCAACAAATATAAGTAACAATAATGTCAGAAGTCATCAATGAAGGTGATAAATACTTTTCACTGCCCCATGATGGAACGTCGAAGGGATCACAAATATCAGTGTGTATCAATTCTAAGAGTTCGATACTTCTTGTGGCCGGATGTTTTGATATTTGTTTAGTTTTCTTTCCTTTAATGCAATCCAAACATATATCCCAGTCGTCAAAATCCAAAGAGGTAATATTTCACTTTTCATTAGCCTCGTTATCCTTTCTTTGGATATGTGACCTAACCTTTGATGCCACAAATAAGAAAAACTCTCACTATGAGAACTACGCTTACTGCCAACAACATGTTCAACATTAAACAGGGATTCTGCAAATTTAACATCAAGATTGAAACTATACAAACTATCCATTAGATTACCAGAACCATAATAGTGCGTATTTTTGAACAAATAAAATACATTGTTTTCAATCTTAAAATTAAATCCTAACACATCCAGCTTTGCAACAGAAATTAAATTCATGGCACATCCAGGTACATAGAGACAACTTTCTAGATTTATGACACCCAATGTCCAATACCAATCTATACGTTCCAATTCCCTCTATTCATGCCTTCATCCTATTGCCCATATAAAGAAACTTTTCAGTTTCTTTTATGGTTTGGATCAAAAGGAATCCCTGCATAATATGTGACACATGAGTAGTTGCACCAGAATCAAGCCACCAAGTATTATAAGGTACCTCAATGAGATTTGATTCATAATGCATAAAAACATAATATTTACCTCTCTTTTCGAACCATGTCTTCCTTTTGGGACAATCCTTCTTGAAGTGTCCACTCTTATTGCAGAAATGGTGCTTCTTTTCCTTTCGGAATCCAACCTTATTGAACCTCATAAGGCCTTTACCCCTGTTCTTGTCCTTTTTACAAGGCTTGGCTTTACTACTACTTGCTCCATCATGAGCCACAAATTTAATGGAGTGGTCATTCATCTTCTTTAATCTCCCTTCTTCCTAAATTAACATGGCCTTAATTTCCTGAAAGTTCCATTTTCCCTTAAGGGTGTTGTAGTTCACCTGGAACTGGCCAAATTCAAGAGGAAGTGAGTTTATGAGAAACATCTCCAGAAAAGAATCACTTACATCCATGCATGTGGCCTTCAACTTTGCTGCTAGATTTGCCATGTCAGTCACATGATCATGAATGGGCTGAGACCACTTAAATTTCTTATTCGCCAGCTTAGTCATTGTTATACGTCTAGTATACCAAAACAAAGAATAATCAATTATAAACTCGTCTCACAAGTTTATCAATCAGATTTCCACTACTATGGAAGTCTGTATTAGCTAATTTAAGTAATAGGTATGTCGTAGTTAAATTACAACAACAACGTTATACTATTGTAAAAAATAGCACAACGTAGAAACCGGAAAGATAAAAGAATGGTGTATAAGAATATACAAATAGACTAGAACCTGACTGGTTAACTAAGGAAATTCCGTCTGAGGCTTGTCGAAACAATTTCCTTAAGAATTTTTATTCAAATTCTCCCAAGATACAACAGACGTAATCTGCACGAGACTGTAATGAGTATGTCAACTCTGTGATTTATTGTATAGAGCAGTAGAGAAGAGGAGGCAGAAGAAACCGAATTGAAATTGGAACAAGAATGTGATCAGTATTCTCTCATATTTATAATTTCGTCTGCATCCCTTCAAAAAGACGCGTCTGTTTGACGGATCGCACCCGTTGCCTTTTAACCGCTACTGTTTGTTAATCCGCGTCCGCTTCCGAACAGATCCGCACCTATTCGTATAGCCTGCAACTGTCAGAAAACCCGGCCTAGTTTTGCAGTAAAAATAGGATCATATTAGACCCGAACCCAAACCCAAACCCGAGCCCGGCCCGGTTCGGTTCGGTCGGTAGGACGGCGGCGGCGCGCGCATGTGTGGTGGTGATGTAAGATCTCCCTCCTCACAACGAAGCAAACATTTGGGTGCCCCAAGGCCCCAACCCCTTCATTACAAAGCTATTAATATACTAGAATAGTTTTGCAATTTTGGCGATGTGGGACTATGTTATTTTCATTCATTTTAGTATTAGGAATTCCAACAGTCATTAGAGTACTCAAAACAGACTTGTCAGTTATGTCAAATGATGAATAGTCCTTTACCTTTCTCATGAATACCTTAGCATCATCTGTTTTGGGCATTGATGGTTTGACATTTTCAGCCATTGTCAGTCTTATCAAGTTTATGCATAGCCTATTAGATCGCTTCCAAGCCTCATAAAGAGACATGCTAGCTTTAGTAGTGGCCTTTGCAATGGCTACGGACTTCTCATCCATTACTAATGCCAAGTCTAACTCCAATACACCCAGTTGAAACTGGATCATTTTGGACCAATCAGCGTAATTCAGCCCAGTGAACTTGATCATTAAATTGCCCAAAGCTGACAATTTAAGGGTAACTCCAAACATTTAAAACAAGCTCACAAATTAATTTTCTGAGTAAACTTAATGATTTCAAACTAATATCAACTCTAATACTCATCTAAGTTCACCTTTGGGTGATACTTAAATATAAACAGCAATGATGCTAAATAAACATACTTTAATGGGTAAACCAAAATGCAAAAAAAACATGAAAGTCTGTCTTTGGATATACAAGCACCAAGTATGTCAACAAAAATTTAATATCATTATTTACAAGTAACAATCCACCTTTAGATGATCTATATGTGCTTTCAATGTTGAATCTAAGCAACCCAAACATATTATTCACATAGCATCTTAGTCACAAAACAATTTCATAACTTGGAATTATAAACTTTAATGGATTTGACCATTTTGGTGAGGTTGCGTTTGTTTTTTTTGGTTGAATGCTGAATGGTGAGTGCTGAATGCTGAGTGTTGAATGTTGAATGCTGAATGTTGGAATGTTGTTTGTTTTGGCTTCTGCAACATTTTTATTAAGAGCTTATGAAATAAAAAAATTTGCTCAACTCAAACACAATACACGATAAACTACTGATGAAAAGCAAACAGAAATACATCCATCATAATCCAAAAATAAAAGCATACATGACAAATTTTTTCCCATTATTAACTGATAACAAGCAATAGGAAATTCGATCACGCATGTTATCCATGAACACTTGTGATTGTGCTAAAAATGGGGTATGTCCTAGAGGAAATTCTGTAATTTATTAACTTCGAAATTAATTCTTTTTTAAAATAAAGGTGTTTCTTCTTTCTGTTATATATTTGTTATAATGTGTCATAAATAATTAAATGTTTAATTAAAAATATATTTAACAGAAAATCCATAAATGACGTGTTTGTGATAGTAATTACAATTAGTTGTAATTATGAGTATTGGATCACATTGTTACAAAACACGTCATTTTAAATGTTCCTAGTCAAGATGCATCGACACTGGATATCGATGTATCCGTTGAGACTAGAGTACGTAATCTTCTCCAAATATTAGGCAGTGTATTACTCATGACTGCTGGGGGCACCTAGAAGTTATGTACTAATAGTTATTGGATAGTTATAGAACAACTCACTCGATAGTTTTCTGTTGGTTAATATAACTAAGGTCAAACAGAAAATATCGAAGTGACTAATTTACACAATTCTTTCGACTTGAGAATACCGTCAACCTTCAATATGAAAAACTCTGCTTTGATTATAGTCAAATCATGGAACAAAATCCATTAAGTGATTATAGTTGGGTCAAGTGGAAGTATTGGAAGGAAGACACTATCCAAGAGAGGATTCGTCACTTCAGTTATATGAGGTTAGTATCATGTTTAACTCAAGTCAACCCAAAGTCTAAATCTCTTGCCAGAGTAGTACGGTTAATAATAATAATTATTATTGAACCAAGGATTTTGTGTTCGGACTATAGAGTTGAATATGACCAATATTGGAATTTTGACCATTACCAAATTCCATAAATCCAAAGTGATACAGTTTTGACGAAGAGAATTGGTGTATATAAATATCACTAACGGGTAACGGTTATTAAATTAAATAAGATTTTACTGAAAATGAATAAGCAATAAATTTGGCCATAATGTCACACCACTTTCTAAGTGACGTGTGAACGTTAACATTCGAATAGTTCGGTGTTAATTGCTTACCAAATTTACACTCAAGAGTTACACAACTGAAATGATGAATTCTCTTAAGCCGAATGATTTAATTAGTTTATAATTGTTACAAATAAATTAAATTAATTAATATTTATGAAATATCAATTATAAAATTTGAAAATTGTTTGAGAAATAAAAATTGTTATATTTATAATAGTTATAAATGTACCAATCGATATACGATATCGATAAGCGATTAAATTAGATTTAATTGCATATTAGGGCTGTAAATTTCGGTTTTTGACAAGTTATTGGAGGCGGCTAAAACTTAGGATTAGACCTAGAGATGGATGGCTAAGATTAAGAAAGAATAGGTAATGAGATTGTCCTAATATTTCCCTTGTACAAGACTATATATATGGATCTCTAAAACCTTAATCAAAAACAACTTTTGGCTGCCATAATTATCGAGTTTGATGGCTGAAATAAATCCCCATATCAGTTCTAAGACTCAAATCAATTCAAGTTAAGTAAAAGCACTATTTGGTAGAAAAAGTCGACGATTCCAAACTTGCAATCTCACGGATCAAGCATAACTAGAGAAGGGAATTCATTGATTCAAGTGGACTCAAAGGCATCATCAATTGATATTTTATTTATATATTACAGTAATCATATCATATTTTATGATTTAATATTGATTAATCCCAAATCTGTATATATATTAATGTTGTATATCTAGTTAGGTGAGATTTTCGTAGGTATATGTAGTTGTCACAAATTAGTTTGGTTATGCGCATGGTTATATTATTATGTGTTATAATTTATGTATAAACAAATCTAATTTGATGAAAAAAATTAAATTTTGTCATTATTAATTATTTTATGTATATTTATATATTAATTTAAATATAGACTAATGTATATTTTAAACATATAATTACATATATGTATATTTTTAATGTATAAACAGCTTAGAATTTTTCCTTACACCTATTTATACATAATATGAATTATAAAATTCGAAAATAAATTTTTTATACATAAAAATAATTTTTAATTATCTTTTATTGATTATTTTAATTGTTTATTATATATAAAATAATTATTGCATTGAAAATTCGATTTTATATTTTTTAAAATAACTACATATATGTAGAAACCCACGGAAAAATTTTCAGAATTTTGTCTTAATATTTAATATTTTTAATAATTAAATTACTTCGGTTGAACATTTCTTTTATTTACTAAAAATAATATGTTATTTCAAAAGGTCATGAAATAATTTTTTAACCTGGATTTTATGATCCTAAGTTTTTAAAATTTGATTTTTTAATATTTATTACTAACATTTTTAATTATTACGATCAAAACTATTTATTACATATATATATAATAATGATAAAATTATAAAATTATTATTTTATGTTTGTTATGCTAATTTAGATCTAGAAATAATTTTAAAATATTTATATTTTAAGTATTTGAATGTAAATAATTATTCATATATATACATTTTATTTAACCTTATATATATAATTTTAATTATTTTATATATATATATATGTATGTATAATTTTATATGCTTAATTATGTATATATATTTATACAAATGTTTTAAATTATATATATATATATATAATTTTGAGACTTTTAGTTATAAAATATATTTTAAATATATGTATACGTATTTATATAAATATACTTTGCATTATAGATTTATGCACATATTTAGACAACATACAATACATATGAAATGAGCTAATGTGTCTGTTGCGATGTAAATCCCAACATCTATATACATGCATGTTATACCCTTCATGGATTATTATGTTACATATGCACACACATGTATATTTATATGATACATGTATATATATAAATTAAATCATTCAAATCAACTTTACATTACAAAATACTTAAATTTAAATAAAATTCATGATTTTATTTAAAACAAATTTAGAATTATTCTAAATGAATTAGACTTCATAGGCCCAATAAAGATCCAATATGATAAAAAAAATTGAAATACACTCACCACTACCGCTGCGAGCTGGCTCAGTTCAAACAAAAACCACGACATCAAAGTTGACATCGTTGATAAAAGATTTGTGTAGAATCTAATTGTCTATTGACGACAGTTAAGCTTGTACGGTAGAATAAGGATTGCATAGCATTCGATTATCCATTCACAAACAAACGAGAATCGGGGAATAAAGCTTGAGTAGCAACCCACGGTCTATACTCGACAAAACACGAGAATAATGGTATGATGCCTAAGTGACAACCTAATTATCTATTGATGATAAAATAGAAATAAAACACTTGTGAATAAACCATAAACGTAGAATCTGGGGTTGAGTAGGCCTAGGTGGCAACCTAAAATTAAGACTACAATGGTTAGTCATGTACGCATGATGAATGATATATGACATGGTTCATTGATGGATAGAAAGCACAGGGCACATTTATGTACTGATTACATGCACATGGTTGTTTCAGTGGTATATATTCTTTGCTGTTATATATGTTGATATATTTTTGATGGTAAATTGAGGGGAAAACTTATTCCGCATCAACGGCATGGTCTCACCACGGATGACTAGGATAAAGGTTTTACTCATACCAGACTTTTTGTCTGACCTATGTTTTTATTATTTGTTTTTATTATTTCTCATAAACTCATGGGTGCTCAGTCGAGTAGGCTGAGTTTAGATAGGAACCTCTTTTGAAGACGAATAAAGAATTCAAAGATGAAGCAGGAGGCTTGCTATTTAAATAAAAGTATTTTGAAATTTTCATTGTGTAAAAACATGATTTAACAGGTTAAGTGGTGTTGGCATCTTCATACGTTGAACACACGCTACTTTGATTTTCTTATTATACATTTACCCCTACGTGGAAACGATTTGGGTTTAATGATATAATGGATCTTGTAATTCAAACTGATGTAATGAACAAAGTCAGCCCAGTGGGCAGCCCAGTAAGCCCACGGGCTGGGGCAATCCATTGGACAAGGGCAACACTCCAGCCCCGGCACTACAATAAGTAGCAACCCACTTAAGCCCAAGAAGAAGGAAAGAAATGGACACACTCCAGCCAGTCTCTCCATCGATAAAAAATTAGGGCTTCCCAGTGTCAATTTTTTTTGCGCGTTGCATATGCATGATCGCTAGTCGACCTCGGCTCCTCCAGCCTCTCCACTGAATCTAGCATCACACTCTGCCAATAATCTAGCGCATGCGCCACTCTGGTCGTTCTCGTCATTCTCCAACCGAAAATCTGAAATTCAAGGTAAGCATTTGTGCTTTTTTTATTTTTCTAAATTTTCATATGATTCAAATTGCTGAAATCAGGGTCTTTATTTATGGATTAATGAAATTTATTTTGACTAGTACCTAAATAATAGTAAAGTTTGGAAATAGAAATGGTTAATGTTAATGTTTTAATTAATTAGTGAAATGGTAGTTGGGAATAATAACAAGATTTGGAGTGGTTCACTTTCAACTTGCGAAGTAACAATCTAATAAAAAATGACATATTTTCTAATATAATTATTTGAAATTTAACGTTGTTTCAATTACTATGCGAAATGCAAGTTAGTGATATAGACATGAATTTAAGTAATATTTTGCAGGCGAAGTTTTTTACAAATGGACATGCAAGAGTTTCATGGCTAGTTTTAAAGAAGTTAGATAAAGGAAAAAGATGACTTCCATAACTAGTTCAGTAATAGCGATCAGATTTAAGCTAAATTATCTCGCTAGATCACAATGAAAACCAAGCTATTGAAAATGAAATAAAAGTCACTGTCAATGACAAAGGCACCCGTACAATAGAGAGGAAAACCCACGCCTCTCAAATTTTTTATACTGGTGATATTATCCTGTGGTTGTTAGTTAAACCACATTTGACTAAAATATTTTATACAAGTTGTGTACTGAAATATGAGCCCTTCAAACTTTGACCCCTCGCACCCTAGTATGTCTTCACCCCTAGACAAAGACAAGCCAAAAGATCCTTGGGTTTATTTACACGTTTTGAAACTAATAATGCATAATTTAAGATACAAAGTATGTTTCATGGTTACTATAGTATTATACTATTGCTAATAACTATTGCTACCTACAGTATTTTGATTTGGTGACTTGTATTTTTTATATTTGGGATGCTGTTAATTAGTACCAAGTTTTATTTTGTTAACATATATTTTTGCTGTTTAGTTTGGTTTCAAATTTAACATTTAGTTTTCTTATTTTATTATGTTGAAGTTTTTCATATCATACCTGAAATTGCTTTTACTTCGTTGCAAGTTATCATTGAACAACCATGGATATCATCAGGTTATTCATTTTTTATATACAGAAGTTGCAAACATGCACATTAGCCAAACAAAACAATATTTGTTTAAATTAGTTTTGTATTATTTAATGTAAGATCGGTCTTCCTTCTTACTGTTACACAAAAATAAGAGTCCGACTATAACAATCTTTACACCCATACACTACTCTACAAGCAGGGTTCATTAGTGTAAAGAAAAATCAGATTCGACCAAATAATTTTAATTTTAATTCGAAACATTATTTCATGTAGGTTGTAGAAAAACTAATACATATTTTAATGTTTTATTAATAGATAATATGTCGAAAAAAGAAGACAATAAAAATCGTGTGAGATTTAGAAAACAAAATTCTGGAGCTTTCAATCGAAAGGTAAAACAACGTCATAATGTAATGGCCTCATCAATGGTGGGCTCAATCTCTAAACTCTTTAATGTGACAACGCAACAATCACAAAATTCTCATCAAGTTGAAGAAGATAGTGAAGCTATTGATGAAAATATTGATAATGTTGTTGAGGATGAAATTGAAAATGAGGGCATTGATGTGGATGTAATTGATGATGAAGAAATGGATAATGAAGAACATGTAAATTAGGAGATAAATGATGAAAGTATACTTGATTTTGATAAAGATGCGAATGTAAATCACGATCCGGTTTTGTGGGGGTACTATGAGCAATACAAAACAAACAGTTATCGTTCAAAGAGTTATCGTTCAAAGAGGTCCCATTAAAATATCCAAATTAAACGATAAATTTTCGAGTGTCATAAAGGATGGGAGAAATAGAAGCTTTTCGTCTAAGCATTATATTCGTCATTTTCCAAATGGAGAGGAGCGTGAAAGGAAGTGGCTTGTATACTCAAATGCATTGAATAAAGTATTTTTCTTTTGTTGCAAGTTATTTAAAAATAAAGTGATGCTGAGAAAATTGTCGGAAGATGGAATTGATGATTGGCATAATCTTCCATCAAAACTTAGAGAGCATGAAACTAATCCGGAACATTGTGAAAACATTGTGAAGTGGGTTGATTTGCAAAAAGGACTAAAATTAAAAGCAACGGTTGATAAAAATATACGAGCTCAAATTGATAAAGAGAAAGATCGTTGGAAGATGATATTGATTCGAATAATTGAGGTCGTTAAACACTTTCTCTAAATAGTTTACCATGTCGTGAAAGTAATGAGAAGATTTATGAAAAGAATAATGGACTTTTTTGCTAACTTATTGAGTTTCTTGCGAAGTTTGATCCCATTATGAAAGACCATCTTAGATCTGTGGTGAATAAAGAAATTCAACATCATTATCTTAGTCATAAAATTCAAAATGAGATAATAATTTTATTATCTAATGAGATCAAAACAAAAATAATAAAAAAGATGACAAAAGCAAAATATTTCTCCGTTATGCTTGATTGTACTCCAGATATTGGCCACGAAGAACAAATGTCAATTATCATATGTTGATATTGAAGATTTCGATGAGGCGAAGGTGAAAGAGTTTTTTCTTGGATTTATATTGTTGATGATACATCGGGGCTTGGCCTTTTCAAGCAACTTGAAAATATTTTGAATGAACTTAAGCTTAATATTGAAGATATAAGTGGTCAAGGTTATGATAAAGAGTCTAATATGAAAGGTAAGCATCAAGGTGTATAAAAAATACTTCTTGATAAAAATCCATGAGCATTTTATATGCCATGCGGATGTCATAGTTTAAATCTTGCATTATGTGATATGGCTAAATCTTGTGTTAAAGCTAGAAATTTTTTTACATATGTGCAAAAATTTTATTCATTATTTTCAGGATCCACTCTTCGATGGGATATTCTTAAGAAATATGTAAAAGGTTTTTCACCAAAATCATTGTCGGTTACATGATGGGAAAGTCATGTTGAAAGTGTGAGAGCTATTCGATTTCAAGCGCCAATGTTAAGAGATGCTTTGGTTGAAAATGCCAAGAGTTCTAAAGAGGATATTATGATGGTGGAAGCTAAAGGTTTATGTTTGAATGTTTTAGAGAACTTTGAGTTTTTGATTAGCCTTTGTATTTGGTTCAAGTTATTGGATAAGTGAATCAAGTTAGTAAAATACTTCAACATGAAGATATGAATTTAGAAGATGCAATCATAAGATTAAAAGAACTTATTCTATTCTTACAAACTTTAGAGAATATAGTTTTGAAGAAATGATTAAAGAAGCCAAAGAACTTGCAATCGATGTTGATATTGAACCAATGTTTGAGGTGAAAAGAGTTTCTCGTAGGAAGAGGCATTTTGATGAGGATCTTGAAATTAATGGCAAAAAAGACCAATCACCGGAAGAGAATTTTAGAGTCACATACTTCATTCACATTATAGATCAAGCTCTTACATCTTTAAAAGACCGTTTTGAACAATTTGAGCTTTATGATAAAAATTTTGGATTTTTATTAAATGCAAAGTTCATGCATATTAGCAAAGATGAGTTGATGAAACATTGTATTTACTTAGATTGTTATTTGAAACACAACCAACAATGCGATATTTATGGAAAATATCTATTTCAAGATCTAAGAGCTTTGCAAAGTATGTTACCTAAGGAAATAATTAAGTCGGTTGACATTCTTGATTTTATAAGATCTTATGTAGATGATGGTGGTTTTCAATCAGCACGGGTTGCTTATCGGATTTTACTAACAATTCCGGTTACAGTTACTTCGACGGAGAGAAGTTTTTCTAAATTGAAATTAATAAAAAATTATCTTCGAACGACCATGTCACAAGAGCGATTGAATGGATAAGCAATGATCTCAATTGAAAGTGAGTTTTTGGAGAAACTAGATTGTGACAATTTGATTGAAGAATTCGCTACAAAAAATGCAAGACGAAGTATATTTCTTTGAACAAGTTTTATATTTTGTATGGAACTTCATATTTCTCTGCTTTATGTAGTGGCTTTTTTATGAAAAGTTAATTTAACTTTATATAACTCCACTTGTTTTAGTGGTTTTTGTATGAAAAATTGTTGCGTTGTATGTTGTATCTTTTTTATTTGACGGCATGCTTAATTTTAAACACAAAAAAATTAATAAAAAAATAAAAAATTATTTAGGAGCAACCAAAATAATTTTGAGCTAGGGCAACCCAATTTTAGGGCCGGCCCTGGTAATGAAAAGGATACAGATATTTTGCTACTTTGTTTACTTATGTCGTGGAAAAAAATATTGAACTTACTTTGTCATCGAAAAATGATTTCGGTTATGACTGCAGCATCATTGACGTCTATTTTTGAGTCTCGGAGTAGGGGATGTTACAGCCTAGCTATGTGTTCCATTATTATCTTTATATATGCCTTGATGATTTTGATGCTTTCATGTACTGATGCAAATACTTATGATGGTTGTTTCAATTATGTATATTATTCACATTGGTGCACTTGTCACTTATGTAATCATCTACATATTCATTATATTACCCTTATGTATGCTTTGATGTAATATGCTATTATTGTGCTATATGCAAGTTCACCAAGTACCCATTTAAAATGTGATGTGATAATGTGATAACATCCCCTTAATGACACCTGGATTAAACAACATTTAGCAGGGGCAATAAAGTTGGTGAGGACGTGATGAATAAATAATAATAACCTGACTAATGCGAGTGTGCAACAGACTAGATGGGTTAGTTATTCCATCCTAGTCGGACTGATTCAACGTCGCAGCCTGAATCATGGCACTTTGGTCCCTTACCATACAGAGTCCAAACGATATGCAGCACAGGTATAAAAAGCGAGGTGAGGCAATTGTGTGATGGTGTATATGGATGGATAGCAGGATACGCCAAGTGAGGTGTAGCATAGTGAGTGATATATTACAGCTAATAGATTGGGTGGGGGCACCTACAACTTTGGATCAAGAGGAAGCGATTCCTTGGTGTCGATTTAACATCCGGTAGAGTGAAAGTGAATAGGATGAGATAGCGACTTAATAGTAAAGGTGCAACTAATAGAGGTGAATATTAGTGTATTTTAAGTTGATTAGAAATGCAGCTGCGAGCCATTATAAATAGAGTCTGACATGAGTGTTTTAACCTTATGTGAATAATGAGATGCAGACGGGTGTAGATTGGCGAGCATATGATATATGACATAGAATGGCGAGTGTATGATATATGATTCACAAATACATGACATTTATATTATGATTTACTATTGGTCAATGTAATCATAGTTAGTTTCTTACCTAACATGGGGTGCGTTATTTATTTAACAACCTCAGATCAGTCTGAGGTTGTTTTAATAGAATGTGATACTATTGTGATTATGTATTTCACTTGGGCTACAATTTGGTGATGGAGTAGAGAATGATGGTGGTGCTTAGTCCATCTTTATTTATAGTGTTGATTTGTATGATGTTTCATATATGTTTTCTATTATAATTCAATTGTATAACTTATAACACCCTGTAAAATAAACCATAAATAAATAAATGAGAAAATTAGTTTAAAGGAAAAAGTTTAATAAAATTTTATTTTAACGGACGTTAAAATACAACTTCCGTCTCAAGGACAAGTGCGAAAAATTTCACGATCGTTCCTGCTTTTTTAGTCTGTTTTCCTCTGTAAACAAAATTTCTTCTCCATCAAGCAATGGCATTCCAAACCCAAATCAATTTTCTTCCTCAAGCTGATTTACAAGCGCAATCGACTTCCGAAGCTAAGTCGATGGACGTAAATCCACAAATTTCAACAAATCCAGAACAAATAAACGATGAAACTGGGATTTCAAAAAGTAGAGCTTCGACTGCAATGCGTACAGAAATAAAGAGAAGATGAAAAAACAATCCATCCACGACTGTTGATTCGACTGATATTGAAGAAGAAACAAAGAGAACGATAAAATCTAGGGCAGCAAATACTGTAAAAGAAGACGACATGAAGAGACAACAGCTTTGTGATGAAATCATCAGTAGAAAAAGAAAGACAAAGGTATAACATCTGATTTATTTTTCTTCAAAATAATATTTCAGTATTTATTAGACAGTAAATGATAATTAGATCGATAGTTATTGAATGATACTTCAATACATCATTTGATTTATTGCATGCATCATATTGAAATATTAGATGATGATGAACATAGCATTCAGTCTTTGACAAATGACAGACAACAATAAGATGCATAGTTATAGAATGATAGACAAATATAGCATTGGAAAAAATGATAGAAAAACATTGCATTATAGAATGATAGTTGAATATATCACTTTATTTACTGTATGTATAATGATGCAATGATAAGTGAAAATAGCATTTCCATATTTGATATACGGCAGACAATAATTAAATAGATAGTTATTGAATGATAGTTCAATATATAATTTCATTTGTATACACAATATTGAAATATGAGATGATAGATGAACATAGCATTCAGTTTTTGATGGTTGATAAACAACAATAAAATGCATTGTTATAGAATGATAGACAAATATAGCATTGGATAAAATGATAGACAAACATAGCGTTCAGTCTTTAAACTGTAGAAGCATACATTGAAAAAGAGTAATGATAGACAAATATAGCATTGGATAAAATGATAGACAAACATAGCATTCAGTCTTTAAACTATAGAAGCATACATTGAAAAAGAGTAATGATAGACAAATATAGCATTGGATAAAATGATAGACAAACATAGCATTCAGTCTTTAAATTGTAGAAGCATACATTGAAAAAGAGTAATGATAGACAAATATAGCATTGGATAAAATGATAGACAAACATAACATTCAGTCTTTAAACTGTAGAAGCATACATTGAAAAAGAGTAATGATAGACAAATATAGCATTGGATAAAATGATAGACAAACATAGCATTCAGTCTTTAAACTGTAGAAGCATACATTGAAAAAAAGTAGTGATAGACAAATATAGCATTGGATAAAATGATAGACAAACATAGCATTCAGTCTTTAAACTATAGAAGCATACATTGAAAAAGAGTAATGATAGACACAAATATAGCATTGGATAAAATGATAGACAAACATAGAATTCAGTCTTTAAACTGTAGAAGCATACATTGAAAAAGAGTAACGATAGACAAATATAGCATTCAGTCTTTAAACTGTAAAAGCATACATTGAAAAAGAGTAATGATAGACAAATATAGCATTGGATAAAATGATAGACAAACATAGCATTCAGTCTTTAAACTATAGAAGCATACATTGAAAAAGAGTAATGATAGACAAATATAGCATTGGATAAAA
Organism: Allium fistulosum; assembly: GCA_030737815.1. Taxonomy (NCBI): domain Eukaryota; kingdom Viridiplantae; phylum Streptophyta; class Magnoliopsida; order Asparagales; family Amaryllidaceae; genus Allium; species Allium fistulosum. The sequence goes on from CM060902.1 coordinate 1,196,112,100, forward strand.
TGATAGACAAACATAGCATTCAGTCTTTAAATTGTAGAAGCATACATTGAAAAAGAGTAATGATAGATAAATATAGCATTTCTACAAATAATGATAGATGAATATAGCATTAGAAAATTGTGCATTCATAGTTGAGAAATAAGATTATAGTTTGTTAAATACTGAATTATTCATTCATAATTTTTTGTACAGGAATCAAAAGGTAAAAGATCAAAGAAAGCAAAGAAACCAGAAGGGAAAAAATAAAAGAAAGTATCTCAGGAAAAAATTCAGTATAGATGCAGCTTGCTTCCGATGATAAAAAATTTCCGGAAAATTAAGGAAAAAGGAGGTTATCTTGTATATCAATTAAATTATTTAAAACAAACACCTTTCAAAAAATTTATGCTAGTGTTTTTCAGAGAAATTTTATCCATAGCTACTTTTACAAAATCATCAACAACCTTAGATGATATCATAGAAACATTTTCTATCACTGACGAAGCTTTTAAAGTGGGGAATGTTTTTTTAAAAATCAAACCTGAAGATATTTCAATTCCCTTTAGCTTACCTTTGTCTGGAATTAATATTTTTCCATTACCTAAAATGAGTTTACAAATCCTTCCAGATAATTGTAAGGATTTTGTACTAAGAAATTTTGGAACAGTAGAGCACATCACAAAGGATCTTACAGTTTCAAAAATAAATAATGTACTAGAAACACAACAATTTCAACATGAAACTGATTTTCCAAAACTGATTATTATTCTTGCAATGATAACATTCTTCTTTCCCGACAACCAAAGATACTTACCATGGGGATATATTCCTTATATTATTGATCACCACAAAATGAATTCGGTATGTTGGCCAGTTTCAATTCATCATTCATTGATTAGAGCTTTGATGGCTTTCAAAACAAAGCCGAGAAACATGCCAGGTTGTTCCATGCTCCCAATTGTAAGTACAACATTCTAACTTTATGTTAATACATCTATCTCTATAAATTAAATTATATACATTATATATTTTAACAAGTAATATTTTATTTGTAGTTTTTCCTATGTGAGCATGTCAATTTGATATCTCCATTAGCAACATACTGTTCTACTTTACCTAGATTTGGGAGGTGGAATATCGAAAGCTTGAAAAAAGTCATTTCAAGAGAAGCTTTGATAAACATGGACAGTAGAAGGGTATTATTTCTCACACAAGTACAAGAAATGTATACGGATAGATAAATATATCATAACATAATGTATAGTAACAGTTTTCATTTTGTTAGTATACATTCATAATTTAAATGATAGTTACATATATCATTTCTGCACAAATACAATTTTCTGTAGTTGCTACTAAAAAAATGATTGTCAGATATAGCATCACATGAAAAAGGAAAATTATAAATAAAATTACTTCATTCATTGTATCTTAGCTCATTCATTACTATTTATGTTATTACATAGATTTTTGTTGAAATAAAAACCTGACTGAAGATGAAAAAGATGAAAAAGCACTTCTTTAACAAAAAACCAACAAAAATTTGTTCAGCTGGATACAAATGAGATATTGTGATACAAAAAGTTGAAAACTTGGAAGAGACATCAAAAAAGCAAGTTGACTCAATGCAACAGTACATTGAAGATTTGGAAAATAAATTAAAGAAGAGCGAAAAAGAATTAGAAATGGGGAGACAAAAAAGAATACAAGCAGAAGGCATTATCATACAGTTGAGAAAAGAAATCAAAATGTTGAAATCAAAACCAAGAGAAGATATAGAAGCACCATCATTTGATCTGAATATAACTCAGGAAATAAAAAAGATGCAGGAAGACAAAAAACAACAGCATCAGAAGAAACCTTCAGAGGAAACAGAAAAATCCCCGATAGTGAATGAAAGAACACAGAAGAAACCAAGCTCTTTAGTTTTGAGGGTTAAAAAGCGCCAATGAAGGAATAAAATTGATCCTGATTGCCAGTATGAAATTGTTCACAGAAAAACAAAGAAAAATGTTGACAATGAAGACCAAAAGGAACAACCTGAAACTGAAGAAGGTAAAAAAAAATGCAAGTGAACAGAAACAAGAAGAACAAAATGAAGAATCTAATTATGAAGAGGAATCTGAAACTGAAACAGATGAGCAAGTCACTACAATTGAAAATGAAGAAATAATTGATATTGATGGATACTCGCCATCAACTAAAGCTTACAAGAGTAAAGATATAACAAAAAGCAGTATTCTAAAATTATTGAATGAAGAACAGCAAAACAAAATTCTTACTTTCTTCAAATTTAATGAAAATGAGAAGTAAGATTTCTGATCTTTTTTCTTTCATTATATTTGTAATTAAATAAAATTGAAAAAAAAAAACAACTTGTCAATTATAGATTTTCAATTACAGTACTATAGCATATGAAAAAGACGAAGGGAACAAAGGAGGAATCACAATAGTGAAATCTATGCTGGAAGCTGTTCTATTTGAGGGGGTTACAGATGGAAAGGTATGCATCAACTCAGAATTATGATAGTAATAAAATGTATATAAATGTATAAAATGAAAGAATGATAGGTAAACCTAGCATTCAACTTTCAAAGTGCATATAAATGAATTGAATGAGAGAGTGACAACTAAAAGCAGCATTACTATTTGTAAAATGCAGATAACTGTATAGGATAGGAGAATGATTGTTACAACTAGCATTCATAGTTTTTTAAGTGCATATAAATGTAAAAGATGAGATAATGATAGTTAAAACTAGCATTCGAAGTTTCTAACTACATATAAATGTATTAAATAAAATAATGGTAGTTAAAAACAACATTGGTATTTGTAAAGAGCATATAAATATGTCGAATGTCAAAGATGATTGTTTAAACTATCATTTGCATTTTTTAGTGCATACAATGAAGTAAACATGTAAATGATAGTGAATACTAGCATAAATATTCCTGGTTCAAAAACAAAATATCCCATAAAACTTACAACCTTCTTTGTTTGCTTAAACAGATTATTGATTGGTTTTACTACAATCAGAAGATGTATGAACACAGTTACTACTTCACTACAATAATGATGGTAAGTATAAGCTTTTCATTATAAATGGTAAAAAATAATATAAAGTATTCTAATGCATATGAATGTGCAGAATGCTATAGTACATGATCAGCAAACTGTGATCAAAGACATAGTCATACCGGCAATAGATGTCATTGTCAAAGATGAATTTACAGAGAAAATTTTCTTCCCTCTACATTACACAAACCATTGGAGCTTGTTGATGCTAAACTATGAAATAATGCAGTGGAGTCATTATGATTCAACAAAACCAAAAAGTAGATCAACAAGGACTTCAAACCCTAGCTATAACCAAGCCACCATTCTTATAAGAAAAGTATAATTTTTATATCAGTCTAACATTAATATACGGCACTAATTTTTCTTCTTGTAGAAATACAAAATTGAATTAATGTTCAAGAAGAAATGGGCAGATGTAGGAATACTAAACAAAGAATTTCACAAACCTAAAGTGTTGCAGCGAAAAAGCCCACCACAGGATTGTGATTCGTAAGTAACTAATTCCATTTCTTCTTTTGTCATTTTAGTTTGTATATTCATCCAACTTTTGTTATTCTTTTTTAAAATATAGCTGACTACATCTAATGATCAAAATGATAGTTAAACCTACAACTGAAAATTTTAAAATGCATAAAACTATGAAAATGGAAAAAAACGACAGTTCAAACTATCATTTATATTTTTTCAGTGCTTACAAATTTATCAAATATCGAAAATGATTGTTTACACTAGCATACATATTTTTAAATTCTTTTGGACTAGACTAAACATGCAAAACAATAACAAAATATCATTTGTATTTTTAAATTGCACTAGAATGCATTAAATATGCAAAATGATAGTTAAAGCTAGCATTGCTAATTGACAGTTCATTGAACTGCATCTATTGAACAAAAAGATTATGTATAAGATGCACATTGCAAACACAGCAATGGTGTCTTTATGAATGCATTGATTAATAGCGTGATAAAAATATAAAGCTATATTTTAGAATTCTAGTGTAAAGAATGCTATTTTATTTTAGCATTAGGTTATACTGTAATATTAACTAATATTTCTATATCTGAAACAGACTTGATTGTGCATTCTTTGTCATGGCAAACTTGAAAAAACTGGACAAGGATGAGATGCCAGATAAATATTCAAAGGAAATGCTTAGAAACCTAAGAGCTGCAGTGGTGCTTGACATACTCAATGATCCACAATATAGTTGGTCAATGCAGAAATCCTACAAAGATTCTACATAAGAATAGCTGTTGCATTTTAACTTCTTTGAACTTTAGAATTATTTGAACAGAAACACTTCTGCTAATTAAACTAAGATGGAGTCTGATATGGAGTCTGAGATGGAGTCTGAGATGGAGTCTGATATGGAGTCTGATATGGAGTCTGAGATGGAGTCTGACATAGAGTCTGAGATAGAGTCTTATATGTTATACAACGCTTGTATTTTGTTCTCAGTGCATAAACTGCTCAGATGTATTTGAACTTCTCGATTTGAATTTGACTTGATTATAATTGTCTGTTTTCAGTGCATGAACTACAATGTATAAACTAAAGATATATTCAATTGTCATTTTTATGTGTTTTCTGATGCTTTTACTATATTTTTGAAGTGGTAAATAATGATTTACACTGAAATGCTAGATAAACTAGCATTATGAGAAAATACATTTCTCGGTAATTGAACTGTGATGATAATGCGTGGATTTATCCATATATCATTTATATATGATTTCCAATGTATGAACTCTGTTTCAAGAGTGATGACTACTGTTTACACTGTAACTTGCATTTAACTGAAATGCTAGATACAACTATCATTCAACCGTACATCATCATACTGTCAATTAATCACAAAACCACTTATGTAATCTCATTAGCTAATCATATAAACAGCATATCATCATCATCAGATACTTCATTCTTGCACAACAGCTTACTCAGTTCTATACAATAACAGATTATGGGTTTAAATGTTGAAATTGTATTTCAGGTGAGATGCATACTGATTACAATGAAATGCTAGTTACAACTAGCATTCGACTAAAATGATAAGTACATCTAACATTGAATAGAAATGTTAATACTGAAGTGCAGAGCTAATACAGTTCTTCAATTCATATTATATATTTTGCAATATGATTAAATAATAGATTCCTAAAAAAATTCAACAACAAAGGAAAATATAAGAACATCAAATATTTGAAGTTAAAACAAAATAACCAAAACAGTTCACATTTTATTTTCTAATGAATTCACAAAGTATGACTTCATTCTTCTATAAGCTTTAGCAGCTTTACAGTTAAAAAACTATTCTTTTACACTAACAAAACACATAAATTTTCTTAACTTTTTGAAGAAGCAAGACAATTCCTTTTGTTGTGGCCAACTACATTACACTAGCTACATCTGTTTATTTTACTTTGAGAATATCCAAATCCACCACGCCTCTTTGTAGATGGTCTTCCTGCACCACGAACTTCTTTAGGAGGCCTAATCAAAACATCATTTTCAACAGCAACTGGTTTATCAAAATCTGGAATTGGATTGATAGCATTAGCATACGAAGATCTGAAAGCATTAACAGTAAAATATTCCTCCACAAAATCATAAACTGATAATCTAGACTTGTTAATGCACTTAATTGCATGCGCACATGGAAAACTAGTAACTCTCTATTGATTACAACTGCATAAACGATTTTTAAGATCAACAACCTGTGACTTAGGAGATTTAACTTCAAACACAAATTCCGAGGACTTATAAACATCCCAACCAAAGCCATCATCTACTAACTTAGACAAACGTTCCTCCATAACAGGACAAAGATTTGTTGTCCACAAACAACATTCCTCTCTTCGTCTCGCCATTTGCTCCATAACTTTTACTCGAATACCATCCAAACAAGAAGTTATAGGTATAACTCTATCTTCCAAAATTCATGAGTTGAAACTTTCTGTGACATTTGAAGAATATTCACCATAACGCTTTCCTTGAAAAAAAAAATCTGCCCAATGGTCAAAAGGTTTATCTCTAAGAAAATTTTCTGCAGATGTACCCCCAATATCCTTAATTTAGAAAGATATCGCTCAAAATCATACATATTAGAGGCTTTAGCACAAAGTTTGAACAACTCCACAATAGATGAATCACCTTTAGCTGACTTGACAATAGTACCAATATTCTGTTCCATATGAAGTAAACAATAGCTACGATATAAAGAAGGGAATATTTTCGGAACACCTAAAATGAGACCCCACTGACGATCAGACATAAAAACTAAAGACCGATCTTCATTAAGCATTCCTTTCAATTGTGATAAAAACCAAGACCAATTATATTCATTTTCATGTGAAACAATACCCATAGCAAGAGGAAAGAAACCTACAAAATAAACAATTAATGACATCTGAGTAGTAAGAAACATGAATTATAGTAAACATCAAAACCTATATTAAATGTTAATAATTTCTATTATACATAATTAAATTAGGTTCAAAATGATATATGAATATAGCAAATGTTATTTTAAAGTCTTCCCATTACTGCTGCATAAAATTTTAGTTCTTGTTTTTGTATACATTTCTACTATGAACATTTCTACTGTAACCAGCTCAATCATTAAATAAAATGACGAAACAATTCTAGTGTAAACATGGATGCAGTAAAAATTATGTACAAATTTGAACAATGATAGTTTAATATATCATTACCAGAAAAATAAATAAGTAAATAAAACAAAAGTAAAATGAAACTCATACCTTGGTTACCATTTTTACAAGTAGCAGCTAACAAAACACCTGGTCTTCCCTTCAAAGCAGCAGCATCTAAAAATATTAATGGCCGACAGTGTTTAAATCCAAGTAGACAAGCACTAAAACCAATACAAACTCTCTTAAACTGATTAGTTGAAGCATTAACTTCCATGGCCACGTAACTACCAGGATTATACTTCTGCAACGCCTCCAAATACCAATTTAAATCGTTATATGACATAGCATTATCCCCATATATTTCTTTTAAAGTCAACTGTTTTCCGCTATAAGCATAATAATATGACAGATTAAAATTGTACTCTCGTCTAAATTCATTCATAATATCGTTTGGCTTCTTCATAGGAGCATCTCGAATTTGATCAACAACCAAAGATTTAACAAATCTACTTGAAATATTAACTTTATTAACATCTCTAAGACCAGCTCCACACGAATGATGAAAATTGTACGTTCTAATAAAAAACCGAGAGAGTAGACCAGGATCCGAAGAAGCATTAAGATAAAACTTACAACCATCCTTCAACCAAGAGCAATTAACTGAAATTCTATCAGGAGAGTTTCTTACAAAAATCAAATCATAACCATTTTTAATTTGATATGCCATTAAAACTTCCGAAAATCCTCAGCTCCGTTAGAACAAAAACCAAGAAAATCCACAATAGTTTTTTGAGAACCTTTCTTCAACATATCTTTCAAGTAGTAAGAAGAATCAGCATGTGAATCACTATTAGCACCAGAATTGCTACCAATTGAAGTACTTTGACCACTTGCATAGCCTAATCCACAGCCAACATTATCAGCTTCCATAGCACAAACATTTTCCTTAACACTGAACTTAAAATATTCACGCTTCTTGAAAATTAAAAAACACAAAATACTAATCAAATCTGAATCAGTATCAATGATTATATTCTTATTCTTGAGAACATAAGATATCTCAGTACAAAATGGACTAAGATGTGGCCAAACTTCATAGATTTCAGTCTTAACAGCAAACAAAGAAGAGCCCGTAGTAAGTCGAGTAGAATAACAATTCTCATTATGTTCAAAAATAACTAGCAAACTATTTGCTTCATCATTGTAGATATCAGTACTGCAAAAGAAATTAAAAAACCAGTTAAAAATGCTAAATTAACATAGAATAACAGATGGATCTCAAATTAACTGCTAAATGAAAGAAATATAAATGACATGAAAAAGCAGATAATAAATGAACATAGGACAATCAAATTAAAACAAATTATGAATATAACAACAAAGAATGCTATATAAATATAGCATAACGCAACAAACTACGTATAAAACATTAAGATTGTAAAACAATAAACTGTGCCGAAGAAAAATAACAGTACACAATAAAATCTTACTTTGCCATTGAAACAAATCTAAAATAAGTACCGAAATCTGAAAGAAGACAAAACTGTGCGACCTAGAGAAACAAAAATATACTTAATAATCGAAAATTATTAGATCAGAGGAAGATAAGAATAAGATCGAAACAAATAAGAGCAATATACCTGAATGTAAGGAAATTGTTTAATAACGATCCAGAGGACGATGAAGATCAACGATAAAGAAACACGATGAAGATCGATAGACAATTGAGAAGATCGAATATAAAAATAAAGAAACACGCGTCGTTGAATTGAAGATCGATGAACTAAGATCGGTAATATCAGAATAAAGATCAACGAGAAATTAAGAAGCAAATTTAAATTTTACAAAATTTTGTCCTTGGAACGAAAAAATAAAGCCTGCGTCCTTTAAACGAAAAAAAAATCCGCGTCCGTAGGCCCAAAAAAAGAAGTAAAAACTTCCTCCTGCCCATTTTCCTGTAAATAAATTGGATAAATTAATTTAAATAAGATAGGGTTAAAAATGGAAATTTGTAAACATTAGAATTTGACCAAAAAAGTTATGTCATTGTGTTCTTGGCAATTTTTTGATCAATTTTCATATATAATATGTTGAAAACGAAGCTTAAACAAGAAAGTTATGGGCGTTTGAAGTTTCAAATTCAAATTAATTTAAATAGAATTCAAAATTCAAGTAAATAATTAATTCAAAATTTTGAAATTCAAATTTAACAGCTATTATACTTTGGGGTTAAGTAAATGTTAAAACTAATGTAAACATTAATTGGTAATTAAGGAAGAATATAATTAAAACATAACAATAAATTAACATTCTCATATATAAGAGGACTGGTCGACTGCTCCCCTTGGACCGGTGATAACTTAATTGGGGGTTAATTGAATGGTGGGAAGCGGCGGTCGACCAGTGACGGTGAATAGCGGCTAGGATTTGTGTGTTTTAACATACCAAATTATATTATTCTTAACCGATCCTAATCTGACGATTCTAATACGTTCGAACCACTATAAATAAGAGCTTAACCTCCTCACTTTTTTCACAAATTATTTAAAAACACAATGAAACTCTATCAATCTATCTTCTAAAAAGATTTAATAAATTCTTTAGGAACATTGGTAAGGAATTTTGGATGTTCTTATTCAATTTCTAATTCCTTTTCTCCTCCAACCTCTTAATTTCTGAATCTAATTCATATGCAATTCTCATGTTGCATATATCTAAGAAGAGAGATCTAAATGATATTATTGTAGGTATGTCAAATCCAAAGAGGAGAGAAGCTAAGGACCTGTAGTGAGTGTAAATATTAGTTTTTCTATTTTAGTAATTGAATAGTGTATTTTAGATTTGATATATGTCTTGGGGAATTTTGGTTTACAAAAACATCACATTAAAATTTTCAAAAATTCCCCAAAATGAAATGTCAATTCTTAGGCTGAAATCTTAATTGTTTTGTATTAAAATAATGGAGTTTGTGTGGATTTTGAAATATAAGTATTTTACCTTCTATCCTACTTCTTATTCTTTTTCTTTGGATCTGATTGAGGGATTTGATTAAGAAACAGTATGTAAGGTGCGAATTCTTATTCGTAGTTTACACCGCCTATTTTTACAAATTGAATAGAATTTCTCTTTGTCTAATTTCATGTAAAAGAAGTTGAGTAGAGCGTAAAATTAATTAAATTTAAGTTTCTGATATTGATTTATTCCATTATTTTAATATAAAATAAGTTGGATTTAGACTCTATATATAAGTCTATTGATTTGATTTTGGGATATTAGATTTATGGCATATATATTATTATGGAAATGTGACTTTTATAATTTGGAAGATTTGACATTTAAACATTGGTTTATAGTGTAATCTCTACACGCATAGAAATTTACTAAATGCGTATTATTATTATTATTATTATTATTATCATTATTGTTGTTGTTATTATATATATAAACAAGCATAAACAACGTACAATTATGATGTATTGATTGTGTGGTTAATTAGGGTAATAATTATCATTAAATCTCTTTTAAGAAAGTAACTAATTATAGAGGCGTAATAAGGAGGATTTCTTATAAGGCCTAAATAATGAGTACGGTGAGAAGTGTGAAAATATATTTTGAAAGTGTTATGAATTATGACTAAGTTAAAAGGATGTGAGATCAGTTAAAAGCACACAGAAGTCTGTTAGCAAATCTGGCTACTAGTAGTGTGAGGCTGATGTAAAACATTGCTTATAATAGGTAACTACGTATGACACGAGGTTGGTTCAAATTCTGTACGGTAAATCTGCCCAGCTAATCTGGCTACCTGCATTGTGGCTTTGGGGCTGATGTGAGACATCGCTTATAATAAGTAACTACGTATGATGCGAGGTTAGTCCCAATTTTGTAGGGTAAATCTGCCCAGCTAACCTGCCTATTAGTTCCTGCAAATAGTCGAACTAATATGAGACGTTTCCATAGGGTACGGGTCATAATACGAAGGGCCTGCTTTCGGGATTGAAGGTATTAAGTGGTTGTTTGAGAGTCCGCCTCTTTCTCGTATATGAAGTATTAAATGGTTGGGACTGGGTTTAGGCGTGATTTAGGATATCTCGGAAAGGTCCGCTTCAATGGGAAGTAGAAGTGTTTGAAGAGATTTTTGTGCAATGTCAATTGGATAGACACCTATGAGGAGTCCGCCTTGAGAGTAAGTATTAAATGATTGGGGCCTACCTCAATTGAGCTCTTAAATGGCCAGAGTCTGCATATTTTCCATTAAAGATGTATTAAGTGGCTTGGATACTATCTCTCGCATTAGTTGACATTAATAACGATGATTATGGGATATTGGTCATGGAATTGGATAAGCCTTAGGGGCTTATGATTAGAAAGACTTTGAATATAGCTTAAATGCATAAGACGTCCTTATTTAAATTAAACTTCTTAAGTACTAATATAGAAAGGCTCGAGATTTCATTCACTAGACATTGTTGTTCTGACTTCCTCCTTATTACAATACAGGTTAGGGAAGGAGAGGATGATCCAGATGGAAATGATGATGAGAGGAGCTTGTGGCAGTAGTCTGTTTATCTATTTATGTTATTTCTGATGTACCTATTTAAAGATGACAATGTATTTTAAACGTTGTATCTCGGTTATATAACGGTTATTGTTAACATTGTGTTATGGTTTTATGACATTTGGAATCTATACTATACTATGATTACCGAGTTACATTTCAAGAGCGCATAAGCCCCCTAAATTTTAAACTGAACAGTCAAGCTCCTCCTCTATTTTCTTTCATTCCTTTTACTTTTTCCCCCATTCTTACGAAAGTCCTTCTTCTAATCCTTCTCCCATTCCTTTGTCTCATCCTAACCCTACCCAAACTTTAGGTATTTGATCTGATTTCACAATTTTTCTAATTCTCATCCTAACCCAACCCAAACTTTAGGTTTTCGCTCTGATTTCACAATTTTTCCAATAATCAAATAAACTAAAACGTCAACCTCCAGCCAAAATTCCTCCTGTTAACTGATATTGACCAAGGTTTTGCGACACGATTATTAACCGATATTGCTACTTTCTCATCATTTCTCCGTAATATTCAATAAATAAATTAGGTTCTCATGAAGATTCAACTGTCTCCATCTAATTAGCAACGTGGATCGAAGGTTTCTAATATAGCTCCTGAGATTTGATTTTATGTCAGGTAATTGCATCCTTTTCACTTTCATTATATAGCTTTTGTTTTTTGAGTTTTTATCTTAAGTTTATATTGCAACACATACTCATTTCTCGTACAAATTTAGCAATGTGGCTATTTTCATAAAAATTTGTATTGTTCATCCTTGGTAGAAGTTTGATAAACATGGTGTATACATTTCCAAGATTAATTCTTATTTAGCATCTATTTCAAAATAGCCTAGGTTCAATTTTGAAAAGTTTAAAGATACTTTATGTTACCCCACCTTCTGGACAAGGCCAGGATATCAACAAATTGGCTAAAAAGGATGGATATCAAGATTGGAGATCGATTGAAAACAAGGCTATGATCGATACCGTCAAAATTGGACCAAGCTCCAATCAAGGTGGGATCGATTGTGAATGATAAAAAAGGCTAGGTGAGTCTACATTTCAAATTTCACGTCAATCGGAGTTCGTATGCTCAAGTTATGAATGGATCACGGTTCATGGCAAGTTGGTTCGAATTGATACTTTCGTATCGATCAAGGTGAATATGGATATGGGTAACACATACAGTGCATTGGCTTTGGATCGATAGCAGGTCATACCGATAGGTTTCGTATCGGTCTATGGCATCAGATCAATATGAAGAAGAGGAGTTTGGATTGATACGAGGAGCAAAGCAACGAGTGGGTACAGATTAATGGATACAAAGGCATATACTTTTTAAGGGCCGCATAAGATCGATACGAAGGATGAAGCTACTTGATGGATACAAAGTCATATGCTTCATTAGGACACTCGAGATCGATATGAAGGTAGGTATAAGGCATGGATACGAGGCAATGGCTACAAGGGTTTAGAAAAGCATTTCGTATCGATCATTTATTGATTGATATGAAGGGCATGCATGGAAGCAAGATGTGGATGGATACGAAAGGCAATCGGGAATTGATACGAAGAGGGGAGCGGTTGATGGATGCGAAGAAGGGAGCAGGCATTCACGGATGGATGCAAAAGGTATGGATACGAAGACTATGGATGGATATGCACTTCTGGATGGATACGAAATCACCAGCCTACATTGAAAAAGACAAAATTGGATCGATCATAACTCCCAAGCTACAAGCCCAAATGCTATGAAATTTTCACATAAGCTTTCTTATGCACTCAAGGACCACCACGATCGATCGCAACTCCATCTGACCATTCGTTGATCGATACGAAGTGCACATGGATCGATCAAGGATCGATCCCAAACAACCCCCGATCGATCTGGTGGACCCACCTACACGTGAGAAAAGGTGTTCCGAGGTTTGAGGAAGATAATTCCAGATCTACTCCTATAAATAGCAACTCTATGACAACTAAAGGAGGGATCTTCTTCTGCTTTTCTAGGCTAAACTCTGTCATTTTGTTACCGATTTCAAAGGCTTGTAATTGTAATCTCAATATAAAAGGAACAAAAGGATCAATTCAAAGTGAACGTAGGCCGAAGATAGCCGAACCACTATAAATCCCATGTCTTTTCCCATTTTCTTTCATTTTAATTTTGTTATTTCTTCACTTTTATTCTCTACATTATCTGGATCTGTGATCTGTGTTTGACTATTGAGGATTTGTGTGTAAACACTGGTGCTTTCATTACTTTTGGGGTTTGTGACCAATTTTGGCGCAAACACTTTGGTGCTTTCACTGAGAAAGCTAGCACTCAGGGATTTGGCAGCTTGGATTTTAGATCTGAAAGTTTAGGACTCGGATTCTGGGAAACAATGGCTAAGCAATCGATAAGGAGACAGAGAACGGAGAGGAGTCAGCATGAAGGAAGCCAGGAGGCTTCCTCAGGAGCTAATCAGGCCTCAATCTTCATCACTAGAGACGAGATGGAAACGATGCTGAAAAGGCAAGAGGACATGATACAGAACCTACTCCGTTAGGTTGGACAAGCTGGAGTGCAAGGTCAAGGGAATGGAGTTGCAGGGATGCTGGGAGTGAGGATCACGAAGCTGGAGCAGCAGGAGCAGAGGCAATCTAGAATCAGGACCGTGGAAACAAAGCAAACAGGATAAGGGACAGAGCGGAACCATCAGAAGTATCTCTTACACTCGGGGGGGCATACCCCCGGATCATGTTGGCTTTAGGAAGGATATCAGACGGCGTTGTGCAGTTTGGAACTGATCGGGATATGGATACTCGTTCAGAAGGACGGGTTTCAGATTCCCTCGCGGACTCGGGGGGCAGGTTGGAGATAGAAAGAAAAGGCTACCACTTGATGACAACGACGGGTTAGCAGACATGATCAGACGGGCTATGAGGGGAGGATTGGTAAATAGAGATATGGAGGATGTGAATAGGAGCCCCTTTGCTCCTACGATCAGGCAGGCTAGGAATCCACCAGATTTCAAACTATCAGCGCTGGAGATATATGATGGGAGAACGGATCCCGCTGTTCACTTAACAAGATACATGAGGCACATGGAAGTACTGGGGGCATCATAGGAAGTTATAGCTCGGTGCTTCCCTTTGTATTTGACGGATAGTAGCACTATGGTTTAGACAACTAGAAAGCGGTTCTATCGGCACATGGACGGAGTTGATTGAGAGGTTTATGAGGAAATTTCGGGTCCACAACGTGAAACCCAAAAATGTAATGACTTTAACATCGATGAAATAGTGGAAGGGAGAATCACTTAGGATTTCTTAACCAGATTCAATGCGGCGGTGGCTTCGGTGGATCGACCCGATCCGTCGATGGTTTTGATGGCAGCGGTCTCAGGGATTGTAGATAATTCGAACTTTAAGATATCGTTGGAGCGGGATCCACCGATGGATCTCGGGGAGTTTTACCATGAAGCAGATTGGTTTCTACGACAGGAAGATGCGCGGGCTGAAAGAGAGGGGAGAGAGGTTGAAGTTTATGCGGCAAAAGATGGAGGTCCACCAAGGGAGGATTCGAACAAGAACAATAGAGGCAAAAGGAAAATGAATGACAACAATAACACATCGAAAAGGCAACGAAGGGAATCAAAATTCTCTTCTTACACAGATTTGACTGAAACTCTGGAAAGGATTTACGTGGATACTCGAGGGCGCCTCCAGTATCGAAGGCCGGCAAAAAAAGAACCCTCTGAATACGAGCGGGCATCGGGAAAGCATTGCCTATTCCATGATCTGGATGGGCACAACATGAACGACTGCATGCATCTGAAGGATATTATTGAGGAACATGTGAGGAATGGTTATTTGCAACAATACATAAGGAATCAATCTTTGGCAGTGGAACAAGAGTGGCCACCGCCCATCTCAAACAAAGATGGCACTGGATCTAGGCAACGTCATCAACTTTTTATCAACTGATTGGATTTATGGCATGGAATAAGTAATAAACTCCGAGATAATGTGGCTAAGTCACTTACACATGTACAGGATCGAGGACGGTCCCTAGGCATGCTCTAAGATGATGATAAACCATGATGCTCGGGTTTATGAAATCTTGTTTTTTCTGCTTTCTGCAAACTCTGGTTTCTTTTTTGGTACTTTGGTTATTTAGTTTTCTTGGTTGTACGTACTTTTATTTTATCAACTGAACTCTATGGTGATTGGATTTGGATTAATGTGAAAAATAATACAGGTCACGCGATTACGGTCCTGACCGGAGAGACGGGGTAGTAACCGTGAGTTACGAGTCCCTTCGCCGGAAAGTGAAGGAATGGGCTCAATTACGGAATAAGTCCTCCACTAGAGAGTCGAGGCCGGAGAATATAAAAGTCCTCGACCGGAGAGTCAAGGCCGGAGAATATATAAAAGTCCTCGACCGGAGAGTTGAGACCGGAGAATATATAAGTCCTCGACCGGAGAGTCGAGGTCGGAGAATATAAAAGTACTCGACCGAAGAGTCGAGGCCGGAGAATATAAGTCCTCGACCGAAGAGTCGAGGCTTGTAACGACCCTGAAATTCCGACCCAATTTAAAAATTTTAGAACCGTTATTTTAATTAAAAATGTGAAACTTACATACGATTTCAATCAGCGTCCAAACTTTGTTTCTAAATTGCGCCTAGATGATTGTAGATATGGGTAAAGTTTCGTCAGAAAATACCGCAGTAAACTTCGTGCGCGTTTTACTGCACATCAGTTCATTTTAAAACCGTGAAAATTTCATCTTCCGAACCTAAATATTTTTACATAGAAAAATTCTAAATCATTTTCTGACAAAGGCGTCATTTTTCGTTTTTCAAAATTCGGATATCTTTAGCTCCGTCGATCTTATTCTTCGGTGTTTTGCTGCATTTCCCAGAATAGGAATTTCAAATATTCACAAACGATTTCCGTTACCATTCAAACTTCACATTTGGAATGCGCCTAGATAGACATAGGCGTACGTCAAATTTCGTCGAAAAATATTGTAGAAAATTTCGCTCGTCAAATTTACATTTTAGTTTTAATTTTATGTGTAAATTTTCTATCGTCCGAACTCAAATATTTTTCACAATGTTGCATAAGAAAAATATTCTGATCATGACGGCGCATTTCGTTTCGTCAAATTTCGCTTTTAATTGCTAGTTAAAATGTTCACTCGTGCAAATGGTTCAATAAGATTTACCACTTCGCAAACAACGTCAAACCATCAATATCTTCATACCATTGTGTCCGCCTCGTCGCGCTGATCAAAACAGTATATTTGTTTGTGTTAATCGGAGTTCGGCGTTGCAAGCTATTAATTGGTTAACGGAGTACAAACTGGTCCGTTACGCCACACAAACCGGTACCCTATTTTTCCCGCTCAGAATTCAAATGGCCCTTGTCCATTCAGAAACCGAATAGCCACTGTGACAAATCATCATTTCGTTGCATGGGGACTCTAAGTTTTCTGTATATATCTCTGCCCTCTGCCTTCACCAAACCTTCTGCCTTCATTTATTGCTCACTGCTCCAACTAGGTACGTGCTTTTCTTTTTCTCTTTCTCCCTTTCTCCCTCTTCTCCAGAAATCACTCATATTATTTGCCTTCCTCAAACAAAAGAAAAAAATAAAAATAATGAAACCCATCTCCATGCAACCGACACCACCCACTCGCTCCGCCTATGCAACCGCCACCACCCATGCAACCGCCACCTCCGCCTTCGCCGCCACCACCCATGCAACCGCCACCACCCATGCAACCGCCACCTCCGCCTTCGCTGCCATCACCCACCGCCCCACACCAACCCCCGCCCACTCCCCTCCGCCTGCACCCCCCTGCCGCCAGCACCCACTGCCACTTCACCAGCCCTCCACCACCGAAACGCCCATGCCCTGCCTGACCGAGATGAACCCCACCAACCCGCGCCCGAACCCCACCAGCCCGCGCCCGAACCCCACTGCCCGACTTCGCCCGCCACCAGCCAACCACCTCCACGACCTGCCGCCTGCACCCAGCCCGCCAGTTCCCCAGTTGCGCCCTCCGCCCAGCCTCCCTCCACCACCGGAGCGCCTGCTCCGCCTGCACGCACCACCCACCCACCCCTGCTCCGCCAGCACGCACCACCCACCCAACCCCGGCTCGCCAGCCCTCCGCAACAGCCCAGCCCAGCCCTCCGCCCCACTGCCGTGTCCAGCACCCGCCAACACCAGTCGCCTTCCCTCCGCTGTCGCAACCCCGCTCCGCCCATTGTGCCTCGCATTGGCCGGGATCCTGCCATGTGCATCTGTTTTCTGCTCTGTGCATCTGTTTTATATATATCAGTAGATATATATAACTGTTATTATATAACAGTATATCTTTGATATGTTGGGTTGCTCACTTACAGTCTGTTGCATTGTTGTTTCAGCTCCTGCTATTGATCCGGAAGTATAAGTATTTCCATCCCGCTTGTCGAATCTATCTTGCTCGTCGATTGGTATGATTTTAGGTATATTCAATAAATATATATTGCAATAAACAAATTATTTATTAATTATTTGTCGATTGCAGTTGTGTTCATTTTGCGTCGTGCCTATTAGGGTCTATTTTATCTATTCATCTTCGTGCCGCGCCATCTTCTCCAACCACGAAAGGTGAATATTTTATATTCACGACTCAATCTATTATGCTATGATAATCAAGTGATAATTGTTGTTAATATTAATCTGGATATTAAATTGTTGATTGTTAAAATTTGGTTGAAATAAACTGTTAAGTTCTAAAAATTTGACGTCATGTATTGTTTAAGTTGATTTAACATGTTGAACTGTAATATGATGTTAATTAGGGTAAATAATAGCGACATTAAATATTGATGTGTACGATTGATGTAGAAATTTGATAACGGACACCAAGTAAAAATCATAATGTAATAATCTTTAATCCGTAGGATTCTAGGAATAATTATATTAATTTGCATAAATAACGAATGTAAGTTAATATGATTATTTCGGGATTATTTGAATAAATTGTTAATTTTCTATGTATGGTTGCTATTGCTTGTTTATTTACTTTGACACCATCCCAGTTATCACACTGCAAGTTCCCTTTGCTATGCTTTATATTGAATGATATCGGGTTGAAATGATAAATACCCACTTAAACAACTTGGCCTAGGATAGACAATTAAAAATAAGAAACCCGATTGGTCAACAAAATTATTTTGAAATTGAAATCTATTTGAAATTAAGGAATGAACTTAATAATTTGTTTGGAAATCAAGTAACGACTTAATGGATTTAATTGAAATAAATTAATGGATTTAATTGAAATAAATTAATGGATTTAATTGAAACGGATTAATGATCTATTTAATTGAAGAAAAATGAATTGGCGAATTTGATTGGAATAAGATTTAAAACAAGTGAGTTTTAAAATTTAATAATTTAATTTATTAGATTGGTAGATTTAGATTTAAACTGGGTTTTAAATTTAATAGATTTGAACTTGTCATAAATAATAATTTAGATTTAGGGAATTTTGACTTAAAATGGAATACGAAATTAACTGAAGTCTTATGGATTTAATTTAGCAATAATTTAAATGTAATATGATTGTAAATTTAAGAAAATTGATTTAATCAAATTTATGATTATATTTAATGTAACGATGAATGTAAACATGAATTGAGATAAATAGAATTTGATCTAACGATTCGAACTTAATTGACCTGTAAATTTGGATAAATTGATTTTGAACTAAATTTAATAAGAGAGTTATTAAATTGAACTTGAATACTTAACTATATTGTTAATTAAATGTTGAACTACAGATTTCATTTGGAAATATGATTTTAAATATCCGAAATAAATTGAATCGTGAAATGTCAAATTTTGGAAGTCAAATTTGCACCTTGACTTTTGGACTTTGATTTGTTTAAACCTTAACTTAAATTGACCATCGGGTAATAAATACGTAGTTATTAAAGAGACCGGGATCGGATATGGACATACTCTCTGTCGATACCGAAAACCACTTTAATAACTATTATACGCGAAGTGTTGATCCAGAATGAGGTGGATGGTTTGGTGAACGCGTTGACTGAAGAAAGAGAACGATATTTGGACGACCCCTGACATGACTAAAACAGGAGCCGCGCCGGGCCATTGAGGTTCGCCACCTCTAGCGGACACACTTCTTCGATACCATATCTATTACTTTTGTGATTCGATTTGGGTGCACCCCTTGATTTGGGAGTGTTGTTTCGCGGTGTTGAGATAGTAGCTGCTATGCTCAACATCAGTTCGGATCAGGCAACTACTAGTATCCTAGTTGGTATCGCCTCATGTACCTTGTCATACTGATTATCCTATTCGCGACCACTACGTTTTGTTTTGTACCTTTAGTATATGGATTGCCCTCTGGTGACTTCCGGTTTTGGGGAAACTACGGTCTTGTATATGCTCTTGGGAATAAAAATGTGTTAAGGGTGGTATGGGCCATGACTTAACACTATTTTAATATCATACTTTACTGATTAGACATTATCTATCTATCGTATTCTATTGTATATAGATAGTTTATCGGATCCTTAGAGATGTTATTTTATCCATCTTTAAGTTATGAACTATTCCCTTGCACTTGGTTTAATTGCATAAGATTTTGAGTCCTGACTCGAGTGTTTCTTTTTGCATATGCTCGGGTCAGCCTGAAGTTATCCAGCTGCTGATCAAGGTTGGTTGAAGATGCTGAAGGCTTAGCATTTATCTTTATCAGTCTATTTATATTCCTGTATTGATGTCCTAGTCTGTTGGACATTTTTGGTATTAGTCACTTGATGTTAAGACATTGTTGTATATTATATAGTGGCTTCATGAACTGCTATTATGACGATGTATTTTCCGCTGCATTATTCTGTGACTGTTCTGTGATGTTGTATTGATTCTCATTTACATTTATGTATTTATAATCCCATAATGATTCGTGTTTTGTATTATTTAAGTTGACATGTGTGGATTATTGTCAATTAAAATGGTCCAAATATACGGGTTGTTACAGTTGGTATCAGAGCTTCGGTTTCCCTAAAAACCTTAGTTTGGGATTATATAAAACTCATTAGAGATAGGGTAGCAATACCCTAGAATGAGGAGAATCGATTCAATATCCAAATCCTTTCATTTCAAACTTCTTTGATTCGTTGATTAACTCTATGATTTTCTATCCTTTGGCTTTAACAATCTCTTTGGTATTTCAGGATGGGTACCAGGGGAAACCATAGGGGAGGAAGGGGCCATGGTCCTGCTCAGGCTGCACCTGTCGCTCCAGCTCCTGTCAAATTAACCATTCTCAGTAAGGAGTATACACAGCTGGGAGGTATTAAGTTTTCTGGATCCGAGAACATTATTGAGGCTCAGCAATGGCTTAAAGGTTTAGAGAAGATATTTTCTGGTCTAGAGATCACTGATGCTCAGAAGCGTCAGCTTGCTGCATGGCAACTTCAGGATGCCGCGCAAGATTGGTGGGAATCAGTTACTTCGCGTATCGAGGAGAACACCATCACTTGGGCCCAGTTTAGGTATAAAATTATTTGGATTCGTAGTCTAAATTCTTCTCTTAATCTTGAAATGTTATTCATCTTGCCTATCTTTTGATTAGGGATACTTTCTCGGCACAATGGATGCCCGCTGCTGGGAAAACCCAACTTTATAGAGCTTTTATGGATCTTAAGCAGGGCAGTATGACTTTTTCTGAGTACGAGAGGAAATTCAACGAACTCTCCAAGTTCGGCCCGGGATTGATTGATACACCGCTTCTAAAGAACGAGAAGTTCATTTTGGGAGCTAGACCAGAGTATTATGACTTGCTTACTGGCCACACTCACTGCACCTTCACAGAGCTTGTTGACTATGCTCTTAGATATGAGGCAAAGCCTAGGGGACCTACCGCCAAGGCTGCTCCTACTCAGCCCTCCTCTAGCCAGCTCGGGAAGAGGAAGATGAACTTTGATCAACAAAAGAAAGCTTGGCAGAAGACTACAGGATTGGGATATGCTCAGAAAAGCCCAATCGACCTTGCTAATATCACTTGCTTCAAATGCGATAAGAAGGGCCATTATGCTAATAGTTATCCATCTACTGGGGCTGCAGTCCCACCACCTTCTTTGGCTAGGAAAGATTTATGCTATGTCTGCCTCCAGCCGGGTCATTTCAAGAAAGACTGCCCACTGTATAAGCGGGGCACACCGTCTGGAGTATTTGCTATCACCACACCTGCACCCTCTGCACCACCCACCCAGGATGACCAAGGTACCTTACAAAGTATTTTTCATTTACATGCTACACCTGTTAGGGTATTATTCGATACAGGTGCTTCACATAGCTTTATATCAGTTGACCTTTGTGATAAACTCAAATTAGAACCTACTCTCGCTACTACCTCCTTATGTGTCTCAAATCCTATCGGAGGACCCGCTAACCTCCGAAGTGTTTGCAAGGGAGTTGTACTTATGTATGATTTTTATCGATTCACTTGGGATTTTTATGTTCTTGGCTTCGCAGCATTTGACATCTTGTTAGGTGCTGATTGGTTAAGGAAATTCGATGCTGTTATTTCTTGCAAGGCCCGTTCTGTTTCTCTAGTTAATGACAAGGGCCTACCGCTTGTCATTGAATGCAAATCACCGCAGAAATATGCCGGAAGCTTCATATTTTCGCTTGATGCTCACCCGGATGATCTTAGTACTACCCCAATTGTTCAGAAATTTCCCGATGTATTTGGAGAGGTCAACTCCCTACCACCTAAACGGGAAATCGATTTTCGCATTGATCTTATTCCAGGAGCTACTCCCGTAGTTCTCCCTCACAGAAGGATGGCTCCTAAAGAAAAAGCTGAACTTAAAACTCAAATTGATGATCTATTTGCTAAAGGTTTGATTAGGAGAAGTCGTTCTGAATGGGGCGCCGTAGTTGTATTTGTCACCAAATCGGATGGGTCTCTTCGCATGTGTGTTGATTATAGGGAACTGAACAAACGCACTCTCAAGAACTGCTATCCGATGCCTCGCATCAATGATTTATTCGATCAGCTCCATGGAGCTAAAGTTTTCTCCCAACTTGATCTTGCCACTGGGTTCCACCAACTCAGAGTAGCAGAAGATAGTATTCATAAGACAGCCTTCCGTACGGAGAACGGATTCTATGAATGGTTGGTTATGCCATTCGGTTTGACCAACGCACCTGCTTATTTCGTCGACTTGATGAATCGAGTCTTCCGTGATGTGCTTAACAAGTTTGTTCTTGTTTTGATTGATGATATTCTCGTTTTCTCCAAAGACGAGAAGGAGCACGAGACACACCTTGCTTATGTCCTGGAAACTCTCCGAAATCATCAACTTAAGGCCAAATTCTCTAAATGCCATTTCTGGCGAGACGAAGTGAGATTCCTGGGCCACATAGTTTCTGAAAATGGGATTTCGGTCGATCCAGCTAAGATCGCCGTAATCAATGTAAGTTCTATCCTATTCACTATTTCTATTCAATTCCTCTTATCCCTTTCTAATTTGAAATTTATCTACAGGATTGGGAGACTCCCAAAACTCCTACTGATATCCGTAGCTTCTTGGGCTTGGCCGGCTATTATCGTAGATTTATTGAGCACTTTGCCCGAATTTCTGCCCCACTCACTGCTTTAACCCGAAAGGATGTCAAGTTTATTTGGAGTGAGAAGTGCGAATCAGCTTTTAATGAATTGAAGCATAAGTTAACTTCAGCCCCAGTTCTTGCGGTAATCGATGGAAGTGAAGGATTAACTATCTATACAGATGCCTGCCGAGAAGGTTTAGGCGCTGTTCTTATGCAAAGCGGAAAGGTTATTGCTTATGCTGGCCGCCAGTTGAAGATCCATGAAGTAAACTATGCAACTCATGATCTAGAGCTTCTTGCAGTAGTATTTGCTTTGAAACTGTGGAGGCATCATCTTTTGGGAATTAAATTTGAATTATTCACCGATCATAAGTCCTTGAGATATATCTTTTCTCAGAAGGATTTGAACCAGAGACAAGTTCGTTGGCTTGAATTCTTAGCTGCATATGATCTCGATATCAATTATACTCTTGGGAAAGCAAATGTTGTAGCTGATGCTTTGAGCCGTAGCAAAGCATTGTCATGTTGTAATCTTGTAGAAGGCATGCTATTTCAGCTTGTTATCTCCCCATCTCTTGTGGATCGCATCAAAGACAAGCAATATGAGGACACCTTGCTCTATCGCATGAAGGAGTTAGTTCTTGGTAGAGTTGGAAATACCGACAGTAAAGTGGGAGCACAGATAGATAGTAATGGAGTTCTGAGGATTGACAATCGTATTTGCGTTCCTAATGTCGATGGATTGAGACAAGAAGTGCTTAGAGAAAACCATCGGTCATCACTTTCATTTCATCCTGGTGTCACTAAGATGTACCGAAATATGAAGCGTTTATATTGGTGGAGTGGGATGAAGAGGGATATTTCTATATATGTCAGTAGATGCACCACTTGCCAACAAGTTAAGGCCGATCACCAGAAGACGGCAGGATTACTTCAACCCCTAGAGATTCCATGTTGGAAATGGGACCAGATTTCTATGGACTTCATTGATGGATTACCAAGGACCAGAAAAGGTAACGAGAGTATATGGGTGATTGTTGATAGGTTGACAAAATCTGCTCACTTTATTCCTGTTAAGGCCACTCGTACTGCTTTGAGTTTGGCCGAGATATATATGAGAGAGATTGTTAGACTTCATGGAGTTCCATCTAGTATTGTGTGCGATAGAGACCCTTTATTCACTAGTAAATTCTGGAAGGCATTTCAGGACGTCTTGGGCACTAAACTGAATCTGAGCACAGCTTATCATCCTCAACCGTATGGCCAAACTGAGAGGGTAAATCAGGTTTTGGAGGATCTGCTTCGAGCCTGCATTATTGATTTCGGTGGATCTTGGGAAGACCATCTCCATTTGGTTGAATTCACTTATAATAACAGTTATCAGGTAAATCAAAATTTCAAATTGAATAAGTAAATTTGAATTGAAATTTAACCACCTTTATATTCAGGCAAGTATCGACATGGCACCGTTCGAAGCTTTATATGGACGGCCATGCAAATCGCCAGCTTGTTGGATTGAGCCTGGTGATCGATTAATTCTTGGCCCTGATATGATTATAGAAGCATCTGAGAAGGTTAATGAAATCAGAAGAAAGATGAAGACCGCACAGGATAGGCAGAAGAGCTATGCTGATAGGCGTAGAAGAGATTTAGAATTCTTGATTGGGGATAAGGTATTCCTTAAGGTATCACCCTTAAAGAATGTTATTCGATTTGGTCGTCGAGGGAAGCTCGCTCCAAGATTTGTTGGACCATTCACTATCACTGAGAGAATTGGTACACTAGCCTACAGAGTTGCATTGCCGGAGAAATTTGAGGGTGTGCACAACGTCTTCCATGTTTCACATCTTCGGAAAGTTGTACACGATCCATCCTTGACCATTCCTATTGCTCAGTTAGATGAAGTTGATATTGAGCCGGATTTGACTATAGAGAGGAGACCACTTCGTATTGTTGATAGGGATACAAAGCAACTTAGAAGGAAGTCGGTTAGCCTAGTCAAAGTCCAATGGAGTCCCGATGATCGTGATTGCACTTGGGAGACCGAGGAGAGTATTCGGGATTCTAATCCAGAATTGTTTGTTGAAGGTAAATTCCATTCTATACTCTTTACTATATTCAATGATCTATTCTGAATCCATTGTATCTTTGTTATCTGTTCTTCCACTCTTTACTTTGTTCCTTTTCAAGGACGAAAAGTCTTGAGTAGGGGAGAATGTAACGACCCTGAAATTCCGACCCAATTTAAAAATTTTAGAACCGTTATTTTAATTAAAAATGTGAAACTTACATACGATTTCAATCAGCGTCCAAACTTTGTTTCTAAATTGCGCCTAGATGATTGTAGATATGGGTAAAGTTTCGTCAGAAAATACCGCAGTAAACTTCGTGCGCGTTTTACTGCACATCAGTTCATTTTAAAACCGTGAAAATTTCATCTTCCGAACCTAAATATTTTTACATAGAAAAATTCTAAATCATTTTCTGACAAAGGCGTCATTTTTCGTTTTTCAAAATTCGGATATCTTTAGCTCCGTCGATCTTATTCTTCGGTGTTTTGCTGCATTTCCCAGAATAGGAATTTCAAATATTCACAAACGATTTCCGTTACCATTCAAACTTCACATTTGGAATGCGCCTAGATAGACATAGGCGTACGTCAAATTTCGTCGAAAAATATTGTAGAAAATTTCGCTCGTCAAATTTACATTTTAGTTTTAATTTTATGTGTAAATTTTCTATCGTCCGAACTCAAATATTTTTCACAATGTTGTATAAGAAAAATATTCTGATCATGACGGCGCATTTCGTTTCGTCAAATTTCGCTTTTAATTGCTAGTTAAAATGTTCACTCGTGCAAATGGTTCAATAAGATTTACCACTTCGCAAACAACGTCAAACCATCAATATCTTCATACCATTGTGTCCGCCTCGTCGTGCTGATCAAAACAGTATATTTGTTTGTGTTAATCGGAGTTCCGCGTTGCAAGCTATTAATTGGTTAACGGAGTACAAACTGGTCCGTTACGCCACACAAACCGGTACCCTATTTTTCCCGCTCAGAATTCAAATGGCCCTTGTCCATTCAGAAACCGAATAGCCACTGTGACAAATCATCATTTCGTTGCATGGGGACTCTAAGTTTTCTGTATATATCTCTGCCCTCTGCCTTCACCAAACCTTCTGCCTTCATTTATTGCTCACTGCTCCAACTAGGTACGTGCTTTTCTTTTTCTCTTTCTCCCTTTCTCCCTCTTCTCCAGAAATCACTCATATTATTTGCCTTCCTCAAACAAAAGAAAAAAATAAAAATAATGAAACCCATCTCCATGCAACCGACACCACCCACTCGCTCCGCCTATGCAACCGCCACCACCCATGCAACCGCCACCTCCGCCTTCGCCGCCACCACCCATGCAACCGCCACCTCCGCCTTCGCTGCCATCACCCACCGCCCCACACCAACCCCCGCCCACTCCCCTCCGCCTGCACCCCCCTGCCGCCAGCACCCACTGCCACTTCACCAGCCCTCCACCACCGGAACGCCCATGCCCTGCCTGACCGAGATGAACCCCACCAACCTGCGCCCGAACCCCACCAGCCCGCGCCCGAACCCCACTGCCCGACTTCGCCCGCCACCAGCCAACCACCTCCACGACCTGCCGCCTGCACCCAGCCCGCCAGTTCCCCAGCTGCGCCCTCCGCCCAGCCTCCCTCCACCACCGGAGCGCCTGCTCCGCCTGCACGCACCACCCACCCACCCCTGCTCCGCCAGCACGCACCACCCACCCAACCCCGGCTCGCCAGCCCTCCGCAACAGCCCAGCCCAGCCCTCCGCCCCACTGCCGTGTCCAGCACCCGCCAACACCAGTCGCCTTCCCTCCGCTGTCGCAACCCCGCTCCGCCCATTGTGCCTCGCATTGGCCGGGATCCTGCCATGTGCATCTGTTTTCTGCTCTGTGCATCTGTTTTATATATATCAGTAGATATATATAACTGTTATTATATAACAGTATATCTTTGATATGTTGGGTTGCTCACTTACAGTCTGTTGCATTGTTGTTTCAGCTCCTGCTATTGATCCGGAAGTATAAGTATTTCCATCCCGCTTGTCGAATCTATCTTGCTCGTCGATTGGTATGATTTTAAGTATATTCAATAAATATATATTGCAATAAACAAATTATTGATTAATTATTTGTCGATTGCAGTTGTGTTCATTTTGCGTCGTGCCTATTAGGGTCTATTTTATCTATTCATCTTCGTGCCGCGCCATCTTCTCCAACCACGAAAGGTGAATATTTTATATTCACGACTCAATCTATTATGCTATGATAATCAAGTGATAATTGTTGTTAATATTAATCTGGATATTAAATTGTTGATTGTTAAAATTTGGTTGAAATAAACTGTTAAGTTCTAAAAATTTGACGTCATGTATTGTTTAAGTTGATTTAACATGTTGAACTGTAATATGATGTTAATTAGGGTAAATAATAGCGACATTAAATATTGATGTGTACGATTGATGTAGAAATTTGATAACGGACACCAAGTAAAAATCATAATGTAATAATCTTTAATCCGTAGGATTCTAGGAATAATTATATTAATTTGCATAAATAACGAATGTAAGTTAATATGATTATTTCGGGATTATTTGAATAAATTGTTAATTTTCTATGTATGGTTGCTATTGCTTGTTTATTTACTTTGACACCATCCCAGTTATCACACTGCAAGTTCCCTTTGCTATGCTTTATATTGAATGATATCGGGTTGAAATGATAAATACCCACTTAAACAACTTGGCCTAGGATAGACAATTAAAAATAAGAAACCCGATTGGTCAACAAAATTATTTTGAAATTGAAATCTATTTGAAATTAAGGAATGAACTTAATAATTTGTTTGGAAATCAAGTAACGACTTAATGGATTTAATTGAAATAAATTAATGGATTTAATTGAAATAAATTAATGGATTTAATTGAAACGGATTAATGATCTATTTAATTGAAGAAAAATGAATTGGCGAATTTGATTGGAATAAGATTTAAAACAAGTGAGTTTTAAAATTTAATAATTTAATTTATTAGATTGGTAGATTTAGATTTAAACTGGGTTTTAAATTTAATAGATTTGAACTTGTCATAAATAATAATTTAGATTTAGGGAATTTTGACTTAAAATGGAATACGAAATTAACTGAAGTCTTATGGATTTAATTTAGCAATAATTTAAATGTAATATGATTGTAAATTTAAGAAAATTGATTTAATCAAATTTATGATTATATTTAATGTAACGATGAATGTAAACATGAATTGAGATAAATAGAATTTGATCTAACGATTCGAACTTAATTGACCGGTAAATTTGGATAAATTGATTTTGAACTAAATTTAATAAGAGAGTTATTAAATTGAACTTGAATACTTAACTATATTGTTAATTAAATGTTGAACTACAGATTTCATTTGGAAATATGATTTTAAATATCCGAAATAAATTGAATCGTGAAATGTCAAATTTTGGAAGTCAAATTTGCACCTTGACTTTTGGACTTTGATTTGTTTAAACCTTAACTTAAATTGACCATCGGGTAATAAATACGTAGTTATTAAAGAGATCGGGATCGGATATGGACATACTCTCTGTCGATACCGAAAACCACTTTAATAACTATTATACGCGAAGTGTTGATCCAGAATGAGGTGGATGGTTTGGTGAACGCGTTGACTGAAGAAAGAGAACGATATTTGGACGACCTCTGACATGACTAAAACAGGAGCCGCGCCGGGCCATTGAGGTTCGCCACCTCTAGCGGACACACTTCTTCGATACCATATCTATTACTTTTGTGATTCGATTTGGGTGCACCCCTTGATTTGGGAGTGTTGTTTCGCGGTGTTGAGATAGTAGCTGCTATGCTCAACATCAGTCCGGATCAGGCAACTACTAGTATCCTAGTTGGTATCGCCTCATGTACCTTGTCATACTGATTATCCTATTCGCGACCACTACGTTTTGTTTTGTACCTTTAGTATATGGATTGCCCTCTGGTGACTTCCGGTTTTGGGGAAACTACGGTCTTGTATATGCTCTTGGGAATAAAAATGTGTTAAGGGTGGTATGGGCCATGACTTAACACTATTTTAATATCGTACTTTACTGATTAGACATTATCTATCTATCGTATTCTATTGTATATAGATAGTTTATCGGATCCTTAGAGATGTTATTTTATCCATCTTTAAGTTATGAACTATTCCCTTGCACTTGGTTTAATTGCATAAGATTTTGAGTCCTGACTCGAGTGTTTCTTTTTGCATATGCTCGGGTCAGCCTGAAGTTATCCAGCTGCTGATCAAGGTTGGTTGAAGATGCTGAAGGCTTAGCATTTATCTTTATCAGTCTATTTATATTCCTGTATTGATGTCCTAGTCTGTTGGACATTTTTGGTATTAGTCACTTGATGTTAAGACATTGTTGTATATTATATAGTGGCTTCATGAACTGCTATTATGACGATGTATTTTCCGCTGCATTATTCTGTGACTGTTCTGTGATGTTGTATTGATTCTCATTTACATTTATGTATTTATAATCTCATAATGATTCGTGTTTTGTATTATTTAAGTTGACATGTGTGGATTATTGTCAATTAAAATGGTCCAAATATACGGGTTGTTACAAGGCTGGAATAGGATAAAGCAGCCCGGCGAGGTCTATGGATTTAGATTTATACTCGGGGAGATCCCGGCTTTGGATTTGGACCCGGCGAGAGGTCCCGGATTTGGATTACAGGACCCGGAGAGGTCCCGGACCCGGATTTGGATAGCAACCCGGAGAGGTCATGGATTTGGTTATTGGTTAATAGTTATGGATGGATTAGAACTCGGTTGTCGGGTTCAGATGGATATGGAATTGGCTAAGGATTTGGTTATTGGATTCGGAATCGGATATCGACTCAGAATAGTCACGAATTTGGATAAGGACATGGCTATGGCACTTGGATAGAATGACTTAGTAATGGATTGGATTATGGATCGAATGATATGGCTATTGATAAAATATTGACTTTGAATGTCGGATTTGAAGCTATTCAAAACACGCCTTCCTACCGCAAGGCATATTTTGGGAGGCAAATGTTACCCCGCCTTTTGGACAAGGCGGGATATCAACAAATTGGCTAAAATGATGGATATGAGGATTGGAGATCGATTGGAAACAAGGCTATGATCGATACCGTCAAAATTGGACCAAGCTCCAATCAAGGTAGGATCGATTGGGGATGATAAACAAGGCTAGGTGAGGCTACATTTCAAATTTCAGGTCAATCGAAGTTCGTATGCTCAAGTTATGGATGAATCAAGGTTCATGGCAAGTTGGTTCGTATCGATACTTTCGTATCGATCAAGGTGAATATGGATATGGGTAACACACACGGTGCATTGGCTGTGGATCGATAACAGGTCATATCGATAGGTTTTGTATCGATCTATGGCATCAAATCGATACGAAGAAGGGGAGTTTGGATCGATACGAGGAGCAAAGCAACCAGTGGGTACGAATTTGATGGATACAAAGGCATATACTTTTTAAGGGCGACATCAGATCGATACGAAGGATGAAGCTACTTGATGGATACGAAGGATGAAGCTACTTGATGGATACGAAGTCCTATGCTTCATTAGGACACTCGGGATTGATACGAAGGTAGGTGTAAGGCATGGATACAAGGCAATGGCTACAAGGGTTTAGAAAAGCATTTCGTATCGATCATTTATTAACCGATACGAAGGGCATGCATCGAAGCAAGACGTAAATGGATACGAAAGGCAATCAGGGATCGATACGAAGAAGGGAGCGGCTGATGGATACGAAGAAGGCAGCAGGCGTTCACGGATTGATGCGAAAGGTATGGATACGAAGACTATGGATGGATACGCAGTTCTGGATGGATACGAAATCACCAGCCTACATTGAAAAAGACAAACTTGGATCGATCGTAACTCTCAAGCTACAAGCCCAAATGCTATGAAATTTTCACAGAAGCTTTCTTATGCACTCAAGCACCACCACGATCGATCGCAACTCCATCTGACCATTCGTTGATCGATACGAAGTGCACATGGATCGATCAGGGATCGATCCCAAACAACCCCCGATCGATCTGGTGGGCCCACCTGCGGGTGAGAAAAGGTATTCCGAGGTTTGAGGAAGATATTTCCAGATTTACTCCTATAAATAGCGACTCTATGGCAAGTTGGCAACTAAAGGAGGGATCTTCTTCTGCTTTTCTAGGCTAAACTCTGTCATTTTGTTTACTGATTTCAAAGGCTTGTAACTGTAATCTCAATATAAAATGATCAATTCAAAGTGGACGTAGACCGGAGATAGCCGAACCATTATAAATCCCGTGTCTTTTCCTATTTTCTTTCATTTTAACTTGGTTATTTCTTTACTTTTATTCTCTACATTATCTGGATCTGTGATTGAATATTGAGGATTTTTGTATAAACACTAGTGTTTTCATTACTTTTGGGGTTTGTGACCAATTTTGACGCAAACACTTTAAATGTAATTAGTTTAGATGTTGTGTTATTAGCAAGATGATACTTTCATTTTGGTCAATTACATTTTTTGTGCAGCCTGTGTGATTTATAATTACTTATATGTAGTTGTTTATGGATCGTAAGTGATGAGTATTATTGTTTCCAACAACCATACTCAAAGGTGCCTTCTTTAAATGTTTTTATTTTCTGTTTTCAATAGTTAATTTTATTTGTGTAGGCTTTTGCAGTATTATCTAGATTATTCGGTTTTATGTTCGTTTGGATAATAATATCACTTATCAGATGCATACTTCATCATTGGTTCATCCAGTATGGCAAAACATAGCACATCATTCGTATTTATGACAATATCACATCAGTTTATACTCATCCATGCATTTTGATTTTTGAGTTTCCTTTTTAAGTAGTAATTTACATACAATTACATGCAAGTTTCAACTGATTTTTTCTACCTCGGTACTTCAAATCATGGATTCATCTAGACATAACTACTGTAATTTTCAAAATGTATTTTCTTCAGTAAAAAGGCATGTGATATGCACATGTTTAATGTATGATAACCAGTTAATCCACTTATAACATGTATATCATTGCGTACCTTTAATAAATTTTCTTTCAGTTTGTATTCAACAATATAAAGAGGCATATTACAAATTTTCATATAAATTGTATTCATGAATTATTTAAAATAACGTTTATGTTTTGTCAGACATTTTATCAAACACATATGTTGGCAAAGCTTCATGTAAAGATATAAAATGATACATTTGTTCCTTTTCCGCTCTGTCACCGTCGTACTCCTCTCCTACCACCATCGCCTGGCCAATTGACTATGATTCATCGCCAGAACAAGTGACAACGTGCTTGGCCTCTCCGTCCCTTCGATTTTCCTTACCCCTTATTCAGTAGTGGTCATCTTTTTCCCGCCGCCGTACGACTGGTAGCCATCAATTCATCGACGAGTGTCTTCGAACATCCCTTCTCCCAATGTAAGCACTTCACGTAACTTCCTGCACACACATTTTTATTTGAATAACTATCTATTCTTAACTATTTTGTTCAATTAAAGTTGTCACACACTTATTTCAGTAGCCAATTTCTTTTAGGCACCACGAACAAACATGTATGTGAAAATTCCTTTTTTAAAACTTATAATTGTTGTTATAATTGTCTGTTATATATGTATTTATATAGGTAGATGCATGTAATAGTTATTTAATTTGATGTTTACAAATCTAAAACAAAGAACCAGTTTTTACCACCTACTATTTGCTGAATATGTTACTACACCTACTGGCATCTTCATGCTGCTTGGAAATTTGCTATTCAAACCAACAAATTTATTTGTACAAATAATTTAAGCTTTAGGATGAGAAATAAATTTGATTGCTAAAACAAGGAATTAGAAAACTTTGGTTGAATATTACGTTTCTCTCCCTTATGAGGGCAACTCCAGTAGATTACGGGCTGAATATTCAGGGAGCTGAATATTCAGCCCGTAATGGGGGATGGGCCCTCAGTGGTCAGGCGCCCATTTAATGGGCGCCTGAGCAAAGACGCCCATAAAATGGTTACTCTACGACTGGCTGGATGGGTGGATAGTAGTACTTTCTTCATCGATGGGGATTACGATGCTTATTGGGCTAGAGTGGCACCCCGTAGATACATCGTACCAGATTATGTTCGTGGGGTCAACTCTGATCATATTGGCCCTCATCTGGCAGCCGGTAGAGTTCAGGTACCGCAGGTTTCATTTGACCATATTCCGTCACAGTTCTCCCAGACTCCCATGCAGTTGGAGCATAATACTACTTTCAGAGCATATGACGTGACAGGTACTTTGATTGAGCAGCCTTTAGTCCTTCCAGATCACCCCGACTATCCTGGTGTGCCTTCAGTCGGGTTATATCCTCCGTATGAGGTACGTTTGCTGTTTATTGCCTTTTTTCCTTTATTTTATGTTTGGTTTCTTACTATGTCAAATGTCATCTTTATGTAGTATGCCGTTAGATTGGACCAGAGCAGAGTTTCCTTTGGTGTGTTTCGCGATATGACTCTTACGCATACACACACCATGCATGATATGTACATGCATCATACACATATGCTAGAGGCGCAGATTGATCAGCTATCAGCTAGACTTGCTGTATATGAGCCTTTCGGATCACAGGGCGGAGGTGATGCTGGTCCCAGTGGGCATGATGCTGGTGGTTTAGACGAGGACGGTGGGGAAGACGAGGATGGTGATGATGATGCTGACGGTGGGGAAGACGAGGACGGTGGGGAAGACGATGACGGAGATGATGATGAGGACGACGATGACGGAGATGACGATGACGATGACGGCGATGATGATGATGATGGTGATGATGCTGACGACGACGACGTTGCATCCCTTTAGTTTTATACCCTTTAGTTTATATGCAGTAGACGTTTTATTTTATGTTGCAGTTCATATAGCTTATGTACTTATGTCATTGTTTGAGTGTATGGTGTGTTCTTTATGTTTATATACTTTCACTTTCTTGGATTTATATTGTGCATTCTATATGTCTGTGTATACTGTGAATTATACCGCACCATCAGAAATGACAACAACAAACATTGCACATAGGCAGTAGCTTTGACAGCAACAACAGAAATTATCATTTGAGAAGACAATTAAGATAGCTCTCGACACATTAACGAACGTTACATAACCAACTAGCAATAATGTTATCTTAAGGCCATCCAAATCTTTCTAGCCAGTTTTGACGTATAAAGTACGCATCATGGGCAATGAAGGGCATGCCATATTTTAAATTGTATCGACCGTCATAAGTCGAACGTGTAGTCTCAAACACATTTTCCAATATTACCTCATTAATTATCTTTGTGTAACGCGTGCATGCCCTAGTAAAGTTTCTGTATGCAGTCCTGACCTCTTGAGCAGTACGTCTGACTTGAGAGCCAACGTCGTTGTTGTAGAGTTCAGCCAGAGTGTCCCAAAAATTAATTGCCATTGACTCCTGATTATCGCACATCTCATCGATTTGAATGTAGTACTGCATAAGCAACTTCAATTCATGAGGCGTAAATGTCATGTTCGCCAATGTAGTTTGAATAATGTTAGGTTTGTAAATGATTTAAACATATAACGATTTGTGAATTTATATAGTGGATATTGCTGACCTCTTGAGCAGTACGTGATTTGACCGCACACTGACACACCTTCTCTCCACTCAACAAAGCAGAGAATCTTGACCGGCAAATGAACGTGGCTACAGTACGTGATTTGACCGCACACTGACACACCTTCTCTCCACTCAACAAAGTAGAGAATCTTGACCGGCAAATGAACGTGGCTACAGTACGTGATTTGACCGCACACTGACACACCTTCTCTCCACTCAACAAAGCAGAGAATCTTGACCGGCAAATGAACGTGGCTACAGTACGTGATTTGACCGCACACTGACACACCTACTCTCCTCTCAACAAAGCAGAGAATCTTGACCGGCAAATGAACGTGGATACAGTACGTGATTAGACCGCACACTGACATACCTTCTCCCCACTCGACAATTAGTCATATATATATAACCATATGGATGTCATACTTGTTCATCACAATTTTCTCTAACAAAACATTCAAATATCAAACAACTAACCTCAAATATCAAACAATGTCTGCAAATTTACTAAAAGCTGTATTGCTATGCGACAGTGACTCTGAAGAAGAAGCGTACACGTTAGCGCATCAACAAGAGGAGGAGGAGCTGATGGAGATATACCGTGAAGCATACGGATCAACTTCTGGAAAACATGGTGGTTCCGTTGTGGGTCGGAAATATATCAACCGTAACCAGCAAGCATTTCACAAAACACTTATGCAAGATTACTTTGCCCGTGATCCAACTTACGGTCCAGAGATGTTTAGACGACGATTCAGGATGAGTCGTCCATTATTTATAAGAATTCTCGAAAGTATTCAACATAATAACAAATATTTTGTTTTTAAGCAGGACGCTGCAAAAAAACAAGGTTTGAGTGGGCATCAAAAGATGACCGCAGCTTTGAGGATGTTAGCTTACGGTACACCCGCTGATGCCCTTGACGATGCATATCGTATTGCAGAGAGTACAGCATTGGAAAACTTAGATCACTTCTGTCAATCAGTTGTGGATATTTATGGGACGGAATATCTTCGTTCTCCAAACGAGGCAGATATAACGCGCTTGCGTGAAATGCATGAAAGCAAGGGTTGGCCTGGAATGCTTGGAAGTCTAGATTGTATGCATTGGGAGTGGAAGAACTGTCCAAAAGCTTTTCACGGAGCATATAACGGCAAAGAAAAAAAACCAACTATCATCTTAGAAGCAGTTGTCTCTCATGATTTGTGGATTTGGCATGCTTTCTTTGGAATGTCAGGTTCTCTTAATGACTTAAACGTTGTCGAACGATCTCATTTGTTTAATGATTTGGCGCAAGGTAAGTCAACTCCCGTATCATTTACTCTTGGTCAGAACACATATGAGCATGGATACTATTTAGGAGATGGAATTTATCCCAAATGGAGTACGATTGTAAAGACATTTGCGAACCCAATGACGGCAAAACAGAAACACTTTGCTGCGATGCAGGAAGGACAAAGGAAGGACGTAGAAAGGGCGTTTGGGGTCCTTCAAGCAAGGTTTGCAATGGTTAGCAATCCATGTAGATTATGGAAGAGATCAAAAATGGCTACAATTATGTTCTGTTGTATAATTCTGCATAACATGATCATTGAAGATGAACGCGATATGGATTATCCCGATTTCGAGTATGAGGGGGCAAGACAACCCCCCGAATTGTTTCGCACAACCACGTTACGAAATGAAGGACAATACGCAATTCATAACGATCATCATGAAATATATCGCAATGCAGCTATTCATAATAGACTCCAAAGGGATTTAATGGAGCATATTTGGAATTCTCATGGAAATCAGTAGTTGAAGATGGTGGACTTTTGTTTGATTACATATGTTTGCCTTTTATTTCCTATAACGAAGTGTATAATGCTTCAATTTTAACGTTTGTAATATCATTTATGTTTGATGAATTAAATCGATATTGATATCTACATAATGCATCGAAAAAATGATATGAATAATGTAAAACTGATCATGGGAAGTTGATTGCATATATGAACTGAAGGTACATGGATATTGAAACTACATTAACTAGAAATATCACATTATTACGTCAACTACATATGTTTTGTTCCAGATCGACTCTCAACAATGCGTTGTTTGTACTCCATCCAATATTGCATTGTAATTGGGTCCATTCCGGTGACATCCTTTTCCATTACTAAGGTCTCTTGGCGTTGCCGCTCTAGCACAAACCGGCCCTTCTCAATCTGAGTCAATTCTTTTAACACGGCAAGCTTTTCTGCACTTCCTTTTTGACGTTCTGCATTTTCTCTTGCATGTTTTTCATGCATTAGGGCTAAACGAGAATCGATTTGAGATTGAGCACCAATTTTCTTCTTAGCTGCTCGTTGCCCCATCGGTCTAGCGTCTTCATCAAATGCGGGAACTGCTTCTTCATCTACGTTATCTGGGCATTCATTTGAGTCCATATGAGAAGAATTGCCTGGGCTAGAATTGTAATTAGATCTACTTGTTTTTTTCTTCCCCTTCGACTTCGTCTGGACATCTCTTAAGCTTTTTGCTGTGTTTGAGTTCCATTTTTGCTGACTAACAAGCAAGTCATAGCAGTTTGCAAACTGATAGTAGTGTGGTTTCTTTGTACCATTTTCTCTTGGAAATAATTTCAAGAATTGATCGTTTGCCATTCTCTTCTACAAAAACAGAAACAAAAAATCATATATTCACAAAGTGATCAGAGATGAATGTAAATTAAAAATCAAATTTTACAAAATGCTACCAAGTCAGCTTCGCCACCAATTCCACTTGGATTTGCTGTTCTTATTTTGTGGATCTGCGACTCGTAGAATTGTGTTTGTCGATTAATCTTCCCAAAACGACCAGTGATTGCAGACATTGACCTCGTCTTTTCAACATGTTTTTTATTGTACGCACTCATGACTTTTGCCCAAAACGCCTCTCCACTTTGGTCGTTCCCCTTTACCGAGTCGTTAGAAAAATGACAATAAATATAACACAAATCCTTATCTTCATCGCCAGACCATGGAGCCGAAGAATGGAATGATAGAGGGGGGGCGGTAAGGGGATGAGCATTTTGAAAGGGTTGAGAATCTAAATCCCAGCTATCCATATTCATCGCTTCGGTATATGATTGAAATGGATGAGACATGTATTCAATATTAACGAATTGAGAATATAATTGTAATAGAAGAAGAGATGCGTGTATTACAATCTGAATAATCTCCCGGTATATGTAGTGAAATCAAAAATATGACCGTTTATAGCCGTTGTAATTTGAAATATGACCGTTTATAGCCGTTGTAATTTGAAATACGACCGTTTATAGCCGTTGGAGTCAAAATTTGACTTCTCGGAGCCGTTGGAAGTCGGATGCAGAGGGGGGATGAAGACCGGAGGGGTATGATGGGCTTGGGCACCCATTTAATGGGCGCCCAAGCCCTGGCGCCCATTTTATGGGCGCCAGAGCTCTGGCGCCCATAAAATGGGCGCCAGGGCTTGGGCGCCCATTAAATGGGCGCCCAAGCCCAGTTCAGGATCCGTAATCGGATCCTGAACATTAAGCTGAATCTTCAGCCTTCACCGAGCCACTGGAGTTTTTTTCCCCCCGATTCAGCGTGTAATTGCACCACTGGAGATACCCTGATAATTCAATACTTGATTTAACTTTTTTACTGTGGTTTCAATATGAAAACTATATCAGTTTAAAAAATAATAATATAAAAATTAGCTTAGTTGAAAAAATATTTATCTTACAGTAGACATATTTAATTATATAAGAAAAGCAACTCAATATTTTTTCCCTCTTAATTGCAGCTTATCCAGCGATCTAAATTTAAAAGTTTTTTCCTATTTAAATCTCATAAATTTATAAATATTAAAAAACAAATTCAACAAAACGTCTAACTTAATTATCATCACAGTAATGAATCCATAATCAAATTTCACATTTTTTGCTCTATCGTGAAAGTTTGATCCATAACTAGGAAGATTTGGTGTATTCTTAAAAGAAAAGTTTTGGGTTTGCTTCTCCAAAGAAAAGTAATGTGCTTGCATAGGCCAACTAACAATATCGATCTGTAGAAGTACATATAGGTAATTTCATGAAATTTATATTGCCTTTGTTTTGTTCGACTACTTAGGGTTCATTTATAGGATCTTAATGTTGTCATAAAATACAATTTTCTGAACAGTTTGATCCATACCTAGGAAGCTTTGGTGTATCCTTAAATGAAAAGTTTTTGGTTTGCTTCTCCAATGATTATTAGTGTTTGAGTGATGAAATACTGTAAAAGAATGCCCAGGGTTCATTCTCACGAGCTTAATGTTGTTCTAAACATTCCTTAAAGGATTCGTCCAAATTACAAAATTTTGTTGTACTCTTCCGTGGAAAACAAAAGGTTTCATTTCACATGTGTAAGTCATATGACACCATGTAATCATTTCTTCTACAAAACTGAAATGGACAATCATGGTATTTCAAATAGTAGAGAGTATGAGTAGAAATTATATTTCATACCAGATTACATTGATGAATAGATCTTTGTTTACGGGTCTTATTCTCTTTAATCATGAATGCTGGCAGCATTACACTGTCAGGCTGTCAATATAATAACTTTACATTTTTATTATCTAAGGGACATGGATCCATAAGTTCTTACAATTTTAAAATATTGGAGACAGAGGGATTCGATAAAAGAGGCATGTTTTCATCGGTTTGCTCAGATGTTTGATAGTGGACTGCTTATGATAACTAGATAGGTTATAAATACTAACTTAAACTGTTGTCTCTTCAAGTATAACATGAATTATTTGTAGATTTTATGCATCTTTACAAGATGGAACTTTTTTTTATGTCAACTTTGAAACAGTCCTCACAAATTTTTTGAAAACTATGGGTTCTGTTTAGTGGAATGAAGCGCACAAAAATTATAATCACTTTGTTTTACTAGACCGTATGTTCTTTTTCTTTTTTGATGTAAACTTCTGTCGTGTTTGCTCCATATGTGAATCTGAACAAAGCTTTATGGCTGTAGATTGCTAAATAACGATGAATTTGAATTTTTTTTATTTGCAAGTATTTTACTGAAGTTTTATTTTTCCATGCTAAAGCATAAAGGGTATTACGTTACACTTTGGTATAAAATGTAATGATCTGCATGCCACATGTTGTAGATCCGAATTAAAATGCCACTAATAGTTATGCCTCGAGATGGCTTTGTGATGAAATAAACATTGGATTTATAATAGTGACATTCAAACCATACATGATTATGAACAAAGAGAATTTTTATTTCATGCGTCGTTTGAATATATCATGAGTACTCTATATGTAAACCTAAACTAAGCTTTTTGGCTGTAGATTGCTAATTAACAATGAACCCGAACATTTTAGCTTTGCAACTATTTTATTAAAACTTATTTTGCCATGCTAAAACAAAATGGGTTTCAATTTATACTTTAGCATCAAAATATGCATTTGCAGGCAACATGACGTGGATTTGAGTTAAAATGCTATTAATAGTTATGCCCCCGGTTGGCTTTGTGATGAAAATCATTTGATTTCTAACAAGACTTTCATATCTGTACATGCTTATGAACAAAAGGAACTATTGTTTCATGTGCCCTTTGAGTTTTTCCCTAATGGTGGCATGCTAATCCGATAGGGACTCACATATAACAGTTGGAAAATTGTAAACACCAATCATAAAACATTTTTTCCCCAAGCATATATGTTATGAAATTTAATCTTCAAAATGATTATTACTAAACCTTAACATATTGTATTGTCTTACCCTTGAGTATTTTGAATTTGTCTTCTTAAATCAATCTAATTGGGCACCATGTTAAGCTTTTCAGTCTGTTCCCAAATTGTGTTTGCATCAGCAATGAAATTGACCAATGCAGTAATTAACATTGCTGATATCCAACTGATTTAATCTATGGCATGGTTCGAGCGTATATTGTATGTCAATGTTAAACGGCTGTTATTTGAACCTAAATTTATAAGCTTTGAAACAAAAAATCTAGAAAGCACAATCCAAATAATCGTATTTAGTTTCGATTTGTATGGTCTTCTAACATATTTCTGTTTACTATAGATTTGCTAACGTACAATAGTTAAATTTGTTACATGTTACTGCCTATGAAATGAAACCTACTACTCATTTTGGCAGGATAAGGCAATTTCAAAATGCTTGGAGGAATAAATGGTGACTGAAACATCAAAGCAAGGGAGGTATTTACATTTTTTTCCTCATGTATTTCTCTCTCTAAATGTTACACACGCAATGTATATACACACAAACACACACACTGAAAATCCACATTAGTCTTAATTTAACTAATTTTTTGTTATTTTGTAAGCATGATTTTCGTGAAAATCACATTTTCAAAATTAAACTAATTTCCTTATGTTGTTTGAGCATGATTGTGGCCTTAATCTGTATTTTACAGTAATAATAATATATTTTATTAATCTACATTATACTGTAATCTATTTTTCACCATTGAATTGAATGCATTTTTGAAGTCATTTATATAAGGTCTAATTTTGTATTATATTAATTTGCAATGTTATCATAATCTTTTCTTTTTTTTTGAAAGCTTGATTTTTTTTATAGTTATTTTGTGACATTAACACAACTTTATAACTGCATTTGAGCAACAAACTAGGTTGGTGAAAGCTTTTCTTTTTAAAAAATCCATGTGACTATCCATGTTTAAACTTTATGACTTAATTTATAACGAATATTTTATGGGCTTCAACCCCATGTGATGTGCACAATTTGACAAATGAAACATTAACGCAAAAAATAGGACAGTGTGCCTAGAGAAGTTCAAACTGCGGTCTGACATACTACTTAAATATATAGGATTTAAATTCATCCTTTTGAAAGGACTCAACATCAACACACGTAGATGATACATATTTGGCCTAAGAAAATACGAACAAATACATAACATGTAGTGTTTCATGGAAGTAGCTATAATGACCATTTCACCACAAAAATTCATTGTTATAGACTATTTTTTTCCTTGCTTACTTGCTATCCATTGGTATATATTTCTCCATTATCATATTGATTTTTTGTTATTTATAGAAAAGGGCTATATGCATAGTATGAGTTCGTTTTGATATCATCACAAGTTAACTTTATCAAAGCAATATTCCAAAAATAAAATGAACAAAAAATGAACGATGATTACAACAATATGCCTAGAGTCGGTCTGCGAGGCAATCATATTACTACTCATATAATTCTCGATATCTGTTTGAATTTCAGTATTAAGCTAGGTAATGGTTTACTGGGAAATGCATAGCATTTTATAAATTATTCTCCTTACTCTATAACATAAAGTACAAAACCGCACATTTCACCACTTACGGTCAAATTAATACAACTGAAAAAAACATTGAAAGTTCATTATCTTCACTAGCTTCTTTGTATTGACCCATGCACAGTAATTTAGCCTTCCGGCTGTGGAAGTTTATTGGTTTTTCCCCTCTTGCACATGAAACTCCATAAAGCAAAAGGTGCTTAGTATATCACAACATGCTCAACTCTCTCTTCTTCTTGGGAATTTGGTTTGGTCATTACAAATATGTATTTTAACTAAACTGTACTTTCAATCTTATAAAATGTAAAAAAATTAACATGTTTCAAAATAGTTTGCATAAATAGTGTAATTCGGTACTTCATGTTGGCTATATTAATTGATATATGTAGGCATGACAGTAGATTTATCAACTGACAGTTTTGTTATTTTTTCAGCCTGCTTTTACTGTTTTTTAGGTGGAATAAAGCTAATGGCTACGCTTTAGATGCTATTTAGACGGCTTCCCACGATGATTTCTATTTTCATTTAGCTGCTTTTGGTATTTCAATAATAAAAACCTATGTAACAACAATTTCTGTGCATATTATACTACCGTGCGTGTAGTTTTATGTTTCATTCACTACTGTTTTAACACTTTTATATGCTGAAGTTTATGATATTCAAATTTCAAAATATATTCTTATATTTCTTATATTGGTTATTTCATATATTGGTTCATACATAGTTATACCATACAGTACTGCTGCTATTATGTTGCAAATTTTTCCATCATTTCTCAATTTTTTTATATTGTTTTTTAGCTATAACCAAATAGTGAATTTGTGATCATGGTATCATCAGCTTCTCTCAACAAAGAAATTCAACTTTTGGTATTGACCAGTTGCTGACCACATATATATTTCAATATTGTATATTTCCTACTTTTTATGATATAATGTAACCCATGTTTGCACTGGACTCCCTTAGAAAGATAAGAATACAAATATCACAACTTCTATAATCCATCGCAAATTCACCTAATCTACTCCGTTTGTTTCTATTCACACTTCTAAGCGAACAATGCTCTTTTTTTTTAGTGTACAAGGATTACGTAGATATTGAAAATAATAATTATTTAGTAACATGGATGCATATAAATTAAATTTAAATTATGGTTTGGTCTGCTGAGGATGTTATTTGATTTTATTTTTTAACGATTAATAAATTAATGATGGATGAGAGGGTACAGACT
Source organism: Allium fistulosum (assembly GCA_030737815.1). Taxonomy (NCBI): domain Eukaryota; kingdom Viridiplantae; phylum Streptophyta; class Magnoliopsida; order Asparagales; family Amaryllidaceae; genus Allium; species Allium fistulosum. The sequence goes on from CM060902.1 coordinate 1,196,155,302, forward strand.
ATTCTCATCTACTACTTCTTCTTACTTTTCATTTATACGGGGAATGCTCTATGTATTTGTACTAAACAGTCAAAACAAATAAAGTTACATCTAAATTGTATTTACAATGACACTAGGCTGTAATTACATTTATTTAAATTTGTACATCAATTTTGGCCAAATCTATATGCGTAGCACCGGTTCACATTAGTATATATAATTTCTCAAAATTAATTTTAAAATAATATTTAAATAATTTTATCTTATATATATATATGACAAATATATTTTAAATGAATTATTTACAAATACTATTTCAAAGTGTGTGTACCGCATTGACATATTATAGAATTTGATTTTCCTGTTTTTCAATTTTCTCAGTAACCACAATATTTTCACAACATCCATGTGCGAAGCACGGGTTCGCACTAGTTTTAAATAAAATGGGCACTATTTATTCTATTCTATGTTATCCTTCCGCTCTGAGTTCTGAATGAATAGATAAATAGATCTGTAGTGTTCTTTTTACTAACCAACGACCTGCTTTGAAATAGGTTTAAGTTTTGATGAGTCTTTTCCGGATTCGTATATAGGTCTATTTCAGGATGGATTGCTATAAATATATTTATGGTGTATTATTCTTATGCCGTCATGTAATCAGACATGTGATGTAGCATTTATTTTATATATTGACTTTGTATATGTATATATTATATTTTGTAAAATAATGTATATATATTTTATTCTATCGCTTACGATGTTGCATTGTTTTGGGGATGCTTTTAGATATGTTACTAATTCTAAATTATTCAGTCCTGTAGTTATTCATGTACATTGCTTTGTGAGGTGATGAGATACGTATTATTGGGAGGTAATATTATACTGAAATGTATTCATGTAGGCCCAGGGAAGTGTACATGACACATTGCTCCTATCATGTTCTTTACTTTGTGCTTTTTAACAATTATCTCTCTTTAATAGCATGAGTACTGAGCTGAAGCATCACATTGCACTTATGTAAATATATTAAAATAACATTTAGTGATCGAATTCATAGGCTATCTATAATCCTTGATTTAGAGTTGTTCCCAGCACAACAAGATCCTCATTATTTCAATCGTATTAAATACATGTTCTTGCATCATGCTTTACTTCTTCATTTCAAATAAAACAATTCATTGAAATTCTACATACTGGGAAACGTGATTGCTAACTGTATCGAACATGGATCGAATATCCATGCTCTTATGTTGCTTTAGAGTTCAAAACTCATAAAAGATAATACACAACCTCAAGCAAATTCACACTTAAGTGACCAAGACATGAAAATCTTAATGGTTATATTATTCAGCTTTTGCATGGGTATTGAAGTACCAACATGCCAAAACACTAATTTGTCGATAAATAAATTTTACGTTACATTGCCAATCTTTAATTCAGTTTGTTAGGTATATTTTAGTTGATAAACAATTTTTCCAATTCTATTAGCTATGCAAATTTATCATAGTAGATTGTAATAATATTACATATGTTCTTATAATTATTAGAATAGTTTGCTTTGTGTTTCTAATAAGACCCCTGTAACGACCCACTATTTTAGACCATTCAAATCGACAATAATCCACACATGTCTGACTTGAATAATTCAAAATAACAGATTGTAAATAAATTTGGAGCAAATGAAATCAAATACACAGAATCACAGACACAGAACATATCAGAATAACTCGCAGCGGAAATAAAATACCATAGTAGTTCATGAAGCTACTATATACAAACTCTCAAAAACATATTACATAATATCATTCTAAAAAATATACAATAGAAATCCCAAATACATAGAAGTTTATAAATACCAGATCTGAAATAGAACAACTGAACTGGAAGGAAATAGATAACTAGACAAGCAGAATCTCCAGCGATTCCTAGCTCCAGAACAAAATCCAAAGCTAAGCTGTAAATACTCAGGCTGACCCGAGCGTAAAGTAAAACACAAAACACTCGAGTCAGGACAATATATACTTATATAATGTAAACCAACTCAAGTGAACTGTAGTAGAAATGCACAATAACTCAAAGGATGCTTGGGACCGCCCATCCTTTAAGGATCAGTTAAACTATAAATTAAATACATCCCGTGGTTAAAATTTCAAAATGGTATTTTATACTTCGAAATAAAATATCATTTCAAAATTCAATATCATTCAAAAATCCATTTCAAAATATCAAAATATCATATTTCAAAATAGTTTATATTTCAAAACAAATTACTTCATTTTAAATCATAAAATGAAGTTATTATATTTAATAATTAAATTATTAAATTTCCAAAAATTTAACTTTTCAAAGTTCATTCGTTCACTTAAATTAATTAAAACAATGAAAATTCAACTTTCGCAGCATTTAGAAAATGCTACGAAAAGTCACATTTAAAACAGTTCAATTTAACAAAAGACAGCATTTAAAATGCTGTAATAGGGTTACATTAGTTTCAAATAAACTTAGTTAAATTCAACCATTATAACATTTACAAAAATGCTATAATAGCCTTTAATTAAATTTAGCCATTTGGTTCATTATTATCAACTACAGCATTTACAAATGTTGTATTATCATTTACATTAGAATTAATAACATTTCAGAAATGCAGTTAATTAACTTCAAATGTTCAGTATAATTTCACAAACAATTATATTTTTATATAAATCATTTTTAACTTATAAAATCATATAATTTCACTTTTAAAACAATCATTCAAATACCCTTATATTCATGATTTTATAAAGTTAAACCTCCATTCAAAAATCAAAATTTAATAATAATTCACTTATTAAATTCCAATATTAAATTATAAATTCATTAAATTAAATTAACTTAACACTTAAGTTTAAATTTTCAAATATAACTTAATTCCATTTTTATTTACTTAACTTAAATTTCACTTTTAAGCCAAATTCACAAATTTACAATTTTAGTTATATTTCAAAATTTCAAATTAAATATTCATTCATTTCACATTTTTACTTTATTCAAAAATAATTAATATATTATAAAATCATTTAAATTAACTTTAATCCAAATTATCATGAATTTATCATATTTCATATTTAATTTAAATTCCAATTATCACCAAATTAAAATTTCCCAAAATAACTTACATTTCAGATTTTCTAACTTTACCATTAATTTATTTCACTTATAAATTTTCAAAAAAATCAATAATGCTTTACAAAAATCATTTAAATAAAATTTAAATCAAAATATTATAACATTTACATTTCTAAAATATTTTAAAATTTTTAGAAAAACATATTTTAACTACAGGTCTGTATTTCATTTTTAGCCTAGGTAAAGTGATACGGGTAATATATCATTTCAACCCGTAATTTACAAAGAAAACCCGGGTTTGATCATTTCAAACCCGCAATCCCAAGTAAATGAAAATAATTGAAAATCATTCAGGCCTATCATTTCAGCCCATAACGATTTTCTCCTATTCTAAAGTCCGTTCGGGTATGTATCATTTCAACCCATAGTGATTCTAATCTAAAGGGAACTTGCAGTGTGATAAACTGATAAAAATAATAGAACAGCATAATATAACAGTAACATATAATATAATAGGTGTTTAAGCATGGGTGAACATCATAAAATCATAACATAGCAGGTGTAACATGATAATGCATTTTACAGATTCAAAAGGGGTCAATTCACTAGTTATATATGTACATATTGTCTGGTGAGAATAACTCACTGGTTTGAGCTGGAGATACAACGACGAATACACAAATGAGATCCACACAAGCACGATAACACGACACAGAGATGAGTGGAAGAGCCAAAGTATCAATTCCCTTGAATACAAGTCACAGAAAACAATCTAATATACATAAGTTTTTAATTCAAAACTACTAAACTAGGCTAGAAATAACTGCATAAATCAAAGCTGAAATGCTTTGCACTTGCTTCCAACACACTCTAGGTTCAGCCATAAGTTATACTACAGGTCTAAGGTAAGATTTGGATCAGGTTTTGGTTGGGTATGGTCGGCCTAACATGGTTTGTTGATGAAGCAAAGGTTTGTGTGCATGAAACTGCACAACTATAAGGCACAAAACAACGTTTTCAAGACAACAAAAGTGGTTTCCAAAGCAACAAAGGTCACGACCACAAGAAAGCATGGCACGGCCAGGTCTGTAGTGGGCTGGAAGTGATGTGGCAGAGGGTTTCAGGTCTGGTAAGGTCTGGAGATGGTGGTGCAAGGGGCGGCCAAGGTGGTGGTTTGAGGTGATGAAGGCAAAGAAGCTAGGCTATGTACATATATGTAGGTTTTGCTCAATTTCTTGGTGGATCTGATCCACAAGGGTGCACGGATAGGCTTGGGTAGAGGGCTGGAGGTGGTGGAAACCTGATGTGGTGGTGTTGGAGGTGGCCATGGTGGTGGAGGAGGGAGTGGCCGAGCAAATAGATGAAGGCAAGTGCAAGTTACATAAGAAAAACAAGAAAAAAAAATGGAAAAAAAGAATGAAAGTTTACCAAGCTTTCCAAGGAGATGATGGCCGAAATTTTTTTGTGGTTGAGGAGTTTTTGATTGTACGTGAAAAATATGAGAATAGTCAGCTGAAAGAATGAGAAAAGAACGGCCAAAATTGAAGTGGTGTTGGTTGAAATGAAGAGGCAAGAATACAAAGAGACTAGGTATACAAAAGGACTCAAACTCTTCAAATTTCCCTAATTTCTTTTTGCATATTAAAACAAATGAAAATGCTGATAAATAAAGATAAAACTCAGAAAAAAAAAATGAATTCATAAAATAAATAAATAAATTTTAATTAAATATAATTAAATAAGGAAAATAGCTTAAAAATGTAAACTAGGCTAAAAAAATGGAAACAAATTCTATAAGCTTTGGAAAAATTTTATTTAAATTTAACTACATGTAAAATGAATATAAATAAAGTAGAAACATAGCAAATACAAGTGAATGCATAAAATAAATAAATAAATTTTAAATCATATATAATTAAATTAAGAAAATAGCAAAGAAAATGGGAACTAGGTTTTAAAATTGAAAATAAATTCAATAAACTTTAGAAAAATTCTATCAACACTTTAAAAATATTTAAAAGACAAAATATATATAATATAGCATAAATATACAAATTAGAATAAGATATATCAAATAAAAATATCATTTATATAAATTAAAATAAATAATATTGTTAAATAAAACAATTTACACTCAATATTGTAAAAAGCATAACTTTCACAATATAACTCTGATTTCAACGAAACGAAAAGCAGTATTCTAAAAATTTAATCTATTTTCATAATAAAAGATAAAATTCAAAATTTCAAATATTTAAATTTAAAATTTAAAAGTCAAAGTTTGACCCAAATTGACCAAAAATCAATATTCAGGAAAATATTCAATTTATACCAGTTTGAAATTATAATTCACATAATAATCAACATTTATATTTAAAAATGAAATGTTTGAAAAAAATTTTTACAATTACTTAAAATAAAATAAAGTCAAATTTAAATATATGCAGAAATCTAGGGTTGTTACACTCTCCCCTACTCAAATCTTTTCGTCCTCGAAAAGGAAGGAAGTGGAAGAACAACTAGAAAGAATAATAAGTTGGAAGACATCCCGAAAGAAGGTAGGGGAAAAATAGCTAGGAGGGAAAACAAGTTGAAAGACAAGAATGAACCATTATTTAAAATTGTTGGTTAAAGAGGTAAAATAATTAAAACACTTTAAAATCCTTTAAAAAAGGAATAACTGATCAAAGTATCATTTATATAATATTTTATCAAAATACTTTTATAACTCGATGTCTTATCAAGTTTATCCTCGTTCCTGCAGACTCTGGCAGTGCGTTGATCAGGCGCAAAGCTAGAATTCTCCAGGTACTTAGTAGACTTGTTTCAACACCCAGTGAAAATACTTGAAAAACCTTTAAAACAGATATGGAAAGTACAATCCAAACAAAAACAAACAAAACCTTTGTCTAACCATGGTTCGCAGATACACAATGGTTACGCCTGGATCCCCCAGGAAACAATCCATATCCGTAAGCTTTCTCAGCCCTGCGAGTTACGCCATGATGACTAGTAGAATGCAGGATACACAATGGTTACGCCTGGATCCCCCAGGAAACAATCCGTACCCCCAGGAAAGACTCAGCCAAGCATTTGCGCAACTATTCGCGACCTACACAGATTGCAGGATACACAATGATTACGCCTGGATCCCCCAGGAAAAAATCAGTACCCCTAGGCAAGACTCAGCCAGGCAGTTGCGCTATGCAGTCACGAGAGAACAATAAGACCATGGGTAACGCCATGGAATTCGAAGGACACTCGAGTATCATATCCGAAAAACCAAAAATCAGAGAGAATAATATCGATAGAATGAATCCAAGATGTGGCCACAAATCGGATATCAAGCAGAAGGCACTTTCCATATCTTTACTTCGAAAATATGTATCATATAGTACCTTTTCAAATCACTTTCAAATATCGTACTTATATAAAATCCATTATATATAAGATTTAATTTTCAAATCGAATACTTTCCAAAATCAATAGTATATCAAATCATACTTATATAGACTTCAATTATATAAGATTTCACTTTCAAATTGAGTACCTTTTCAAATCTATAGTTTTCGAATCAATTTCATACTCATACAAATCAATTTTATATAAGTTCGACAACTCCCAAATCAAGTGTTTAGTAACATAAGGTTCTCAAATTTCAATTTGTTTCAATATCAGTTCAATTTCAAAATCATATACAATTTCACCAAATTATTTCTTCTCAAATTAATTATCTTTAGTTTCAAAGTTTCCAAAATAATAGATTTAGAAAATAAATCCAAATTTCCAAATCAATATAATTTAAGTCAACCAATTCATTTCCAAAATCAAATGTTTTCAAAATCATCTTATACTTACGTAAGGTCTATCTTACATAAGGATCAAATTTTCAAAATAATTTCGCTGTATGAAGAGCCATATGGGATTGAATATCTTTGCTTTTATGGGTTATATATCTTTGTAATTTAAATTGGAAATTTTCTTTTAGTAAGCAAAGATATTCTAACTCGACGGCTTTCAATTTCAGTGTCAAAATATATCAAAGATATTAGAATATAAGATGTACATATGTCATCATTTCGCAAAGTCACATTCGATCGCTCGCTCGATCACACAAGTTCGCTTTTGAACTAGTATTGTCCATTCACTTCCCTAATGCATATTTCGATATGGTTTCTCGACTAGAAGCCATCAGTCTCCTTACATAGCCATATACTATGATAGAGAATTCTAGAATCGAGCCCAAAATCCATATCAAATATTCGTCATCAAGAATCGAATGAAAAATCCTAACACGAAATGGTGTAATTCACCTCGAACTTGTGTACTCAAACTTGGATCAAATTAATTATGCGAATAAAACAGCATACGTACAACTTATATATTTATTCCAACTTGTTACCTATATAGTTTCATAAAGATGTTACTAAGTTAAAACACTTAAAATTTATTCAAAATATTTTGAAGAACAATTTCTTTTCAAAACATTTCAAATCTAAATTTCATATTAGAAAAAAAATTTAAATTGCCTTATTCATTTACTTAACAAAACAGTTTCAACTTATTTAAATCCGATTACTTCATACTTAAACATTCAAAACAAACTTATATACTTTATCAAAATACTTTTCAAATTTCTTAGCTTTGAAAAGTTAATCTTGATTTGGAAGTACTCGAACTTCGAAATAGTTGAAGAAATCATTTTCAAATTCAAGAGTTGGAAATTAGCAACAAATCAGTAAATCAATTTTAATAGATAGGGTTATATAAAATCCAAAACTCGAGGACTGAACACCGGTTCATTTCAAATCGTTTCAAATATATTTACATATATCTTTCGAATATCAAATCATACTTCGGAATTTGAAATCAAAAATGGTTTCACAAAATCACTCGCATAGCAAAGCTATTAAAGTGGCCTCTCCGTCACTCAGAAACTCGAAAATCAATGTCGATGATGCGTGCACTCATCACCGAAATTATTTTCCAGCGACACAAGTGAGTTCTGGACTTCCATTTACTTTGAAAACTTCTTTGAAATTCCTTCGAAATCATTAAAACCCATTAAAATCATTGAAACATTACTTATTCGGAAAAATAATTTCAAATCATATTATTTATTATTTCAAAATCCTAAAACCAGTTCCAAAATGCCGGAGTTCAATCACTTAAATTCAGATTCAAAACCTTCAGTTATAAATCATTTTATATGAAACCATTTCTTATAAAATTTTCACAATTTCAAATCCTTTCAAAACTTCAAATTCTCTTTTTTTTAAAAGGTATATAATCCTTATCAAAAACATTTCATCTTTATATAAAAATATGGTCATCCTTATCAAAATAAAAACTACGATGAATACACAATTTTCAAAAGACAATTAACCACAAACTTTCCAAGGGACGATTCAAGGATGGATTTCAAAGCAAAACAGATATTCAAATTTAGAAGGACTCTAATCAAATAGAATTCTAATTCAAAGATAGGCTCAAACGAAGATAAGATAATTAAATTACCAAATAGAAGATGGATAAGCCTATATGAATCGCGGGCGACCTTAACCGGTCAACCGTGACTTCAGGAATATAATCGATGCGAAAATCTAAGGCAAATCAACCTTCGATTGCCAGAGATAGAATCTAAATATAGCAGAAGATAGAAAACATCGTAAACCGAGGATACAGAAATATCCGATGAATCAATGCCAATTATAATCAGTCAAAGATTGGCGGAATCGCCACCCTATAAAGGTCATACAAAGTGGAGTGATGCAATGCTCCAAAATCAAAAGAATACAATTATGGGAGACAGGAATGGATTTCAGAACAAGTGGGAGCGTTCCAAAATTCAAAGGAATCCTATTCGATAAGAATCCAAACGAAGATTAGAGATATATAACCTATATCGATACAGAAAAATTCCCATTCAAAATTTGGAATGACTCGAATTCATAACATACGAAAACAGAATCAGAAATATCTTTAGTTGGACAACTTTAGCTAAGCAAAAGATACAACAGAGTTTACTCAAAACAACCTAACAAACTACATATTTTGCCATACTCAAAATAGATTCCTATCAACAATGGATCTAGATCAATCAAGAGAGAAGTTCAAAATTTTAGAGGATCCTAATCAAAGAAATTACTAACAAGGTGGATACAAAAGGAATGAAGTTTAGAAAATTTTACTTTCAAAGCAAGAAAATTTTATATCAAAATAATCTTTGAAATTTTTTTAAAATCATTTGAAAATCATTTTATACTTCAAAAATACGTCCTCTCACAAAGAAATGATTCTGAGATTGATTTCACTCATTCTAGGGTATTTCTACCCTATCTCTAATGAGTTTTTGCTCCGTAGGCTAAGGTTTGCCTAAAACCAAAGCTCTGATACCAACTGTAACGACCCACTATTTTAGACCATTCAAATCGACAATAATCCACACATGTCTGACTTGAATAATTCAAAATAACAGATTGTAAATAAATTTGGAGCAAATGAAATCAAATACACAGAATCACAGACACAGAACATATCAGAATAACTCGCAGCGGAAATAAAATACCATAGTAGTTCATGAAGCTACTATATACAAACTCTCAAAAACATATTACATAATATCATTCTAAAAAATATACAATAGAAATCCCAAATACATAGAAGTTTATAAATACCAGATCTGAAATAGAACAACTGAACTGGAAGGAAATAGATAACTAGACAAGCAGAATCTCCAGCGATTCCTAGCTCCAGAACAAAATCCAAAGCTAAGCTGTAAATACTCAGGCTGACCCGAGCGTAAAGTAAAACACAAAACACTCGAGTCAGGACAATATATACTTATATAATGTAAACCAACTCAAGTGAACTGTAGTAGAAATGCACAATAACTCAAAGGATGCTTGGGACCGCCCATCCTTTAAGGATCAGTTAAACTATAAATTAAATACATCCCGTGGTTAAAATTTCAAAATGGTATTTTATACTTCGAAATAAAATATCATTCAAAAATCCATTTCAAAATATCAAAATATCATATTTCAAAATAGTTTATATTTCAAAACAAATTACTTCATTTTAAATCATAAAATGAAGTTATTATATTTAATAATTAAATTATTAAATTTCCAAAAATTTAACTTTTCAAAGTTCATTCGTTCACTTAAATTAATTAAAACAATGAAAATTCAACTTTCGCGGCATTTAGAAAATGCTACGAAAAGTCACATTTAAAACAGTTCAATTTAACAAAAGACAGCATTTAAAATGCTGTAATAGGGTTACATTAGTTTCAAATAAACTTAGTTAAATTCAACCATTATAACATTTACAAAAATGCTATAATAGCCTTTAATTAAATTTAGCCATTTGGTTCATTATTATCAACTACAGCATTTACAAATGTTGTATTATCATTTACATTAGAATTAATAACATTTCAGAAATGCAGTTAATTAACTTCAAATATTAAGTATAATTTCACAAACAATTATATTTTTATATAAATCATTTTTAACTTATAAAATCATATAATTTCACTTTTAAAACAATCATTCAAATACCCTTATATTCATGATTTTATAAAGTTAAACCTCCATTCAAAAATCAAAATTTAATAATAATTCACTTATTAAATTCCAATATTAAATTATAAATTCATTAAATTAAATTAACTTAACACTTAAGTTTAAATTTTCAAATATAACTTAATTCCATTTTTATTTACTTATCTTAAATTTCACTTTTAAGCCAAATTCACAAATTTCCAATTTTAGTTATATTTCAAAATTTCAACTTAAATATTCATTCATTTCACATTTTTACTTTATTCAAAAATCATTAATATATTATAAAATCATTTAAATTAACTTTAATCCAAATTATCATGAATTTATCATATTTCATATTTAATTTAAATTCCAATTATCACCAAATTAAAATTTCCCAAAATAACTTACATTTCAGATTTTCTAACTTTACCATTAATTTATTTCACTTATAAATTTTCAAAAAAATCAATAATGCTTTACAAAAATCATTTAAATAAAATTTAAATCAAAATATTATAACATTTACATTTCTAAAATATTTTAAAATTTTTAGAAAAACATATTTTAACTACAGGTCTGTATTTCATTTTTAGCCTAGGTAAAGTGATACGGGTAATATATCATTTCAACCCGTAATTTACAAAGAAAACCCGGGTTTGATCATTTCAAACCCGCAATCCCAAGTAAATGAAAATAATTGAAAATCATTCAGGCCTATCATTTCAGCCCATAACGATTTTCTCCTATTCTAAAGTCCGTTCGGGTATGTATCATTTCAACCCATAGTGATTCTAATCTAAAGGGAACTTGCAGTGTGATAAACTGATAAAAATAATAGAACAACATAATATAACAGTAACATATAATATAATAGGTGTTTAAGCATGGGTGAACATCATAAAATCATAACATAGCAGGTGTAACATGATAATGCATTTTACAGATTCAAAAGGGGTCAATTCACTAGTTATATATGTACATATTGTCTGGTGAGAATAACTCACTGGTTTGAGCTGGAGATACAACGACGAATACACAAATGAGATCCACACAAGCACGATAACACGACACAGAGATGAGTGGAAGAGCCAAAGTATCAATTCCCTTGAATACAAGTCACAGAAAACAATCTAATATACATAAGTTTTTAATTCAAAACTACTAAACTAGGCTAGAAATAACTGCATAAATCAAAGCTGAAATGCTTTGCACTTGCTTCCAACACACTCTAGGTTCAGCCATAAGGTATACTACAGGTCTAAGGTAAGATTTGGATCAGGTTTTGGTTGGGTATGGTCGGCCTAACATGGTTTGTTGATGAAGCAAAGGTTTGTGTGCATGAAACTGCACAACTATAAGGCACAAAACAACGTTTTCAAGGCAACAAAAGTGGTTTCCAAAGCAACAAAGGTCACGACCACAAGCAAGCATGGCACGGCCAGGTCTGTAGTGGACTGGAAGTGATGTGGCAGAGGGTTTCAGGTCTGGTAAGGTCTGGAGATGGTGGTGCAAGGGGCGGCCAAGGTGGTGGTTTGAGGTGATGAAGGCAAAGAAGCTAGGCTATGTACATATATGTAGGTTTTGCTCAATTTCTTGGTGGATCTGATCCACAAGGGTGCACGGATAGGCTTGGGTAGAGGGCTGGAGGTGGTGGAAACCTGATGTGGTGGTGTTGGAGGTGGCCATGGTGGTGGAGGAGGGAGTGGCCGAGCAAATAGATGAAGGCAAGTGCAAGTTACATAAGAAAAACAAGAAAAAAAATGGAAAAAAAGAATGAAAGTTTACCAAGCTTTCCAAGGAGATGATGGCCGAAATTTTTTTGTGGTTGAGGAGTTTTTGATTGTACGTGAAAAATATGAGAATAGTCAGCTGAAAGAATGAGAAAAGAACGGCCAAAATTGAAGTGGTGTTGGTTGAAATGAAGAGGCAAGAATACAAAGAGACTAGGTATACAAAAGGACTCAAACTCTTCAAATTTCCCTAATTTCTTTTTGCATATTAAAACAAATGAAAATGCTGATAAATAAAGATAAAACTCAGAAAAAAAAATGAATTCATAAAATAAATAAATAAATTTTAATTAAATATAATTAAATAAGGAAAATAGCTTAAAAATGTAAACTAGGCTAAAAAAATGGAAACAAATTCTATAAGCTTTGGAAAAAATTTATTTAAATTTAACTACATGTAAAATGAATATAAATAAAGTAGAAACATAGCAAATACAAGTGAATGCATAAAATAAATAAATAAATTTTAAATCATATATAATTAAATTAAGAAAATAGCAAAGAAAATGGGAACTAGGTTTTAAAATTGAAAATAAATTCAATAAACTTTAGAAAAATTCTATCAACACTTTAAAAATATTTAAAAGACAAAATATATATAATATAGCATAAATATACAAATTAGAATAAGATATATCAAATAAAAATATCATTTATATAAATTAAAATAAATAATATTGTTAAATAAAACAGTTTACACTCAATATTGTAAAAAGCATAACTTTCACAATATAACTCTGATTTCAACGAAACGAAAAGCAGTATTCTAAAAATTTAATCTATTTTCATAATAAAAGATAAAATTCAAAATTTCAAATATTTAAATTTAAAATTTAAAAGTCAAAGTTTGACCCAAATTGACCAAAAATCAATATTCAGGAAAATATTCAATTTATACCAGTTTGAAATTATAATTCACATAATAATCAACATTTATATTTAAAAATGAAATGTTTGAAAAATAAATTTACAATTACTTAAAATAAAATAAAGTCAAATTTAAATATATGCAGAAATCTAGGGTTGTTACAACCCCCACTAGATTTACATCTCTTAAATGAGATATGGGAATTTCAAAAATTCCTCAAGTGGGTATTAGAACCTTGAGGGTGATCAACTAATTGCAATCCCTATAAGTGGTAAATAACATATTTAGTTATATCTCATATATAACTCTAACCGTATATTCTTTACACTTAATCATATTTATGACCTTGAGGGTGCTTAACAAATCACAAAGTATATTAGATAGTCATAACCCATCATTTATTGATTGCTTAAGGAAATTTTTATAACCCTTGATGGTGCTCAACAAACTTATTGTATGTTCTTACCACTCTAGGTACAATATAAACATTATTATAAATATTTTATGGTTTGAGGGTGTTCAATAACCATAAGCATGTATAGTACTCTACTAATATTATTATTGATAGAGAATAACATCATTTCATATTCATAATCTCCAAATAATAATAATTGATATTATTTTCTATAATTAATAATGAGTATTCACAACACTCGATGATATCTTTTGTCATTATATAGGTATATATATCTACATATACATGTATTTATCCTTATAAGTATTATGGGTTTTATTTTTATTTTGACTTTTAAAATCATATTTTTATTATATTATATTATATATATATATGTAATATTCTCTTATTTAATTATAACATTTGTAAATAATATTAAATCCTAAATTTATGTATATTATTATTAATTAACAACTAAATAATATTATAACTTTGAATGAAATCTTTATAAACTATAACATTTATAGTTCATATTATGATTTAAAATTATTTTGAATTTTTTTACTATAAATTCAATAATTTTAAATTCGAAACAATTTCAAATTAATTTAATTATAACTTTTATAAATTCAAATTCAAAAAATAGCGGCCACTTCTTCTTCATTCTCTTTCTCAAATTCTCTTATCCTCAATAATTCCTACACGTCTAGACAACAATCTTCTTCCTCCAATTTCTTTCCAAAACCACAGTCAATTCCGCATTTTTATCCTTACTACAATTCAATACTCAACCCTTTACTTCGTTCTTATGCTAGTGTTGTGAAAGAATCACTTCCTACTTTTTTTCCCAAAAATGAATTCAAATCAAAGAATATGGAGCTTGGGAAAAAATTTAAAATCTTGTGCTACGGATGTGGAGGAAGAAAGCATAAAGCAAAGGAATGCTGGGATCCAATTTGATGCTTTAGTTGTGAGTCATTTGGACATAAGAGGATCTCATGTTTGTAGAATGTTGTTAATTCATCTATGCCAGAATCCCTGAATTTGAAGAATCGTGGATTTTATTTCTATTTGGAGTTCTTAATGTTAAAAAAGATATTTCTTGATAGCTACTCAAAAGAGAAAGAGAAGGCACATGTATGTTCGAAAAATTGCATTGCCATTTTGATGCCTTGAACTCCAGTGCAAATTTCGATCCCGAGTCTCATATTATTTTTGGTCGATTTGGGAATAAGAACTCATCGTGTTTGAAGAAAAATCAGGTTAATCCATCTATGCCAACACCATTGAAATTGAAGAGCACGGGTACTACTTCTATCTAGAGTTCTTAAAATTAAGAAATATATTTCTTGATAGTATTTCTAGTGAGAAGATCGAAGGATTGAATTTGTTTGATAATTGCTTTGGCATTTTGATGCTTTAAACACTACTGTCAATTTTGATTTTAGAAAGCATATTTTTTCTGGGTTGGGAAATAATATCACAAATAATAATGGGTCTTTAAGGAAGAATCGATCTTGTACATTTCTTGGCTTTGAAAATAAATCTACTATAGAAGAAGTAGCTTGTTCATTGTATGGGATTCTCAGTTAAGGGATGAGTTTTCAATCAAATATAAGTATGACATTATGTTTTTGGACCTAGCAGTTTTAAATTGTTTTTCAAAAGTTCATGCTTTTAATTATTGGGAAGACAAATCTGATCTTATCTATCTTGATGAGGGAGTTAGTAATAATGAAAAGGTTATGCAGGCCCCTAAAAAATGTCTCTAAGTGTAAGATTATCAGGTCAGATGATATTGTATTGAGAAATAAATTTGAAATTTTGAGTTTATTGAATGATTCTTTTGACAATGATAAAGTTATTCATATTGGGTCTGATTTTGATAAGCATAATGTGGTGTGCAAGAAAGCTAAGTCCATTAGTAGTTGTGGTAACAATAACGTGCAAAAAGATGAATTAGTAGACACTGAGATTGAATGTAATACTAAGTGTAGTTGTTTGATGGAGGGGTTAGTGGATGATGTTGATATTAGTTCGGCTATATCTCATGATATTTTGGCTAAGGGTTTGATCAGGCTGCCTGATATTGATAGTCGGTTTACTAACCTCTTTGTTCATCTTGTCGTTGTTGATTCTGGCTTTAGCTTACTCAAAAAATTTAGCTTTAGCGTTGATAAGATACAAGATTTTTTGAGTTTATATACGTCTATGTTAGCACCCGAGGTCAGATTTAGTTTGCCTTCTGTTGTGAGTAATTTGGGGCAGAGGTCGGGTTATTTTTTGATGATCTTTCGGGTCAGCGACAACGTTGTTCTATGGATAAACGGTATCTTAGGTGCTGGTGACGATGCTAGTTTGACTCCTAACAATCAAATTATTGCTTGGTATGACTGGGTGGAGAAAATCTGTCAATATGTAAGGATCTCTAATGTTTCTTCGGATGAGGTTTTAAGTGGGCTTAAAGTAGATAATATAGAGATCGATAAGTTTGTAAGTACGGATTCTAGGCAGGTAGGTGTAGCAATGGGTTGTTTGATTTCAGTAGGACCTAAGTGTGGAGATTATATCAAGGTAGTTATGGATTTGTATAGCAGTTCGAGTCAGGCATACCGGGGCTCCTTTTCTGGCAGCAGTATTAAGAGAAGAAAGAAGGTTAAGAATGCTAGCTTTGGGAGTTGTATTGATTTTACTCCAAGTTCGATTGAGCATAGTTCGGTTAGAAGGAGTGCGCGTCTGACAAGAGTTGGTTCTAGAGCTTCTGATAGCTCTAGCTCGGGTATGGAACCTCTTATGCGTAATACTTTTAGTTCATGTGCTTTGAATGATTTGTTCATGAGTGATATGCATTTTTTAGCTAAAAATTCAGGTCATATTTTTTATGATAGCTAGTTAGATGTGGATTATATTAAAAAAAGGAATTAGAACGGGTAGAACCTTGGGATTATGAGACTTATTAGTTGGAATATTAGGGGTTTGCACGACTTAGGAAATGTAGAAAAATAAAATCTATTTTTAAAAATAATAATATTGATATAATTTTATTACAAGAAACTAAAATAGAGCATCCTGATTATCGCATGTTTAGTTGGCTATGGAGTCATTATTTTGATAATTGGACTTATCTTCTGGCCAGGGGTAGTGATGGAGGTCTTATGTTAGGTTCGAAAGATAATTGTGTTAGTCTTTTACAATCTATTATTAAAGATCACTTGATGCACTTGATATTTTCTAACATTAATGATGATTCTATTCTTAATATTACAAATATATATAGGCCAAATTCAAAAATAAATCATAGGGTTTTATGGAATGAGTGTTAAGATTTTAGAGCACTCGCTCATGGACCATGGATTATGAGAGTGATTTTAATGTCACTAAATTTTTGAATAAAAGATCCCTTAGATATGGGGATTTTGAGACAATGGAAGAACTTGACCAATTTGTTGTTAATTGCAATTTAATAGAGATAAAACTAAGTAATAGACAATTTACTTGGTCAAATGTTAGAGTATTTCCATCAATGGCTTTGTTCGACAGGTTTTTTATTAGTGATGAAATTAAGGACAAATTTTCTAACTGTAAGGTTGTCGGGCTTCCGAATATCTATTCGGATCATTGTCCAATAATCCTTTCTTGTACTAACTCTATTTTGAGAATAAAATTTTTAGATTTGAAAAAATGTGGTTGTTAAAAGATAATTTTAAGGATTTAGTTGAAAATAAATGGATTTCCATGAATAATTACAATTACATATTTTCAAGTAACATAGCAAAAAATTTGGTTTGAAAATTTAGAGATTTAAGAATATTTCTCCAAAAATGAAGTAAAGATGTTTTTGGTAACATTAGAATTAAAAAGGAAAAGCTAATGAATGAATCTTAAAGTTAAATAAAACCGAAGAACTAAGAAATTTAAATCTTTCAGAAAAAAATATGCTTTATAATTTAAAAGAAGAATTAAATAAAATTATTGTTCAAGACGAAATAATGTGGAAACAAAGATCTAAAGTTCAATGGATGGATGGGGGAAACATGAATACTAAATTTTTCTATAAAGTGGCTAATGGTAGAAAATGCAGTAATACCATTAACTCCATTTTAATTAATGATATCAAGATTTTTGATCCAACGGAACTTAATAATGAATTTACTAATTATTATAGAGAAATATTTGAAACTACAAATAAACATTGAATTAAGGCTAATTTGGATAAACTTTACAAGGAAGATACTAAGGTTAACTTAGTAGGCTTAGATGATCCATTCACAGAGGACGAAATTGTAAAGGCTATAAAAGGTATGCCTAATGATAAAGCTCCGGGTTTGGATGGGTTTTCCATTTTATTTTATGAAACTTTTTGGAATGTGCTAAAAGAAAATATAATAAAAATGTCCAATGAATTTCATGATGGTTCACTGTAGTTAGGTAGATTTAATTTCGCAAATGTAATCCTGTTACATAAGAAACTAGGTGTGAATCAATTAAATGATTTTAGACCTATTTCTCTACTACATTGTTCTTTTAAAATCATTTCTAAGCTCTTGGCTAATGGGTTAAATACTTAAATGAATGCGTTAATAGATAACTCTCAAACAGCTTTCATTAAGGATAGGAATATCACGGATGGTGTAGTAGTAGTTCAAGAATAAATTAACTACTGGTGCAAAAATAATATCACTTGTGCACTCTTAAAACTTGATTTTGCTACAGTTTTTGATTCAATTAATTAGGTTTTTCTTAAAGATGTAATATCGACTAGGGGTTTTAGTGTTAGGTGGGTAGGATGGATTATGTCATTGCTTAATGCGGGTAATTCTAGTATTATGGCTAACAGCATATTAGGAAATAAAAATCAATCAAAAAATGGACTTAGACAAGGAGATCCATTGTCGCCTTTATTATTCAATTTAGCAGTTGATATTTTTTCTAGAATTATCAAGTTAGCGAGTAGTAATATGATATTAGATAGTATAGGTAATGAGATCACTAGGAATGGACTTTCAGTATTACAATTTGCCGATGACACTATGATTTTTACATCCCATTTACCTAAACATATTATCATGCTTAAATTTATATTATATAGTTTTGAAAGTCTTTCCGATTTAAAGATTAATTTTGACAAAAGTTCGGTTTTTGTATTAAATGACATTGATAATATAGAAAATAAAATTTCAACTATGTTAAATTGTAAAACGATGAAATTTCCTATAGAGTATTTCAAAAACTTAAACATGATGATTGGAATATTATCATTGATAAAATTAATAAAAGATTAACCAAATGGAATAGTAAATACTTATCGAGAGCAGCTAGGATGGTTCTTATCAACTCAGTTCTATCTGCATTACCCATTTACTGGACGTCATTTATATTTTTCCTAATAGGTAATTGATAAAATTGACAAAATTAGAAGAGAATTTTTATAAAGTGGAGACAATCCAAACAGTAGCTCTAAATGTTTTGTTAAGTAGGATATGGTTTGTAAGTCTAAAAACGAGGGGGTTTAGGAATTATAAATTTACATAATTTAAATATATTATTATTGGGAAAAATGGTTATAGAAATTTAACGATAAAAATGAAAATTTGTTATGGAAAGAACTAATTTTGAATCATTGGTATGGAGATACTTTTAATCTATACCACATCTCTATCTATAATATGAACAATATCTCATCTCACTTCTCGAAATCGATAATTGTAAATTTTAATATCTATAATTTAGGAATTAATAATGTTGTGCACTCTGGTAATAACACTACTTTTTGACATGAAAGTTAGTTATCAATATACCACTTAAAGTGGAATTTAGAGAGTTATTTGAAATATGCAATTTTAAAAATGTACTAATTTATATTGTTTATAGGCCTAATCTAATTTTTCCTTAGGAATTTAGTTTTAATCGATTGTTAACAGAAAATGTTTTTACAAATTTGTTTTATTATGTGCTAAACTTGAATTATACACTTTAGATATGAAAAGGATATTAAAGCTTGATGTTGGGATATTAGTAAGAAATATACATCTCATTCATTTTATAAATTCATAAATTTTTCAGGAATTAATTTGAAAATATTTAACAACATTTGGAAAGCTAGTGTTCCACCCAAAGTTAAAGCGCACATATGGTTTATTTTGCACGGGAAGTTGAATACTTTAGAATTATTAAAAAGGAAGAATATACATAATGACAAAAAATGTCATTTTTGTGATAATAAAATGGAAGATATTTTACACTTATATTTTGATTGTAATATAACTAGATTTATTCTTGTAAAAATTCCTGATTTATTTAATTTTAATACAAATTTTACACATATTAATCGTGAATTATACTGAAAAAAAATTAGATTTTATTTTAAGGGTAATAATAGAATTTTATTTAACACTATTTACACAATTATATGTTGGTATATTTGGTTTGAAAGGAACCGGCATATGTTTAATAATTTAATAATATTAATACGAATTTGAATAACTTAATATATATAATTTATGTTTTTATTTTTAATTGGATGTAAAATTCTAGTTATAAATTAAATAAAAATTTAAGTTTTAAAGAGGTTTCTTAAAAGAATAAAATCCCATATAGACTATTTTAAATATAACAATACTCCAAATAATAGAAATAATAGTATAACACTATATTTAGTTTAATTGGATATTAGTTAAGTTTTTCATTCATTTCCTTGTTTTATGTTTGTTATGTCTTTTATTTTTAGAAAGTATATATTTTATGTCCATTTTACATAGATTAGTATATTAATAATTACTTATATATATATTCATATATAAGTTGTATTCTTATATAATTAACAGATTTCATGTTTGTTTCTAATATTTCAAAACATAATTCTTCTATGCATGAGCAATTGTTTTATATACATGTCTGTAGATTGGATCTGAAGTACTTGCTGTTTGAGTGTAATGGAATAGTGGTTGGAATTATATTTTCAGTAAATCTGCTATTACTTAAAAGTTTATGAGCTTATTTAGTTTATAAAGGTAAAAGTTAGATTGGGTAGAGCATAGGTAGTTTCTTGTTAAGTCAAACACCGAGGATTTATTAAGTCTCTTTTATATACCGACTATAGAATTCCTCAACTAACAATGTCATCTTAGGTCCATAGAATTTTTAATAAAGATGATGATTTTGGGTGTTAGTTATAGGGATTGATTCCCTGTATTATTGGTTGATTATTTCGATTTGTAAACTTTTTCCTTATATGGTCGTTTTTTATGTTTATATATATGTGAATATATTATGATCATTGTGGAATTTCTGACTTCGCCATAACATGTATAATTCATGCTATAACTGATCTTTTATTTCTTTTGTCTAAATAAATTGACTTTGAATCCTGAAATTGTATTAATCATTTGGGTTTCTATTAGATTTTTTGCAATATTGATTTTCAAGAGTGAGAAAAGTTGAGAAGGCAATGTGTAATGCAGAGAAACAAATCAGTTTTCATTAATACTTTCGGTGCTTTCTACATTGTATTTATATTTTACGATACAGGCTAGATGTGCTTATATGGGTAGTATACCCGAAACCTTATTACAATATAATTTGATAATACGGTGATGCCTATACTTTTTTCTCATAATATGCCCCCTCAAAAGCGGCTAGGGTTTTTGCTTTTGCTCTCGCGATCCCGAAATAGATGTGATTCCTCTTCATCTTCAAAATAATTTGAATCCGAGCAAGGATTGATGCTTTTGATCTACAATTTGCCAGATATACTTTGAGTTATTGAGAATTTGAGGGTTTGAGAGTCCCGAGCCTTAGTTGTTTGAAAAATTGAACTGATTCTGTATGAATCAGTTTGCTTTTTCATACGTCGCCACAATCAGTGAAGATCATGTTTGTAGATTTGGATTTTCTTGCAGATCTGGTTATGATTTGTTTGTAGATTTGATTTTACTTGTAGATCTAGTTGAGACCTATTTGTAGAAGTGAATCCATAGATTTATCTTGAGAGAGTCAGTCTTTTCTTGAGTTGAGAAGATCTGGCTTCTCTTCGACTTTCAGTTCACTCTTCCATCTAGTGAAGTTTTTGGTTGACAGCGGTTTGGTAAGTACATCTGCTATCTGGTAAGAAGCATGTACGTGATTGATTTCCAGTTTTCCTTCCATTACTTGTTCTTGAACAAAATGGAAATCTATCTCCGTGTGTTTGGTTCTGGAATGAAATACTGGATTGGCTGTTAGTGAGATTGCACTTAAATTATCACTCCATAAGATTGGCTTTATGTTTGTATTTGCTTTTAATTCACTTAACAGAGATTGAATCCACATGATTTCAGCTATTGCACTAGCTATGCTTCTATATTCTACTTCTGTACTTGATCTTGAGATAGTTGTTTGGTTTTTTAAACACCAAGAAATCAAGTTCTTTCTAATATATATACAATATCCTTTGGTAGATCTTCTATCATCAGGATCAGTAGCCCAATCAGCATCTGCGTATCCTATTAGATTGAGATGTTTGCATGCTTTAAACTTTTAGCCATGATCTGTAGTGCCTCTTAAGTACCTCGGAATTCTTTTTACTGCTTTTCAATGTTCATCTTTAGGATCCTTCATAAATTGAGACACTTTGTTAACATTGAAAGTTATTTCTGGTCTAGTAATAGTTATATATTGCAATGTACCAACAATACTTATGTATTGTTTGTCATTGAGTATGGGTTCTCCCCTGTGTTTTGATAAATGATGATCTGTTGTCATAGGTGTAGGCAGAGAGTTGGTTGCATCCATTTTTCCCTTGGTTAGGATTTCTGTAATATATTTTCTCTGACAGAGAAAGATTTCTGATTTTGCTACCCTTGTAACTTCAATTCCCAGAAAGTAATTCGGTGCACCAAGATCCTTGATTCAAAATTGTTTGTCTAAAAATTGAATAAGATTGTTAATTTATACTTCGTTGTCACTTGTGATAATCATATCATCAACATATATTAGAATACATATTGTTGCAGCATTATTAATTTTAACAAATAATGAGTTGTTTGATTTTGTAGACTGAAACTTTAGACTTGTTAAAGTATTTTTCAGTTTATCAAACCAAACTCTAGGAGTCTGTTTAAGACCATAGATGGCCTTGTTCAGTTTCCACACAAGCTTTCTGTCTTGATTGTAGCCTTGTGGTTGCCCTATGTAAACTTCTTCTTTTAGATCCCCATGGAGAAAGGCATTATTCACATCCAGTTGCCTGATGTTCCAATTCCTATGCAATACTATGGTAAGCACAATTCTAATTGTTGTTGGTTTAACAACCGCGGAAAATATTTCCTTAAAATCAAATCCATGTTGTTGAGTATATCCTTTAGCTACAAGTCTTGCCTTATGCCTTACAATGGCTCCATCAGGATTTTTCTTTAATTTGAATGTCCATTTACACCCTACTATATTTTTATTTTCTAGTGGATAGACCAAATCCAATGTTTTGTTCTTCATTAGTGCATTGTATTCTTCATCCATGCTTTTCTCCAACTGCCGTCTTTAACTCCCTGATCAAAGTTGGTTGGTTCTTCAAATGTAGTTGTTGCAATATAAACTTTGAGCTTGAAAATTCCACTTTTTGATATAGTAATCATTGGATGCCCAGTTTGAACTTGTTGTCTGCTATGTAATTGTTCTGTTGCACATTCTTGTTGTGTACATGACTGTTCCTGCTCATTTCCCTGACTAATACTTTGTGGTTGATCATTTTTAGGGGTGTGTTTGAATCGGTCAAATTGCTCTGTCTGTTCATGACTTGGTTCATTGAGCACTGTGAGTTGTGGATGAGGGTGATTTGAGCTTTCTTCAATCCATCCCTTGCTTTGTTCAGTTGGATATAAAAGTATGTTCGGTATTAATGCCTTTGGATTATATACCTTTTGAGTCACTACACCACATCGGTGATTTTGCAACATTTATACTTTTCAATTTCTAACACTTATAAATGTTACAAACTACCAACAGTAAATTAGTGATAGGATACCTGAAAAGCATTGGTAAAAATAAATAGTATTTATGTGTAAAGCTTGCATTTATTTGTAACACAAATAACTGTTAGAACAGTAGGTAAATTCGTAAATAATTCATTAACCATTCGGCTCTTCTGTAATTTTTGCATATATTCTGTTTTGTCACGCTTATCCATTCCCAGTAAGATATTGGCCGCATAACTTCTAAAATTTCTTGTTAGTCATATTAGGTTTCCCAATCAGATATTCAATGATCAACATCAAATTAGGGTTTCCCAATCAGATGTTCAACGTTCAACGTCGACTTCAACATGGACGACAGCTCGGCAACTGAATCGACATCAGAGTCGACAAGTTCTCGTGGCGTTTCTCGCAGCGACTGGATCCATGGCTCAGTTGACTTGCTCGACATCAACGATGGTTCTCGCAGCTCATTCTTCAGCAACGCTCAACTTCAATGGCTCATTCTTCAGCAACGTCGACTTCACCGATTCGAACAACTTCAACAAGTCTTGACATCACCGGTGCGTTTTCCACCTTTCATTTCTATATCTTTGACATGGTTTAACTCAGCTAAATATTGCAAATCCGGTAATTTTTTATTTTTATCCAATTTTATGGAAAATTAAAATTAGCTGCAAATTGCTTTTTCAATATGATTATGATCTATATACTAAATTATGTGGCATTTGTTTATGTGAGTTGTTTGGACTTAAATTTCTTATATGCCGAAATGGCAATATTTTTGTATACATATTATTGAAAAATGAAGAAATCAATTCAGTGATTGCATACTGATTAAAAAAAGAATTTATGATGTATGGTTAGAGTTTTAGTATTGTTAATGGTGATGCTATTTCACTTAGTTTTATTTCATTCAATTGTATTTCAAGGTTGCACTGGAATGGGAATATTATAATGTTATTGAAGAAATGTTAAAAAGAGCTACTTTAATGTTCTCTCTAGACAAAACTTAAACACCATGTGTTACAACCACTCCGTAGAAACCAATATAATTTCAAGATATGCTGATAATCGAAAGCCTTGGATATTCCTATATCATGAGCTTAATATTTTATACCTTCTTATGGTTGTCCCATTCGCTTTTACATATGTGTAGGATACTTAAAACTAATGATCTATTATTAATATAAGATATACAATTCATTATAGTTGGTAGTTAATTTTCTCTATATTTTTTCCTATAAAGGAAATTTTCATGGATTACATCTGAATTCTTATAAATTTTTATTAATATTTCTGGAAGGTATTTGTTTCCTAATTTTTTAGTTAACATACCATCTACCATTATACTTTTGGGAGTTTGATGAGTTGAACGTATCTTTAAATTGCATCTACTTTTAAATATTTGATACTACCATTTTCGCTGACCTCGGTCATTGAAAAACTACATTAGCAACCTTAGCTCTTTAACCTTGCAAGTAAATCTTGATTCTCTTGGTATTTAAATAATAGTAAAACATGCACACATATATGATTTTTAACATCATCGACTCATCATTAAGATCAATTGGTTCTTAGTGCATTTTAATTTAAACATATTGGTATTTTTATAATAATATCTAGAGCATTATGTATAAAATAGTTACTACTAGCACATAATGTAACGACTGAATATTACCTTTTTTGAGCCTTTTTTTAACATGGTTCATTAATGCCAACAAGTGTCGATCTCAAGGGTCGAGACCTTTAATCTCGTAATCTAAACTACCAACCTTGTTGGCTTTTTTGAGCCTGGTTTTATTTTACTAAAAAAAGGCTTATATTTACTTCACATGTAGACATATGAATTTAGGGGAACTAATCTTAATTTATCAAGTTAAATGAATTGTTAATTGGTATAGTAGATGTAACACATGAAGATACTTCACATGCTATTTCATTTTCACTGTTTTTCTTTTGTTGATATGAAAACCAACTGTTGTAGAACTTGGTTCATTTACTTATGTAGAAACAAATTGAGCTTTTGAAAAATTCTTGTTGAGATTTGATAGATTCATATATAAGTTGCTTCATATTATGTTGTTTTATTTTCCATAATTTAACTGACTTTTTTAAGTTAATTCTTAACTGAGTTTAACTCGGCTTAAAAACCGAGTAAAAAAAACTCAATTTAAAAACTCAGTTAAAAAATGGGTTATAAAACTTAATTTTAACTAAGTTTTTGTTGCTGATGTTATAGTAAACGTCGCCAATGTTTATGTTATAGTAAATGTAGTGTATAGTTAAAATGCTGAGTTTTTGTTTATGTGCATTCATCTTTACTTAACCTCTTTAGATTTCTTTTGATATATCTGAACCTTGTTTTATAATTTCATTAATTTTAGTATTATTTAATTTTCTTCGAATTAAAGACTGGTATACTGTATACATATAAGTTATTTGATATACCTTACAGTTGTTGGTTTATAATTGAATAATTATTGTTTGGAAACAATCACAAAGAGACATAAAGATTGAATTTGTCAGTTTGATGTTTAATTTAAACATTAAAAAATTATTAGGCTAAAAGTATATATTGATTTTATGTTTAACGAGCGTTAAGGTACGCGCTTCACGCGTGATGAAGGCACCTGAATTGTTTTTGTTCGGTATGTTTAAAAAAATGTTTTCCACAAATGTTTAACCATATTTTTGTGTTGAACCATATGTAGTTAATTTGAATTTTATTTCTAAGTTGCAATATCTAATTTTTTGTTAGTTTAAATTTTTTTATATTATTAATTTATAAAAACAAATTTCTAAAGTAGTTATTTGTTAGATCCTATTTTTAAGTGATATTAAGACTTGGTAAATAATTATAGAAGAAATATTGAATTTGTAAAGTAGTTTATTTGTTGGATCATATTTTGAAGTGATACTAAATTTTGATAATATCTATAGAGAGGTATACCAAAAGAGTGTGACACCAAATGTATTATAACTATTAATAAAGAAATACATGTAAGGGTATTTTTGGAACTTCACAGTTGGAACAAAAGTTGATGTCTTTATTCCAACTATTAATAAAGATTAATAAAGAAATACATGTAATGGTATTTTTGGAACTTCATAGTCGGACCAAAAGTTTGTGTTTCTATTTCCACTATTAATAAAGATTTGTCAATTGAAAGTGTGATTTTTTTTTTGAATTAGAACTCATATTTTGTTTCCGAATCATATTGGATATATAGTTTTGTATGATTTTCTATGTTATCAACTATCAAGTCTTGTTCTTTTTTTTTGCATAATTAATAGTACTATATGGTATTTACTACACATGTTTTAGAATCTTACTACAAATTCTAATTAAACTTCGTTGATTTTACAGTTGTACATAGTATACTCTCGTTACCCTAAAATGCGTTATTATAGGTATATTTGTACTTTTTTTAGTACATTGGATCATGTTTTATTGATTAGGTTTGTGCAGTGGTAGCAAAATGGATGCAATAAATTAATATACAAATAAGTTTTGTGAAGATGACAGCGTGCTGAACCTATAAATGTCATAATTGGAAGGTAAATACAATGTTGCCATCACTACAAGAAAACTTCGTTTCCTTAGCATCAGCAAACAGCGTTATTAAAGGTTGCCGCGAGAACCAATTATTTTGGCGATAAATTCGAACCCTAACGCTGTGAGATTGAGCGCTTACATTTCACTTTCCCTGAGCGCTTACATTTCACTTTCCCTCCCTCCATTTCCAGTATTCCTTAGAAAAAACTTCCGCAAGATTTTAAAACATCGATCCAGAAAACTAAAATAGTTTCAATCAACAAGAAATTTTTCCTCCGAACTAAATTTCCATCGCCTGTAGCTCGTCGGTCGAAGCGAAACAGCGCCTTCGTCATCATCTTCATTGCAATCGATTTGCTCCATTCATACTCATCCCAGTCGCAGTCGATCGGCAGCCATCATTTCCAGTGGCCATCGCCAGCAGCCATTAGCTAGTAGTCATTATCGCCAACCGCAGTTGATTTACGAACTGCTCTTCATGTAAGATTTTATGATTTAAAATTATCGTTATGTCTATTTAGTCTAGTCACTATAGTTAATATTGAAGTCTGATTTCAAATTAGCATTAATTTCTCTAATTTACCTTTAATACTGAAGTCTGATTACAAGTATGTTTAAAAAATATCTCTGCTGTCATGATTTCTAAAATCAATGCTAGTTAAGTTCTCTTCTGACCTCTAACTTTATTTCTCCCTGGTTTTTCTTTTATGATGTAAACCTAGTTATACCAATAGCAAAGTTTGATGATGTTTGAACTTAGATGCATCCCATAATAAAGATGTAAAAGATTAGTCACTATGAACTACTATTATCTAACCAGCTTCTGATCACATTTGAAATGATTTGTTGCAACAACTTATATGATCTTATCATATTTTCTACGTTTAAGGAGTATATACACATAACAGATGCATAGGTCATTGTGGGTTTTCATGTGCATTTATCTCACAGATTATTTTCAAGTTATGAAAGTTAAATGAAAAAAATCAGATGGAGAAGACAATTGTTCTACGTTGTATATATATAGTTTAAAGTTACACAATTAATTTAAAGTTACCCAATTGTTGTGCGTTGTATATATATGCTCTTTGGTACAAATCGTAACATGAATAATTATCTATTTTCAATAGCTCTTTAAACTGTTAATAGCAACAAATTCTATCCGAACAACCATACAGAATCATTACATATAAGTTCAACATCTAGCCTTAAAGATGACTACACTTTTGGTTAGATTGTTGACATGAGTCTACTCTAACCATATTGTTTGTTTTTTGTTCACAATATGGTATTAGTTCTCGTTTATTATGTTGCTTTATTTTGCTGACTTCGATCATTTTCCCAATGTTCTTGATGCGGTTGTGGGTTGGAACAACTAATAAAATGGTATTTTATCCCTCATGTTCTTTCCTCTACGTCTTGTATATCTTTAAAGTAAATTCGGTTTCATGAACAAATTTTTTTATAGCCACTTTTAGTTCTATAAATGCATTACTAGCTTCTTTTTTACAAACAGATGCTACAACTTTTAATAGAAGGCTAAGAGTATTTAAATTAAATTTATGTTATAAGAATAAGTTCAAAGTCCATACAACACAATTAAATCTGTAAACAATCTTCTCCCTCACAAAACATTATTGTTAGTTCAAGTATAAATCATAATATTTCACTGGCATATGAGTGGCATCTCCATCTTTAACCTTCTTGCCAAAGAATATTTTACAGTTAGCTTAACTGGTAATTCTAAAATATCTTCAGATGGTTGTTTTTATTGAACTTTAAAATATATGAAATAACCAACAGAGCTTTGATTAGTAATTGGTTATTTCCAGATTGAGTCATATGTATGTGGTCATAGAGGGAAACTTCTAGACATCAACTGAAAACCATACTAAAATATTTAGAGGGTGCACATGAGAACGAAAGAAATGAAGGCAGTAATCTTTTGATTCCTATTATACGTTAATTAATAATCAGCTAACATTTTTTTTATGAAATTTCAATTTTGAAAGTAGAAATAGACTTCAGGTAGGCTACTTGTAAAATGTTTGGTTTGATAACTTATTTAAGAAAGTTAGAAACCTAGCTTATGAGAGCGTGACTCTATAACTTACAAAAACCACAAGTTTTATAATCACAACAACATCTTGCTAAATACAAGTTTTATAATCATAAGAAAATGTAAACTGTAGTAGTTTGGATTTTGGAATAACAATGTAAGACAAAACATGATTTTGTTTCTTCAGAGGCTATTTTTATTGATATCATTAATCTTATCAGTTCATAAATGGACGATTGTGGTATTCTTTTTGAACTTGTATGCCAATAGCACTTGTGATCCTCTATGATCGATATTGCATTTAAATACTAGCTTCTGTAATCAATATGATATAAATAAAATATAGTTTGATAATTGATTATGAGATTGAGTAATGGCATGCTGGCCTTAAAACTTTTTATTCTGCAGCTTGCAAACAATTTGAAAAATCCACTTTGTAATTAAACTTAATAGATTAAGTATGATTGATATTAAAGTTATAGTATGATTGATAAGCATTGACATATTGTAGCCAAAAAATATCATGGCGTAGATTACAATTTTGATAAATTTTGATTTACCACCTATTATGAGAAGTCTTCCACTCCAATTATTTAGTTTCCTTTAAATTTTGTCAAGTGGCCTATAATAATCAACTAGTTTCAACTGTGAGTTACTTAATGGGACACCAAGATAAATAATTGACTTCTTAATGGTACACCACTCCTCTACTAAAGTAAATTTTGGATTTCTGTTCATTAACAGCCAACCTAGTTTTTCCTTTTAGATAGCACATAACATGCTTTACAGTGTTATAGTTTTCTAGACTTGCGTTGGCAAATATGAATAAATAATCAGCATAGATAAGGTGATTTAAAATAGGATTGTGTCTGTAAATTTGGGTAAATTTGGGTAAGATTATCATTTATGTGTTCCGGTTCAAGCAAGATTGAAAGATATTCCATTGCCAAAAAGAAAATAGAAGGAAAAAGTAGATCTCCTTGCTTTAGTCCTCTAACACTTTTATAACCATATGAGCTACTCTTAATAAGAATAGAAATAGTTGGAGAGGAAATACATGTGTAGATCAAATTCACCACTTTTAGTGGAAATCCAATGTGACATATAAATTCTTTGTTAGTCCAATCAAAACCTTTTTGGAAATCCACTTTCAAACACATGTTATTTGACCCCTTCCTATTAAAGTTTGAACCATTTCATGTGTAAGAAGATAATTCTCACTTACATTTCTTCTTGGAATAAAGGCATTTTGATTTGTAGATATTAAGTCATTCATGAGTCCTTTAATCCAGTTACAAATCACATTTGCAATTATTTCGTACATGAGATTACAACATGAAATTAGACGGTAATCTTATATGGAACGAGAGGTTTTTCGGCACCAATGTAATAAAGTGTGATTTACTTCTTGTATTATATGACCACTTGCAAAGATGCCTTCAATAGCCACCGTTCGATCTTTGTTGATACTATCCCAGCGATAGTTATAAAATTTAGCACCCATACCATATGGACCTGGGCAACCATCATCACAAATTTGGAAAGTTGCATTTTTAATTTCCTCTCCAGTTATCTCTATCTCTAACCTTTTCCTTGCATTCTCTGACAAAAACTTTAGGCAAACTATATTGTCAAAATTGCTATTAGTAGCTGCTGTGTTGTGGTATCTGTGCAGTTAAAGCGCTCGGCAGATTCAAAGCGGTGGAGGTGCAAAAAGTCATAGCGGGGATACAGCGAGGATATAGCGGGATATAGCGGATGGCTTTAAAATAGCATATAAAACTCGTACTTAATGTTTTTACGAATATATAAATGGTAATTAAATGAAAAATTATCATTCAATTGAACTGTAACTAATACATAAATAATTTTTAAATAAAAACATATGCGGATATACTTTAAATAAACGTAAAACTGTTATATAACATAATTGAATTTAGTAGAATATTAGAGTATTTTCATTTCTGAAAATATATTTAAAATTAAATCAAATAAATTAGTTTCATAATTTTTATAATGTATAAATTGAATTTTTCAATTCATTTTATTAAAGAAGATATAGCGGGAATAGCGGAATATAGCGGAAATAACGGGATATAGCGGAAATAGTGGGGATTAAAGCGGAAAGGCTATATTGTGGGGCTATATGGAAAAATCGTAGCGGCAGAAACCCGCTACGAGATATAGCAGGGTTATAGCGGGGTAATAGCGGGGCATTAGCTGCACAGTGTGGTATTCAGAAAAGTAATTGACAGGTACCCCTAAAAGCTCTATAAGGTCAGAAATAGGATCTTCATTAACATTCAATAAGTAGTTAATGGATTTTCTTTTTTTGGTGCTTATCATTCTAGAGTGAAATAAATTGTACATTGGTCCCCATCTCTTATCATTAAAATAAGCTGAAATATATAACAGATTATTTGTTAGTTAACATGTTTATGTGAGTGGAGTTAAAAAATATATCAATGAAACTTACCTTTTAAGTCGTATATTCTGCTATAACATTTGCTCCTTGATTCAGCTCAGGGATGCTTATTATTGGAATACATCTTGCCAAGGGATGTATCTTTTTCAGGAAAACTATTTGATTTTAAAGACATGTTATAATAAGGGCAGTCATTTTGTTTACATGTGTGCTCAATTTTGTATACAGCTTGCCATAGTTTGAGACATTTACCTTTAGACCAATGTGCATATAATGTACACTCAATTTATTTGTAAATCTATGTAGATACTTATATTACTTAATATACATAGATAACATCTCACTAAATTTCTTTAAATTTGTTGTTGAAAATATAGTTTCTTATTGAAATTTAATAAATCTCATTCTAGAACCAGATAGTGTTTTAATTTTGCGTATTTTTTTGGATGATGTTAATTTTGTTAGGTGAAAATATTGCCAGATAAAGCGAAAACTACACATCCATGACAGTGGCATTGTGCTTGGTCATAGAGCGTGTGTGTTTTTGCTAATGAGTTGGATCGTTGTTATGTACAAAATATAAGTACAAAATCATTAATATCAGTGTTAAAATGGCTGTTTGTACTGCAAATTATCAGGTCACTTTTCCATCTGTTGTGGTTTTGTAGGTTTAATTCAGTGCTCATAGTTAGAAAGCCAAATAAAATCTTATTTATATTCAATAAAATGTAGAAGTTCGAACAAACCCAAACAAAACTTCCACTACACACGCACATGAAACATTCATCACAACATTATTAACCTAGTAGTTCTGGTCGCATTCCATTTCTCAAGCAAACTAATGTTTGCAATCTTTATTTATAAGTAAGACAATACCACACAAGTTTACAAACAACGGTCACCCATGCAGCGAGAACCTGGATAGACAAAAGTGCATGTACATCCTTTTGCGCAGATTCCCTCATGACAAACTTCATCGCAGTTTGGTATATCATGTCAGCAAATTAACTATCCAATATACTTTAAAAGGAATAGTATGATGTCATAGTTATCAAATCAGCAATTGTGTTCTTCCGAGGAATATTTGAAATGATTTGAACGAATCATCACAAATCTATGTTTCTCTTTAACAATAATGTTGTGATGTGCATTACAATGTATACTTTCTTGGAATTACAGTGTATATTCATGATGGAGAAAGACTGGGTGCATTCACACAGGTAATAGGATAATATACAACTAAATACACTTCGAAAATTTTAAAATTTTAATATTACAATTAATATTTGTGTTGTCTATTTTTCATCATAGAACTAATATAGAGTACCGACAAGAAGCATGGAATTTTGTGCAACCCGCGAAGAAAAATTTAGCAAGTACAGAAAAAAAATTATGTCCTTGCATAGATTGTTGAAATCTTACTCATCATCATGACAAGATTGTGTTTGAGCATTTGGTTATAAAAGGAATGGATCCTAAGTACAAATGCAGTAGGTGGTATAATCATGGTGAAAAAATAAATATAGTTGAAGAAATGGATTTGAATGACACATATGCTTTATTCCAAGCCGTTCACTATGAAGATGAAGATTTTGTCGATCATACCTTTTTTACCGATGATAAAGATAATGTTGATGCACAAAGACGAGAAGATGATTTGATAAAAAAATTGGAAGATGCAGAAAGTCCATTGTATCCCGATTGTGCAAGTCAAACAAAATTATCTACTATCACCGCTTTATATAATCTTAAATGCGAGTGCGGTTTATCCGATACTGGTTTTGATAAGCTATTAAATCTATTCAACGTTTTCGTATTTATTGGCAACTGTATTCTTTCGTTTTTCGGTACAGTATTGTTCTTTCATGTCTAATCTGAATAGGTGTGCTTGTTCTTTATTGTAAGGCTAACAATTTATTACTTTATTCAGCTAAAACTAAGGTTATGTGAACATACAGGAGGACAAACGTTTTGAATTTGAATGGACATGTTTTAGTCTGATAGTTACGTGAAGCACTGTTAACATTAGTCACTTGTATTCGCACTGGCTCTCGTTGCTCCATACTTGCTCACCTGATTGGCTGATTGTTAATAAGTAAGAAATTTATGGGTCTCTCCGCCTATGTTTCTTTTGTTTAATTTCTTTTTCTTACACTAAGTTTGATCTGAAAACAGCTTTAGCTATGCAATTTCCCTTTTGGGATTGTAGTTCATACAATTTCCCTTGTCATAAATTTACTTTTATTAGCTATGTATATCTTAGCGTTTGTTTATATGTACTTTTATTAGCTATGCATGAATACTAAAGTGTTTGTTTATATGTACTTTTAATTGCAGAAAATGGGTAAAAATACGAAAAGAAAGAGGACTGTGATTAACAGCAATATTCAGAATGAATGCAATTTTGAAAATAATAATGCTCCAATTCAAGAAATTCCACAAGTCGTCAACGATACTGCAATGCAACAAGAAGGAAATGTTGAAGTTGTTGAAGCAAGCGAGAGAAATGACAATTTTGAGGTTAATCTAATTGTGAAAAAAAGAACTAGAGGACGAACAAAAGTCAAAAGGCTTCCTTTAGATATTTTAAGTCGAATTGAAGTTGAGTTTAATGGGGAAGGTGAACCAATAGGAGATGGATCGGTCAGTTGTCTTCTTATTTAAGCCCACTTGTACGCGAGCATGTTCCGGTTACACTGGATAATTGGAAGCATCTTAGCAACGAATTAAAAGTCGTTCTTTGGGAATCCATTCAGGTAAGAAACAAACAATAACACATTCAACTCGTATTTTAGCACTTTTTTGTGTTGATACATGGATCAGCCATAGATCTGTTTTTCTTGGTTTCATTCATGTGTATCATATATTCCCAATTGTATCCTTTGTGTTATTAAGTTGATTTAAAAAAAATATTGCAAGCTAGATTTAAATTAGACGAGGAATGGCAAAAAGTGCCTATATTTCAGCAAATGGGATGTATTTTTAGATCTTCAAAAAACATACTAGTTCGCAAAATAGTAAATGCAAAGAACGAAGAAGAGAGACTTCAACTGAAACCAGATAACATCAAAACCATGACGGAGTGGAAGAAGTTTATTAAGTCGAAAACAAATCCGGACTTTAAGGTAAATCATTCATAACACATTAATGGTTTATACTTATCTAATGTGAATTGTGATGTTAATTTTCTATTCACTTTTTTGTGTTTTTTGAATACTGCAGATGGTAAGTGATGGATTCAGAGCTATTAGACAAAATCAGATGCCACACACATGCAGCCATAGAGGCATGGCTCGATTGGCTGAAGATATGGTAAAAAGTTAATTTATATACCATAATATTTATTAACTAGTTAGTTGATACAATTTGTTGTTTTAATGATCGTTTGAATGTAGAAAGAGAAGAGTAATGATTGCTCTCCCGTCCCTAGAGTTGATCTTTGGATCAAATCTCATATTAGAAAAGATGGCAAACCAGTGAACGCGGCTGTTGCAGATACTATTGTAAGTTTTTTTAATAATGTGATAGTTTAAAATTAGTGTATAATATCAATGTTAATCTTTGTAGGAAAAAATTAAAAACGTTTTCATTGGATCTCATTCGGGTTCAATAATTAGTTACAAAGATGATGCATTGTCGCAAGTGTTAGGACGTGATAAACCAGGACGATTGAGAGGAATGGGAAGGGGTATGACCGCCACCAAGGCAACTTGGTCACATGCTAGGGATAAACAAACAATCCAAATGCAGAACCAAATTTTAGAATTAAAGGCGATGGTTCAAGGGCTAATGAAAAATCAAGTAATATTTTAGTTTACCGCAACATGCATGTTTAGAATATATAATTATAATATTGTATTAATATATTTTGATAGAGTAAAGAAAGTTGGGGAGAAGCAAGCACACATCAAAAGGTAAAATAAATTGTATTAATATTGTGATATCATTTAAATTTGGGTAATTAATTCTATAACCACTATATTTTGCTATCGGTCAATTGTAGGGAAATCATGACAACAAACATGATAAATGTGAATTATTGGATTGGTGTGGGACAGATGAAATTGTTGCAGAAGGAAGAGTTCTATCAAGTGATCCAAATGAGCTTGTCCAACTAAGTCTTTTAGGGTCAGATGCTATGAAAATTATTATAGACATTTAGAGAAAACCATATGCTTTTTTATGGAGGCCCACACTTCGTTTGACACGTATTGGAGAAGTTGAAGGCGAGATAGTAGCATGACCATTTGGAGAAAGAAGACAATGAGGTAACTTTAAATTATTTTGCAACTAACATTTAATATGATTACATAAAATAATAATAATTCATTAATATAATAATTTTTCTTTAATAGAGTAAAACCGGTAGCACGGATCATAAATGCAAGTTGTATGATTGGAGTGGGACCGAAGAAATAGTTGCTGAAGGACGGCTGCACTCGACTAATCCAACAGAACTTGTGAACGATCTTCCTCTTGGACCATCTGCAATGGCAGTTTGGATAGATAATCCAAAAAATCGAGATGCTTATTTATGGAGACCAACCATTGGTTTGACACGAGTTGGAGAAGCTAATGGTAAGAAAGTGGCATGGCCTGAATCAAGGGTGGTTGTGGAGCAAGTTAATATTGTAGTGTCTTCTACTCATACGGTTACTATTGTAGTTGTCGGAAAGGTTAACTTACTTATAATTAATTCATTTATTCGTCTTACCAAGTATTTAATCATATGATAAAATAGTATATTCTTAATAGACAGGGTACAAATTCAATGATAAATAACAAGTGCAAGTTGATCGATTTTGATCGAAATGGAGAAATTGTAGCTGAAGGACGTGTCTTTTCATTCGATCCAAAAGTATTGGTTCATTTTGTTCCTCTAGGGATAAATGCAGTTAAGGTTTGGGTTGATGTTGCAAATGCTCCAAATGCACGTATATGGAGACCAACATCCGACTTACAAAATATTGAAGATGCCATCGGCACTACAATTGCTTGGCCTGCAGATAAAGTTATAACAGATGCAAGTTCCGGTAAGTCCAATTTAACTTAAGGTATAATTAGTTATTTGAAGGTTTCAGCAGTTATTCGCCGATCGTAGTTAAAAAATGAAAATCTCATGACGGTCTGTAGCAATCAGTTGGATGCATATTAAAGTACATAATTCATAGAATAATTTGATAATTTGTTTTAAATAATTACTGCAGGCAAAATATTTTATACTTATTAGTGGCCATCGGAAATTCTAGTTATGTTTGGTGAATAAGTATTTTTTTGTAAAAGAGAAAAGGGCTTCATCCATAGTAGTAATAAATTAATGAGAGGGGCCGCGACTAATAATTATGTGAACCATTTTCAATTAAAAATTATCTAATATGTGCGTAAAGTCTTATTACCTTTATTTACTTAACCTCCCATTGCCATTTCTTTTGCAATTTTAAGTTGCATGTTAGTTGAAATGAGCTAATTATTTGAGGTAATCGCTATTACATAGGGATTATCTCTTTATACTATGATTTTGGCTACTTCATGATCCTGATTGGATCTTTTTTTGCGGTTGATTGTTATTTTGTTAGAACCTTCGGTGCAAGCACGTTTCTTTAAGTAACCTTATTAGTCTTCGCGGTCATATCCTTATTTAAACGGGTCGTTATTCTTAACAAATAAAAATTTACAAAATGGCTCAATGGTATACTGGTTAGCACACAATATTTTGTGCTGGTAATGCCTCTTTTAATCATAGGAAGACTTATTTTTGCCTCAAATGATTCTTTTACAAGATATGGTAGCAGGCAGCACATACATACGTATCTGCATAAGTTATATATGTATATGTATGTGGGCGTTCGTTTCAATATCCTCTTCAGCATTATGTTGGAAGTTTTTGATGTAAAATATAGATCCATTAGCCTATCATTTGTATACTTGTTTGTCAATTAATCTCGTATCGCAACAATAAAACATTAACCCTTGAGGTTATGTTTTTGTTATATTTTGTGAGGTGATCAAATAAATTATAACCAATATTATATATCTAGAAGATGCTAGTTGGTATATCAGTAAGGCTATTCAGCTCTTTCTTTCCAAGACATGGTAGCCTCTGTATGTATACATGTAAATGTATGTGCTTTTGTTAATCCAAAGCAATTGATTTTTCAAAAGAATGGAAGAACAATTTGTGTTTTTCTCTAAAAGTAATAAAAAAATAACCTCAAAAAGTATAATAAGCCCATTTATTTGTGTTCATGTCACATTCATAAAGACAAGAAGAACAAAGCAAAAAAATTAAGCCAAGGCCCTGAAACTTCCCTTGTCTCTTTACAGTAATAATAAAACCCTAACACCTCCCAACTAAGAAATCTGTCAGTAAAATTCCTCGCTTCATATGCTAGTTTCATAGTGGAGGTAGGAAAAGATCCGATTACACATGATAAGTAAATTCTTTCTCAATTTGTTTTCACTAATTTGTTGATTGTCAAATTTTGCTATTTCTACATTAGTAACCCGTTCAGTTTTATTTTCTTGCTGTAATAATAGTTCAATTATTTTGTATTGCCTTTCATCCTTGAAAGGGCAGGCTTACTTAATTGAAAAGATGATTATTAGCAAATTCGATGCTTGTTTTCTTTGCTTACAGGTAAGAATTAATTGGATTTTGGGAACTGAGTAAGTTTGTTTGGGCTGAAAATCCTTTCAACTTCTGAAAACAAGTTGGGTTATTTGATGGTTGATTTCAGTCACTAAAACAATGTTGGATTTTGTAATGGTTTAGACTAATCAGCGATATAAATAAAAACATTGTTTGTATTAGTTAGATTATCAGCATGTTATTTGTATTATTTGCATACATGCATTAGATATTTGTTCATACTCCCAGTCCATTGATTATATTAATGGTTTAGCACGCTAAGTTTCTGAGCCTACAAAGTTAACGTCATGTATACTAAAGTTTTAAATACACCAACTGTTATTTTATGGCTCGTTCTGATCTTTTTACGAGTTGTAAAGAGATTTAAAGCATTCATACTCCATCTTTGTATTGTTATGTAGTGATGTAGACTTATGCACATCAATTACACTATCATTTGAGATAATTCCATTACTTTTGCTTTACAGGTAGAAAGATGACTGTGATGCAAAAAAAGGTTGCAACGAGTTATGAATCGAAGTTATTTTTGCTGCTAGAACTACTTTTTGATTTTAACGTATGTACTACTTGCTTTTGTTTCGCTATTGCTACTTATTCTATATTTTGTTTATGAACTATTGATGACGAACTATTTATGTTTGGTGTAAGAATATTATGTATTTTGATTATGAAATTTCATACGTTGGTTATCAAATATGTGTCCAGAATGTGGTATTGATACAATATGTTGATTTTGAAATGTGGTATTGATATAATATGCTAATTTTGAAATGTGGTATATATACACATTGTGACTGATGTTTACTGAAATGGAATTTACAGAAAAGTAGAAAAAGCCTAATTGACTTAGCTTTGTATACAATTTAACGGCGTTATTAAAACTCTGTTAAAACATTCCACGGCGTTTTTTTAAACGCCGTGGAATGTTTTAACAGCATTTTAAAAACGCCGTTAAATTGTATCTAAAAACATAACCAAATACAATTTAACTGCGTTTTTAAAACGCTGTTAAAACATTCCGCGGCATTTTTCAAACGCCGTTGAATGTTTTAACAGCGTTTTAAAAACGCCGTTGAATTGTTTTAACAGCGTTTTTAAAAATGCCGTTATATTAGACCAAACGCTGTTAAATGATTTCATGACACCAGGGAAACGCTGTAAAAAGGGACATTTAACAGCATTTATTCCTTGTCATTGTATATCTCTGACATATAACTGGATGTCGATATACGGTGTATGTAAAAACGCTGTTAATAGCTTTTATAGCATTTATGAAACGTTGTTAAAGGTCTTGTTTGTTGTAGTGCATAATAAATATGTTCCTTCAA
The DNA here is from genome assembly GCA_030737815.1 of Allium fistulosum. Lineage (NCBI taxonomy): Eukaryota > Viridiplantae > Streptophyta > Magnoliopsida > Asparagales > Amaryllidaceae > Allium > Allium fistulosum. Next base: position 1,196,194,958 of record CM060902.1, read on the forward strand.
ATAAATTATTGTCATGTATTATTACATAAATAATCATTAACATAAATAATGTGCATAATCATGTCATTCACTTTAAATTGCGATTAATTTTATTTCCTTCTTTTAATCTTTCCCATTTTGTAATTGATAATGTTAAAACTGAATCAAGTGAGTTTATAGTTTATACTCTACTTTCAAATGTTAACTATGAGAAATGTATCTTTATTTGTATGATTAAAGTGTGTTGTCCTTAATAGTAAAATTTGTATTTATAAATTATGTATAGATATCTTCTCTTTTTATTAGATTGTAGTAATAATTAATTTCTATTCAAGACAATTAGTACACATGGGTTTTGTTGATGATAATGTATGATATCTACTTACATAACAATTTCTAGTTATCTATCAAATATTTGACCTTTTTTGTGCCAATCCCATGATATCAGTATGGATCTTGCCCACAATGAAAAATGATTTGTGGTGGAACTTTGCATGTGGCCATACATGTAAGCAGAGGTATGCAAATATGTTGTTTCTACTGTTTTGATACCTTTTTTTATCGAAAACCTTTATCCTTACTCTGCAGTTTACTTTTAGGTGTATTGGTCCTATACCTCCTCCAAATTTTGAATTTACTGTAATACCAAAGAATAAGAATTCCAGAGCTAAATTTGGGTAACACCACAGTGTTAAAATGTCATATGAGCTGTCAAATATATGTGAAATAAAACTAGTAATTGTGTAAGTTAATGTCTTATTTGACAATGTTTGTAAAATATAACTTATAATCTATAAATTGTTGTCCTATCTCCGTCAATTGCCATTGTCCATTGTTGTCCTATCTCCGTCAACATGTCCATTGTCTATGGTTTAGTTTGTAAATAACTAGTTATTTCTATCCCATTAATAAACATTTGCTTACTATCCCTAAGTTTCATCATAATGGAATTTCTCATCATACTTCTGCACATCCTTGATGATGTAGCGCAATCTGCCAATTCATCAGATTGGAATCGTTCAAGGCCCTTAAGTCGCTCACGACCTAGTGAAACCTTAGGTCGCTCACGACCTAGTGAAACTTTAGGTCGCCCACGACCTAGTGAAGGTCGCTCACGAGTTAATGAAATCAGTGTTAAGGCAGGCAAGCAACTAAGCAAGACAGGCGAACCAGCATTAGGTCGCTCCGACCTTTCGAATGTGGACTATTTCGAGTTACGACCTATGTTAGGTCGCGGAGAAGTGTTAGGACCTATGTTAGGTCGCGGAAGAAGGTTACGACCTATGCTAGGTCGCTGATGAGTATGCTGCAAGATCACTGAAGCCATCTGAAGTTAGGTCGCTCTATTTTAGGTCGCTCGAAGATTTCCGGAAGCATTTCTTTAGGTCGCTCAAGATAGGTCGCTGCCGTGTATTTTAGGTCGCTCGACCTTATGTGATGTTGTACGTTATGATATGTTGTACTTAGGTCATATATTTGTAACTCGTGTATGTTGTATCTGTTGTACTTTGTTGTGTTGTAATATTTTAAGTCATTTGATGTTGTAAAGGTTAGGTCGTTAACGACCTATACTAGGTTGTAAGTCGCTGATTATTAGGTCGCATGGTTTTAGGTCGTAGGTCGTTTGTCTGTGTTAGGTCGTTCACGACCTAAGTGTTGTCAAGAGTTGAATCGTGTGAGTTGTAAGCTTATAAATAGGTGAGTTGTGTTATTTGTAATGGCTAGTTGATTTTGAATAAACTTTTGTTTGAGAGCTTTGTGCCTCTTCTCCAATTAGTAGTTGAGTGTGATCTCCTATCTCCACTTTCGGTATTCGAGTGCGCTCGAATCAACGACTGCTGAAGCCGATTCACGGAATCTAGTGCGCTAGATCAACGTATGAAGAATCGCAGATCTTTAAACACGGTATCGTGCGCGATCAACGTGTTTGAGATAGCTAGAATCCGGTATCTTTGGATCAACGGATTTGGGCCTTTGGTATTTTTCAATCCACCGATTACTACTTTCACCGTTTCATCAATTTTGTTATCCGCTGCTGCGTCATTTGGTATCAGAGCGAGACTTAGCCAATCATAGCTAAGCCGAGTCTTGGAGCCAATTCTTATTGAAGAGTTTGAGGAGTTTCAGCCGAGCCAAGGAAAGTGTTAGACTTTGTGCGGAGTTAGTGAAGCCGAGCTACATCAAGCGAAGCCGAGCTAAGTGAAGTGTGAAGTTCATTTTTTTTTATCAAGGCCGAGAGTTAAAGTTGAAGTTTGTGAACATACAATCATGCGGCCAAGAAGAACTAATCGCCATCAAAATGTTGAAGCGTTGTATAGAAGAGAAGAGGCCGATGTGATGGAGCAAAGAATTAACAAAAAATTTAATGAGAAGCTTAATGAAGGGATTGGTCGATTAGAGAGGATGATGTTGGAGATGAATCAAAATCAGAGAAGGGTTTCACCTGAATCTAACCATGGGGGAAGTAGAGTTTCACCACATTCAAATCGAGAGAGAAGTGTTGATAGTGATCATAGAAGTGTGGGTCGAGATTGTTATAGAAATGTTGATGATCGAAGTCGTGATAGAAATGTGAATGATCATGATCGAAGGAATGTAGATCGAAGGGATGTTGATGGAAGAAATGGTGGTAGTAGAGATGTTGGTGGTTAGGATCGACATCGATATACATCAGATTTTGAAGAGGAGTTGGATGGTGGTAGTGTTCATGGACGAGGACGAGGTCAAGGAAGAAATCATTCGGAGTATGATCACAAATGGGAGTCCGGGATGAAAACTGAAATACCGGAATTCAAGGGAGGTATGCAAGCCGAAGAATTTCTTGATTGGCTAGCTTATGTTGAGGAAATTTTTGACTTCAAGGAGGTTTCAGAAGATCGTAAAGTGAAGTTGGTTGCTACTAGGTTGAGGGGAAGAGCTATGGCGTGGTGGCAGCAAACCAAACTTACTAGAGAGCGGATGGGGAAGTCGAAGATTGTTGCTTGGGAGAAGATAAAGAAGTTGATGAAGGCTACTTTCTTGCCCTACAATTACCAATCACTGATGTATCAGAGATTACAGAACCTGAGGAAAGGGACGAAGGCTGTTACTGATTATGCAGATGAGTTCTACCAGTTGATTGCTCGAAATGACATTATGGAGACAGAACAACAGTTAACCGCTATGTTTGTTGGTGGACTTAGAACACAGATCCAGGATATGGTGAACATGTTCGACCCTAGATCTGTGGCAGAAGCACATCAAAAGGCGTTGGCTTGGGAGAAACAAGGTAGACGTGGGGAAGGTGTGTTTCCAAGTTTTACGGGGCAGAACAAAGGAGCGGGTAGTAGTTCTAATGTTCCTAAAACATCGAGTAAGCCGGTTGTTCATGAAGTGGCTAAACCAAAAGTCAACACCAATTTCAAATGCTATAATTGCCAGGAAGTGGATCACAAGAGCAACGAATGTCCGAAACCGAAGAAGAGAACTAAGATTGCTGAAGTGGAAGATGAGGATGTAGAAGAAGATCTCAATTCACATCGTGATGAGGAGGAAGAAGAGGTGTCGGGAGACGAGGGATGTAATCTGATGCTACAGAGATCTTGTTTAACCCCGAAGCAGGAAGAAGAGTCGAGTTGGTTTAGGAGTAACATTTTTCAGTCAACGTGCACTATTTTGGGGAAGGTCTGTAAATTTGTCATTGATGCTGGGAGTTGTGATAATATCATTTCAACGGAAGCTGTGAGGAAGTTGAAGTTGAAAACGGAGAGACGTCATAGTCCTTATAAACTTGCTTGGTTGAGGAAAGGAGGAGAAGTGAAAGTAGAGAGGCGAGCTCATGTTCCATTTTCTATTGGGAAGAAATACAAAGATGAGATTTGGTGTGACGTGGTTGACATGGATGTTTTCCATTTGCTGTTGGGAAGGCCGTGGCAGTACGATCGGGAGGTACAGCATAATGGTCGAACAAATAGCTACAGTTTCTTGTTTGAGGGCACGAAAATCACTTTAGTTCCGAAGAAGCGACAGCAGAATGAGAACAAGCTAGAGGAGATTGAGGAATTGAAGACTTTGTTGTCCTTGAAGGAGTTCGTGGAAGAGGTAGATGAGAGTCCTGAAGTTTTTATGTTGATTGGGCATGAAAGCAGTGAAGTTACTGAAGTTCCAGAAGAAGTGAAGCCAGTTTTGGGAGAATTCAAAGATGTGTTTCCAGAGGAGTTGCCGAAAGAGTTACCACCTCTTAGAGACATACAGCATCAGATTGACTTGGTGACAGGTGCTGCATTGCCTCATAGACCGCACTATCGGATGATTCCAAAAGAATACGAGGAGTTGAGAAGACAGGCGGAGGAATTACTGGAACAAGGGCGTGTTTAGGAGAGTTTGAGTCCTTGTGCAGTGCCATCTTTGTTGGTGCCGAAGATGGATGGAACGTGGAGAATGTGCACAGATAGTAGAGCGTTGAATAAGATTACAGTGAGATATCGATTTCCTATGCCGAGACTGGACGATCTGTTGGATCAGTTGAGCGGTGCTGTTATGTTTTCGAAGATTGACTTGAAAAGTGGATACCATCAGATTCGTATCAGACCGGGTGATGAGTGGAAGACTGCTTTTAAAACTCGGGAGGGTCTGTACGAATGGTTGGTGATGCCGTTTGGCTTGTCAAATGCTCCGAGTACATTCATGAGAGTCATGAACTAGATTTTTCGACCATTTATCGGGAAGTTCGTAGTGGTATATTTTGATGACATCTTGATCTACAGTGGAAGCACTGAAGAACACCTACAGCATTTGCGGGAAGTGTTGTTGGTTTTACGACGTGAGGAATTTTATGCTGCAACGAAGAAGTGTACCTTCATGACTACAAGTATTCTATTCTTGGGCTATATTGTGTCGAAGGATGGTATTCAAGTTGATCAGAGTAAAGTTGAAGCTATTCGAAATTGGTCACAGCCTAAGACAATAACGGAAGTGAGGAGTTTTCATGGTTTAGCATCATTCTACCGAAGATTCATTCCACACTTCAGTAGCGTGATGACACTAGTTACTGATTGTATGAAGGGAAAACAATTTTTGTGGACGGAAGAAGCAGGATTAGCTTTTGAGCGGATCAAAGAGCTTTTGATGAAAGCACCAATTCTAGTATTACCAGATTTTCATTTGTTGTTTGAATTACATACTGATGCTTCTAAAGTTGGAATTGGAGGGGTGTTAAGTCAGAAGGGACGTCCTATTGCATATTTCAGTGAGAAGCTATCGGGAGCCAAGATGAGATATAATACTTATGATGTGGAATTCTATGCTATTGTTCAAGCTATAAAACATTGGAGACACTATTTGTTCCATAAAGAATTTGTTCTATATACTGATCATGAAGCACTAAAACATTTACAGGGGCAGGACAAAATTGCAGCCAGGCATGCTTCGTGGATCGCATACCTACAACAATTTACATTTGTGGTGAAGCATAAGTCGGGAATTACAAACCGTGTGGCAGATGCATTGAGTCGAAGGAATCATTTGTTGACTATAATGAAGGTTGAAGTGACGGGGTTTGATCTGTTGCCAGAATTATTTGTTGATGATCCTTACTTTGCGAAGTTTGTAGATGAAGTCAAGGAGGGAAAGACGGATGAGTTTGTATTGGTGGATGGTTTTCTTTTTAAAGGAAATCGATTATGTATACCAGAGTGCAGCTTACGAATGAAGATTGTGAAGGAGTTGCATGAGGAAGGTCATGTGGGTAGAGATCGTACTTTGCAGCTGATTTCTGAATCATATTTTTGGCCAACAATACGAAAAGAAGTTGAGAGATTTGTGGAGAGATGCCATATCTGTCAAGTTTCAAACGGAACCACTAAAAATGCAGGATTGTATATGCTATTACCTGTGCCTACTAGGCCGTGGGTTGATGTGAGCATGTACTTTGTTTTGGGTTTGCCTAGAACTCAAAGGGGAAATGATTCCATATATGTGGTGGTGGATAGATTTTCCAAGATGGCGCATTTCATAGCTTGTAAGAAGACAGCTGATGCCGTCCGTGTTGCTGAAATGTTCTTTAAAGAGGTGTATCGATTGCATGGGCTACCTGAATCTATTGTTTCTGATCGGGATACTAGATTTCTAAGCCATTTTTGGTTAAGTTTGTGGAAGATGGTTGGAACGAAACTGAATTTTAGTAGCGCCTATCATCCGCAGACAGATGGGCAAACGGAAGTGGTGAACAGATCATTGGGAAATTTGTTGCGATGTCTTGTGAAAGATAATTTGAAGAGCTGGGATATGAAATTATGTCAGGCAGAGTTTGCACATAATCATGCTGTTAATCGAAGTACTGGGTTCAGTCCGTTTCAAGTTGTATATTCAGCAATTCTAAAGGGACCGTTGGATTTGACGACAGTGCCATACCAAAAGGGAGTTGTTAAGCGAGCTGATGATTTTGTGACTGAGCTGCAGGAGTGCCACAGAACTGTTCATGAATGATTGCTTGCATCAAATGAGAAGTATAAACAACTGGCGGATAAGAAGCGAAGGAGTGTGAACTTTAGAGAAGGTGATTTGGTTTACGCCGTGTTGACAAAAGATCGTTTTCCAGTGGGAACGTACAATAAGTTGAAAGCTCGTAAAATTGGTCCAGTGAAAATTTTGAAGAAGATCAATGATAATGCGTATCAATTGAAGTTGCCGGATTATATTCACACTGCAGACATTTTCAACGTCAAATACCTGATTCTGTATCATGGGGATGAGCTTGTGGTAGAAGAGGAAGGTGCAAATTCGAAGTCGAATTTTTATCAACCGGGGAAGGATGATGCAGCGCAATCTGCCAATTCATCAGATTGGAATCGTTCAAGGCCCTTAGGTCGCTCACGACCTAGTGAAACTTTAGGTCGCCCACGACCTAGTGAAGGTCGCTCACGAGTTAATGAAATCAGTGTTAAGGCAGGCAAGCAACTAAGCAAGACAGGCGAACCAGCATTAGGTCGCTCCGACCTTTCGAATGTGGACTATTTCGAGTTACGACCTATGTTAGGTCGCGGAGAAGTGTTACGACCTATGTTAGGTCGCGGAAGCGGGTTACGACCTATGCTAGGTCGCTGATGAGTATGCTGCAAGATCACTGAAGCCATCTGAAGTTAGGTCGCTCTATTTTAGGTCGCTCGAAGATTTCCGGAAGCATTTCTTTAGGTCGCCCAAGATAGGTCGCTGCCGTGTATTTTAGGTCGCTCGACCTTATGTGGTGTTGTACGTGATGATGTGTTGTACTTAGGTCATATATTTGTAACTCGTGTATGTTGTATCTGTTGTACTTTGTTGTGTTGTAATATTTTAAGTCGTTTGATGTTGTAAAGGTTAGGTCGATAACGACCTATACTAGGTTGTAAGTCGCTGATTGTTAGGTCGCATGGTTTTAGGTCGTAGGTCGTTTGTCTGTGTTAGGTCGTTCACGATCTAAGTGTTGTCAAGAGTTGAATCGTGTGAGTTGTAAGCCTATAAATAGGTGAGTTGTGTCATTTGTAATGGCTAGTTGATTTTGAATAAACTTTTGTTTGAGAGCTTTGTGCCTCTTCTCCAATTGGTAGTTGAGTGTGATCTATTATCTCCACTTTCGGTATTCGAGTGCGCTCGAATCAACGACTGTTGAAGCCGATTCACGGAATCTAGTGCGCTAGATCAACGTACGAAGAATCGTAGATCTTTAAACACGGTATCGTGTGCGATCAACGTGTTTGAGATAGCTAGAATCCGGTATCTTTGGATCAACGGATTTGGGCCTTTGGTATTTTTCAATCCACCGATTACTACTTTCACCGTTTATCAATTTTGTTATCCGCTGCTGCGTCACTTTACTGCTTAAAATAATTAAACTTGCATCTCATATCAGAATTCTTCTTGTAGCAACCATGACTGGCGGAGCAAACAATGGTCCAAATTCCACAAAGGTTCGTTACTTTTGCTTTCTAATTATTGTCATTAATAATATAATATTGACACCGATCAAACTGATAGCTAAACGTCATGTTTGAATTTAATAGGGAATGCCTTATGGAAATATTATTTGCTGAATTCTAGGGAATGGAGTTCTCACATGGAATAGCATGCTAATAATTGTAGATTATTATGCCAAAATATTTCCAATATGATCATTTGTTTATTTATTCAATACTTGTTCTTTTACCTCTTACACCAGTTATTTAATATTGTTCTACTCAACTTTTATGACTGCAGAAGTTCCACCCCACTAGAATACTTACCCGTTATCAATCGTGTGCCTTCTTTGCTGTGGCATTTGTTGGAGGTTGTCGGGTAGTGGAGGAGTTGAGGCATTTGTTGGAGTTTGCATATTGAGTGGGATATTTGGAATTGGTGATGCTTTATCTCAAGGTGAGATTTATCTCTCCTGTGCCCCCAGTTTATTCAGGTACTTCTGTAATCAATTTTACTAGCCGTGACTTATGCTTAGTGATGTGTAGGGTTGTATAAAGACTAGTTTATATTTCACTCATAATAGTATTCGTTTAGAAATTCAATTAGAATCACAAAGTACATTACAGTAATATACATCACATAGTTGATGGTTCACCTTAAAATATATCATCGAAACTCATTACAGAGTTGATTACCACAATATTACATTATATAGAGTCACATTATAGAACAACAAAAATGCACCTTTTTAGTGGGTAGTATAGGAACTGTTATCAATAATTGATAACTCTGTCAATTCAGAAAAGTTGACTGTATTGAAAACGCGCAAGATATAAAATTTATTTTCCAATCAAATGGATCTGAAATTTTCAAGAGGTGAAATAAAGGATTATAGTAAAGTTGACTGATGTGCGAACATACACCACTGTATGCGAATAATAATCAATATTTTTATTTGGCAGTTGAGTTCAACCCCTAGGTGTAAAGTGTTGAATTAGTACAGGTTCTTTGTAGTATAATAGATCTTTGATTGATTATGTGTATTATGAACTTTAAATTTATGGTTATTGGCAATAATTATGGTGATGTAATTGGTTCAAATTTTTTCAAGAAAATTGTCGTGTTTCCCTTGTGGAATGAGTTGCTATAAACCTGGTTTTGTAAAGTTAGCATATCCCAAGTTTTGTTAACTTTAACCGTCATTTTTCCCATTGTTATGTTTCTCTTATATAAATTCATACATTATTTTGCATTTTTTCTGTAAAAGCACCGTTAAACAGCACCGTACTTATTCGTTTGTGTTACTTTTGAACATGTGCTGCTCAAACTTGTGTATTTAGTGATATTACAATGAAAATATTAAACGTGCATAGCATGCTCATTTTTCCTGGAATCTATTTTGATTTAGTTTACTTCTAAGAAACCAATGGTTTTAATGGTGACCGTTTTCTCTCATGAAATGAATTTCTAAAACGTTGAATTATAACAATTTTTACTTCTCATATAATCAAGTTAGCATGCATGGTCCAGTTTTTGGTGTCAACTACTATTTTCATTAAATGCTTACTATACTTGCTTTGGAATAATTTCATTAAATCTGTAAACTTTTGTTTTTGGGGGTTTCTTGAACACTGTCATCATTTTAGGATACATCTACCTTTTATTTCTCCATTTCAATGCTTTTTCCTTCATTTACCAAATATGGTAATTAAATTATTTCTACAATGCACAATTTATCTATTGCAAAGATGGCATCATTATGATATTTGATAACTTTTAAAACATGTCGTTTTCCAGATATATACACGAGTAAACATTATTAACTATGTGCACAGATCTCTTTGAAGTAACATGAAATTAAATCGAACATGAACATATTCGATCACTCAAGTTCCAATTGTACTTATGAGCTTTCAGTAGCTAGCTTCCAACCTGTATTGCTAGCTGGCTACATAATTTAATTTCAAGTTATAATTTTAAACATTCACCAACTTTTTTACTTCAAATTGGTATATAAAATCATTTATTAACTGTACAAGTTTCTATAATCTGATGTTTTATACAGGCAAACTGATTACCGGTAGGTCTATAATTTACTGTCCTCTTTTGATAGCTAGGTTACATATAATAACACGTGCATTGCATATGAGGATTACTAGCTGTTATTTATGTTAAAAATGATTATCACATGTAGACGAAGAAGGTTCTGCTAGAGCCTTAATTTGGCATTGAATTTTGGTTACTGCTTACCTGTTTCAGTTTACATAATCCAGATTAAGAACAGAATGGTTTGTTATAAAGTACTTAAGTCCTATAGCTGGATTTTTTTTCCTTTTAGTTATAATTATCAAAAATCTTGGATTTATTTATTTATTTTTACTAATAATATTTTTTTGCTTTGTTCTTTACATAATAGTGATGTAGTATTTTAGTTATTCAAATTCTTGTTTACAAAACGATAACTTATTGCATTATCTATTGAAACTTCCCTACTTAATGAACATGGTTGTCTCTCATATTCATAACATGGACTTAGATGTTATTCATAATATGACATGTTGTATGGTGTAGACATGCCTTTTATATAATTACATTTTTTAATTATTAGGATAAAATGTCTCAGTTTTGAAAACTGAGTACACTAAGTTCTAAATTTTCTACACTATCACGTTGATTACTTTTTGTAAATTTTCCTTTTTATTTAATGTCCTTTTATTGTTAAATCATGTGTTATCACCTTCATTATTAATGGTCATTCTTTTTAGTATTGAATGCGTGTAGGCACTTATAGAAGAGGCAGATGAAAACATGAAATTGGACGGTGGTTATTTGGGTGGTTGATGTTCTTGAACGGGATGCACCAATTTACGATGGTCCTCAAAATGGAATGTACAAGCTATATGAATTTTCAGATGGAGGCTTTCGTTATATGGTCGGAGTTTCGTATTCGGTATTTATAGAATACCACAAAGCATATCTTGTCTTTTGTTGTTCCAATTTGATATTATTATGGAATTGGTAAACTTTGTATTGAATTTAGTGACTTAATTATACATTGAACTTATCTTTTGTTAATTGATACTCTATTTTGTTACCATGATTATGGATGTTGTTTATTGATATTGATTGAGTTATAATTTGCTAAATTGTGATAATATAAATTTTGAATTCATATTAAATATAGTCTACATTATATCTTCCAACACTTATATCAGTTGTAAATATCATATTATCAACGCTTATAACCGTTGAAAAAAAATATCTTCCAACGCTTATAAATGTTGGAAAAAAATATCTTCCAATATTTATAATCATTGGAAAAAAAATATCTTCCAACGCTTATAACCATTGGGAAAAAATATATTCCAACGCTTATAACTGTTGGAAAAAAATATCTTCCAACGCTTATAAATGTTATAAATAAATGCTCATGCCCCTACAACAACACATATAAGTGTTACTGAAATTGCTTGTAACGTTTATACTCATTGGAAATCCTCTGTTTTGCCAATTTTCTAGTACAGTTGTCTTCACATCTGTACTAGAAAATGGGAATACATATTCATTGAAACAACATGTATTCTCACAAATATCCTTCCATTATTATCCAAACCACTACAACAAAACAGGCTTTTTACAACGGGCAATGTCCATTGTAATATGTGTTCCACAACGGGCAGCCGACCGTTGTAATAGGCGATGTTGTAATAGGTTAACCATATTTTACAACGGACAATGCCCGTTGTAATAAATCTTTTTACAACGGGCAATGCCCGTTGTAACACACCTTTTTACAATGGGCAATGCCCGTTGTAATACATGATATTGCAACTGTTTTTGCCCGTTGTTAAAAAGATTCAAATAAGAAAAAAAATAAAACTACTACAATGCACGTGTAAATTTTAGTTTCTAAAGATGAAGTGTTCATTCAAAGAAGGAAACGAATAAAAACTGAAGTGTGCATTTCAGTTTCTAAAGATTATTCATTACACACATGCATGCATAAAAGAAACAAAACACCCAGCACTCACTGCTCACAATGCTTAACAGAGCCTAAGATGTAGCAATAGGTAGAGAAATAGGAACGGGCAGAGACCATATCTTCTAGTTATATATCATGAGTCTCCCGTCAAATCGTAGAATAATAGCTTGTGAGTTCGGGTAATTTGCTGGATCTTTTGATCGCACTCCTGTCCTCCACAGTACATCTCTTCTATTGTGCATGATGAAGAATTCACCATGGTCGTCCAAAAGGGTGAAGCAGTCTCCATAAGGACTTGATGTCTTTGTCTCCCACAGTATGTCCCATGTGTTTATGTCTTCAAGTACTAGGTTGCAGTCTTCCCTCAGTACTAGTCTGAAGTTTTTGTAGCTTAGGACAATCCCAAATGTGTATGTTGTTACCTGTTCAGTTCACTAGTCAACCTTAGGATTATTTGCATAACAAAACATTATATATATTTGCAGTATGGAGGCTTTTTAAAAGGAAAAATCTATGCAACTCTTCTCGCCATCACATGTGTATCTTTAAATGTCATTTTATTTCACATGTAAATTGTGTTTAAATATATGATGTGGTACAGGTATCATTTATTTAAAGCATACAAAATGTCTGCTCCACTATTTAAGAAATTACCACATACACATTAACCACTTGTGAATCACACACACATGTATGTTATTGTGAAAATTTTGAGTATATTTCGATAATGGTTAAAAGCAGCCGCCAACGGGGATAATGCAATTGGTTAGGATATGCAGCACTCACGTGTAAGTTAAAAATGATCAATCCTCGGCAACTAACATATCATTTGTGGAATTTGAACAAGTTCCAAGCAAAAAAAAAGTTAAAAGCAGCTTAGTTGCTATTTGATTATAAGGAAAACCAAAAAATTCATTTTGTACGAAAAATAAAAGAATTTTAAAATCATTGTTGGTAACGGGTAAAAGGAAAAATAGGTTGGATAAGTGACATTACCGACTAAGGTGTCAAACTGAATAATTATTAGAATTGCTGATTAGGGAAAACATAACTTTTGTCGTATTGTTTTATATCATTTATAAGGAAAGCATTAATATCAAAGATTCGAAGATTTATAAATTTTTCTCTCCAAAATATCAAATATAGAAAACATGATATCTAACTGCAAGAAACATGGTCTGCAAAAATTGAAAATAAAATAAGTACCCTGAGCCTTTCAGAAAGTATAAATTGTCATGTACTTAGAACTGCATCTATCTTGGAACAGGAAAAACAACTTAGAACGAAAATGTATGGGACAAAGGGATATGTAAGTGGTCTTTCTATTGTACCTGTTATCATAATAGATCCATCAGCAGGGCAGAAGAATTTATCATTCACGGTAATGGTGCTGTTGAACATTGCTGGTGTTGATGCTAATCTACAGTACATATATCAAAACAAAATTGAATATACATGATAATTTTATCTAGTTCCTGGTTTTAAATAAAAAAGTAATACAAAAATCCATCACAAATGAGTAATGACAGAATCATCGATTCAACATAAATAAGCCAAAGCACTTTAAAGCAACTAAACATTAGAAAAGTTTCATACGAAGTTTTAACAATATTGAATAACGAGTGAACATTTCATCAAACATTTGAACTAAGATTCAGATTTTGTATTTCTTATATATTACGTTCTCAAATGAAACGGATAATACATGATACAAAAAAGGATTTCACGGCTTTGCTTACCCGTATTGAATAACTTCGTGTCCAACACCAGCAATTCCACGAGAAGCAGCATTCTGAAAGTAATTAATTTATCATACTGACATAAAGATGTTATTTTCAATCAAATGACATCATGAGAATGCTTGTATTGTATAATGACATGGGGAATCATAATACATTCCAAATCTATGAGCCTGTTGAGTCGGTGACAAAAAAATTGCACACTGAAGGCCAAATCAAGACAGGAAAAAATAAATGCCACAGGACATAACACAGTGAAACTGAAAATTGAGCATGAAATTTCATCTGTCTTTGATATGTTGTCTATTACTTAATACCATGCAACGTGCGAACATAGAATTTAAGAAAATAAATCCATATACTTGTGTAACAACACTTGAAAATGCTAGTGCTCTAAGCTGTGCATGAGGCTAAAACATTCAGGTACGGTGAACCTAATTAAATGGTATCGTAGCTCTAAATCAGGTAAAAACATGGAGGTGAATGATCTTAAATAAATCTCAGTTTACTCATCATAAACTTATTTGAAAAAATAACACACATAATCAACAATTGTACAAAGCAATGTAGACGGTTCTGATTAACTTGATGTTTATAGACATCTTAGTGCCAACAACAAAAGTAGCGGAATTCGGTACGCAATTTCGATGAGATGATTGTGGATATATTAAATATAAATGTCATGAAATCATAGAATGCAGATGACTGTGCGAGAAGTACAATATAAAATATAAAGCATGGCATGTGGCTTAGCTGTTAATGATGATAAAGCATAGTATGTGGATCACATTCTTTAAGTCTGAAAACTATATTCGCCAACTGAGTTCTAAAATATTAAAAAAATAGCAAACTCCTAATTCTAAAAAACTAAAATCACAACTTACTTGTAAAATCTTTGCAGATATTCTAGAATCATGGCCAATTGAGATTCTTAATCGCGTAGATCCATCTGCCTTCGTTTTGTCTGACAACCACAATGCAAACGCTGCAGCAATCGCCTCTGCAACTGGTTCAGTGAGATTAACAGGCTCACCTTCTACACCATCAACAGCAACCCCTCGAATATCACTGTATACATCAATGGGCCAATTTAAACTTTTAATTTATGTTACATAGTTTAAAGCTGCAATAACATTTATAATAAAACCTTTGTCAGTAGAGCTATAAATTATTTACTTTATTACAAACTGTAGCTTCTATAGGCATAAGCTCCTGCAATATTATATTTATCATCATCATCGCATTTATGAAACCTGACAAGTACTCAAAATTTGGATGGTCTGCCCAAACTCGGGTTGCATTATATAATAGGTTGATTTAGGGAAAGTACAAGTAAGATTTTGCTACTGTTTTGAATACAAGTATCCCTGATCTCATAACTACAGTATACAAATGCTTCTTGAAAGACACTGGGTTGACAATGATTTCAAAAGAAAAATCGCTTTTCTTGCGAAAACTTAAACCTTCTATTATTTCCAAAAACAAGAGATTGCATAAATTAACTAATAAGTTGTATATCATCTTAAATTTGCGATTTAAATTTTAGCCGATGGTAAATTAAATTATTTAGCTATGTTTTACGTTCTACTAGCATATTTAAAGAAACTTTGGTGTTTAAAGGATACCGCCTTTCAAAACATGAACTAGGTTAGTTCATGAAATTAACTTTGTAAATAGCATCTACATTTCGACCGATCTAGCCTAGAGGATAGCTTCACCACCAACAAACCCTCCTCTTGCACCAAAATAATGTGGTTCCATCTAATGTATTAACATATATGATCTTGTGAACAGTATAATTTTTGTATATTGATGCACTATTCAGTGTTATCAGATATATCAATAATATATTGGTATATATTTCTCACTAGAAGTGGTGAAAAATACAATAATATATTGGTATATATGATCTTATAAACACCATAAATTATAAAGGACTGTTTGAACCATTATAGCCTTTATCTTGTATACGCTGTATCAAATGGAACCATGGAAGAATATCCAAAAACGGCAAGTGAATCTCAAACAAAGTGTATAATAATAAAGGATTTATGATAAAAGAAAAAAGAAAAAAGATTAAAACAGGCTTATAACTTTATTGATCGATCTAACATTTTATTTACTTTTTTATCTGCTTCCACTATCTTCTTGATTTGATAAACACTTTTATTGTTTTACTAAACGTCTAAACCGCTAAAAATCTAAGGTTTCACATGTTAGAGTGTGATCCTGTTAAAAGCCCAACTTATGAAACTGTGTCCCTTGATGTCTACAATTGCAGAAAGCATGTTTCTCACCTATACATTGTTACCGTAAATCTTAAAATCATACGATATGAATCCCGTTTCAAATTAAATCTCTCTAATTATGATTCAATTTTCAAATTCTGATTTAAACTTAGTTAAGATAACAATTAAGAAAAAACATCAATCCAAGTTGAAACAATAAATATCAATTTATTTACTTGAATTTAAAATTGACATTCTATTATTTTCTAACAAAAAAAATGGAACAAGAAAGAAAATTAAGTTTTATGTATAAATATAAAAGCTTTGGCATAAAATTAATATACATAAAAATTCTTATAATAAAGTCAATGTTTTTATATACTTAAATGTTATTTAATAACCTATATAGAGGGAAACTTCAAGTATATAAAGTTTCGATTTACGATTTCAGCCCAATCCTGGTTTAAAAGGTTGAACTTTATTATCTACAATTTAATACCATTCTGGAAATCTTATACATCTATACAATCAAGATACATTATCATTACTAATATAATTCACGTAATACGATTTAAGCCCAATCCTGGTTTAAAAGGTTGAACTTTAGCCTGATCAGAAGGAAAGTGGATTCTATAACTAATAACATCTATATTTGGTATGTTTCAGTTGAATCAAACAAATTATAAACTTTCTAACACCAAAAAATTTCTGCTTACTCTCTCCTCCATCCTTCCTCAACCAAAGAACTACATATCTAAACAAAAAAATTGAAAGCAAAATTGTGTCCTTGCCTTTGTTGATCGGAACATGAACTAAATCGAAAGCCGTCGAACTCCTTCATCCTCAAGCTTCAATCGCGACATCTCCTCCGACAACAATCTCCAAACCATTTCATCATTCTTCCACCACCAGAAACCCTTAAACTTAATTCGCGAACCCCAGCAAGTCGCGATTCCCCAATCGAACTGCAATCGCCTCATCACCCACGTGGATTTTGATTTTGTTTTGAGTATCTGAAATTCATGAATTTATGTTTGGTCAGGATTTGCGAACTTGGATTAAGGAATTTGGTTTGAAAACATATGAATTCGTATTTGCATCTGTGTGAGTTCTCTGATTGGGTGATGTGGTAGATGTTGATGGGGAATGGGAGGAAAGGGGAACGGAGGGAAGGAAGAGGGAGGCGACTAGGGTTTTGGAGTAGATCTGGTGGAGGAGGGAGAGATTAGGAGGACCAGCTTAGGATTTGGGAATTAGGGGTTGTGAGGAGGAAAGATCGGTAATAAATAAATAAAACGAACGAAATTTCATAGCTGGAGGCATTTGGTTTGGACCGTTGTAAAATTGTTATATATTACAACGGCCATTTTGGGTGAAGTTGTAAAACTAACATTTATTACAACGGGCATGCAAGGACCGTTGTAATAGCACTTTATTACAATGGGCTATCATCGCCCGTTGTAAAAAGGACGTTGTATAGGTCGTCTATTACAACGGGCCTGAATGGACCGTTGTAATAGCCTTCTATTACAACGGGCAGCCAATGCACGTTGTAAAAAGGGCGTTGTAATAGGGTATTTTTGTTGTAGTGAACACTTGTATCCTTTCTAATTTGCTGCATATCCTAGAAATGTACAAGCTCTTGATTTGAAATTTAGTTTATGCGCATTATAGGGTCTTAAGTATGGAAAACATAAACATCCAAATGTTCTTAGACTATGATAGCCTTGTCTTGCATTGGATAAAACTTCAATTGGACATCTGTTCTTTAAGATGTTAGTTGGCAGTCTATTAGTCAGATAGACTGATGTACTAAAGGCACTGGCCAAAATTTTAAAGGTAGAGATGCTTGAGCCAACAATGTAAGACCATATTCTACAATAGGTCTATGTTTTTTTTCAACTAAACCATTTTGCTCAGATGTATATGGACATGTAAATCTCTGAATGATCCCTTTCTTTTGAAAGTAATCATTATGTGGTTTGAATCCTGTACCACCATCAGTCTGCAACATTTAGGTTGATGATTTGTTTGTTTTTCAACTTGTGTGATAAAGTGTACAACTGCCCTACAAGTCTCTGATTTTTTTCCTAAGAAAATATATCCAAGTATATCTAGTATGTAGGCTTGCGGGCTCTAATTTCTCAGGTTCTCCGTCCTATGCTAGTGAGACCTGGAAGCACATGCAATCGGTTAAGCCATTTTCTGACTCTCATGGTGGTTCTACAGGATGGGATGGCGCTTCATTTTCCATTATGAAAGCTTGGTCGTCGTTTAGGATTTCTAACCCCATTCGCCATGTGTTTTCGTTTATTTGGGATTCTCGTATCCCCCCCAAGGTCTCTATTCTGATGTGGCGAATCCTGCATGATGGACTGCCACTTGACGAGAATTTCCAAAAGATCGGTATCCCTTTCGTCTCCCGTTGTAGATGTTGTGGAAACGGGGAATCGGAATCCTTGAACCACTTGTTTTTTGATGGTTTTTCGGCTAGATCATGCTGGAATTACTTCGGCAACCTTGTTGGTGTTCGATGTATTGCCAGATCTCCTTTTGATCTCCAGAGTAACTGGTGGGCTGGGAACTCTGGGAAATCTCTTCGTTCTATCGTGTTCCGTTTGATTTCCTGTCTCATCTGCTGGCACGTCTGGTGTAACGACCCGTATTTTTACGGATCGACAAGTTCGACAAAATCTGGAATTTTAGCATTTTTGAGCCATTTCAGATTTTTAGCAAAAATGGCTAAGTCCTGAGTCGTGAACGACTTAGTGTAAGTCGTAAGTCGTATACGACTTAGGGGATAGGAGTGACTCAGGGATTTGGATAGTTAAGGGTGTAAGGATAAGTCGTTTGAACGACTTAAGGGGGTAAGCGCGACTTAAGGACTGGACGAGATAAGGCTTAAGTTGTGACAGTTAAGTCGTGACCGAGTTAAGGTGATGAGTCGTACCCAAGTTATCTAATGAGTCGTATCCCTGTTGTTTGATAAGTCGTAGAATGGGTTATCTCGTCTAACCAGTTAAGTCGTGGACGAGTTAAGGGATGAGTCGTAAGCTGTTGAGTCGCGCGTAGGTGATAACTCGCGCAAGTGGATGAGTCGTAGCCTTTGTGATAAGTCGTATACGAGTTAGTAGTTGAGTCGTCTAACCAAGTAAGGCATGCGCATTTAAGTCGTAGACAGGGGGTCTGGTGAGTCGTAGGCGCATGCTATAAGTCGGAGACGACTTAGGAGATAGCTGTTTTGTCATGAGTCATAGGCAGAAGTGTGTTAAGTCGTTGAAGCCAGAAGTTAAGTCGTAGGGTGTTGAGTCGTAAGTCGTAGACGACTCATGAGGGCAGACGAGTTACGACTTAGGGTATTTTCTGCTATAAATAGGAGAGCTTCTCTTCATTTTTGGGATCCGGATTTTGAAGCGACGAAGTGCTGCCATTTTGAGAGCTCGACTTCTACACTTCTTCACTTCTTTTCTCCACTCTAATCTAGTGCTTCCATCCATCCAAATCGAAGATCAAGATTGAAGATTCAAGAGCTTAGATTTAAGATCTTCATCTTTTCAAGAGAGATTTCTTCGTTTGAAGCGGATTCGTGATAGATCAAGCTTGATCCTTCGCTGTCCAGATCTGAAGCGTGTAGATTTGTGGTTGTTTAGGTGATTTGGTGAGTGGTGATTATCTCTCACACGGATCCAAAGGAGTATATCGGATTGTTGGCTCGATTTGGTGTTAAAATAGAGATTTCCATGCATTTTCTTCATCCAAAGTGTAGATCCATATAGATCCATTGTTCATGATGATGTTACATCCATTTTATCATATGTTAACCTATGCAAGTTCATTCATCAAGTTTGTAGAGATATAATCCATGTTTTCATGCTTATTGGACTTTCAACTCTTTAATTACGAAAATGCCATTATTGTTATAATTGTCTATTTAGATCATTTTTGAATGCTTGATTGCTTGGATTGATGTTTGATTTGATTGATTGTTATGAACTAGATGATTGATGATTAGATTTAGATCGAAGGTGATTCAAAAGCTAAGAGAAAGACTCTCGAATTGGGAAAGCTGCTCGTGGCATATGTAGCGGGATATGAAGCTCTTATGCATAGATTTGATGATGTGATGTTGAGATGAGGCTTTGCGAGGATGTAATGAAGCGAGGCATCATGTGATGAAGACTTGGTCTAATCCAGACGGGATCATTCCAAGCATGTTGATAACTCGGTGATATGATTCGAGTTGAGGATAATGAATGGATATGAGAATAGTCGTCAAGGAGGATGACTAGGAGGTTTGGATAGCATTGTTGTTGAAGGTTCTAGCATGCTCTAAGCAAGAGTACGTTTGGGCAGATTCGATAGTCCCAACGACTAACTGTTGATGGTCGAGTACTCTGGGCAGATTCGATAGTCCTAGGCACGGGTTGCGACGACGTGCGGGAGTTATGTCTAGAACCGGGGTTTCCATTAGCCCTTGACGGACGGCTGAAAGAATGTGCCGGTCATTCAATTAACGGTGATATCGAAGCAATGATAACAGTGATAGCCAGAGTCATGGATGTTTGGTTGTGTCGTCATTCGGACTCAAGAGCGGTATTTTCTAGGTGCTTATCTGATTTAGGCCTTGGTACTTGGAAAACATCGCCCTTGACTCGAGTGATAGTAGCTTTACTTTAAATTGTATGCTCTGCTATGTTTGCTTCTGCTTAGTGTGTGTCTGGGGGCTATCACTGTAGAATGAGGTTGGAGTGGGAGGGTTGTATTCCTATTCCTTTTCCTTTATGTTCTTTTGGTATGTTGTTAGTTAATTTACTGCTCACTAAGACTGTTGTCTGACTCAAGGCTTTATGTTTTTAATTCTTATTTCCTTGGGATGTTCGTCCATTTTGGGACGGGCAGACTAGGTAGCAGGTGACAGGTGCTGTTCTCTTCTCACGATGCTGATATCGAAGACGAGCTTGAGGGTTGCATATTATCTTCTTATTATATGTACTGGATATTCCGCTGTTTTGTATTCTTTGAGAGATATGTAGTGAGGCTTGATGTATTGACTATGTGGATGCTTGTACTCAACTATTATGGAGTTTATATGATGTCATTTTGTTCTGTAAAGCTTCACTATACATATGTTCTATTGTATTTTGTCCATGCGCTGTGAGTAATACGATAGATTCTGTTGTTTTAAATCTTACCTTGACAATCGTCCATGGTCGCCTGGCACACTTTACAGCGCTCTATCTCTAGATTCGGTGCAGGGGTCATGGGCGGTCGTCACATTTGGTATCAGAGCATTGGTTAATCGATTTTACCCAACGCTCGCCGTCGTAACTACGTATGAGAGACGTAATTGTATTTTGATGGATGAATACTATATATAATATAGTAGCTTAGTAGAGTTTGAGTCCTTTATGCAGTTGTTTCTCTAGATGTTCTAATCATTCCTTTTTATAGATATTGAGAATGAGTCAAAGAGGGAGACCAGCTGCTAGGGAAGGCCGTGCTATTGAAGAGACTGCTGATTATGCAGCCATGTTCGAAGCTATGATGACTTCGATCATGAGAAGGATACCAGTTACGGGGGCAGCAGTTGATGTTGGAGTTCAAGTCCAAACTCCGAAACCAGTGGATTTTGCTAAGTTGTGCAAGGATTATACTGCTCTTGGAGGAAAGGTTTTCTTGGGAACAGAATCAACTATTGAGGTCCAGAGGTGGATGGATGCTTGTAGAAGGATCTTTAGTGATTTGGGAATTGACGATGCAACTAAGAGGAAGTTGGCATCGAGACAGCTTCAAGGGAGAGCTTCTGATTGGTGGAATTCTATTACCATCACTACTCCGGAGGAAGAGATTACTTGGGAGCAATTCCAAGTCAGATTTGAAGCTAAGTTCATTTCTACAGCTCAGAAGTCTGTTCTGTTCAAGAAGTTTGTGGAGCTCAAGCAAGGCGGAAGATCTGTTCTTGAGTATGTTTCTGAGTTTGAAGCTTTGTCCAAGTATGCTAGGTCATATATTGAATCTGCTTATCAGAAGAATGAGAAGTTTGTGACAGGCTTGGATAGTTATCTTGGGAGACAGTTAGTGGATCATTTGGACGATTCATTTGAGAAGCTTGTGGAGAAAGCTCTTAGGCATGAGAGTTTGTTTCCTAAGGAAGGACCTGTTGTTGCTGTTACCAGGGAGAGTCTAAACCACAGCAGGGTGGAAACCAATAGAGGAAGCAGCAGCAGCAGAAGGGTAAGGATGGCCAGAAGAAGCCGAAAGGCGATGTGACTTGCTACAATTGTCAGCAGAAGGGCCATTTCTCTAAGGATTGTAAGAATCCGAAGGCACCGATGAAGTGTCACAACTGTGACAAGTCAGGGCACATCAGGAAGAATTGTCCAGAACCGAGGAAGGACAAGCAGATTGTGCAAGCTTATGCTTTGGGAGTTGTTCCGTCGTCTTCAAACGCTCCTACTGCTGAAGAGAAAGGAAAGAGTGTGGTTGTTCAAGGTACTCTTTTCCTATGTGGTGTTCCAGTTAGAGTTCTGTTTGATACTGGAGCGTCGCATTCGTTTGTTTGTAATGAACTCGTAGGCCGGTTAGGTTTGGAACCGGATATTGTTGATAGGCCATTGGTTGTGACTAATCCAGTTGGGGGTTCGTCTTGTTTGTGTATGTTATGCCGTGGTCTAGTTGTATCGAGTCATGATTGCTCTTTTGTTTGTGATTGCTTTGTTCTGAACTTTGCGGGGTTCGGAATTATTTTGGGTATGGACTGGCTTAGGAAGTATGCGGCTAAGGTTGATTGTGAGAGGCTGGAGGTGACAGTCGAGAATGTGGAGGGGCGAAAGATTGTGATACGATGTAAGCATGAGGAAGGCGTCTTCATGAGCTTCATGTATTCGCTAGTTGTTCCACGGGATGGACTGTCTTTAGTGCCTATCGCAAATGGATTCGAGGATGTCTTTGACGAAGTCAAAGGGTTGCCGCCGCATAGAGAGATCGAGTTTCGTATAGATCTAGTTGAAGGAGCCAGACCTGTTGTGATGCCTCTTAGGCGGATGGCGCCTAGGGAACAGCAGGAGTTGAGGGTGCAAGTTGATGATCTTTTGCAGAAAGGATTCATTCGGCGTAGTGTGTCCGATGGGGTGCACCAGTTGTGTTTGCAACCAAGGCAGATGGATCGTTGAGATTGTGTGTGGATTATCGTGAGCTGAATAAGGTGACTAAGAAGAACAAGTATCCATTGTCGAGAATAGATGACTTGTTTGATCAGCTTCACGAAGCCAAGGTGTTTTCTCAGATGGATTTGGCAACGGGATTTCACCAGTTGAGAGTAGCTAAGGATAGTGTGCCGAAGACTGCTTTTAGGACACCATCCGATTTCTTTGAGTGGCTGGTAATGCCGTTTGGATTGACTAACGCGCCAGCATATTTTGTGGATCTTATGAATAGAGTGTTCAGAGATCAGTTGAACAAGTTCGTACTTGTGTTCGTGGATGATATTCTGATTTATTCCAGAACGGAAGAAGAGCACAAGACGCACTTGCGTATTGTTTTGGAAATCTTGCGGAAACATCAGCTGAAGGCTAAGTTTTCGAAGTGTCACTTCTGGAAGAGTGAAGTGAGGTTCTTAGGCCATGTGATTTCTGGAAGTGGAATAGCGGTTGACCCCGCTAAGGTGGTAGCAATCCAGGATTGGGTTAGACCTAAGAATGCATCTGATGTGAGAAGTTTTCTTGGATTAGCAGGATATTATCGACGGTTTATCAAAGACTTCTCCAAGATAGCTGCACCGTTAACAGGATTGATGAAAAAGAACCAAGTGTTCAGTTGGGATGCTAAGTGTGAGCAAGCTTTCGGAATCCTGAAAGAGAGATTGACAAGTGCTCCTGTTTTGACTATTCCTAGTGGGAATGATGAGATGGTGGTTTACACCGACGCATGTGGTACTGGACTTAGAGCAGTACTGATGCAGAGGGATAAAGTTGTTGCGTATGCCAGTCGACAACTGAAGCCGCATGAAAGGAATTACCCGACTCATGATTTGGAGTTAGCGGCGATTGTATTTGCTCTGAAGATGTGGAGACATTATCTGTTGGGAGTTCGATTCGAGTTGTTTACGGATCATAAGTCGTTGAAGTATCTTTTCTCTCAAAAGGATTTGAATCTTCGGCAGCAACGTTGGCTAGAGTTTTTGGCATCATATGATTTTGGTATAGCTTATACTCCGGGAAAAGGTAACGCAGTGGCAGATGCGTTAAGTCGAAGACATGCAGGATTGGGAGCCATGTTTTCTGAATGGAAGAATCTCGAGTATTTAGCTGGATTTGACTTCAGGCCTAGATGTGAATTGGAACCTGAGATATTGGCAAACTTATCGATAAGACCTTCTCTTGTGGAAAGGATTGGCGAGAGTCAAAAGCGAGATGATAAGATTGTCAAGATTATCCGTGATATGGAATCTGGATTGGAGCCAGAAAAGGATAAAGGATTCGAGGTCGATATAGAAGGTTGGCTTCGAAAGCAAGGACGACTAGTTGTTCCCGATATAGATGAATTGAGGAGTGAAGTTCTGAAGGAAAGTCATCACTCGAAGTTGACAATTCATCCTGGTGGAAATAAGATGTATCGGGATATGAAGAGAACCTACTACTGGGAAGGTATAAAGAAGGATGTTGGAAATTTTATTTCCAAATGTATGAACTGCCAGTTGGTAAAAGCCGAACAGAAGAAGCCAAGTGGATTGCTTCAGCCATTAGAAGTTCCTACATGGAAGTGGGAACAAGTGTCGATGGATTTTATCGATGGATTGCCTAGAACCAGAACGGGAAATGAAGGGATTTGGGTCATTGTAGATCGTTTGACTAAGAGTGCACGATTCATTCCTGTTCGATCGACTAGGACTGCATCAAAGTTGGCTGAGTTGTATGTTAAGTGGATAGTTCGATTCCATGGTATTCCGAAGAGTATAGTGAGCGATCGAGACCCGTTGTTCACTAGTGGATTCTGGAAGAGCTTCCAGGAAGTCTTGGGAACCGAGTTATGTTTGAGTACAGCTTATCACCCTCAAACAGATGGTCAGACCGAGAGATTCAACCGGGTTTTGGAAGATCTCCTCAGAGCTTGTGTTCTGGACTTCGGAGGATCATGGACAGATCACCTTCATTTGGTGGAGTTTGCATACAACAACAGTTACCAGTCTAGTATTGGTATGGCACCGTATGAGGCATTGTATGGAAGACCGTGTAACTCTCCGATATGTTGGTTGGAAACTGGAGAAAAGCTGATACTTGGGCCAGAGATGATTCGGCAGACTTCGGATTGTATAGAGATCATTCGGCAACGAATGAAGGCAGCCCAAGACCGTCAGAAGAGTTATGCTGATAAGCGTTGAAAGGATTTGGAATTTGACGTAGGAGATATGGTTTTTGTAAAGATTTCTCCACTGAAGAATGTTATTCGATTCGGGAAGAAAGGAAAACTGACTCCGAGATTTGTTGGACCATTCCCGATCATCGAGCGAATTGGAAAGCTCGCCTACAGATTGGAGTTACCGGAGAAGATGTCGGGTGTGCACAATGTTTTTCACATATCATATCTACGGAAGTATGTGCACGACTCGAATACAGTAGTTTCTACTGATAGCTGTGAAGATTTCGAAGTTGATCCAGTTGATAGAAGACCTCGTAAGCCGCTTCGTGTGGTTGAAACCGACACGAAACAGCTTAGGAGGAAGGTAGTTAGGTTGCTCAAGATACAATGGAGTGATGATGATAACGACTGCACGTGGGAGGTGGAAGAGAGGATGAAGGCAGCTCATCCTGAACTCTTCAAGGTATGGCCCTAAAGTGTCGTGTCATCTCGCGATATTGTAACTTGTTCTAGTTTTAGAATTCTGCATGCTAAGCTAGAATTGGATGCATGGTTTGTTGATTGCTATGGATGGTAGGCGTGCAGAATAACTTTTGATTGCTTTGTTTGTTTGGAATTTCGGGGGCGAAATTCCTAAGGGGGAGAGAATGTAACGACCCGTATTTTTACGGATCGACAAGTTCGACAAAATCTGGAATTTTAGCATTTTTGAGCCATTTCAGATTTTTAGCAAAAATGGCTAAGTCCTGAGTCGTGAACGACTTAGTGTAAGTCGTAAGTCGTATACGACTTAGGGGATAGGAGTGACTCAGGGATTTGGATAGTTAAGGGTGTAAGGATAAGTCGTTTGAACGACTTAAGGGGGTAGGCGCGACTTAAGGACTGGGCGAGATAAGGCTTAAGTTGTGACAGTTAAGTCGTGACCGAGTTAAGGTGATGAGTCGTACCCAAGTTATCTGATGAGTCGTATCCCTGTTGTTTGATAAGTCGTAGAATGGGTTATCTCGTCTAACCAGTTAAGTCGTGGACGAGTTAAGGGATGAGTCGTAAGCTGTTGAGTCGCGCGTAGGTGATAACTCGCGCAAGTGGATGAGTCGTAGCCTTTGTGATAAGTCGTATACGAGTTAGTAGTTGAGTCGTCTAACCAAGTAAGGCATGCGCATTTAAGTCGTAGACAGGGGGTCTGGTGAGTCGTAGGCGCATGCTATAAGTCGGATACGACTTAGGAGATAGCTGTTTTGTCGTGAGTCATAGGCAGAAGTGTGTTAAGTCGTTGAAGCCAGAAGTTAAGTCGTAGGGTGTTGAGTCGTAAGTCGTAGACGACTCATGAGGGCAGACGAGTTACGACTTAGGGTATTTTCTGCTATAAATAGGAGAGCTTCTCTTCATTTTTGGGATCCGGATTTTGAAGCGACGAAGTGCTGCCATTTTGAGAGCTCGACTTCTACACTTATTCACTTCTTTTCTCCACTCTAATCTAGTGCTTCCATCCATCCAAATCGAAGATCAAGATTGAAGATTCAAGAGCTTAGATTTAAGATCTTCATCTTTTCAAGAGAGATTTCTTCGTTTGAAGCGGATTCGTGATAGATCAAGCTTGATCCTTCGCTGTCCAGATCTGAAGCGTGTAGATTTGTGGTTGTTTAGGTGATTTGGTGAGTGGTGATTATCTCTCACACGGATCCAAAGGAGTATATCGGATTGTTGGCTCGATTTGGTGTTAAAATAGAGATTTCCATGCATTTTCTTCATCCAAAGTGTAGATCCATATAGATCCATTGTTCATGATGATGTTACATCCATTTTATCATATGTTAATCTATGCAAGTTCATTCATCAAGTTTGTAGAGATATAATCCATGTTTTCATGCTTATTGGACTTTCAACTCTTTAATTACGAAAATGTCATTATTGTTATAATTGTCTATTTAGATCATTTTTGAATGCTTGATTGCTTGGATTGATGTTTGATTTGATTGATTGTTATGAACTAGATGATTGATGATTAGATTTAGATCGAAGGTGATTCAAAAGCTAAGGGAAAGGCTCTTGAATTGGAAAAGCTGCTCGTGGCATATGTAACGGGATGATGAAGCTCTTATGCATAGATTTGATGATGTGATGTTGAGATGAGGCTTTGCGAGGATGTAATGAAGCGAGGCATCATGTGATGAAGACTTGGTCTAATCCAGACGGGATCATTCCAAGCATGTTGATAACTCGGTGATATGATTCGAGTTGAGGATAATGAATGGATATGAGAATAGTCGTCAAGGAGGATGACTAGGAGGTTTGGATAGCATTGTTGTTGAAGGTTCTAGCATGCTCTAAGCAAGAGTACGTTTGGGCAGATTCGATAGTCCCAACGACTAACTGTTGATGGTCGAGTACTCTGGGCAGATTCGATAGTCCTAGGCACGGGTTGCGACGACGTGCGGGAGTTATGTCTAGAACCGGGGTTTCCATTAGCCCTTGACGGACGGCTGAAAGAATGTGCCGGTCATTCAATTAACGGTGATATCGAAGCAATGATAACAGTGATAGCCAGAGTCATGGATGTTTGGTTGTGTCGTCATTCGGACTCAAGAGCGGTATTTTCTAGGTGCTTATCTGATTTAGGCCTTGGTACTTGGAAAACATCGCCCTTGACTCGAGTGATAGTAGCTTTACTTTAAATTGTATGCTCTGCTATGTTTGCTTCTGCTTAGTGTGTGTCTGGGGGCTATCACTGTAGAATGAGGTTGGAGTGGGAGGGTTGTATTCCTATTCCTTTTCCTTTATGTTCTTTTGGTATGTTGTTAGTTAATTTACTGCTCACTAAGACTGTTGTCTGACTCAAGGCTTTATGTTTTTAATTCTTATTTCCTTGGGATGTTCGTCCATTTTGGGACGGGCAGACTAGGTAGCAGGTGACAGGTGCTGTTCTCTTCTCACGATGCTGATATCGAAGACGAGCTTGAGGGTTGCATATTATCTTCTTATTATATGTACTGGATATTCCGTTGTTTTGTATTCTCTGAGAGATATGTAGTGAGGCTTGATGTATTGACTATGTGGATGCTTGTACTCAACTATTATGGAGTTTATATGATGTCATTTTGTTCTGTAAAGCTTCACTATACATATGTTCTATTGTATTTTGTCCATGCGCTGTGAGTAATACGATAGATTCTGTTGTTTTAAATCTTACCTTGACAATCGTCCATGGTCGCCTGGCACACTTTACAGCGCTCTATCTCTAGATTCGGTGCAGGGGTCATGGGCGGTCGTCACATCTGGTGCGCGCGGAACAAGGCAACCTTCGAGAGTTCGCCTATGGATCCTCCATCCATTATTCGACGTGTGAGGAATGACGTCTTCCTAGCGTTCCGTGGTAGACCTTTCAGGGGTCCTTTGAGTCTCCGTGCGGAGCAGCTAGTAGGTCTCCTCTCTATATCGTGTGCTCTGTCTTACGGTAGACTGGGAGTTGGTTGAATCTTGTCGTGCGGACGCTGGCCTTCATCCAGCGCTCACTTTCCCCTCCCCCCGCTTTGGTTAATGTGGTTGCTAGTTTTCCTTATCCAGGTTTCTTTGGTTTCTTCCTTGGTCCGGTGAGAGCTTTGGTTGGCAAAGCCTGGAGTTTCAGTGTCCTTGCTTTTGTCTGTCTCTGGGTTTGTGGTGGTGTTTGTGTGGCTGCTCTGCTGTTATGGATGGTTTTTGCTTCTGCTCTCAAGTCTCTTTGGTTGGGACTGCGTTGGTAGCATCTTTGGTAGTCTGGCCTTGTCCTTTGCAGGTCGTGGCAGGGTTGCCGTTTTGGTTTTTTTTTCCGTGTCTTGCTCTGCACGAGGATCGTTGGACATCTTCATTGGACGGTGGCCTTGCCGGAGCTCGATGAGGCTGCTTTGATGAGTGGTGGATTTTCCGGTCATCATTCATATCTTCCGTGCTGCTCTGATTCTTCTGTGGGATCCTTCTTGGTTAGTCTGGGCTGGCTCTTCATATCAGTCGGTGCTACCTTCTTCCCCAAGAGTCTGCTTTCTCTGGTTTTGCTGCTTATGCCGCAGCTCGGTTTGCTTTCTTTGTGGTTTGGCTTGGTGGTCTGGCCTTTACCTTCGGGTTAAGGCGGGGTGGTGACTGTTGGTGGTATTTGTTCCTATTTCTGGTCTTCTGTATTTCTGTATCTGGCTATTGTGGCCGTTTTTATTTTGTCTGTTCCGCTGTTAGTCTTTTCTCTTTGCGTCTGGGAGGCATATGTCATTCATATGCTTCGCCGTTTTTGTGTGAGCCACCGGAGAAAGACGTTTTTTCTCCTTTTGTTATTATACTTTCTCTTTGAAAAAAAAAGTATATCTAGTATGTGCATCAACAAATGATATATAATAGTTAAAACCATAATCTGAATTATCTGGTGCTGGACCCCATAGGTCAGTAGCAACCAATTCAGTGGTTTTTTATAATTTGTTAGTGAATCGGCAAACGAAAGTTTATAGCTCTTGCCCATTTGACAGTATGTGCACATATATGGTAGTGTAATATCTTCAAAAGGAATCTTATTTTCTACTAAAACTTGCTTTACAACATTAATATTTGGATGTCCTAATTTGTAATGTCAATAATCAAACACATTATTTTTCCTTTCTGTAATTTCAGAAAGATTGCAGCTCCTTCTTTTTCTACCAGACTTCGTTGAATTGACAAGATTAAACTTGTAAAGCCCTTTATCTGCATTACCCTGCAATATAATTTCTTTAGTTAATATGTCTTTAACCAAACAATATTCAGGGTAAAGCTCAAAGTAAACATTGTTGTCACTTGCAAATTGTGATACACTCATAAGATTTTTCTTTATTTGTGGCACTCTTAATAGATTATTGAGATATAGTTGTCTTTCACCTTTGATGCAAGCAAGTCCAGTGTGTGTGTGTCTTAATATTTTCACCATTACCCATGTGAATTGATTGTTTACCTCTATACTCCTTTTGCCCAAGATTTAAGTTGTCTAGACTTTTTGTAATATGATTTGTAGCTCCTGAATCAAGATACCAGCTTTCATTCTTGTTAAGCTTGAGCAACATTAACACTCTGAATTGCATTCCTTTTTTATTATTTTGATTTTGACCTAGTATATAGTTTGCATTGAATCTAAAGTAACACTTTGGTGCAATATGCCCAATCCTTTCACAAATTTGGCACTTAGGTCTATTGCTATTTACCCATTTACCTTTTCCTCTTGCTCTGTTCGACTAACCACCTCTCTGATAGTATTAGTTTGTTTTGTTATATTCTTGTCTCTTATTCTTTGAGTCTGATGCATAGTTGATGGATAGTTCAGTATCCAGTGCTTTCTTTTGCTCAAGTCTTCCTTCATATGCAAGAAGTGTTGAATGCACAATTGTATAGATGGTAATGTTTCTTTAGATGCTATTATTGCAACGATTGCTTCATATTCATCACTTAGACCACTTAAGATGGTCAAGGTTTGTTCGGTATCAGAAATTTTATGGCCTGTTGTTTTCAGTAGATCACATGTTGTTTTAATCTTTAACAAGTATTCCCTCATTGATAAACTATCTTTTCTCATATTTTACAATTGCTTCTTGTAATGCATGATCTTGGTAGTAGACTGTGAGTTGAAAATTTGCTCAATAGTTGTCCATATCTCATTGGATGATTTACATCCTATTATTTGAGGCAGTAAGTTGGTGCTGATCGAGGACAGTAGCCATGAACTTATGAGACTGTCTTGCCTTTGATACTTAATGAATACTGTATTTTTGACAACTTTGTTTTTTTGATCAGTTATGAATCTTGGAGGCACCGACTGTGTTCCCAGCACAAACCCTTCAAGACTGTATCCTCAAACTGCTGTTTCAACTTAAAACTTCCAAAAAAGATAGTTATCTTCATCATGATGGACAGTGATTAATTGGGTTTGAGGACTGACAACGGTTTTGATCAGTTCTTCAGTTGTTGATACATTTTGCTGACTTGGGTTATCTGAGGTATCTGTAGTAGTTGAGGTATGATGTCCTTCAGCCATGATGATTCACGAATGAATGAGAAAAAGGAAGAAATGAAACAATCTTGATGAATCTAAAAAAGAACTCAGTTGGCAAGAAATAAACTCAAACCAGGTTTGATGCAACCAGAAAGAAAACTTAAATAATGATTTTTTTCTGATTGGTTTTTTTCTTGGTATGGCACTTACCTTTTTCCTGAATTTATAATGTGTTTCTTGCCTTCTTGTTCTGTTTACCTGATCTTTCCGATTGTTTCTTTGCAAACAAAGAAAATCTTGATGCAACCAAGTTGTTAACTCTGGCAGGGCACTTGATCTTTCTATCAAGCAAATTCAAAGTCTCATATGAAGAGATTTAAATCTCTGATGAGCAGACTCAAATGATGATGCTATATCTGATGAGTTACTTTTCACAATGAATTTTAGAACAAACAGAATGTTGTTAAGCAGTTTGCTCTGATACCATATTAGATTTTTCGCAATATTGATTTTCAAGAATGAGAAAAGTTGAGAAAGCAATGTGTAATGCAGAGAAACAAATCATTTTTCATTAATACTTTCAGTGGGCTTATATGGGTAGTATACCCGAAACCTTATTACAATATACTTCGGTAATACGGTGCTGCCTATATTCCTTTCTCATAATAGTTTCTTGATATTGTTTTGCTAGATGATGGCTTGGTATTCATGGATAAGTTGATATATAAATATTCAGGTATATTTTGTCATGATGAGCTATGTTGTGATATTTACTTCATTAATTCACCGTGAACACGTAAGTTTGATTCAGATGCTCACTTTACTAATTCATTTCATTAGCTGATTCATCAAGTTCTAGTACAAGTGTATATACTTATATGTATTTAGTATATTAGTGTGAATAATTTTTTATATATATACCAGTGAATGAATCAATCAATGAATAAAGTGAATTAATCAACAAATGCACTGTGCATTTACTGGACTTGTTTGTAGAGGCTGATGTTTTTCATTGCTTGTACAGGAGTATCACTGAGATTATTTTGATTGATTAAGAAATGTTGAATGCCTTGTTGTATTCTCTGTGCTTGTAACTTCATTCAAAAAATTTAACGACCCGTATTTATTCACTGATTCACTCACTGTTTCACTCATTGTTTTATTTTCGAATACTCTTTCATATATATTCGCTTATTTGTATATATAAGCTTGTATTTCCTTACACTGCAACTGTTGAACTAGTTTGTTGAGTCTGAATATAAATTTTAAGTTTTCAATTTTATGCAACAGTGTTATTAACATGATTACTTTTATTTTTCAGTGCGTTTCAATTCAAATGACACTTGCACTAAAGGAATACTATACGGTCAGTGCATTAGTTTCAATTAGGGTCAGCAAAGATACTGTTGATGGAGGGCATGATTTCAGGGGCTCTGTTGCGCACGAAACTATGCTGCACATACTTTTTACCATATGTGTGATTTTCTAGTTTGCATGCTGCCCTACATTTCATGTTTACCCTGTCTTAATACAATGTAGGGCAATATATAAGAAGATATGTGTTAATGTATGCCTAATGCCCTTTAAGTCTAAGGAATTTGTTTCTATGTTCATGTCCAACACCAATTTGGTCCAGCACATGTCACCCATTCTTAAAATGAGTCTGCAAAGTACCTTCTAAACGCAATGATTCACTTTGCTCTAGAACTAATGATCGAACCCCAAGCATGATACTGTAACTTTATTTAAGTTTGACGGTAAATACATAAATAAGTTACACTTTGGATATACAAGGGAGAATTAATTTAAAGGACAAAAATTTATATATTTTTAGCCTCAAGGACACGACCTCAATATTTTAAGTACAAAGACAAACATTTTCCTAAAATTTAATCATAAGGACAAACATTCTTTCAAAAATATTCATAAGGGCAAATAATATTCCAAAACTGCTACCGAACTAAAAACTGATACGTAAAAACTGCTACCGATAACTACAAATTGATACCTAAAAACTTCTATCAATAACTAAAAACTGATATCTAAAAAAAGTTGTCCTTCAAACTAAAATACTGAAGGTCTGTCCTTGAGTCTAAAACGCTGAGAAATTTTGTCCTTGACGGTAATTCCATGTTGGATACAATTAGGGGTTCCTGTGGAGAGAAAGGGCAGTGGCAAGACTAGCTATTCCTGTTCCAACGATTACAATAGATAATTGTGTATTACATCATAGCTTATTATATATTAAAACATAATACATAATAAATCATAGCTTATTATGTATTACAGGATGTCATATGAAGTTTAAAGAGGGATCACAAAGATGGTTAATAATTTTAAGCTGAATAACAAATATTTGATTAGATGTACAGATCAAAATAAGAGCACACTCACAATCAACCATCATTCCGAATAGTTTTGGTCTATGTGTGTAATTTACTCCTACGCATATGGGCAAATGAGGACTAGTTCTGGGCCAATGTTTATATGAAATTATTGTCCATTTATATACTGTATTGCTTTCTTTGAATTATAATTAAAAGTCATGGGTTTACGATAGGTCAATGTAATTAATTTTGTATGCATACATAATACATAATGCATTCGAACTGTACACAATACAGACTAATATTCCTTAGGAGGTTCTATAACATTCATTTTAGTTTGGTATATTTTTATTTGCAACATATATGTATATAAATATATATTTATATGTATATTTATATATATGGAAAATAGGCACAAGAACAAAATTTGAAAAAAGTTTAGACTGAATGACAACAAGTTTAATTTTTGAACCGAAGGAGAAATTTTGAAAAATATTAGGCTGAAGGACAATGCTAATTACAGTTAGTATTTTGTACAATGTAAAACTAAATATAATGCTAGTTATAACTAGCATTTTGTATAGTGTAAAAACTGAATATAATGCTAGTTATAACTAGCATTGTCTTTCGGTCTAATTTATTTCAAAGTTTATCTTTCAGTTCAAAAATGAAGCTTGTTGTCCTACAGTATAATTTTTTTTTCAAAGTTTGTCATTTTTTCTAATTCCCTCTTATATATATATATATCCATGTGTGTATGTGTGTGTGTGTTTTGTGCTTACATTTTGTGTTCAGTTTCTTAGCAGGTCCAAGTACGCGTACGGATTTGGATAGTTTCATAAAATTTGGAAGACCAGGAAGTTTTTATTATTTTGTGATTCTTTTGTACTTTATATTGAACTATAGTTTTTTAGGTTTGAGGGTTCTTTATTTTATTCTTATTGTACGGGAGCATCGCTACTTGTCAGGCATGTTGACAGCTCTATTTTTAGTGTAGAATAAAATAACATTAGTGCTATCCTCTAATGATAGAGAATCGCTCATTTTTCTCAAAAAAATTCAAACAATGGTAACTTATACATTTATAACCTTTATGAATATAAATTCAAAAAAATTTACTTTTATGAATAAAAATTTATTCATAAGGTTTATAAATTATATTTTATATTTAAACCAATTTTAAATTCAATTTTTTTATATTATTTATAATAACACAATGCGGGCTCTAATACCATTATTGGATCACGTGCATCGGACAATGGGGTAGAAATAGCAAACTTCAAAATATATCCTTATATATTGCATACTATATCTTTTATAGTGTTATCATGAATAATTTCGATGGTACTAAATCATATTTAATGTTTTATAAAATATATTTTGTTTGAATTTTAAATTATATTATATTATCATTGTATTATTATTATATTAATGTAATTTACAATTTTGTATTTGTTCGAAATGTTTAACAAAATAATTCACTATCAAATTAAATAACATCTATTCAACGGAAATTTAATAATAAAATAATTTTACATATAATTATATATACACACATAAATATATATGTATGTATATTTTATAATTAATATTTGAATGATAATAACTAATTAAATAATTTTAATATAAATCCAAATAGTAATTTTAAATTCAATGTTTAATAAATTAATGTTTTAGATTCAAATGATTATAATTAGTCTTAATTTAATTATTAATTATTCAAATCAAATGAATATTGTATTAATATATGTTACTTTTGATTAATAGTGTTAATGTATAAATATCCTAATAACAAATATGTGTGTGTATGTATATTGTTGGGCGTGTTCTCACCCAGAAGACCTCGAGACTAAGAAGCTTGATCCATTCGGCATACCCCATTCGGCATACCCCATCCGGCAGACCTCATTCGAACTCATTCGGCAGACCAGCCTCTCCTAACTCCATAACCGGACCAACCTTCCTAACTCCCACCGAACCACCTCCTGCCGAACCAACCGGACCAACCCTCCTGCCAAACCAACCGGACCAGCCCATGCCGAACCATCTCCACACCGGATCAACCTCACCATCCCACCACCGGTCCAAGCAACTGCCGGTCCATTCTACACTCCAACCACCTCTGAACCAAGCAATGACGAACCAAGACGTACCAGGCCAGATCACATCATCCCGGGCCCATCAGCAACTATACACATCCTAGACCCCTACCCCCAGCCTCACTCTATAAATAGAGGGGCAGGGGTACAACAATGGGGACAAGTTTTGAGAGCTCAAGTACGGATAGAACTTTCAAACAACTTTCTTTTACTTGTATCAAAGCTTTGTACTTGTAATTAAAACAAGAGAAGAGAAATAACATATAAAGTGGACGTAGGCACATTCTGGCTGAACCACTATAAATCTGCGTGTCTTTTTACAGTTTAGCCCCTGTTTTCATATATTTGCATAAATCACCCAAATCACTAAGAACAACATAAGATCCACTAAATCATACAACTTTGAGGTGTTTGTCCATTTTTTGTGCAAACATTTTTGGTGCTTACACTGAGAGATAGAAGCTCGAAGCTTCAGCTTCATCCACTTAACAGTTTTCCTAACAGCATCGTCCGCCACTTGGAAAACATGCCTACCAAACAGAGAAAAGATGTTAGCAAAGGAAAAAACATCGCATCCAGCAGTCTCCCAGATCCAGCTATCGCGAATCAAGAAAATCGTCCTCCTCCAGCAACAGTAACAAATGAAGAACAGGCTAACCCAACTACTCCTGCCACAGAACAGCCTGCAGCAATTACCAGAGCAGATCTGGACAGAGTTGTGGTTGAAGTAACTAACCGCTTCACATCCCAGCAGGAAGCCTTGGTGGACCATCTCATGTCACGCTTAAGGGACGTTGAAGAATCCAACCGCAACACTGAATCATGGGGCGAGTCCCAGTCTGGAGGATCTCAGAGGCAACAAAGATCTTCCTTCTTCGAAGGAGCTAACGGCAGAAGTAGCCGTGGTAGGAGCCGAGACCGAGCACAGCCCGAAGTTAGGCCTGAGGAAACGTTTGGTACCGAACCCAACAGGGAAGGTACCGGGCGAAGGTCAACTGTAGCTGAGCCTGTCATGCTGCCTAACCACAGAAACGCCAGTGAACGGGGCCGAGCTAGAGTCCAGCCCGAAGTTGGACCCGAGAAAGTGCTTAGATCAGAACCCGACAGGGGGAGATCAAGGCAAGGGCCAACTGTAGCTGACCCAAGCATGCTCCCAGAAGATCAAAGGCAGCCACTGGAAAATATGAGGAGTAATAGACGATACCATCCCTACAGGTCATCTGGACGGAATCAATCCCACAGAACGGAACCAAACTCATTTCTTTCTACTCCAAGTTCTGATGAAAGGATGGCACGCTTATTCAGAGAGTGTGTCCAACGGGAGCAAAGAGATCGAGGGATAGGCGCTAGGGTAACCAGCCCTTTCGCCCGCAATATCGAAATTGCTATCACCCCCCGAGAATGGAAGATGCCAACAATGGAACCCTACAAAGGAACCTCCGATCCCGTTGTACACTTACAAAGGTACACGCAGCATATGCTCATGAGTGGAGCAAC
The DNA here is from genome assembly GCA_030737815.1 of Allium fistulosum. Taxonomy (NCBI): domain Eukaryota; kingdom Viridiplantae; phylum Streptophyta; class Magnoliopsida; order Asparagales; family Amaryllidaceae; genus Allium; species Allium fistulosum. Next base: position 1,196,232,054 of record CM060902.1, read on the forward strand.
AGAGGGAGTACTGTGCAAATGCTTTCCGCTCTTCTTAGCAGATCTTGCTACCTCCTGGTTCTGTCATCTACCCCAAGGATCCATCAGCTCGTGGGAAATGTTGAAAGAAAAATTTATCAGTCAGTTCCGCATTCATGTGGAGCAACCTAAGGACGCTTATTCCTTGTCCAGCGTCAAACAGAAACCTGGAGAAAAGCTGCAGCAATACCTAACCAGATTCAACGCCGCAGCAGCCGCAGTCCAAGATGCCGATGAAAAGCTTATCCTAATGGCCCTCTGCAGTGGTGTGCATCCGGACACTAAATTTGCTAGAAGGTTGACAAAAGAAAAGTCAGCTACTTTACCCGATTTCTTCCATGAAGCCGGGAAATACATGAGGCTTGAGGATGCTGCCGTTGAGGGGCAGTCAGGACAGCAAAATAAGACAACCCATGGCAACGCCCCTGCTGTGGCAAGGGACGTTCGAAGAACTGATTCCAGAGACAATGCTGGGGGCAAGAAGGGAGAAAAGCGCCTATATCGGCCAGGGCCAAGATTCGACACTTACACTCCTTTGAACGAGACCGTCGAAAATATCTTCCTTGCCACCCAAGGCGAAGTTAGGTACAAACGCCCACCGTACAAGAAGGAATCAGATAACGCACAGAAGTCTGGAAAATTCTACCGCTTCCACGAATCTCACGGGCATGATACCAACGAATGCCATCATCTCCGAGATCTGATTGAGGAACACATCAGAAGAAAGAAACTGGAACGTTATGTAAAAGGTCAGGACAGGACCCCAGCTCCTGCCAATGAAAACCCAAGGCTACCCTCCCCGGGGGCCGACAGGGGGAACCGCAACGCTAGCAGCTCTAGTCAGGAAAAGATAGTGGTCCATACCATCTCAGGAGGGCCACACATCGCAGACAGAAGCTGGAAAGAGATGGAAAGATACGGAAAGTCGCTTAGAGACAATAAAGACTATGTCAATTCGGTTATAGAAGAGCGCCACTCGAAGCGGAAAGAAAGTAATGACATCACGTTCGGTAAGCGTGACCTAGAAGGAAGGCAGTACCCTCACATGGATCCCATGGTCATCTCTGCCCGACTTGGTCCCGCCGAAGTCTACCGAATCCTGGTAGACACTGGAAGCTCGGTGAACATCCTGTTCAAACATGCATTCGACAAAATGAAGCTATCAATGAAGGATGTATCTCCCTGCGATAAACCACTACACGGTTTCACTGGAGATGCGAAGATGCCCCTCGGGCAGCTGGATCACTTTGTTGAGATTGGAAGCCATCCCCGCTCCGTTGTACGGAAACAGACGTTTGTGCTAATAGAAAACCATTCGGCCTACAACGCCTTCTTAGGAAGACCAGCCTTATCTGACTTCCAAATTGTCCTAGCCCCATGGTGCCTGAAAATGAAATTTCCAACAGACAATGGGGTAGGGGAAGTGGAAGGAGACCAGGATATTGCACGAGACTGCTATGTAACCGAACTTCGCAACAACCACAGGAAGGATAAAGGGAAAGGTGTAGAGATTGCCCTCTGCACAAAAAGCCTTGAAGCATAGCAACTAAAGAAAGCCCCTCCTCTTCGATACACCAGCGACCCTTTCAATGAATTAGACCCTAGGGACAAAGAGGAGGAGGCCACCGCCGAGCCTGTAGAGGCTATGGAGTTTATATCTGTAGACAAGCACGACTCAAGTAGGCTACTAAAAATTGGGTCCCAACTAAAAACCGAGTTGAAGGAACAACTCATCGATTTTCTCCGCCACAACTTGGATGTATTTGCTTGGTCACACGCTGACATGACCGGAATCTCCCCCGACATAGCATGCCACGTATTAAACATTGATCCTACCAAGGCACCTGTAAAGCAAAGAAAGAGAAGTATGGGGGCAGAGCGATCAGCAGCCCTCGATGAAGAAGTAAAGAATTTACTCGCCAATGACTTCATACGAGAAGCTATCTACCCGGAATGGATCGCAAACCCGGTGCTGGTAAAAAAGGCTAATGGGAAGTGGCGAACCTGCATTGACTTTTCCAACCTAAATGATGCCTGCCCAAAGGATTGCTTCCCACTTCCCAGAATCGACCAACTTGTAGACAGCACAGCCGGGCACGAACTCCTATCCTTTATGGATGCATACTCAGGATATAACCAAATTCCTATGCATGCTCCCGACCAAGACCACACTAGTTTTATCACCGACCGGGGCTTGTACTGCTATAAGGTAATGCCTTTCGGACTTAAAAATGCAGGAGCCACCTACCAGCGCCTCGTCAACAAGATGTTTGCAGGGCTGATAGGACAAACTATGGAAGTATATGTGGATGACATGCTAGTAAAGTCAAGGAAAGACATAGATCACGTGAGCCACCTAGGCAAGATGTTTCAAGTACTTCGACAATTTGGAATGAAGTTGAATCCGCTAAAATGCTTCTTCGGAGTGTCATCTGGAAAGTTCTTAGGATTCATCGTTCATGCCAGAGGGATAGAAGCAAACCCTGAACAAGTCCGAGCACTAAGGGATATCAAGATACCTTCCACTCGGAAGGAAATGCAAAGTTTGAACGGAAAAGTGGCCGCTCTAAGCCGATTCATCTCCAAGGCGACGGACAAGTGCGTCCCCTTTTTTGAAGCTCTAAAGAAAGACAAGGGAAAGTTCGAATGGACTGACGAATGCCTGACCGCTTTCCTTCACTTAATCGAACACCTCCAGAAACCACCGGTGCTCTCAACTCCAAGCGAAGGAGAAGAATTATACCTATACCTCGCTGTGTCATCCCACGCCCTAAGCGCCGCCTTGGTAAGGGAAGATAACCGCACGCAGCGGCCAGTTTACTTCGTCAGCAAAAGGTTTACTGGGGCAGAAGTCAGATATCCTAAACTTGAAAAGCTAGCATACTGTTTACTTATCACATCACGGAAGCTGCGTCACTACTTCCAGTCCCATTCATCAAAGTTCTGACCGATCAACCACTGAGGCAGGTACTCCATCGCCCCGACACTTCTGGGCGACTACTTAAATGGTGCATTGAACTGAGTCAGTATGATATCACCTATCACCCTCGCACCGCCATCAAGGGACAGGCCATGGATGACTTCATTGCAGAATTCACTACCAACGAAGATAAGGAGCAATTGGAAATAACAGGACACATCAAATGGAATCTCTTTGTGGATGGCGCGTCGAACGAACAGGGCTCGGGGGCAGGTGTTGTAATAATCAATCCCAGGGGAAATAAACTGCACTATGCTATAAGGTTGGAGTTCGCTGCCACCAACAACGATGCAGAATATGAAGCAGTGATAGCCGGACTAGAAATTGCCATCGAGATCGGAGCCAATTCTTTGTGTCTTCACAGCGATTCTCAGCTTATTGTTAATCAAATACTAGGGGAATTCCAAGCTCGAGAAGAACGACTCATAGCATATCTAAAGAAGACCAAGTTACTTCTCAGTCGATTGGACCACTACTTAGTCAAACACATCCCTCGGGAGGAGAACCGAGAGGCTGACGAATTGGCAAAGCAAGCAAGTGTGAGAGACACCACCATCTTCGGGGCAGTGACCATCTCAAAGCAACTGGCCCCAAGTTTTGAGCAAGTGAATCTGATAGCTGCAACCGAGGAAGCAACTTGGATGACTCCCATCCGAAACTACCTACAAAGTGGCACACTATCCGACGGGCGTAATGAAGTCAAGAAAATCTTGAGGAAAGCGTCCCGCTATACAATACAAGAAGACATCCTCTATCGACGCGGTTTCTCTAACCCATTATTAAGGTGTGTCGCCGGAAGGGAAGCCAAGGAAATCTTATCCAACATCCATCAGGGGAGCTGTGGAGATCACACCGGGGGGCAAACATTAGCAAAAAAGATACTCCGATACGGATATTTCTGGCCCACCTTAAGCAAGGATGCCTTAGATTTCGTCAAGAGATGTGACAGATGCCAAAAATTTGCTAAGATTCCACGGCTACCAACAACTGAGATTACTCAAATGACCAGCCCTTGGCCCTTCGCAATATGGGGAGTTGACTTAATCGGCGAGCTACCGATGGGCCGAGGCGGGGCCAAATATGCTATAGTGGCAGTTGATTATTTCACGAAATGGGTGGAAGCAGAACCTCTGAATAAAGTATCTTCAGCAAAAGTTATTAACTTCTTGATCAAAAATGTTCTGTGCAGGTATGGAGTCCCACTCAAAATCATATCAGACAATGGACTTCAGTTTGACAGCGAGGAATTCGCCAACTGGTGCCAAGAGCACGGAATTCATAAAAGCTTCTCATCCGTAGCGTATCCCCAGGCAAACGGACAAGTCGAAGCAGTCAACAAAATTCTGAAGACTCTGATCAAAAAGAAGCTCGAAAAGTCAAAGGGCGCTTGGGTGGACGAACTCCCTACGGCACTGTGGGCTTACCGCACATCTTTCAGAACATCAACGGGGCACACTCCTTTCTCTTTGGCTTACGGATCGGAGGCTATGCTCCCGGTTGAAACCATTGTGCCTTCCCACCGTAGGATCCACTATAACCCAGAAGAGAATGAAGAGCTCCTCAACATGTCTTTGGATCTAGTCGAGGAAAGAAGAAATGATGCAGTCCTTAAAGCAGCAGCCCACAAACAAAAAGTGGCGGCACACTACAACTCCAAAGTCAAGCATCGTACCTTACAGGAAGGGGATCTTGTCCTCAAGCGAATCTTCCCTCGCCCCGGAGCACTAGACCCAATCTGGGATGGACCATATGTAATTCATAAAGATCTCCACAACGGAGCCTATATTTTGTCAACAGTGGACGGAGAGGTGTTCCAGAGGGCATGGAACATCCAACACCTCCGTCGATACTTTTCTTAACTTGTATTGCCCATATGAAGTGAATTAACAAAGAGAATCAGTGGACGTAGGCATTTTCGTGCCGAACCACTTTAAAAACCTTGTCTCTTTTTTAACTTGTTCCTTTGTATCTTGGCTGCTTGTTAACTTTATCCTTTTCTGTTGAACGAAATCCTGAGTATATAGCATTTCTATTCAAAGCACTCCACAACGCAACTTCACCTGGACAAGACCCAACAGGTACTATGCGAATCTATGCCCTCGCCAATGAGACACTTTTGCTCCAGCATCCCTCTGCTGCGGGTTAACTCATTGCTCGCGACGGCCCTTAAAGCCAACTGTAATGAGCCGATTATAAGCCACCGAGAAGGCCGACTGTAGTCGAGGCAGCTCATTACGGCGTTAGGCTCGCCGGCAACTGTGAACCGACTATAAGCCCCAACATAAGGTGTGGCCAGCCAGGGGCAGTTCACAGTTGACGATCGGCACCCACGCTAGCCGGCCACAGTAAATCGAATAATACCCACGATTACGGGCCATAATGGCCCGGGTAGTTACTGTGCGCGATCTCGGCTCCGATGTGTCTTAAGTGCGGCTGTGGTAAAAAAGAATTAACTCCCCGCGGAGGCGTAAGATGGGTGACGAATGTCTCCAAGACCCACAGCTAGGGAAAGTGACTACAAAACCCGTTTGCCACGAACTTAAGCACATCGAAGGCCTTCCGTGATTGGAAGTTTTACCTTTTCACGTATTTCAATTTTACTTAAAAAGCTTTTTCCCTATCCTCTATAACAATCCCTAAAGTACATGATACAGAGTAGGAGATACTCGCCAATGGGTGTAGGGACTCACAGTGGCAGGACATTCGACTACATTCTATGCTCGGTCATACAAGATATTCAAGACTGCCGTCTACGATTAAAACATGAAAGGCGGTATTTTCTTCTTTTATGTACAAATACATGACTATAATTTGTTCACACCACACGCTAATATTGCAAGTCATGAAATTATGATTTAGAACCAGAATCTGACATCAAACACAATTTAATTACAAGAATATACATAGCTATATTTCTCATACGACATGCCAAAATAACAGCAAACATTCAAAAGACGACAAAATCAGCTTAAGTTAAAGAATTACACGTCAAAAATAAGACTATTTATTACAAGTGGCAAAATATCACAACCTAAAGGCTACGTTACTATTTTTCGACTAACATATACAACACTGTCAAATCCACAAAAAGAGTTTTTCCAGGTATAATCAAGGGGCCGGCTGCAGTGGAGCTTTATCCTTGCCCTGTTGACCCCCTGTCCAGTCAGAAAAAGGACTCATTAGCAATAAGCAACCAAGTTGATGGAAAAACTAAAAAGGGAGACTTACCAGCGCCTGCTTCCTGACTATCCTGATCATCATCCTCTACCTGCACGCCTACCTCCTCAGCGGCAAGCAACCGCATACCTTCCTTCACCGCCACCTTCTCCTCCTTGGCAAACTGAGCAGTGACCGCATCCATGCTGAAGACCACGCCACCATCTTTATCCGCATCGGCCTTAGCTTCCTCCAGAGCCCGAAGATAGATCTTAGCCATGACCCTAGGATAATCATCCATCCAAGATAGGTTGACCTGCTTCCAAGTTCGGAAGTACATGTCTTGAAGCATTTCATCCATCATCCCCTCATTCTCCTCAAACTCCCTCATCCGGGCCTCGGAAGCCGACAACCTTCCCACAGCAGCTTCTCTCTCCAAACGGTATCTCGAGCAGTCAGCCTGAAGGGATTTCCGCATCGCCTCCATCTCCTCCTTTAGCCTAACCTGAGCGAGCTCTACGGCTTCAAGTTTCCCTGACAGCTCCTCTACCCGCTCAAGATCCGCCCTCCGAACCTCATCCACTGTCGAGATGGCCATATTTATCTGTTCCTTGCAAGCGGCCTCCATCTTCCGCAGTTCCGCCTTACTAGCCTCCTCCATAGCCTTCCTCAGCCGCCCGGAGGCAGCCTCATGCTGGGAAATCTGAATGGCTTGATCAGCAAGCTGTTTCGCCTGGTCCGAAACCATCAACCGTAATCGGATGTTGGCACTCCCAATTTCCTCTCCAGCCTTAACCAGCCGGGCATGATGCCCCATCAGCTTCTTAGTCTCCTCCGCCACCCGATCAATATTAGCCTTGGCCTCGTCTCCCATGGTAACTATCCGAGTAGTAAGAAGATCAAGATCTAAAGACTTAGCCTCATCAAGCACCCATACCATGGGATTGCGGGGAAGAAGGTGCTCGCCAGTAACCTCATCAAAAGTAACATCATGGGAACTTGGATCCAGATCAGGATGACCCGCAAATGGATTACGAGCCAAGTCAGGACGGTCGATATGAGTAACAGAAGGGTTTCCGGACGGGTGCGGAGAAGGTGCAAACTCGCTATCCTCCTCCGTGATATCATGAAGAGGCTGAGCCGGGAACTGAGGACCAGACGAAGGTTCGGATAAAGGACGACTCCTCTTTCTCTGCTGAATACCCTCTTCGATAACCCCGAGAAGAGGACGGTAGCCGACTACATCCCCGGAGCGGTGGGTCGAAGGCTTCGGCTTGACAGAAGTTTTGGAAAGCTTGTACTGTTCAAGCCTGTGCCGAAAATCTGAGGCTTTGACCGTTTTACCTACTCCTGATATGAAGAAAAAGTGTCACAAGCATATATTGTTCTATACTTCGAGAAAACACAGCAAATTAAAAGGAGAGAAACACATCTGTGGTTGTACAAACCCTGGGGAGGAGTAGGATACTGCAATAGGTCCTGGATTTCATTCCAGGACGGGAGCGGGTCATAAAATATTCCTAAGTCCCTATCATTAGTGAAGCATGCAGGAGTCAAGAGTTCACCTTGAGTCGTCGAAGCCACCCTGGCTGGAATGGTCTGGGAAGACTCGCTTGCACCGGTCCCGGCCTTGTCCGCTTTCCCGGTTTTCTCTACCAAAGCCGGATCTTCGTCCAGCCCCTCGAAAGCCTGGTGGAACGCATCGTCCGTCCACTCCTGAATCTCGCCCGCTTGCCCAGGAAGCAAGGCCCCGATGCCATCGCCACTTTTATCACCTTCCCGACCATCTTCACCCTCGCCTCTTTCCTCCTCTATGTCTTCCTCCTCCCGGGTAAGTGGACAATTGCTGGGGGAGGGACCGTCCGACTTCTTGAGTTTCTTACCTCCGACAGCCGGAGGTTTTGTGAAAGGTTTCCTCTTGCTACTCTCTACCGTAACACCTTCCTTGGTCTGAGCAGCCGCCCTCTCCTCCGCCGTTTCCCTCAGCTTAACTACTGACTGCTGTGGAAGGATTAAGTTATAGTCCAAAAGAATCGCATTCCTGATCAAGAAGGCAGATGATCTATATTTCCCGAGAATAGCTTCTATCTCAGCCGCCGTCTGAACCAGGCGGTCAGTCTCCACAACCGCAAAGCCACCTGTCGCTAGCAAAAATGAGGAAGTATGAGAAGAAGCATCGCAATCGAAATGGAAATTATAAGTAAAAGCATCAACTTACATCCAGAAGTAAAGCGCCGAATTGATACAGAGTCGTCCCTAACAAAGAACCATTCCTTCTTGAACATGCTAAATTTGGAATACAGATCCAAGACCGGCTTGAAGGTCACAACTGACTCCAAGCTAATGTATGGGGACCCCTTCTTATAGCCCCTCAGGTTATATAGATACCGGATCTCTCGGTTGGAAGGAGCACGACCATACTTCCTCTAGAAAATGACGAAGAGGCTCACCAGTAAAGCATAGGAGTTGGGTTGAAGCTGGAACGGGGCCACCTTAAGATATGTAAGGAAGCTGGCTATCCAAGCGTTCAGAGGAGGGATGGCACCACACATGCAGTGGTATCTGCTGTAGGCGAAGTACCCTTCAGGAGGATCATACGGCATAACATCTCTCCCAGGCAATAGCAAGCGCGCCCTATCGATTCCAAAGGATCGGGAAATGACATCGAGCTGCTCCTCCTTGAGGGAACTAGGAAAGCAATCGGGCGGGGAGTTCAGAAGCTACTGAGGGCTGTACCCGTCCACTAGTGATCTCGGGGCAGATCCGTGACGTTCTGGATTCGGCTGAGCTGGGGGTACGGTAGAGGAACCTCCTTCACCCCCGGATTTCTTTTTGTCTGATCGAGTTTCCACTTTACGAGACATTATCTACAACACCGGAAAAACATGTTGTTAGAACAAAGGAGGTAAAAAAGTAAGTATATAATATGGAATTTCACTCATAAAATCAGAATGTTCAAACTCCCGTTGTCATTCGGTAAAGTAAATGCAAAATTCTCAAGGCCGTTCGGTAGTTCTCATATCCATTTGGCATTCCCAACTCCATCCGTTTATACAGATATACAACTACCTTCGATAAACCATTTGTCCAACATAGAAAGGATCTCACCTGATTCAGTGAATATAGGGAAATTGATTCGGGCACCACGTTGATTCGGCTATCACGTTGATTCGGCTATCACTTTGATTCGACTATCACTTTGATTCGGCTACCAAATTGATTCGGGCACCACAATTGAATCGGCCATCACTTTGATTCGGCTACCAGGTTGGTTCGGCTACCACGTTGATTCGGCTACCACGTTCGATTCAGCTACGAAGTTTGGTCCGGCAAGAGCAAATGTTTAGTTCGGCAGGTAGGAAATAGCAAAGGCGTACGGTCCTTACTTATAGACAAAAGGACACGACCGGACCATCTGGTTCGGCATCCAAGGACCAATTGCAAATGTCAAACAAAGCACGCCATATTCAAGAATATGCCCCACTTTGGGGGGCAAATGTTGGGCGTGTTCTCACCAGAAGACCTCGAGACTAAGAAGCTTGATCCATTCGGCTTACCCCATTCGGCATACCCCATCCGGCAGACCTCATTCGAACTCATTCGGCAGACCAGCCTCTTCTAACTCCATAACCGGACCAACCTTCCTAACTCCCACCGAACCACCTCCTGCCGAACCAACCGGACCAACCCTCCTGCCAAACCAACCGGACCAGCCCATGCCGAACCATCTCCACACCGGATCAACCTCACCATCCCACCACCGGTCCAAGCAACTGCCGGTCCATTCTACACTCCAACCACCTCCGAACCAAGCAATGACGAACCAAGACGTACCAGGCCAGATCACATCAGCCCAGGCCCATCAGCAACTATACACATCCTAGACCCCTACCCCCAGCCTCACTCTATAAATAGAGGGGCAGGGGTACAACAATGGGGACAAGTTTTGAGAGCTCAAGTACGGATAGAACTTTCAAACAACTTTCTTTTACTTGTATCAAAGCTTTGTACTTGTAATTAAAACAAGAGAAGAGAAATAACATATAAAGTGGACGTAGGCACATTCTGGCTGAACCACTATAAATCTGCGTGTCTTTTTACAGTTTAGCCCATGTTTTCATATATTTGCATAAATCACCCAAATCACTAAGAACAACATAAGATCCACTAAATCATACAACTTTGAGGTGTTTGTCCATTTTTTGTGCAAACATATATATCAACATCTAAACAATAATACAAAATATAAGTGTATAATATATATTTAAATAATAGCGGTGTGTTAAGAATTTTAATATGAACCCAACACCGTAAGTTGTACTCAAAACTATGCTCGTATGGAAAGTTATGATGATTGCGAGTCATGGGATTTTTGTGTAAATTAACAATTATATAACAAAAGCTGCTTACATGTGATATTTTTAATTTCAAAGGACCTAAATATAAATTTGCCTGAACCATAGCACCGCCAGCAGCATTGTCTTCTCTAAATTATCAGGACGACCATAGATTACCAAGAGGCTACCATCATCACCATTAAATTCCTCGCAACCACACGATTTTGACTGACATCGGTTACATATTTGATTCTCTCTTGTCGAAACCCTAATTTGACGTCAAGCCACCATTGTCATGCCTCATCGAACCGCTATACTCATCATTGATGTGCTCAGTGAGCCTACCACCTTTAGTTGACTTTGTTCAACGATGTTACGTTCATCTTGATGTCAATATGGGGCTGCATCCATCAGGGTCATGCACTGTGATGAACTGTTCATTGTGTGCATGTCCCGTGTATTAAAAAATCATCTTTTTAAAAAATTAGTTTAATAATATATTTTTATTATCAAAATAATTTTCTAAAAGAATTTTTAACTATTTCATATTTCAAATTTTGTAATAATCCAACCGATCATTACACCTTGAACCATCAGTTTCGCCTTAAAGAGATCCTATCTTAATGATGAGTTGCAAAATTGGCTATTAAGATATAATCTATTTTTGTGGAGAGAGAATGAATTTATGTGTACATAGAATGATATAATTAAGTGTATTTACAAATCCAGTATTTAAGGTATTACCCATTATAAGTGAGATCTTATCTCACTTAATTAATTGAACTCATTTAGTTAATTCATACCCACATATTTTGACCGCCTAATTTAAAAATAAATTTAAAATTTTTGGTTAACAAAATAATTATGTGTGTGTGCGCGTTTACCAATAAGACTCAAATACTTAAGGTTTTGGGAATGTCGGAAGATAATCTACTGGTAAAGTATTTAGGTGTTCCTTTATCTGTAGATTATATACATGCTTCAGATTGTTCTCCTCTAATTAGTAAGGTTTTTGATAAAATTGAGGGTTGGGATAGTGCTTTGCTATCTACTGCAGGAAGAGCTGAGCTAATACAAAGCACTGTCACTCCAATTATGTTATATTTGTTGCTTATTTACCAAATACCAACATCAATGCTACAAAAGATTGCACAAATGTGTGCTGATTTTTTTTGGGGGAAGATATCATAAAATAGCATGGGAACTTCTTTGTAGGCCAAAATTTGAAGGGGGTATTGGACTTAGGTCGTTTAAGGACTTGAAACATACTACACTTTTGAAATTAGTGTGGCCTTTGCTTACAAAAAACAGTTTGTGGAGCTCTTGTATGAGAAGAAAATATATATATATATAATCATTATTTTTATGTTATAGCCATAAATAATAATTTTTCATGCACTATGAAAAGCATTTTACGAGCCAGAGACTCGACAACCAAACTTATGCAAAGAATTATAGTAAATGGAGGCACAACTTCACTATGGTTTGACCCTTGGATTAACCATAAATCTATGGTAGACATGTTAGGGTGGCATAGACTCAGTATATATCCATAAGCATACTCTAAAGTGAATTGTATTTTGGAGAATGGTTCGTTACATCCTAAAAAAAATTATCTATGTTGAATTTATGTGATTCAAATATTTTCCAAAGAAGACAAGAAAATAATTAATTGATTCATTCAATCAATTAATTAGGCTATATATGGAAAGATAAAGAGGAAGGATATGTGTGGTATCTTTTAGAGAAAGGAAACTAATTAATTGCTAATCAATTAATTAGTCAGATCTGTTATATGAAGTGTTGAAATTGTTTCGACACCCCCTCGCATCTTCCGCTATGCGTGCACTTCATTCAGTGTAGAAGAGGCAAGACCACTGAACGAAGCTCATTTGGTGCCAGCGTCATGATTGGATATCCCTACATCCCCCAGAGCACATATATTTTCATGGCAATATTTATTTGTAACAAAAGGAATCCCTTGTTGTTACATGCTACCAATCCCATATATATGCTGATCTCTTTTAGAATATCTTGCGATGTGGGACTAATCATAATCCAATCTACGCACCCACTCTAATACAATGCGAGCCACACCTAACAGATCTCCACCTTGGCGAGCATTTTCTCAATTCAACTTGAAGTTATACAGAGTCCTCAAACACTTGGATAAGGTCGCTAACACCTCCAGCAGTTTAGATTAGTTCGCTACCACCTCCAGCAGTTTGGCCAAGCTGTTTCACAAAGAGTTCTCTTTTCCACGGTTGGAGCAGACCGCGTTTTAACTTATAACTCCACCTTAATGAGAATCCCGAACTCAAACCACATATTGGAGCACACTTAGGTCAATGCTACATCATATTAGTCCCATCGAACCATCGGCTCTGATACCAAACTGATGTGCACCAACTCCAAAAGCGCAGCGGAATGCTATCCAATTAATTGCTAACCAATTAATTGCTAACCAATTAATTAGTCAAAGAATTTGTTATATGAAGAAAGAAAAGATTGCCGATGGAGATTGATTCAAGCAAGGAAAATTATGGAAACCAAGATCAACATTATCCATTTACATAGAAATCAAATCATGGATATTCGGAAAGGTTTCAAACATATCTGGAAATTAATTTTCTTCATCCCCAAGCATCCTTCATTTTCATGCCTATTTAAATGAAGGAAGTTCATCTTCATATTTGTGTGAGTGTGAGAGAGCATCCACCATTATCCTCTTCTTCAGTAAACCCTAATTTCTGCAGTCAATCAATTAGGGGTTTTGAGCGTAAACAAGTCTTTTGATAAATTGATTATTCAATTTGTAATTATAGGTTAGCCTCTCCACTACTGCCTATAATTTTGTAATTTCTCTCTTTTGTACTCTCTTTCTTCAGTGAAATAAAGAATAGTTGTTGGGTCCGTGGACGTAGGCAATCTAGCCGAACCACGTTAAATATGTGTGTTCTCTACTCTTCTGTTTCTCTTTCTTTGGTGATTATTTTTCATTGAATTGGCGGTTGATAATTAATCGACAAGCTAGATCCTTATTTTGATTGTTTCCGCGCTTCAGTATTCCGCTGCGTTTTTGGAGTTGGTGCAGATCAATTGAAATTTCCGCACAACAGTTTGGTATCAGAGCTAGCTGTCTTGTTCTAGATTAGTTGTCAATGGCAAATTCTTTTAATAGTGGCATGAAAAATTATGGCATCATCAAATATGTTAGAAAAGGAGTTTTTGGGACATGGAAGGTGAAGACTAATGACGGTGTTCTTCAGCAGAGATAAAAGTCAGAAGCACCTTGGAGGTAGAAGAGATATGCGTAGATCTCATTTCATGGGTCCTAGAAGGGGTGCTTGCTATTATTGTAAGAAGAAGGGACATTTCATACGGGATTGTCCAACTCTTAGAAAGAAGAGAGAGAAGAAGGAGAAAGCTTCAGTTTTGCCAGCAATTAGATCGGATGTGGATAGAAGTGATAGTAATACATCATTATTTTCAGCCAGTTTTTCACCTTTTCAGCATACAAGTTGGGTGATTGATTCTGGAGCCTCTTGTCATATGACGCCAGATAGGAGTTGTTTTGTCAGTTACAAGAAGATTGATGGTGAAGCAGTTCATATGGGGAATGACACATCTTGTCATGTTGTGGGCGTTGGAAGTGTGAGGTTTAGGATGCATGATGGTGTTGTTAGGACTATCACAGATGTTAGACATGTTCCGATGCTGTGTAGAAGTTTGTTATCAGTTGGAGCTTTGAGTAGACTTGGTATGAGGATAATAATAGATGGAGAGAATTTGAGAGTGGCGAAGGGTTCCTTGGTTGTGATGAAAGGGGTGCGAGTTAATGATATTTATGTGCTTCATGGAGAGACGGTCTTAGAAGAGTCGGTAGTTTCTACTGATTCTAGTATTTCAGATTCTACTCAGTTATGGCATCTTCGTTTAGGTCATGTTGATGAGGAGAGTCTTAAAGTATTAAAGAAGCGTGGGTTGATTGATGATGTTTGTCAGTTGAAGCCTAGCTCTTGTGGAGATTGTTCTTTTGGAAATAAGAAGCATGTCACATTTGATGTTGGAAGACCTAGAGCTACAGAGTTTCTAGAGTATGTCATTCTTATGTGTGGGGACCCATCCTAGTTGCATCTTTTGGTGGAGCCAGTTACTTCGTCTTATTTGTGGATGATTTCTCACGTAAGGTCTGGGTCTATTTCTTAAAGGCCAAAGACGAAATATTTGCCCAATTTTGTAAGTGGAAGACCTTGGTAGAGAAGCAGTCGAGGAAGCGTTTGAAGGTTCTCAAAGTTGGAAATAGTAGTGAATTTATGTCACAAGAATTCACTAACTATTGTGCGTCCAAGCATGTAATTAGAGATTTTTCTATTTCTATTGAGTCACATTGTTATGGAGTGGAGGAGAGCATGTGTCGGATATTGTGGGAGAGAGCTATGAGCTTGAGAACGACTGCTGGTCTAAAAGAGGGATTTTAGGCAGAAGCGATATCTATGGCAGTATTTCTCATCAACCGCACACCTTCTATTGCCATAGATATGAAGATCCCAGAAGAGATATGGAAAGGAGAGCATGTTGATTATTCATTCCTTAAAGTGTTTGATTGTTCAGCTTATTTAGAAGACGAGAGACACGATAAGTTGAAGCCTATAGAAAGCAAGCACGTTTTGTTAGGCTATAGAGAAGGAGTGAAGAGGTATAGGTTGTGGTGTAAAACAACTAGAAGAATTGTGACTAGCAGGCATGCGATATTTGATGAGAGGTCTTTGTTGAAGGTGGAGCCTCTATCAAGTGATGACATTGGGAGGACAGAAAATTGCCAAACACATTTGGAGTCATTAGATTGTTTCCATATTCGGAGAGATATTGGTATTTCCGATGATACCATGGTTGATGAGAAGAATACAGAGGTTCAGACTCTAGGTGGAGCTCACTTGCTGGAAAGGCCTTTTGGTTCAGTTGGCCCTATTTGTAAGCATATTGGTAGCGATGATTCTTCATCTTATGCTTTGAATGTTGTGGAGATTGTTGGTGAGTCTGCTGATGTTGACTTAGGAAAGTCTAGCAAAATTCTTGTCGAGGAGATTGGAGTAGATAATGTTGAGTATGTCCTCACTCAATTTGGAATGGAGAAGGTGAAGCGCGCTGTCAAATCTCCATTGGTCTCTCGAAGCTTAGTATCCACATGTTCGTCTCCAACATCGGATTTATCGAAGAATTTTGGTATTTGCTCGTATGCATTTTGTTTGTTGATGTGCATACTATCTTTCTTGTGCTTGGGAAAGATTTGGAAGCTCTTTTTGGGCAATATTGCCCAAAATAGTTCACATTGAGCTTGTTGATGTAGACCCAACAATTTGCTGAGATGTGGTGATGCAGAGAGATTGTTATATTTGAATCAAGGTGGAGTGTTGAATTTATGTGATTCAAATATTTTCCAAAGAAGACAAGAAAATAATTAATTGATTCATTCAATCAATTAATTAGGCTATATATGGAAAGATAAAGAGGAAGGATATGTGTGGTATCTTTTAGAGAAAGGAAACTAATTAATTGCTAACCAATTAATTAGTCAAAGAATTTGTTATATGAAGAAAGAAAAGATTGTCGATGGAGATTGATTCAAGCAAGGAAAATTATGGAAACCAAGATCAACATTATCCATTTACATAGAAATCAAATCATGGATATTCGGAAAGGTTTCAAACATATCTGGAAATTAATTTTCTTCATCCCCAAGCATCCTTCATTTTCATGCCTATTTAAATGAAGGAAGTTCATCTTCATATTTGTGTGAGTGTGAGAGAGCATCCACCATTATCCTCTTCTTCAGTAAACCCTAATTTCTGCAGTCAATCAATTAGGGGTTTTGAGCGTAAACAAGTCTTTGGATAAATTGATTATTCAATTTGTAATTATAGGTTAGCCTCTCCACTACTGCCTATAATTTTGTAATTTCTCTCTTTTGTACTCTCTTTCTTCAGTGAAATAAAGAATAGTTGTTGGGTCCGTGGACGTAGGCAATCTAGCCGAACCACGTTAAATATATGTGTTCTCTACTCTTCTGTTTCTCTTTCTTTGGTGATTATTTTTCATTGAATTGGCGGTTGATAATTAATCGACAAGCTAGATCCTTATTTTGATTGTTTCCGCGCTTCAGTATTCCGCTGTGTTTTTGGAGTTGGTGCAGATCAATTGAAATTTCCGCACAACAATCTACTCGTAAAATTGAAGATGTGGTGAAACAAATTTCAGTAGGAACCGATCAGACTAATGATTGCTGACAAATTTTACAGTCTACTTCTTCTAACTTTGCTTCAGAATGGAATAGTGTAAGAACAAATTTTCCTACTGTATGTTGGGGTAAGGTAGTGTGGCATCATACAGCTACGAAGAAATTTAGTCTAACAGCATATAAAGCATGCTTTGGGTGTTTACCAACTAAAGATCAATTACATAATTGGAGGATTTTAGATAACATGGTATGCGACCTATGCAATCAAGCAGAGGAAAATCATAATCATCTATTTTTTACATGTGTTTACGGTGCTTGTCTTTAGAATAATATGAGGCGTCGACTTCTGCTCCAACCAGCTTCTCAACCAAATGTGCTTAGCGAACTTGACTCCATTAGTAACCAGTTCAATTAGAGAAGCCTTCGTCAAGATCTTGCCTTTATAGCGGCCATCGCGACAATACATCATTTGTGGCTTGAGAGGAATAGACAAGCTTTCGAGGGAAAGAAATTAACTGCACATCAGCGGTTTAAACTCGTAGAGTTGGATGTGCGAGCTCAATTTAATGGAAGGTGTGGAAAGGCGAAGAAGGAAGACATGAGAGTAATTCGAAGCTGGAGCTTGATTTATGATCCTGGGTAGAGTTGCGACGCTTCTTCTTTTTTTAGGGATTCCACCGTTGTGTTATTTTTGGGCTTGGGTCGGGTTGTATTTATTTTGTAGCGATGGTGTATTTTGTTGTTTTTCGTTTTTTTTTATTTTGTGGATGAAAATGTATAAGGTTCCTCTTTCTTTTTTTCCTCGCTACACTGGCAAGGTTTTTGAAGGAGGTGGGTTTCTTAGAGTTCTTTTCGTTATTATTAAAAAAACCATTTTCATATATATATATATATATATATACATATATATACATACATACATATATATACACATATATATACATACATACATATATACATATATATACATATATACATATATATATATATATATCTCTGTGTGTGTGTGTGTGTGTATATGTATATTATTTATTATATTTAAATTATTATATTAGCCTAAAGAGTAATTAGATAAATATATAACAATATATATTTTAGACAAGCACCATTGTCCCACTGGTTAAGTGATTTGGCTTTGGTGTGAGAGGTCACAAGTTTGAAACTTGTGTAGCGTGATTCGAACGTTTATTGACATGTGATATGTTGTCCTAGTGGCATGTTGTATATAAAGTACAATTTCAAAAAAAAACAATATATATTTTATTAACTAATTTTTGACCCACTAATAATAATTAAAAACAATAATAAATTAACTAATATAACTATTATACTAATTTCTCCATAATAATAATTTATAACATTTAAAAATTATTTTTAGTTGAAAGATGGGAGTCGGGGTTGTGTGACTAACAGATATGAACTCAGTCATCAATAATATTTAAAAATTCAAATATTAAAGCCTGCACGGACTTTGCTGAAGTACGATATCTGATACAAGTTTAGTTGCTTGCAAATTATATAGATGAAATCCAATTTCTTATTTTTCAAAACAATAACAACCTTAAGCAACGATATATTATGCACATTTTCTCTTCGTCGTCACTATATCAACTAGATATCTAGAGCTCGGTTAACAGTCAAAAATCTAATTATATCCATAGTTAATTGCGAAGTCCAACATTAAAGTTCATGGTTTAGTTCACTAACAGTTATCGATTAACCGATTAGCTTTGGCCAAAGACTTTACGTTGACTACCAATTACAGTAATACTGGCCTTCTGTTCGAAGAAGATGAACCTTCTCTTGAATAGTTTTCACTTTAAGTAGTTCAATTTATATCCAACTATGGCCTTTATACGATGACATTATCAAGTGATTTACCATAATCAAAGTATAGTTTAAACACTTAAGATTCATAGTATTCTCAAGTCAAAATACTACAACACCTCATCACTTGAGTTCCTATATTTGACATCTAACCTACAGAAGATTCTTGGTGAGTCATTCTATAATCATTCCAACCAACTACACGTATGTAATCCCTTGGTATCCCCCAACGGTCATGATTAAATCACTATACTTCAAATGAAGAGCATTACATATACTAGTCTTAACAAATATATCGATATCTCGTTCCGACACATCTTGACTAGGAACATTCGAGGATAAGCATTTATTTCATTCAATTCAATATGCATGCTTAAAAACATATTTATAACTGCAATCGATTGAATAGTTTTCCTAAGGATATTCTACTTGTATATATTTAATGTATGTAGAACGTTAATTATATCACAATATAAGAATGTATACAGTAGAAAATAAAACTAAAAGCTTACTTTATTTTGAACAAAATTTGCTATAAGAGTTATGTTATATAATCAAATTTCATAATTAGCCCTAGGGCACGTCCTTAACTCTATCAGTAAGAAAGTTCCTTAATTCAAGTAACTAAATCCTTAGTTAAGCATCCTTTTCTAAACACACATCTAATTAAACTTTTCAATAGTTTATCTTATGTGTTGGTTAATTATTCATAAATAATACAATGTAGGCACAAATGCCATTATTGGATCGGTTACATTACAATAGGGGCAAAAGGGAAAATTTTGAAAAAAGTTCCTTTTATTAATTTTGTGCTAGGTATTAGTTTTATATTATCATGAATAATATAGTCACATTAAATCATACTTAATGTATTTTCAGTAAAAGAAAGTTTGCATTTTGAAATTAATTTTATTTTAATTTAAATTTGATATTTTATTTGATGAATTTTATTTCACTCTAGTTTTAAAAATAAAATCAGTTTAATTTATTTTATCGTTATACACGCACACATATACACACACACTATTCATGATTACATGTACTATATTTTTAGTGTGATATAGTATACAAATAAAATATATTCTAATACAAATAATTCTTAAAGTAAATAACATGAAGTGCATATTTGATCATTAATATTTATGACCACATCATATGTATGAATATAATTTATATTGTGCCGCATAGTTATATATATATATATATATATATATATATTCGCCCCTCTATATGGTCGAAAATATTAATTTTTTTACAAAGCTCGTGGCTTTTAAAAAAAATACCTATTTTACATATAATGTTTATGTAAATGTAACATATATGCACACACATAATAAGTGCTATATTAATATATATTTTTCGAAAATGGGTCCAATCTTCTCATTAAAAACCTATTCTGAAACCATTGCGGTTCGGTTCAGGAAGAAAAGAGTACGAGATTTTATTGCTTATCAAAAAACTATATATAGTTCAATACAGAGCAATATATAATACAATATGATAGCCCAAAAAATTAAATAAGATTAAAAACAGGCTGCATATACTAAATATGAAACCCGACCCATTTTCAATTAAGCAAAGATGAACTAGTTTCCCAAATTGAATCACCACTATAACCAAAAATTAAACTACTTCCTTACTTCCCTCCACAATCACTCCTCCACACACTTTCTCATCCATCTATAGTTTAGAAATAAATCCCCCCTTTGAAATGAAGAGCAAAGATTGACGAATCAGCCAGCAACAATTAGCTCAACACGTAAGCACGCCAACATATCACAATTATAGCTCAAGTCTATTGTCTTCCAAATCTCCATGACTATTTTCCATAAGAATCCCATTTTGTTTGACGTTCTCAAAAATCCATAGATTACTACATATATATATCGTATGTGGGTGCACACACGCGCGTGCATGGTTTAAAGATTAGGTTCAGTCATGTATATAAAAAATATGTTATTGTGAATATATATATATATATATATAAAGCGAAAACAATTAATTTTGGTCGGAAAAAACCCAATTTTTAATATTAAAAACTTTATTACTATTTTTCAAAAAAAAATGGATTTTTTATTATTACGGTAAAAGAACACTTTAAAGGACTTGCCTCCTTAAAATAGCATACCGAAGTAGTAAGGAAAAAGAGCATGACGACCTTTATTTATATCATGGTTCGAGACTCGGTTTCGGTCATTTGAAATTTTGTTGATTTCGAACGATTTTGGAAATTTCGCTTGTTTCGGTTTTTGCCTCGGTTTTGGTCCTAATATTGGATTTATGTATTTATAATGAAAAAATGACGATAAATGATGCAATTTCATATAAAAATATAGTATACAATAAAATAATAATGATACACACAATACTACTACATCCAGAAACTATTTCTCGAAGTTACATATGGATTGTTTTCGTAATTTTCTTCGTTATCTTGTGTTATATAATATGATAGATACCCATATTGCATTTGTCATGTACCCATAAATGTCGCCATCATTTTGTGTTGCATATGTAGCTTGGCTATTTTGATCACTCGAGATATCACTATATGTTTCGTTTGTTCCATAATATGAGTTACCACCTGTATAGTCAGAGGTAGAATGCCTATAGGTTGGTGGATCATTTAAAGTATATGGATTATGCTCATAATCATGTTGATGTTCGCATTCAACATTTAAATTACTATCTCTTCGGTTAGGATTGCCGCTTGCACCCCTTCTTCTTGAATATATTTGAGTTGACCTATATAATTCACCACCATCACTAGAACTAATACCATAATTACGAGTTAAACCCACACCACTTCCACCAGCATTACCATGATCATCATTTGACAAGCTGCTACTATTTGCATTGCTTTGACTTCTTATTGCTCGTGCAAGTATACCATCAACAGCAGCGACTACATCATTCAGTGTATTGGTCATCCAAGGGTCGTCGTCCAACAAGGGTTGTTCAACTTCAGTAGTCCATTCTGCTAATGGATCCTTTTCATGAAATATAGAGTCCAGATCTATCAACTGATTTTCAATATCGCGACGTCTTGAATGTTTTGCTCTTAATCTCATGTTGTAATACACATATACCAATTTTTTTAGATTTTTCATTTTTATTCTATTGCGTAATTTTGTATGGATCATTGAAAATGTAGTCCAGCTTCTTTCGCAATTTGAAGATGAAACTGTTTGGTTTAAAATATGCATTGCTAAACGTGTTAAATTTGGAGCATCCTCTCTTCCAATTATTGACCACCATTGAGCGGGAAAACATGTCTTTACAGCTGCATATGCTTTTGCAGAACCAAATGCACTAATTTTCATTCTATATCTTTCTACCTATTGATGTTAAGTTAAATATTTAATATGTCTTAAACGTTAAATGTTTGACGTATCTATTGTAATGCTAGTTTTACCTCTTTTCCATTTCAATCTGTGTTGCAATATCTGACACCATTCTTTCAACGATGTTGTTAAATCCATTTAATACTTCTCCATCGTTTGTTGCATTCCCATATTGAATGATGGAATTAAGAAAATAACCAATATGGAAAAGATTTAAAATATTATTGAAATGTTATATATTTCACTATTTGTATAATGATAAGATAAAACAAATTACCTGCCACGTGAAATTGTCTTTTCCATCTTTTGTCTATTATATCCCACCATTTTTGGCATTACCTTCCACCAACATTTTTTCTAATCGATTCTTTTGCTCGATCCATCGCGACATAAAGATATCCCATATCTGCTTTATCATCACTGACTACCATTCGTAAAACTTTCAACAGTGGCTCAAAAACAAGGATGATGCACTACAAGAAAAACTATTTTTAGTTGCATTAATTGGTGGCGTTTTAAATTTTGTGCAACTGTTGGTAATTTTACAATATAAAAATAAACAAAGAAACGCGGCTAATTCTCCCGCCAGTAATTCGTGGAATTTTTTGCTAAAGTTTTTTGTGGTCGCTCAAATTTCCTTTACCACTTTTTCTTCTTCTCAAACTACTCCACTTAAAAAAAATATTCGTCTCTTCCAATTTACTCCACAAGCCCTAATTTTCCTAATTCAAAAACTGCGACCGAACTAAAATAAAGAAAACACGATTTTAAAAGCAGAATTCCAAATTTCGCCGAAGAAATGGAGGCTTAGGATTGATGCGTATCAAATTGAATGCGGAGATATTCTGTAAGAATTAGTTAGGATTGACAAATAGGCTGGAGGGATTATCAAATTGGAAGGAAATTCAACCACCATTCAAGGTAAAACATTTACTTTCTAATCTAATACGATTATTTTTTCCAATAGTAGGATATATTTTATGATCCTGGGCAATTTAACATGTTTAGTATAATATGATGTACAATCATATCAGATAAAACTGGAACTTCCGGAAGTGATATTGATTAAGAAAAGTTATGAGGAAAAGAGGCAGAGGAAGAAAGGAAAGCCAAGGAAATGGAAGCTTAGGAGGTTGAATATGGAGGCTAAAGGGAGAATTAATGAGGAAAAAAGGGATGATGAGTATGAGTTGTTCTTAAGGGATTTGGAGGAGATTCCAAAATCAAGGTTTAATTTATCATTGTATAAGAATGATGAGTAAGAACAATTTGAAAATGCATCCAGTGTTGGTGGAGATGATTTTCATGATGTCCGAATTGATGAGATGCTTGCTGATCTTGACCTCAGCGAATCAGAGAATGATGATGGTGACTCTTTTAGCGTGCTGGAGTTGGATTGATATTTATATCCCAAGGTTTGCACTATTCAGTACCATTCCAACTATCTCTATAGGTTTGAAACTATTCTTATATATGCTTTTTTGGTCATAGTTTTCCATTGTTGTGTTTTTGATACAGTTAAATATTATAGATGCTATTTGCAGCATTCACTACCACCTTGATGCATTAACAAGTGCGTATGTAGCATAGAGACTCCTACCAGTTTGTACCTACAAATCATGAATATTTATAGACAGTATGCATTATACAGCATAAGCATACTAATTAAAGT
Source organism: Allium fistulosum (assembly GCA_030737815.1). Taxonomy (NCBI): domain Eukaryota; kingdom Viridiplantae; phylum Streptophyta; class Magnoliopsida; order Asparagales; family Amaryllidaceae; genus Allium; species Allium fistulosum. The sequence goes on from CM060902.1 coordinate 1,196,255,626, forward strand.
AGATGTTTGTATTCGATAAATTGAAGTTTCACACTTTCTCTAACTTCAAATATGTGTGTGCACACCAATGCCATAAACTCCAAATCATTCATAGGATATTTTCCCTTACCCCTAAGATTCATCATCAATATTCTTTTGCATTTATAATAGGTTTTATTTATAATTTTTGATGATGTGGAAGGAGAAATTGCACATCAAGAATAGGAACTCTTTGGTAATTTAGCTTGATTCAAAAAGTTATACATTTTTGTTTTATGATGAAGCCTAGTTGAGATTTTTTAATGAAAAATTATGGCATATGCATAATCCATGTTAAGACTTTTTGATGCATGAGCATTTATTTTTTTCAGTTCAAATTACGAAAATTATTATTCTTTTAATGCAACATATAACTTGAAATACATATTCTAGATTTAGGAAATAATGTTGTGTGTTATAGTAACCCAAAGAAAAGAACAACATGTTTGAATCCTATTTAGAAAAATAAGAAAAATAAATTGTTGATTAATACATTCAATTTAAGTTGTGTTCTGTTAATTATTGAAGTTTGAGTTTTTTGTTGCTGACTGTTCTATTAGATATTTAGTTTTTTCCCTACTTTTGGATTATAGAAACTAAGTACTGCTCTAATTCACTACGTACAAATCTTTTTCAAAGTAGTCCAATAAGAACACTAACATAAACAAAATCAAGATTCTAGGCTTCTTTGGAATTTTGTGTTTTTTCCCACACATAGAAGTTACTTCTATTATTTTGTGTGACTTCTTTGTTAACTACACCTTACCATACCAGTACAGTCAGTATGATACATATTTAATCAATTTTTTTCACAAATATCATGTATTTGATATGTATTTCCATTGTACTCAAAATATAGGCAACTAGGTATCACAATCATGCATATTATAAATGCAGAGTCATTGCATTTTAATGCATGGTGGTAATAGTGGAGTTATGTACTTTCTTCCAATATAAATGCGATAGGTTTCTTTCAGTTATTAATAATAACTTTTTTTTTCTATACAGTACAAGGTAAACTAGGATATGGCAACAAGAAACAGGTTTATTAATCTCCTGCAACATCAAAGTTCTTTTTATGAATGATTAGTAGTTCATTTTGTAGCATTGCAATTACTGTAATACCTGCTTCTTGAGACACATTATTTATCCATTTGAATTTGCAGGGATTTGCTCATGCTTGGTAACAAACTGAAAAGAAATCCAGTTGATAAGATAACCAATATTGGATCTACCTTTCACTTGGCATAAGTGAACACATTCAAAGGTTAGTCGATTAATTCATTTAAATACATCATTTACTCAGCTCATCCAAGATATATTATGATATTATAAGATATTTCTAGGGAAACATGAGGCAGAACGACATCTAGGACGGTTATTCATTGGGTTGAATTTACAAGTTTGCTATATATTCTTCATTGTGTCATCAACAAAGATAAAATTTATTAAGCCATTATTTAGTGGAGTAGGCCATGCAAATACAGTTAGCATATATTTATGTGTCTGTATCTTCCATTTGTCTTTTAATTGATTGTTTCCTAATTTGTTTGATTTTTTTCCCTAATTTATATAATTCTAAAATTTCTTCAGGTCTGTTGGCATAGATTAAGTTTTCTTTATTTGGCATGATTCAGAGAAAAAGTCCTATACTTATCACAAGTCACAATAGCATGAACCCATAAGAATTTGATTTTAATAAGTTATCGCAGTTTGGAACAGTTAGCATGAGATTGTTGATATGTAAAGCTGTATACCTTGGAGTAGATTAAAAATGGAACCTTTAATTGATTTTCTCACCAATTTTTAACAAATATTTGATGCAGTTAGGTTGATTGTGTTTTCTTAACCTATTTTGTACATTAAATTTAAACCTATTTGTTAAAAATATATTTCTATCCATGTTAGTTTTTTTCATATGAACTTACTACAGATGGAGATAGTAATTGTTTCTTTTGCTGCCTAAACTTTTATGCGTACTTATATTCTAAGTTGGATATTGTTCTTCCTACATTAGTTGAATTTTGAATTGATTGTATAAAGAATGATTACAAACTTCTGGAGAAACGGGTCGGGTAAATCTTTTTATATATGTTAATTTTTTTTGCAACTTATAGTATTACTTTTAGAAGAGATAGGTTGCTTCCTACATGAAGTTATTTTTATGTTAATTTTTGAGAATTGTATTCAATGCATGGTTTCTAACTAAGAGAATTGAAAAGGCATGGTGGCAACATGTAGATAACAGAATCCATGTAGGCAAGTTAGCATGAATAAATATTCGAATGTCATAATAATTGTGCTTCGTATGCAATAACTTGTAGAAAGGCTACCGAATGATGGAGTGTTGTGAAGGGATGATGCTGAAAGGTGGACAACTGCTGAATAATGGAGTCCTATTGAGACTGCTGAAGAAATGCAACAGAGAACTGGGAAATGAGGGTCAATGCACATTGCATCCAGGCCGAACAGGAACATTTGTGACTTGTGACTGAAAAGAGAAATGCAACAGACTGCGTTGGAGGATCCAGGTTGTAACGGTGGTTGGAGATACAATAGCCAACGCGTCTAAAAACTGAAACATGTATCGGGTGTGGAAACTGAAATAGAAATTGGGAAAGAGAGGCTTGTTGAATCTGAAATGTGTCCAGCGAAAGAACGTGGACCTAACCAAAACTCAACCAGGTTGCTTTTGCCACATATTTTAATCATAATTATCTAATCTATTTTTACTTGCAATTAATAATTTAATTATCTACAACCAAACAACAAAACAAGGACCACCTCATAATTTCTAAATATGAATAATGTTATGTTTGTTTCTTTCAGTATGCATACAGTTATATGGAAAAAATAGTATTCATCAGTATTATCATCTTCTCACATACTTTAGAGTTATTTTTTTTGTAATTTTATTTTGTGGAATTGTGAACCAAGTAAATTAAAAAATCAAATGTGATTAACATCAGTGTCCTTGTCTTCATCAAAAAAAATTGAATAGTACCCGACCTTACATTAATCAAATGTATGGACAGAGTCTACCCTGTGCACCTTGATTCATTTACAACAAAATTATTTCGGTCTATCTATTAATTCAACATAGTGCCGACAACCTTGTAATACGCCAATCTTTGTACATAGCGCCGACAACATGTAATAGGATGGTTGATGGACTGAGATCTAACATATTTCAATTTTTTTGTAAAAAATATCCTAATCTTTTTAATCATCAACATTTTGTAATCTGGAAGAAAATATTAACTGTTTATATTTAATAAAGTTTGGAATATGGTTAATGCTTACCTTTATGAAATATTTTGAATGAGTGATAAAAATGATTGATGCTTACATTGATTCTCTCTTTTGAATGGTTGTTGGGCAAATGAACGGTTAATTGAAGGTCTATTAGCATGCATAGATCCTTTATTTGGCATATATTTATGGTATGCTGTTTTCATGTTAGCATTTATATGTTTGCAGGCTTTTAAAGTGCATTCAGAAGGCTAATCTCCCATTGCTCTTAATGATACCCAAGTTAGTATAAGCAACAGGAATTAATATGCTTGATTATGATACTATATGAAGCTCATTGTTTATATCTTTTCTTCTTCTTTTGCAGTTTTGATTTATGTTGTTGTCTCTTGAATTAGGTGCTCATATTTTTGATGAGATGACTTCTCATGAAGATGAATTGGACTGATAAACGCAGTAGTGCAAATACATATTTAGGTAACAAGAAGACAGAATTTGTTGTTGTCTGTTTTCTATTCTTTATTATGTCTACATGAGAGTATACTATATTCTCTTTGTTATAGCTTTTTAAATATTTGGCCAAAAAATTAATTTTGTTAGAGTTTGAGCTTTACTTTTTAAGTACTATGATCTACTTCTACTTATTTTATTTTGGAATAAGATTATAATTTTTAGGTTTCTCATTTTTTTCATCAGTGATTATTTTTCTTGTTGCTAATAGATTTATAATGTGCAACTGAAAATCCTTGGTTTTATACTCATGTAGTTAGGATGTCAGGTAGGATCAATGTTACTGAGATTTAGTTTTAACGCCCAATCTGTACCAGCTCCGCAAATCCATCGCGGTGCTTCTTTCACTGAGCTACATCTCCACTATCTTTGTTACAGCAGGTCCGCACTTCGAGCTGCAACAACTTCACTGTCCAAGCAGTAGCTGGTCTATGTTTAAGCTACATCTAGTCCATGCTCCAAGCTGCAGCAGCTTTACTCGCTACTGTTGCTTGAGATATAGTAGTTCTATATGCTGCTACTTCTGTTTACACTATATAGGTATGTATGCTGCTGCTCGAGATGTAATAGCTCTACACTCCACTTAGTTTACAATTAATAATTATCTAAATCCAAATAGGTCGCTATATTTCCTTGTTGTCATATTTTCTCTTTTTTCAGCGTAATATCGACGAGTCTAGTTCATTGGTTAAATTTTCTTGACATCACGCCGTTTCTACAAAATTAATGCAAGTATACAGTTAACTTTAATGTTTGTGTTCAAGAGAATAGTATTCTATAGTTGTTTCATATGAGATGCTTAGCTTATTATGTCAATATTGTACTTGAAAGTAAAAAACTATTTGTTGAACTGTATGGTTATTGCCTCAAGAACACCATATAGTAAATATGTAGCTTAATAATCAAGCTCTCTTTATTGGATTGTCATCTTAAGATGTATCCTTACCCACTATTGTGGCTTCATTTTTAACGATGCCAGAAATGAAGATTTCGACTGTGCAGGTGTGTCCGTCGTAAGGAGAAATATTCGGCCAAATGGATTGCAGTTGCCATAGTTCTCCAATGTGCCTTCTCTAGCCTATGATATCAAAAGCAAGTCTCTTTTTCTTGGTTTTAATTTTATTTTTAGACAAGTAAGAAGAAGTTGAAGTATAGGCTTATGGCTGTGTTAACTCTATACATATGCACAGGCAGAGGTATCGCAAGAACAGTGGTACCAGGCTTCTCGGAGTTGTTCTCGTCATTCCAGCAACAATCAGAACTAGAGTAAGAGAAGTAGAGAAGGGGAGATTCACACCACCAAATTCATCTCATAGGAGAAGGTGATGTGATTTCATTCTCAATTGGAGTTGCACATTGGTGCCAAAATGATGGGGATTCTCATGGAGCAGGTGGCATAGCCCTTATGCTTTGCAAAGCCGCTCAGGTATATATGTTATGTTAGTATAAGAATACTAATTATAGCCCTTATGCTTTGCAAAGCCGCTCAGGTATATATGTTCGCATAACTAAAAGTATTATGAATTTAGGTGCTTGCATTGTCATTTTTTCCTTGCTCAGGTTGTTGGATTCACCATTCTATCGAAGGAGGGTTCGTAAGTGTGCAAAATTGATTCCTACTATTTAAGCTCAAGAAAGGACTTTATTTCATTTTTTTATAACTTTGATAATTTATATGACATCATTTATAGTAGGATATACTTGTATAATGTTGTAGATGTTTGATCTCATATTTGAAGTCCTACGAGTTAACATAATTGTTTGACTATCTGTTGTGCTTTCACTTGTGTAGGCATCAGACTTTTGAAGAGAGCAAATTTGGACTTGATGATGCTAGCTTTCACTTGTGTATGCATCAAAGAATTATGGGTAATCAAACGTTTTGTTAGCACTAGTTAGATATAACATTTATTAGTACCCGATGTGTAAATTTGTATACAAATGGTTATTGTATATGAGTTAGGTCATTTTGTCGAAAAACTATTGTATTGAAATGGTTATGGATATTTTATTTGATTATATGGTTAATGTGTTTTTTAACTTATTTGAATATGATGATTATGTGAGTGATTGTTGATTGATATAATAGAACCAAAATAGACCATTAATAGGAAATGATAGCATGAAAAAATGGTGTAAAATAATAAAAAACTTTTAGTAGCGTTTCAAAAACGCTACCGAAATATATATAGTGGCGTTGAGTAAATGCAACCGTAAAACAGGGGTAAAGTTGAAAATTCTATTAGTAGCGCCAAAAAAATCTTTTGGTGGCGTTTTTTAAACGCTACAAAAAGATTTATGGTGGCGTTTGAAAAACGCTGCCAAAAATGCATTTATAGTGGCATTAAAATAAATGCAACAAAAAATCATGGATTTTTAGTCGCATGTTTTCTCGCGGCATTTATCAAAACGCCACCAAAAGTTTTTGTAGCGTTTTTTGAGCGCCACAAAAAATAAAATTTCTTGTAGTGATGGACTGGCACCAGTCCAAAAAGCGTTGTTGTAAATCAATGTAGAGACAATATTTGCTGTTCTTTTGTCTTTAGTATTGAATCTAGGAACTCTTGATGTCCACTCTCTTGAAGCAATCATCCTTCTCAGGTCATCTATATATTTATGAATAGAGTCTAGTGCGATGAAATGGGTTGCAAACCATGTCACTGCCGGTCTAATCAATTCTTTATTGTTGGTCTCTTTTTTTATGATGGAAAAGTAACCAACCGTGATTGTATATAAATGTTTAACTGAAAATTTGTGATAACAGTTGTTACCTCTGGCTCTTTGGAAATATCTTCTAAAATAAATCAATGCGGTGTGCCTCACATGATGTCCAATATAAATGCCTTCTTTTCTGCATCAATAATTGGCCGGCAGCTTTGTAGTTTGCTCCGTTATTTGTAACAACCTGCACTATCCTATTTTCACCGATTGTTTCAACGACATCATCCATTAATCCACAAATATATTCTCCACTTTGAAATTCATTCGTGGCATCAATGGATTTAATAAATATTGTTCCGTGGGTAGAGTACATGAGAAAATTTATTATTTTTCGTCGATTTTGTGTACTCCAACCATCACACATTAATGTGCAACCATATTAATCCCAGAAATTGTGCAATGTTTTAATATATTGTCCAACTTCTTTTATTTCCATTTCAAGGTACGAGTGTGATATTTCATATGCAGTTGGTGGATCAATTCCACGACCGCATTCTGCAGTCGCGTCAACCATTGTTGTATAATACGGACTATTAACAACGTTATGTGGAATATGGTTGAAAAAAAAAACTTAGAAATTGCTCGACCTATATGTTTTTTGGCATCTTTAATACCTTTTATTACAGATTTAATAGAAGGTTGAGTTCTACCTCCTCGTTTTTGCATATATGAGTCGATTCGTCCAGCAGCATGAGTGTCAAAATCGCCATCTAGTCTGGTAGATTTTCCAATAGTATGAGATCTGTGCAATGTTTGACTTGAACCACCACCCGATCATCCAACGGTATGAGATCTACGTAGCTCTTCGTCTCTAAATGCATCTCTGCTTTGCCGCATGACACGTTGAAGTTCATCATCATCTTCATTTTCATTATCCGATAATTACTGTGGTATGCTCATTAATTCCTCTTGTAAGCGTTGCTTGTCTAGTTTTCCTTTGTTTCGTTCATTTCTCTTTTGAATGATATGTGATCGTACAAGTAGTTTAACTTCTGTAGGGACAATTAAACATACTGATGCATCGCCGCCCACTCCTGCCAAATGTTCTTTCAAACGTGTCACACCACCGACATTAATTATTTATTGCAAAAGTTACATTCTGTTTTCCGAAGATTGCCATCGATTGCAGTGCCGTAATTCCAACCAATTTCAATTGGATTTGCCATAATCTACCTGAATTATAATTAAATAAAAGTTAGTAAACAGATTAATAGTACAAATCAAACCAAAAATAAAATAAAAAGGAATAAAAAACATTCATCGAAGTCATCAAAGTTCAATATTCAAGTCCAATATTTTGATATTCAAGTCCAACATATTCACGTTCATGTTCAATGTTCATGTTCGATATTCAATCCCAACATATTCGTGTTCATGTTCAATATTCTAAGTCCAACATATTCACATTCATGTTCAACATTGTAAGTCCAACATATGCAAGTCCAACAAATTCACATTAATATTCTAAGTCCAACATATGCAAGTCAATATTCAGGTCAGTTCAAATGTTCAGTATATTCAAGTCAGACCATATATGCAACATTCCCGTTAAGCATGCTAAAAAGTGCATGTGAGCTTATGTTCATTTATCCAGATAGCTTATATATGAAAGCAAAATGAAGTGGCTTATACATTTAAGAAAGTTTTTAATTTACACAAGTGCATGCGTACAAAAATGAAATGGCAGACAAATTTCTTTTGAGCATGTAGATATACGGATACGTGGCATAGTAGCGATTCCCGTATTAAAAAATTAAAACAAACCCTCACCCATATTTAGCCCAAAACCCGTGTGCAACCAATATCCATCGTTACTCATTTCCCTTATTCAAACAAGGGCGAACAACAGCGAACAACAGACAATGGAGAAAAAAAAAGAATGGTCGATGAAAACGAGGGCGGAACAGGAAAAAAAATCACCTGCGCGTAGAATTGGAGATCTTAGAATCGAAGCCGAATTCGAAGTTGAAGTGGAATTGCTCTGTGAAGCTCGCCTCGAATTTGCTTTGTGGTATCAAAATCGCTCGAATTGGGAAGGTGAAGATCGATTCTGGTAATTTAGTGTTTTTGAATGATGAATTTATACACAGAATTTTGATTCTCTTCTTACTATTCAATCACGTTTAGTAAACTAGGGTTTTTTGCTTTTTAGCTACCTTTTTTATTATTTGATTCCTCGTGTTTTTTGTTGTCGGTGTTCTCCTTTGCTATCAATTATGCAAATCCGAATTTTTTTTCTATGCTGGTTTGAACGGGATGGGATTTTGCTCTAATCCCATCCCGCCACCGGTCGGAACCAGTACGAGATCGTAGGAATTTCGTGGTTTTGGCCGGATCCTCAAACCATGATTTATATAAAGTATGGCATTAGGTACCTTTACATACAAAAGTAAATCAAATAAAAACACTCTTCACTTCACTACATTAATCTTTATCAAGTCCAACCCATATAACAAAGATAAGTATCACAAGTCCAATCACACCATTTCAACTACGCCGCCATAAGAAAACCCTAACGAGGGTCAACAAGCTCCACTTCCCATCTCCTTAAAACTTCACATTCCTCCCTTGTCTCCCGTTGGAAATTATTCCCTCTTTTTGTTTGTAGACGAACATCAATGGTTATTAGCTTCTCTCACTAATACATCAATACTGATTTAGATTCAAAAACCTTTTTATTTCTTTTGGCCCAACCTTTATTAATAAATAAATATAAATATATATAATATTAGAATATGTGCGTGTAATGCTAGCCAAAAGTTTATTTAATTTAAATTATTTTAAGTTAAGGCAGAACATGATTAATATATGCATGTGTGTGTGTGTTTGTAGTTCGAAATAAAATTACGAAGGTTTACCTCTAAATTCAACTAATTGTCGACACATCGAATTATTAGCCTTTCCTCTAGAAAGTTCTGTCTTCCTTCCAATTTGGTTTGTGAACCCCAGCTATAGGCTCCAACTTGTTGTCGGTATGGTTTAGTGGTTTGAGTTTGGTTGTGTATTTAAAATAAGAAAGGGAGGCGGTATTTATACTCACTAGATATTCAAAATATCCCCTCTTTTTTCTCCAATCTTTTATTCCAGATCTCATCTAATCAAAAGAAATATTCAAGCCCTCGTTCCTTGGGTCTATGACCTCCCTCTTATGGAAATTTTTTGTGATGTTGGGCTTAATTAGTATCAAATATATTAATTAAATATATTTTTGGCCCATATATTCAGTACTAGAAAAGGCTGAAATACCAACAGTAGCCGGCGATGGCTTCCGACGGTCTATTTCCGACAGCTTCCGACGGCTTCCGACGATCCGTCGAAAACCGTCGGAAATTCGCGAATTTCAAGCCTCAGCCGAGACCTTTCTTCCTCATTCAATCAGTACGAAAAAAAACGAACCCCCAAAATTCCAATTTCTTGCTTCCAATCCCCAAATTCAAGTTTCTGGATCCTTCACGGCTTCCTAATCACACTATATTGCTTTTAATCTCAGGTATAATATCTTATTTTCGCAAAAAAAAACTAATTTTTACCCTAGATCTAGATTTGCATAAGTTGATAAATTAGGGCTAATTAGTGATTCTAATTGTTTCTAATAGCCTAATAATGGTTTATAGTATCACATGGTATACCTATTTCATTTGTAAGCGTGAAATTGTAAAGAGTGGGTATAATTTGTGATTTTATGTGTATGTGTAAACCATTATATATGTGTTGTTTCTACTATTGTCTTGTGTTAATTGGAATAAACCATATAACTTGAAAATAAGTTACTTATCGGAAAAAAAAATACATTCTACTTCAGTCGGAGTTAGAATCATCCATGTTCATTACTTTAAAACATCTTGACTTGTATAAAAATGAATGCATGAGTCTCAGAAGTTGACTGCATTGGAAAATGACAACAATATTGAAGCAACATTATTTGATAAAATACACGGAATAATGTGGTAAATTAATAATTTTTTGAAATATATAAAATTAGTAAATTTTCAACTGTTTACAAACAATAATATATTACATAATAATTAAGAAGACAAACTATAAAACTTCCGCTTTTTGTATAAACTACTTTTTTATTACGTCCCTTAGAGAGTTTTTGGCCCCGTCCGACAAGTGTAGTACATGATCATTATATAAATATTCGTTTTTGTCACAAAACGGACATTTGTACTCATCTGGTACAATACTTGTTGGATTTGTCCCTGTATTGAACAAGTTATAAACATAGCAAACAATTACATTTCGTACATTATTTCGTTTTAAACGGTTCACAAAATTTCGCCGTTACTTTTCTATTTTGTTTTTTGTGTACACGCATTTGTGTACAATGCAAAAAACAAAGGGGAAGTGCTACCGAAATTTTGTTGAATCGTTTAAAACGAAATAATGTACGAAATGTAAGTGTTTACTGTGTTTGTAATGGGAAGTAGGATGACCGACCAGCAAAAAAGAAAACCATAAACCAACATTTCAATATTGTATTCTTAAGTGAGTAAAATTGACGCGTATAAGTTTATGTATCAATACATTAAAAAATAAAATGTCAATTCGTAAAATGGCCAATATTTATTTTTGAATTTGTGACATATTTTTTTAAATGAGAAAAATGATCGATTATTTTGTTGATCGGAGGAGATGGATGTATCAAAGAAGGGGATTGAGATGCTCAATAAAGGAAGATTTTTATAATGGTATAAACGTATTTGTTGAATTTTCTTTAAGTAATAACAGAAACGATGTAGAAATTTGTTGTCCGTGTAATAGGTGTAAACATTTGAAATATTTGTTACCCGATATTGTGAAAGTTCATTTGTGCAAAAACGGTTTGGTGCCGGAGTATTATGTTTGGGATCGTCATGGAGAAGTTGTAGCACATACTTCTGTAGAGTTTGAATTAGAGATTGCTGGTAATGAAATTGTTATGACAAACCATATAGAAAATATGGTTGAAGATGCAGTACGATCAATGTTCCCTACGGTTGAAGTTGATGACGACGATGTAAATGTTGAGGAACCAAATATTGAAACAAAATTTTTTTTATGATTTATTGGATGCTGCTAAGAAACCTCTTTGGGTTGTTGTAAAAGTGGCATTCAATTATCAGTAACAACAGAATACATTGCGATGAAGTCAAGATACAACATCACCGAAGCCGGATTTACAGCTGTGGTACAAGCTGCAAAACGATATATGTCGTCCGATAATTTAATGTGTGAAAATCACTATGAAGTTAAAAAACTTATGTCGACTTTTAGTTTACCTTATCAAAAAATAGAGTGTTATCCCGCCTTTTGATCAAGGCCGGGATATCAACAAATAGGTTAAAAAGGATGGAAACCATTATTAGAGATCGATTGGAAACAAGGCTATGATCGATATCGTCAAAATTTGACCGAGCTCAAATCAAGGCGGGATCGATTGGGGATGATGAATAGGGATAGGAAAGGCTACAGTTCAAATTTCAAGTCAATCGGAGTTCATATGCTCAAGATATGATCGATGCAAATCAGGCAATTTGTATCCATCAGATCACCTTCTTCGTATCGGTTTCTTTCGAATCGATCAAGGAAAACTAACACTATTCGTATCCATCGAGCATGCCCATTTCGTATCGGTCCAAGCTCATCCTACTTCACATCCCTCATCACCAGCTAATTCGCATCTATGGGAAATTGTCACTTCGTATCGATCATTCCATGCACTTCGTATCGATCCCCCAATTAACGAATTTCGTATCGATGATCCATTGATCGATACGAAGAACACATAATGGATCGATACGAACGTCATTCCTTTTCAATCAATACGAAGAGGCTGTTGAATCATCGATACGAAATAAGCAAGCAAGGATTGATACGAATAGGATAGCAGGTGCGTGTTGATCGATACGAAGGGGGATTGATGGATGGATACGAAAAGGCCATCGAACCATCGATGTGAAATAAGCATTTCAGATCGATACGAAGGGAATGTGTTGGAGTAAAGAAGTCAACTCGGCATCAAAAATGGATCTACCCTGGATTTCTGAACCACGTCATCGGTGCGAATGGGATGGAGACGAATTCATGGAACGCTTCAGCCTTCATACCAACAACAACTTGGATCGATCATAACTCTCAATCTACAAGTCCTAATGCTATGAAATTTTCACAAGAGCTTACGTACAACCTAAAAAATATTCATGCTCAATTTCGACTCGATTGGGCCAAATCATGATCGATACGAAATTCGTTCGTATCGATCACGAACCGAGTGCAAACCACATGGGATCGATCGTGTGGGCCCACCCACGTGCCAGAAGAGGTCTCCCGAGATCTGAGCAAGATATTTGCAGCCTACGCTTATAAATAGCCGCCCAGAACCTACAGAAAAAGAGACTGGGGACTCTTCGACGTCCAGACTCTGCCGAAATCATTGCAGCATTCGAAAATCACTATTGTATTCGAAATTTACCGTTGTAATCCGCTGTAACCATCAACCAAAAGTTAATAAAGATCAAATTCTTCAAAGTGGACGTAGGCTAGAACGCCGAACCACTATAAATTTGTGTGTATCTACTGTTTTTTTCTCAAATTTTGAGTGTTCTTCACATTTATATTCTCTACATACTCGCTATCTGTGATCTGTGATTGTAAACGGGTGCTTTCATCGACAATTGGGTGTTTGTTACCAATTTTGGTGCAAACATAGAGACATGTTTAAATGATTGCATGTTGTTTTGGAAAGATAACATCACTCTTAGGAAGTGTAGAATATGTAACGAGGAAAGGTACAAACCAAGAAAAAAGAAGGAAAAGGAAGTTCCATACAAACGTATGCATTATTTGCCCATCACTCCTAGGATTTAAAGATTATACGCATCTTCTATAACTGCACCTCATATGAGATGGTATAGTGTGAGAACAGAGAAAGAATGTACGTTGACACATCCATCCGATGGAGAAGCATGGAAGCATTTCGATAAAACTTATCCCAATTTTGCAGGGGAGAGTCGTAATGTTAGACTTTGGTTATGTACGGATGGTTTTTCACCATTTTCTCAATTTGGTGCTAAATATTCATCTTGGCCCATTATCATCACACCTTATAATTTACATCTGTGGATGTGTATGAAAACGCAATATATGTTTCTTACTGTTGTCGTTCCTGGCCCCGACGATCCGACACAAGAAATCAATGTTTATTTACAACCGTTGATTGAGGAGTTAAAAACACTGTGGAGCGAAGGAGTAGAAACATACGACGTTTCAAAGAATTTTTTTTGTATGTTTTCTTCTTTGTTGTGGACTATAAGTGATTTTCCTGCCTATGCAATGCTTTGAGGATGGAGTACATCCAGTCGTCTAGCTTGTCCTTATTGCATGGAAGAAACACAGGCATTTTCTTTACCGAATGGTAAGAAAATTTCATGGATTGACTGCCATCAATGTTTTCTCCATGTCAATCATCCCTTTAGAGGAGATAGAAAAACATTTTTAGCTAATAGAATAGAAACCAGACAACCACCAACGATATGGTCATGCGAAGACATATATGAACTTGTAAGGGAGTATTTAAAGATACATGAAACTGTAGTGCAAACAGAAATTGCAGGTAAATCAACTATTCATAGTTGGTGCAAACAAAGTATATTTTGGGAGTTGCATTATAGGAAAGATCTTCTACTTCATCATAATGTTGATGTGATGCACAACGATAAAAATGTATCTGATAATGTTTTTAACACAATTTTGAATGTCAAGGGGAAGACTAAGAATGATTTGAAATCAAGACGCAATATACAAGAATTATGCAAACGTCCCGAGCTTCATATGAAATCAAACGACAGTAAAAAAACCCAAAGCGTGTTATGAGTTAGATAATAATCAAGTTAAAGTTGTGTTAAAATGGATGGAAGGATTAAGATTTTCTGATGGGATTTCATCAAATCTTCGTAGATGTGTTGACTTTAAAAAGGGTAGATTGAGTGGAATGAAAAGCCACGACTGTCACATAATGATGGAAAATTTATTATCCATTATATTCAAAGAACTATTGCCCTTAAAAGTTTGAAGTAATAACGGAACTTAGTCTGTTTTACAAAGAGCTTTGTTCGACTACGTTAAAAGTGCAACGTTTACGTAAACTTGAAGAAGATATTCCTATATTGCTCTGCAAATTGGAGAAAATATTTTCACCAAGTCTTTTAATGTAATGGAACATTTACCTATTCATCTCTCATTTGAAGCACGACTTCGAGGTCATGTGCAATATGGATGGATGTATCCATTCGAGAGGTATGAAATATTTTACCTACTAATTTAATTACATTCGGAAGTTAAAGTTAATATAAATTAATTTTTCATAGATACTAGAATCATCTGAAGAAAAAAGTGAGGCAAAAAGCACAAGTTGAAGGTTCGATATGTAAATCTTACATCGAAGAAGAAGTTTCGTTCTTTTTCTCTCACTATTTCAGTGACCATGTGAACATATCATTTGAAAGTGTTCCACGTAATGATGAAGGCGACGAACTAGAGTCCTCTCAAACAATGTTATTCATTTTTAGACAACATGGTCGACCTTCTGGAAAATGTGTAGAAGTATGGTTAGACGATAGAGGTCTTCATGCAGCACACTTATATTCTTCTTAATTGTGCTGAGGTTGCACCATTTCTTAGGTAATATGAAATAATAATTTTGATTTATTCAATTCAATAATGCATGCACGTGTAGAATTTAATGCAATATTTTATTCATATATGCAGTATTTATGAATGTGAACATCCACATGGAGATCTCAGTAAAGAATTTTCTGATTGGTTTTCAAAGTACGTTTATGAACCGAGAAATTGTGTGGTTGACGAAGGATTGAAATATCTTGCGTTGGGACCGAAAAGAAATGTCAAAACATATCCAATATATTTCTTCAATGGATATAAATTTAACGCCAAAGAATACGGTGCAGAAAAATTAACTAATAATACAGATGTATTTGTTAAAGGTAGTGATAATCTAAAAAATCACATAAATGATTTTTATGACGATTTAACTCAAATATTACAACTGACATATTTCTCACAACCGCGCAGAATGTGTTTCTGTTTAGATACAATTGGTTCAGCAATTTTTCAGGTTCTGGAAATAATGTGCACAATGATTATAATCTTATTGAAATAAAGCACACATCGCATTATCACAAGTACGATCCTTTTGTACTAGCCAAACCAGCATTGCAAGTTTATTACGCTCCTTATCCGTCTCTAAAAAGAGATAAAGCAGATTGGTCAGCAGTTTTTAAAACAAATGCAAGATTTACGTTTGATGAGAAGAATATTCCAAACGAACAAGCTTATCAGGCAGATCTTTAGCAAAGCAACGAACTAATAATAACAGACGATCGTACTAATTTTGGACCTCTGAACGATGAATCAAACATTTTGGTCGAAGCATTTAGAGTAGGAAGGAAAATAACATAGAATATGAGACATAATCTGAATCAGAAGACGATGAGGATTGATATAAATACTATGTTGAATTCTTATGTATTATGTAGTTTATGTAATTGATGAGATTTATTTTGCAAGCTATGTAATTTATGTCATTTATGAAACCGAATTTGATTATCGTCATTTACATCATTTATGTCATTACCATTTCTGTCATTTATGTAGCAATTTATGTTAAAAATGCAACGTATTCTGCTTATCGTCGGAATATGAGACCCAATCTGAATCAGGTATATTTTGCACTTTATGTACTTTAAGTCATTTATGTCATTTAACTATAAAATATATATATATATTAATATTATGCTATTATTCTCTTTTAAAATGATGTGTTTGTGACATGTATCATGTCGTCCAAAAGAAGGAGTTCTTCTCATTCATCAGAAGGAGATGGCATCAGCCCATCGCAGCCGCTACAGTGTCCCGCTGTGTATCTGGTACCTAGAGCGAAGGGATAAGTATTAAACTTTTTTCAGCATCTTAAATATTTTGTGTACGATATAATAATCTATATCATATTTAACACAGGGGGTTTGACCTACAACCGTCAGCTGTAGTTCTATCAGTTTCGAGAGATTTGTACAAGAGTAAGATGACGGCTTGTTGGCCCAAGTGGGATAATATCCCTTCTCACATCATGAAGTGTATATGGCAGGATTTCATGATAAGTATCATCTTCTGTTTTTCATTCTTAATTTTTTTTGTCGCTTATTTATTGTTCACCTTTTATTGTTTAATTATTTGTCGCTTGTTTATCATGAAATGCAGGCTGCAGTCGACGTACAATCAAATGACCTGCAGTTGGTACGATACTACTGGATGCAGAAGATGAGAAAGAATTATCGAAATTCTATGTCGGTTGTAAAGCATAAACGGCAGAAGCCGAACTAGATGGGAGCGATTGTGTGGGAAGGGTGGCCGGCGCATTGAGATAGTGACGAAGTGATGCTAAGTGTACTAAACTTTTATTAATTATTTGATTGATGCGTAAATATCAAAAAATATTTGGTAAGTAAATAATGTATTGTTTATTTAAATGTACAGGCAGAGTCGCAAAGATACTCTGCAAATAGGAACAGAAATCATGTCACTCATCGAGGAGGGTCCAAGTCATTCCAACAATATCATCAGGAGTTGGTAAATTTATTAAATGTGAATTGTAAATAGTTATTGTGTTGTATAATTTTGAATATACAATAATAGTACATAATAATCAATTTCAAGAAGCTGAGGCGCAGGATTCCGTATCGTACGTGGATGCATTTACCCGTACTCATGCCATCGAGCATGTAAATCCAAACGAGATTGTTTCATATACATGGCATGACGATAAATCGCAGACGAGTCATGTAAGCATATTTTAGTTTATATACTATTAGTAATTGTTTTAATTATTAAAGTGCAATGAATTAAGATATCATGCTATTAATTTTAAATGTATTTTTATTTGTTCACGCAGGCAAGGTTTATGGAACAACGGCAGAAACTCCTGGAGGAATTGGTCAAGAGCAGCCGACTACGGACGAGAAGAATGTCATTTTTGAGTTAGTCATGGATCCACCTTCACGGAACAGACGTTACGGCTTTGGCAATCAAGTGATGATGAATAATACATTAAGATGTAACATTTTAATAACCTTTCAGTTCTAAAGAACTTCACATCGCTTCAGTTTCAATAATGAATTTATAGATATAACAATTAACATATTATGTTGTAACTTTGATAGTAAGATTATAGTAATTGAACTTTTACTAAATTAAATACGTATTCCAGGGAAGACAGGAGAGCCAACCAAGCCAGAGCTCAGATCGATCTAGCAGAGGTCGAAGAGTTGAGAGCTAGGATGGCGCAACTAAAGGAGCAGAATCATCGACAGGCCATTGAGATGACACAGCTGTTGAACCTGCGTATTGCTGAGTACATGTAGTAGTATGGTGGCCGTGTTCCATCTCCAGCTGGTTCCGGAGGTTCTGGAGGTGATTGACAGGAGTGATAGGTTTTTTTTTTGTTCTGCGTCATTGTTTAGTAATTTTTGATAATACATTGAATTGGTGGAGTTAGTTGCGTTGGCTTTTTGCATCGGTTTCCGACGGCTTCCGACGGCAGCCAGCTGTCGAAAACGGTACATTTTCTTGTAGTGATCTAACTAAATTAGTATACAGAAATTATATATTATTTTAATTAGTTATAAAATGAACATCTTAGTGTTATGTCCCAAAGTTGCAAAGAGAGTGAGCTAATGAGTTTCAAATTTGTGCAGGTACCATTGGATTTGCCACTAAAATCCTTAACAACAAACGACGTCAGCCCAATGAGTGTGTATGATTACTTGATTGATTCAAAAGAGCACCTAGGCCCGCCCAGTAGTTAATGGTATTCCACCCAACAACCCTGCCAAATAATGTGGTAAAAAGGAAGTCAACAAATAAAAGCTGGTTAGAAAGAATCCAAAATGGTAAGACAAGAAAATGGCTAGAAAATAGAAAAGAAGAGAAATGAGTTGTCTAACAATAGGACAGGGAGTTGTCTCACACAACAGTTAGAATGTGCGAGGACTTCATAAGCCCCCAAGAGCATTAGATGTAAGAAGCATATTACAAAACATGGTGTAAATTATGCAGGTCTATTGTAGAACAAGTTGCAAGTAGGAGAGATAATTTTCCTTAAAAAAAGGATAGATACTAAAATTGAAGAAAATATTTTATAATAAATGCGAATTTGTCTCAAATGTATATCGCTATTTCAAATAAATAATTTTTGTAGTAATCGATAAAGAGGTTTGGAAATTTTAAGTAGGAAGCATGAGTGACTACACATTACAATTTGGTTAGAATATAAAGGAGGAGTGTGTTTGTTCTTTTATATATGCACAGAACTTTGAATATCTTAGGAAGAATCTTTGGGACAACGTAGAAAAGGATAAATGGAATCTTTGGGACAACCTAGTTGCTCTTGGGTGACTTTAATTGTATAATACACTGGTGAAAAGGCTAGGGGAAATCAAATCCCATTCTACTACGGAACTAGACAATTGTTTAAATAAGAACAGATTGGCTAAAATGAACATCGAAGGGTTTTATTTTTCTTAGTGGCCAGGACCAAAAAGAAATATTCCCACTAGAATAGACAGGATTTTGATTAATCCGAATTGGTAGTAAAAATGAAATGCCAGCAGCACATGGTATCTTCAAGCAAGTTCAAGTTATCACTCTTCCATCATAGTGACCACAGCAAGACAACAACAAAATGTAGCAAATTCGTTCAAATATATGAACCGCTGTTAGTTGCATGAGGATTACCAAGAAATATTTGAGTGGGAATAGCAAGAAACAATGAACGATTACCCAATGTATATTTTAGTGAAGAAGCAAAGAAATTTAAAATATAGTTCTAAAGAAATGGAGTACTAATAAAAGTAGTATAAACAAAGAAGTGGAACAGCTGAGAAAAGAACGTGGAGAAGTGCAAAAAAGCACTGGAAACAATAGGGATGATAACTTAGTTAACAAACTAAATAAAAAAGATAGAGAAGTTGAAGGCTACTCTAAGAAGGGAATGCTGGGATATTAAGCAAAAGGTGAAATGTGATTAGCTTATGCTGAGTGATGAACGGACAACGTATTTTTATGCAAAGATGTCCAACGGGGAAGAATTTGAATCTTTGGCAAAATGATCATGATGTTAGTTTTGATACCTGATTTCGAATTTGAAGAAGATGAGATCATTGGAGATACTCGTGAAGCTTGGAGAAGCCCTAATCCTAGGTGTCGTGAAGGGGAGGTGAAGTCGCAGTGCTTTGTGGCTTCGTTCGATGGAGACATCACTTGCATCAATGCTGAGAAGAAGACGCCGAACCAAATATTTGGTTCGGTGGAGGAGATGTCGGACCAAAGATTTGGTCCGGTGAAGGTGAAGTTCGTTCGGTGTTAATACTATGAAGACTGAACGAGTAATCTCGTTCGGTGGAATAGTTTCATTCGGTGATATTTCGTTCGGCAGTAAGGAGGACCAGACGAAATATCTCAACCGGTGGTAGTGCATCGATCGACAGTGAAGGCAAGAAGGAGGACCAGACGAAATATCTCGACCGGTGGTAGTGCATCGATCGACAGTGAAGGCAAGAAGGAAGTTATTTCGTTCGATGGCCAGAGCAATGAAGGGGATAATGCCGAATAAAATATTTCCTTCGGTGGCATGCCGAACCAGATGGATGCCGAACGAAATATATCGTCCGGTATTTGGGAATGCCGGTCCAGACTTAAAGTGGAGATGCCGAACCAGATTGATATGGGCTTTGCTGAACCAAATTATGCCAGACCATAAATGCCGAACCAAACCCAGGGCTGTTATATAGCAGCTACCCCTCCTCACTTCTTCACTCTATAAATAATGGAGCTTCTGGACAACAATGACAGCCATCCTAGAGAGCTGAAACTCTGTAGAATTTTGTCTGTATTGTAAATTCTTCTTATGTATAGCCTCCAAAAGTGAATCAATCTTGTAACTCAAATCTATTAGTGATTAATAAAATCTTCTATTCCCAAGTGGACGTAAACTGCCTCGTGGTAGTGGAACCACTATAAATACTGGTGTTATTTGTTTTTCTGCATTGCATAGATCTGTGACTATCTGTTCTGGTGTTTATCTCTGTTTGTATCGTCTCACTACAATCACGATCCAGTTGTTTTCTGCTGCATTGGTTTTTTTATTTCCTTAGACTGATCATCTGAAGGGATTTTCTCCAACAGTCTGGTATCAGAGCTGCAAAGGTTGATTGAGGAGTGTTAGACGTTATGACAGGAGATGAAGCGACTCCAGTTGTTAAAAGATCATATACTAGAGAGGTGTATATCGTGTCAGGATCACAGTTGGCAATTGAAAAATGGAATGGGGATAAAGACTTCGAGAAGTGGCAATGGAGGATGAAGGTTGTTCTAATGAGAAATGAAGTCCATCCAGTAGTGTTTGCCACTGAGGAGTTGACGGCTGACATCTCAGTCACGGAAAAGAAGGAGATAGAGAAATGAACGTTTACTATTTTACAGCTAGCTATGGGAGAGAATGTTATTTCAGATATTAGCAGTGAGACCACTGCTACGGTCATTTGGACAAAGCTAGAAAATCTCTACTTGAAGAAATCTCTGACTAACCGTCTGATATTACTGAAGACATGTTTCACCGTGAGGATGAGAGATGGTACTTCAGTGAAGGAACATCTTAATTTCTTTGATGATCTCATGATGAAGATGAAGACTGTTGACTTGAAGATGGATGAGGAGCAAATGACAATGATTCTCTTATGTTCTCTTCCAAAGCGATACACAAGTTTCGTTAACAGCTTTATCTTCGCTAGAGACACATTGACAATGGAAGATGTGAAGTCAGGCCTTCTATCTAAGGGCTTGAGAGATTAGATGAAGGAGATAAATGAAGGAAGTAGAAGTGGAAGTAGTAGTCACGGCCTGTTTGTTGAAAGAGGTAGAGAAGATAAGAAGAATTGGAACTCTAGAGGGCGTTCCAAGTCCAAGAACCCCGGTAATGGCAGAAGAGGAAAGTCTAAGGATGGGAAGTGCTTTATCTACGAGAAACCTGGTCATTGGAAAAAGAATTTTCCAGATTTGAAGAAGATGGATCTTCATCATTTGCAGTGGAGAAGTCTGTATCAGACGATGTGTTGTCTGCAGCAGTATCGGATGTCTCATACCATTAAGTGCTGGACTCGGGAGCGTCTTTCCATATGACGCCTAATAAGGATTACTTCAGTTCTTTCGTTGGACGAGAGGAAAGGTCTATTCTTATGGGTAATTGATGCAGCGCGAGTTATAAATTTACAAGGTTTAGGTCGTTCACGACCTAGTGAAGAAGTCTTAGGTCGCCCACGACCTAAGGAGGGAAAGTCTGAAGCATACAAGCGACCAACCGAGTTAACTCGGGTACGACCTAAGAAGCTGAGAGATAGCTCGTTGGAACGAGTTAAGTTGTTGAATATTGAATAAAATTCTCTTTTGATTGCTTTGTGCTTTCATTCAAATTGGTAGTTGAGTGTAATCTCCTATCTCCTCTTTCGGATAATCGAGTGCGCTCGATTCAACGATTGTAGAAGCCGATTCACGGAATCTAGTGCGCTAGATCAACGCTCGAAGAATTGAAGATCTTTGAACCCGGTATCGTGCGCGATCAACGAGTTCGAGATAGCTAGAGTTCGGTATCTTCGGATCAACGAATTCGGGCATTCCAGTATTCTCCTAATCCACCGATTGCTACATTCACTGTTTTACATCGTTTTGATTAATCCGCTGCGTCAGTTTTGGTATCAGAGCTTGTTCTAACCAATCATAGTTAGATCGAGACTTGGAGCCTATTCAATTTGAAGAGATTTGCCGAGATTGAAGGTTGTTATCACGGCCGAGAGAAGAAGTGTTTGTTCGAAGATTGATTGATCGAATTTGTGTTGGAAGCCGAAACTTTGTCCATCGTGTTCATCGCGATTTGCTACAAAGTGGAAGTTTTCGATCCGTTTCATTTTGGATCAAAGACCGAATTGTGTTTGAATTTTGAAGTGTTGGAAGATTTTCAAGTATGCCGCCAAGAAGAGCTAATCGCCACCAAAACGTAGAAGCTTTGTATCGAAGAGAAGAAGCTGATGAGATGGAGCAAAGAATCAATGAGAATTTTAGTGAGAAGCTTAATGAAGGAATTGGCCGGTTAGAGAAGCTTATGACGGAGATGAATCAAAATCGGAGAAGGGTTTCACCAGAATCTAACCATGGGGGTAGTAGAGTCTCGCCACATTCCAATCGAGATAGAAGTGTTGAAAATGATCAAGGGCGTGGGAGGAACGTGAATGATCGTGAACGGAGGAATGTCGATAGAAGGGATGAAGGTGGACGACGCAATGGTAGTAGAGATGTTGGTGGTCAGAATCGACATCGTTATGCATCTGATTTTGAAGAGGAGTATGATGGTGGTAGTGTTCAAGGAAGAGGTCAAGGAAGAAACTATTCTGAATATGATCACAAGTGGGAGTCGGGGATGAAGACAGAAATTCCTGAATTCAAAGGTGGTATGCAAGCGGAGGAGTTTCTAGATTGGGTAGCTAATGTTGAGGAGATTTTTGACTTCAAAGAAGTACCGGAACATCGTAGAGTGAAGTTGGTTGCTACGAGGCTGAGGGGTAGAGCTTTGGCATGGTGGCAGCAAACCAAGCTTACACGTGAACGTATGGGGAAGTCAAAGATTGAATCTTGGGAAAAGATGAAGAAATTGATGAAAGCAACGTTCTTACCTTACAATTATCAATCTTTGATGTATCAACGTTTGCAGAACTTGAGGCAGGGCACAAAGACAGTTAATGACTATGCTGATGAATTCTATCAACTTATTGCAAGGAATGATATTATGGAAACAGAAGAGCAGCTGACATCTAGGTTCATTGGGGGATTGAGAATGCAGATTCAGGATATGGTGAATATGTTCGATCCAAGATCTGTAGCGGAAGCACATCAGAAAGCGTTGGCTTGGGAGAAGCAGGGTAGACGAGGAGGTGGTGTGTTTACTAATTCCAGCAATCAAATGAAGGGTGTTAGTGGGGGTTCTAACATTTCTAAAACTATCAATAGACCAGTGTTGAAGGAGGTTGAGAAGGCGAAAGTTAACAATGGGTTTAAATGTTACAATTGTCAAGAATTGGGTCACAAAAGCAGTGAGTGTCCAAAGCCAAAGAAGAGAACCATGATTGCAGAAGTTGAGGATGAGGATGGTGATAGGGATTGTTCTAGCCCAGTTGAGGAGGACGAGCAGGATATTGCGTCAGGAGATGAAGGTTGTAATCTAATGCTGAGGAGATCATGTTTAACACCGAAGCAGGAGGAAGATAGTTGGTTGAGGAGTAATATCTTTCAGTCAACATGTACTATTCTGGGGAAGGTGTGTAAGTTTGTGATTGACGCAGGAAGCTGTGATAATATTATTTCAACCGAGGCTGTGACAAAGTTGAAATTGAAAACAGAGAAACATCCGAGTCCATACAAGTTAGCATGGTTGAGAAAAGGAGGAGAAGTGAAAGTGGATAGACGAGTTCGTGTTCTATTCTCTATTGGGAAGAAATACAAAGATGAAATATGGTGTGATGTAGTAGAGATGGATGTTTGCCACTTATTATTGGGAAGACCATGGCAATATGATCGAGCAGTACTACATGACGGACGGACCAATAGCTACAGTTTTATGTTTAAAGGCACGAAGATTATCTTAGTTCCGAAGAAGAGATCACAAGAAGAAAGTAAGTCCGAAGAAATCGAAGAGCTGAAAACTTTATTATCTTTGAAGGAGTTTGTTAAGGAGGTTGAGGAAGAACCAGAAGTATTCTTGTTGATTGGACGAGAAAGCAGTGAAGAGGTTGAAATTCCAGAAGAAGTAAAACCAATTTTGAAAGAATTTGACGATGTATTTCCAGAAGAGTTACCAACGGAGTTGCCACCGTTAAGAGATATACAACATCAGATAGATCTTGTTCCAGGTGCTGTGTTGCCACACCGACCACATTATCGAATGAGTCCGAAGGAACATGAAGAGTTGCGGAGGCAGGTAGAGGAATTGCTTGAGCAGGGGCGTGTGCAGGAGAGTCTGAGTCCTTGTGCTGTACCAGCTTTATTGGTACCCAAGAAGGATGGGACGTGGAGGATGTGCACTGACAGTCGAGCATTGAATAAGATCACTGTGAGATATAGATTTCCAATGCCGAGGTTGGATGACTTGTTAGATCAAATAAGTGGAGCTACTATCTTTTCGAAGATTGATTTGAAGAGTGGATATCATCAAATTCATATCAGACCAGGAGATGAGTGGAAGACTGCTTTTAAAACCAGGGAGGGTCTATACGAGTGGTTGGTCATGCCGTTTGGCTTATCAAATGCACCAAGTACTTTCATGAGGGTGATGAATCAGATTTTTAGACCGTTCATTGGGAAATTTGTGGTGGTGTATTTCGATGATATACTTATTTACAGTGGGAGTCCAGAGGAACATTTGAATCATCTTAGAGAAGTGCTGATGGTATTACGACAAGAACAATTTTATGCTGCAACGAAGAAATGCGTGTTCATGACGCATAGTGTGTTGTTTCTGGGGTATGTTGTGTCGAAGGAAGGTATACAGGTGGACCAGAGTAAAGTTGAGGCGATCAGAGATTGGCCGCAGCCCAAGACGATGACAGAAGTTCGTAGTTTTCACGGGTTGGCTTCATTCTATCGAAGGTTTATACCACACTTTAGTAGTGTGATGGCGCCTTTTACAGATTGCATGAAAGGTAAACAATTTGCATGGACAGAGGAAGCAGGGAGTGCTTTTGACAAGATCAAGGAATTGCTGACGTCTGCACCAATTCTAGTGCTACCTGATTTTCAGTTAGTATTTGAACTACATACTGATGCATCCAAGGTTGGAATTGGAGGAGTGTTGAGTCAGAAGGGACGTCCAATTGCATATTTCAGTGAGAAGTTGTCAGGAGCGAAGATGCGATACAGTACATATGATGTGGAGTTCTATGCTGTTGTACAATCTATTAAACACTGGAGACACTATCTATTTCAGAAGGAGTTCGTTCTTTACACTGATCATGAAGCATTGAAGCATTTGCAAGGGCAAGACAAGATTTCAGCGAGACATGCATCGTGGATTGCCTATCTGCAACAGTTTACTTTTGTTGTTAAACACAAGGCAGGGGTGACGAATCGAGTGGCTGATGCTTTAAGTAGAAGGAGTCATTTGTTGACAACAATGAAAATTGAGGTGACTGGTTTTGAATTACTGCCGGAGCAGATTGCAGAAGATTCTTATTTTAAGAAATTTGTTGAAGGGAACAATGAAGGGAAGACTGATGAGTTTATGTTGGTTGACGGTTTTCTTTTTAAAGGAAGTCAATTATGCATACCGGAGGGTAGTCTGAGAATGAAGATTATCAAGGAGTTACACGAAGAGGGACATGTTGGGAGAGACCGTACCTTACAGCTGATTTCACAGTCCTACTTTTGGCCATCGATGAGGAAAGAAGTAGAGAGGTTTGTGGAGCGTTGTCATATTTGTCAAGTTTCGAAAGGAACTGCAACTAATGCTGGGTTATATATGCCTTTACCCGTACCTGTAAAACCATGGGTGGACATCAGTATGGACTTTGTGTTGGGGTTGCCAAGAACGCAACGTGGTAATGATTCCATTTATGTGGTGGTTGACAGATTTTCACAAATGGCACATTTTATTGCTTGTAAGAAGACGGCAGATGCGGTTCATGTTGCTCAGTTGTTTTTCAAGGAGATCTATCGACTGCATGGATTGCCAGAATCTATCGTGTCGGATAGAGATACTCGATTTCTGAGTCATTTTTGGTTGAGTTTGTGGAAAATGGTCGGAACGAAGCTGAAGTTCAGTAGTGCTTATCATCCGCAAACTGATGGACAGACTGAGGTGGTTAATAGATCATTGGGAAACTTGTTGAGGTGTCTTGTTCAAGATAATCTGAAGAGTTGGGATGTGAAGTTATGCCAGGCAGAGTTTGCCCATAATCATGCTACTAATCGAAGTACTGGGTTCAGTCCATTCCAGATTGTCTATTCAAGCTTACCAAAGGGACCGTTGGATTTAACGGTGATACCACACTCAAAGGGGACAATTAAAAAAGCTGCTGATTTTGTTGAAGGACTGACGGAATGTCATAAAGTCGTTCAAGAACGATTAGAGAAAGCAAATGTGAAGTATAAACAGTCTGCTGATTTGAAACGACGAAATGTTGAGTTTAATAAAGGAGATATGGTTTATGCAGTGTTAACAAAAGATCGTTTTCCAGTAGGTGCGTACAATAAATTGAAAGCCAGAAAAATTGGTCCTGTAAAGGTCGTACAACGAATTAACGAAAATGCTTATAAATTGGAGCTGCCAGAAGATGTGTACACTTCTGATGTGTTCAATGTTAAACATCTCGTATCATGTCATGGGGATGAACGAGCTGATGTGGACGAATGTACAAATTCGAGGTCGAATTTTTCTCAACCTGGGGAGGATGATGCAGCGCGAGTTATAAATTTACAAGGTTTAGGTCGTTCACGACCTAGTGAAGAAGTCTTAGGTCGCCCACGACCTAAGGAGGGGAAGTCTGAAGCATACAAGCGACCAACCGAGTTAACTCGGGTACGACCTAAGAAGCTGAGAGATAGCTCGTTGGAACGAGTTAAGTTGTTGAATATTGAATAAAATTCTCTTTTGATTGCTTTGTGCTTTCATTCAAATTGGTAGTTGAGTGTAATCTCCTATCTCCTCTTTCGGATAATCGAGTGCGCTCGATTCAACGATTGTAGAAGCCGATTCGCGGAATCTAGTGCGCTAGATCAACGCTCGAAGAATTGAAGATCTTTGAACCCGGTATCGTGCGCGATCAACGAGTTCGAGATAGCTAGAGTTCGGTATCTTCGGATCAACGAATTCGGGCATTCCAGTATTCTCCTAATCCACCGATTGCTACATTCACCGTTTTACATCGTTTTGATTAATCCGCTGCGTCAGTAATGATGCTAGCTGTAGAGCAATGGGTGAAGGTACGGTGAGGATCAGTATGTTTGACGAAGCGATATGCACTTTGACAAGTGTCCGGTATGTTCCAGGTCTTCGGAAGTCCTTAATTTCTCTAAGACAATTGGCATCTCTGGGATGCAATGTAACTATTGAGAAAGATAGTGTGAAGGTTTCGAGAGGTGCACTAGTTCTTATGAAAGGAGATATGTTCTGAAATCTGTATTTGCTTAAAGGAACCACAGTTCTTGGAGAGATGTGTGTTGGAGTAGACAATTCTCGTGCTTTGGATGCTACAAAGCTTTGGCATCTCAAGCTGGGTCATATTTCAGAGAAGGGCTTAGAGTTGCTTCAAAGACGGAAGATGATCAAAGGAGAAAGCTTCGACAAGATGGACTTTTGCCAGGAGTGTGTGTTAGGCAAGCAAACTAAAGTATCTTTTGGAGTTGGACTTCATAAATCGAGGTGAGTACTTGAGTATGTGCATACAGATGTCTAGGGGCCGGTTGATGCTCCTTCTCTTGGAGGAGCAAAGTATTTCATCTCTTTCATTGATGATTTTTCTCGAAAAGTATGGGTGTATATGATGAAGGCCAAATCAGAGAGTTTTGACAAGTTTAAAGACTGGAAAGCGCTTGTTGAGAACCAATCTGGTTCTAGATTGAAGGTGTTGAGATATGATAATGGCGGTGAATTTGTCTCTAGGGAGTTCCTTGATTTCTGTAGACAGCATGACATTCGGATACATTTCACTACACCCGGAGATCCGCAATCCAATAGGGTTGCAGAAAGGATGAACATGACTCTACTGGAGAAGGCTCGTTGCTTGAGATTGACGGCGGGCTTGTCTAGAGGGTTTTGGACTGAGGCATTATCAACTGCGGCGCATATCATAAATCGAATTCCGTGCTCAACTATAGATGAGAAGATTTCAAAGGAAAAGTGGAGAGGTAAAGTAGTGTATCTTGGTTACTTCCGAATTTTTGGTTGTCCTGTGTACGTTCACCATATAGGTGATAACAAGTTGGAGGCCAGAACATACAAGGACATACTAATAGGATACACCGATGGTATCAAAGGGTATCGAATTTGAAACTCTATTGATCGAAAGATTGTTCATTCCAGACATGTTACTTTTGATGAGTCTGCTATGTTAAATCCGAAGGAGAAGCTACCTACCACATCAAAAGATTCTGATAGGCCAAAGGAGATGGAAGAAGTTCCCATGTTCCAACCAAATAGTAGAGTTGTTAATGTCATCGAGGAAAACGCAGTTGATGAAACATCACAGGATCGTCCATAGGTATCTTCTAGTAATGCTAGTGACGTGCATGAATCTAGAGGAAGTTCAGTTCAAGATGGAGCTGAAAGGAGTTTAGACGAAGCAGTACCTACCCGAGTTAGTCGTAGGACTATTAGGCCGCCCAAAAGGTATGGTGATTGGCAGTTTGCGAACCTTAGCCTTGGTGATCAGTTTGACTATGCCATACATGTGGTTCATGAAGAGCCGCTTGACCTTGATGAAGCTTTGAAGTCATGTGACAGTTCAAAGTGGATGTGCGCTATGAAAGAGGAGTTAGAGTCGTTGAAGAAGAACAAGACTTGTGATTTGGTACCACCTCCTCAAGGAAGCCGAGCCATAGGTTGCAAGTGGGTGTTCAAGGTGAAGGATGATGGAAGATACAAGGCTAGACTAGTTGCTAAGGGGTTTTTAGAAAGAAAGAGATTGGAGTATGATGAGATATTCTCTCCAGTAGTGAGGCATACGTCCATCCGCATTTTGCTCGCTATCGTCACAGCTCATGACTTGAAGCTGGAGCAACTGGACGTGAAAATCGCTTTCTTGCACGAAGACTTGGATGAGACCATCTACATGAAGCAGCCACAAGGATTTGTTGTAGATGGAAAAGAAAATTGAATTTGCAAATTGAAGAAGTCATTGTATGGACTTAAGCAGTCGCCTAGACAATGGTACAAGAGGTTTGACTCTTTTATGCTTTCACTTGGTTTTGATCGTAGCATCAAAGACGCTTGTGTGTACTTTAAGCATTTAAAGAATGGTAGATGGGTGTACCTACTCTTATACGTGGATGATATGTTGATTGCTTCCAAGGATAAGGCTGAAATCGATAGTTTAAAGCGAAAGCTAAAAGCGGAATTCGAAATGAAAGATTTTGGAGAAGCAAAGAAACTTCTAGGTATGAAAATCCAAAGGGATAGAAAGCTAGGAATTTTGAGCCTTACTCAAAAGGAGTACATTCGATAGGTGTTTGCTCGGTATAGCATGGAAGGGGCAAAGCCAATCAACACACCCATGCCTTTCACATACAGCTTTCTAGTAAAGGTTCTTCGATCTCGAAAAAGGACAAGGCTTATATAATGAAGGTCCTATATGCAAGTGCAGTTGGCAGTTTGATGTATGCCATGGTCTGCACTAGGCCTGACATTGCACAAGCTGTTGGATTGGTGAGTAGGTTCATGGCGAATCCAGAAAAGACGCATTGGAAAGAAGTGAAGTGTATCTTCAGATACCTTAAAGGAACTCCAAACCATGGGTTTGTCTTTTGCGGCAGAGAGATTTCAGCTTGGTTGGATTTTGCAATTCCGACTATGCCGGTGATAAAGATCGAAGGAAGTCAACTTTCGAATATGTGTTCACCATTGGTGGGACAGCGATCAGTTGGAGAGCGAGGTTGTAGATGATTGTGGTTTTGTCTACTACAAAGGCAGAGCTCATAGCTGTGGTTGAAGCAGCTAAGGAGGCGCTTTATTTAAGGCGATTGTTGTGTGATTTGGGCTTCGTATATGAAGGCGTGAATGTGTACTGTGATAGTCGGAGTGCAATTCACTTAACTGAAAATCTGGCATTCGGCTCGAGAAGGAAGCATATTGAGGTGAGAGAGTCGTTTCTTGTCTCGATGAGTGAAGAGAAGCTAGTTCGTCTTCAGAAAATTCACACAAAAGATAATGCAGCAGACATGTTTACCAAGTCGTTGCATGTTGCTAAGTTCGAGCATTACTCGGACTTGATTCACTTAATGAAGTGCTAGGTGCCACGGGGTGGCACGGGGGAAGAGTTGAGATGGTTCATGGAGACGTTTGTTTTCATGGTGGAAATTGATAGGTTCTTCACGGACTGGGTACTTTGAACACTTTGTTGAAGGGCGGTGGCCTTGCCGGAGTTCGTTGACAGAGTGTAATGGGTTATGGCATTGCCGAAGCTCATTGGGTAAGTATCCATTGCTTGGAGCATGAAGGTGTAGATGAAGTTGGAAGACTTGTTTAGAAATCTGGTATCAAGGTGAAGATTGTTAGTTTTGATACCTGATTTCGAATTTGAAGAAGATGAGGCCATTGGAGATACTTGCAAAGCTTGGAGAAGCCTTAATCCTAGATGCGGTGAAGGAGAGGCGAAGTCGCAGTGCTTTGTGGCTTCGTTCGATGGAGGCATCACTTGCATCAATGCTGAGAAGAAGATGCCGAATTAAATATTTGGTTCGGTGGAGGAGATGTCGGACCAAAGATTTGGTCCGGTGGAGTTCGTCCGGTGGAGGTGAAGTTCGTTCGATGTTGATGCTATGAAGACCAAACGAGTAATCTCGTTCGGTGGAGCAGTTTCATTAGGTGATGTTTCGTTCGGCAGTAAGGAGGACCGGACGAAATATCTCGACCGGTGGTAGTGCATCGATCGGTAGTGAAGGCAATTAGGAAGTTATTTCGTTTGGTGGCTAGTGCAATGAAGGGGATAATGCCGAATGAAATATTTCGTTCGGTGGCATGCCGAACCAGATGGATGCAGAGCGAAATATATCGTTTGGTATTTGGAAATGCCGATCCAGACTTAAAGTGGAGATGCCGAACCAGATTGATATGGGTTTTGCCGAACCAAATTATGTCAGACCATAAATGCCGAACCAAACCCCATGGTTGTTATATAGCAGCTACCCCTCCTCACTTCTTCACTCTATAAATAGTGGAGCTTCTAGACAACAATGACAGCTATTCTAGAGAACTGAAACTATACATAATTTTGTCTGTATTGTAAATTCTTCTTATGTGTAGCCTTCAAAAGTGAATCAATCTTGTAACTCTAATCTTTCAGCGATTAATAAAATCTCCTCTCTCCATGTGAACGTACATTGCCTCGCGGTAGTGGAACCACTATATATACTGGTGTTATTTATTTTTCTGAATTGCATAGATTTGTAACTGTCCGTTCTGGTGTTTATCTCTGTTTGTATCGTCTCATTACAATTACGATCCAGTTGTTTTCCGCTACGTTGGGTTTTTTATTCCCTTAGACTGATTATTTGAGGGGATTTTCCCAACACATTTATGATTGTGAATATGAAAGAGATAAGGAAGGGTTTGCAAACGAAGCAATTGCGTACTATGAGAATCTTTTCAGTCAGAATCAAATCTTAAAAAAAAATTGATGGTAGTATGCAAAAATATAACATAGGTATGGACAAAACTTCCTAAATGATTGTATTGATATTGAAGAGACAAAAGCAACAATCTTGGATGTGAGAGATAATAACGTGCCTCGATAACATGTGTACAATGCAAAATTCTACACGAACATTGGGAACAAATAAAGACAGAAATACGTGTGGCCAGTGGTCATGGCAGACATCTTTGACGCTGGGAGAATTGTTAAAGAATGCAATCGTACATTAATATACTTATTCCTAAAAGAGAAGAACGCTAAAGAGCTTACGGACTTCAGACTTATTGCTAGATGTAACATGCTATTTAAAATAATTTCAAAAGTATTGGCAAATAAACTAAGCATGTTTATGGACCAACTTATATCTCCAAACCAATGTGTGTTCATTCACATCAGACATATTGAGGATGGTATCTTAACTAGACATGAGATAGTCAAGGGGTTCAAAAGGAAGACCAACATGAACATGTGTTAAAGTAGATTTGAAGAGAGCGTAAGATTTATTAAACAAAAACTTTGTATGCCATATGATAAAATCTATGAACTTTACAGACAAATGGATCAAGTTGATTAATGAATTGATATCTACACCAACTTTCTTGATCATCAATCAAGGATTCACTGCCGGCTTCTTTGGAAGTTGTATTAGCTGCAATGAAGACAAACAAAAATTTCACATAACCAATGCAGATGATGTAATAATATTTACAACAGTGAATGTTGGAGCACTAAGGTTGTCAAAGAGATCTTTAACAAAATGCACAAAGTAGCGGGTCTAGTCTTAAATAATCAAAAGTCAAATGTGTTTTTGGGGTGGCGTGTTAAACAAAGAAGAAATGCAACATCATGGATATACAAGAAGTTGAACTGCCAATAATGTATTGGGTATACCATTGACAAGCATAAACATCAAAGAGGGGGGCTTCAATGCATTGCTAGAGAAAGTGAAAAAAGAATTGAAGGATGGGAAGGGAAGATGCTAAGCTTAGCTGGTCATCTAGAGCTGATAAGATCCACCATATATCCAACAATCCAATTCTTGATGCAGTGTTACAAGTCACCAAAATCCATAGTGAAGGACATCAATCATGTATGTTCTAACTTTCTTTGGAATGGTATATTTAGTAAGGTTTCTTGGGAAAAATTATGTAAATAGAAAGAAGACCTTGGAATGGAGCTTAAACAACTTGAAGAAGTGAACGTAGCTTTAATAATCAAACTAATCCGGAGGGTTGTCAATGAAGAGGGGATGTAGGCAAAGTTAGTGGGTGAAAAATACGTTAAAATTTTTCGGTATGTGCTCTAAATGGTTTAGTTGATCAATATTTTGTGATCATCACTTAATATACTTATGAATAATCAAACTCATCATTCATAAGTTCCACAGAATGCTGCGTTCCACGCTTGTAGGGTATAAGTTCCGAAAACAACACAAAGTTAAGGCAAAGTATTAGAAGCAGATCAATGAAGCTTTAAAGTAGCACACGCTAGAAACAATGCTTATCTTCTGGATTCGGAAAAGTTGCTACTCACTCATACTTAAGAGGATGAAAAAAACCTGAATGCAATGGCAAAATAACCAGCAAAAGATGCGAGCTTTAACCAGATCCAACAATTGGAGATACATGCAAGCAAGCGTGACACTAGAGACCGCAATCCAGCTGGAGAGACTAAAGTCGTAATTTTGGAAGCTTAGAGCTGCTCACGTGAAATATAGTGGTGATGTTTCAAGGCTGAGAAACATTGAAAATAGGAGATGCTTTAGTTTGGAAGAGGAACAGACTGCCGCCATTAATGAAGCAGTGAGTTCAGAAAAGGAAACAAAGGAGTTTTGGGCCGGGCGGAGAACAATATTCAAAAGAGGACGGGGGTAGCTATTAAAATAATTTGAAAGTGTAGGTGGGCCTTGGATTGAGTTGCTGTAAATATTTATAAATAAATATGCAAATATTTTCAAAGTAATAGAAGTAAGTTTGACCCTTGTTCAACCTTGTTCAAAAACAATTAGTTACAAGGCATAAATAAGTAATTAAAAGCCATAAAAACTTATATAGCATTTATGCTAATTTTCACTATTATTTGTAACATTTATATAAATTAATTTAAACAAGTTGAACATGGAAAATTGTTAAAAAAATACTTTGTGCGACTCCCTGGTGTGAACTTCTTACTTGGTAATATTTAGAAAATTTAAACATTAAAGTTTGTACGAACTTTACTGAAGCATGGTAGTGGATACGAGTTTAGTTGCTTACAGATATATTATATATAAATGAAATCTTATTTCTAACCATTTCAGTTATACCCTAAGCAACGAATGCATGTTTTCTTTTCGTCGCCACCATATTACATAGATATCTAGAGTTCAATAAATGGACAAGACTTTAATAATATTCATCGTTAACTGCATAGTACAACATCAAAGTCCAAGGTTCAATCCAATAACATATACCGATTAACCGATTTGTTTTGGCCAAAGACTTCGACTTTAAGTTGACTACCAACTATGATGATACCGACTATCTATTCAATGAGACAAATCACCTCTTGAATAGTGTTTCACTTTAAGAGGTTCAACTTATACCCAACCATGGCCTGAACACAATAATCATTGTCATGAGTTTAACTGTAACACCCTGTAAAATAAACATTAATTAATTAAAAAAATTAATAAATAATTCATTAGGCTCAAAAAATAAAATTTGAAAAAATGTTAGAATCTGGCCACGAAAGTTGCACCATTGCGTTCGTGGTGCTCTTCTAACCAACTTTCGTATATAAAGCTTCACGATCGAAGTTCAAACGAAAAAGTTATCAACGTTTGATGTTTTCAGATCAAAAATAATTAAAAAAATTCAAATCGGTTTAAATAATAATAAATTTAACACTATTATAACACTAAGGGAGAAATCAAATCACCAGGACCCATCGGTTGACAACAGGGTATAGCCGATCGACCGGTTATGTAACATCCCATATCTGGAAGCCCAAAACTAAGCGCTACAGATGTTACAGCCATCCATAGTATTAACTTCCGATGATCAAATATAGTAATGTTAATGGTATCCATAATATCAGAAGCACATGAATATGAAACAAAATCAAAACAACTTTTTTGATTACATTTCACAAAACATGTTTCATATTCCATTACATAATCCCAATCATTTCCCAGATTTAGATCAAATATAATTATTACAAAATACACCAAGAGCAACATATGAAGATACCCCTTGGATGACCAGAGTACTAAATAGTCATAACTGACTTAACACAACACATCGGAATAAAAATAAACAGAACAATTCCTAAATAGCTAACTTCAGCCTCCTGCTCGTCTTCGGAAGCTTTATTCGCCAACCTGCTAAAACCTGAAAATCCTCAACCCTCAGCCTACTCAAATCAATTTTGAGCATCCGAGAGTTTAAGGGAAAAAACATAAACTTCGAGTCAGACATAAAGCCTGTTTTGAATAATACTATACATCTCGGTTATTTGATATTAAGTGAGACCACGCCGCTTAGCGGAACGGGTTTCCCCTCACTAATATCATTTTAAAACATATCTTTTGCAAATCATAATCCTGCAACCAAAACTGGTTAAAACTGTAAAGCATTATCATGTAAACATACATATCAGGTAACAAATGGACTATCTATCCGAACACTATAGTTTTGTTTGACTAACTACTAACCTTTGGCTGACTCGGGCCTACCAGACAATATAAACAAATAATCTAACATCTATTAGATACTCCTCTTCTGGACGGTCTGCCCCCAACTTCTTTCTCCGGGTCAACTAATCCTGATGGTTTTGCGGGATCACCAATAACCTACCTCTATACAAATATATTCCTTTCTGTGTATAACATCATTTTAGTCTTACCTATGACAAAGCCCTACACACTGGAATTTTGGACTAAATTAGCTAGGGGCTAATAGCTAATGTATAGGGCACGACACTTCACCAGTCTCATCCGGTATACAAATATCATTATCATTTTACTTAGGGTTAACTACCCATAAATTTTCCTTTAAAAACCTTTTCTTTCAAAATGATTTAACCCTTTAAATCATACTTTAAACAAGAAAAATATACTCTATGCTTTACTCAAATCACCTTACCAGGTTATACATGCTTTACTCAAAACTTTGTTGATGAAAACATTTAATCTTTGAAAGTACCCCTTTCGATCCCATTGAAAGTATCAATTTCGATCCCATTGAAAGTATCCCTTTCGAAACCAAGTAAACCATTTATAGCCTAGGCCGAAAGGCCAAAACATTC
Organism: Allium fistulosum; assembly: GCA_030737815.1. NCBI lineage: Eukaryota > Viridiplantae > Streptophyta > Magnoliopsida > Asparagales > Amaryllidaceae > Allium > Allium fistulosum. The sequence goes on from CM060902.1 coordinate 1,196,291,913, forward strand.
ATTTTGAAACCATTCATATAAACCTTTCGAAACCATTGAAAATCTTTCCTTCGAAAGCTATAAAATCTTAGACATCCTATCTTTAAAACACTTAAGCATTGCCTTTTGAAAACATTGGAAAACCTTTCCTTTCAAACCTTTCAAAACCATTGGGGAACCACCCCATTGAAACCTTCATTAAAACCTTTCGAAAGCATTAAAACATCAAACCTTTCGAAACCATTTGGGTTCAAGTAAAACATGTGGAACAACCTTTCGAAACCATTTAAAACTATCTCCCTCGAAACCTTTGGGTTCCACCTTCAACAAAGCAAAAGGGTCATAAAACATTTAAGTCGAAAGCACTCTTTCGAAAGCATTTCCTAAGTAAAGAAGTGTTGGTGTCGAAATCAACCCTTCGAAAGCATTGGAGAAGTAGCTGTGATTTTAAAACAAAGTATACATTCCGAAACCATTTGCTTTGAAAGGTAGAAAAGCGGCAGCTAGGGGTTTCGACTCTATTCGAAAGCATTTACTTAAAACAAAGGCACAACCTCTTTTGAAACCATTCCTTAATCAATTTGACCCAGTCGGAAGCCAACCAAGTCAAAAGCTTTCTTTTCGAAATCAAAACAGGCGCATTTTCATTTAAAATCAAAGCAAGGCTTCGACCTTCTTCGGAACCCTCTATTTCGACTTCATACCTTCTGCCTTTTTACAATTCGCTACGTGTTAACCGGGTTTTTAACCTGTCAAAACTCAAGGAGGTCATATCACCAACATCGAGTCAAAACAATCCAAGAACCAACCAAAAAGACTAGAAGATCCAACCAAGCTGTTATCCGAGTTTTTAACCCAGCAGGACCCACTAGAAAACAGAGCAATTATGTGACAGTAGAATGGCTTAGAACTTAACCAGAAAGGCTAAAACGAGGAGTTAACGAGAGCCAAGCCATATTACTGAAGCAACGATTCAATTTGACTAAACCAAGGGACCAGCATTCTTTTAGTAAATTGTCATCAAAACGGAACAACGTGCAACGAGATTACACGAACGACATCAAAACATGGCCCTATAAAAGCAATCCAAACTTAGAACCTCAGAAATAATTAAAGTGCTTGGATCGCTAGTGAATCATATCTATGGATCGCTAGCAATCCATGCTAACATGTTGGTTTGTTGAGAGAAGTAGGGATAAGGAGCCTTGGAGATAGAAGCATAAAAAATTCTAAGCGTATGGATCACTAGTGATCCATATGAAGCCAAATTCCTTGTGATCTTGCATATTAGAGTATGAGATGATAGCAGCTAAGTAATTACCACACGAGTGAGCCAACTCTATGGGTCGCTAGCGACCCATGGTTTTGGCTTAGATCACGAGCTGGACGATTGGAGTATGAGATGACTCGTGATTGGCAAGAGAATCCGAAGGAACTGGACGATTCACCAAGGCTAAAGCAGCCGAGAAGCTCATTTATCAAAGACGGGAAACATGAGCTTGTTCTTAAGCAAAAAGTGCACCTTTCATTCAAAAGGCGTACTTTTACGGGCAAGTGTTAACCGGGTTTTTAACTCATCAGAACTCAAGGAGGTCAGAGCACCAACATCGAGTCAGAACAACCCAAGAACCAACCAAAAAGACTAGAAGATCCAACCAAGCTGTTTTCTGGGTTTTTAACCCAACAGGACCCATTAGAAAACAGTGCAATTCCGTGACATCAGAATGGATTAGAACTTAACTAGAAAGGCTGAAACGAGGAGTTAACGAGAGCCAAGCCATATTACTGAAGCAATGATTCAATTTGACTAAACCAAGAGACCATCATTCTTTCAGCCTAATCAGCAGCTGAGCGCAAACAGCTAGTAAATTGTCATCAAAACGGAACAACGTGCAACAAGATTACACGAACGACATCAACGCAAGGCCATATAAAAGCAACCCAAACTTAGAACCTCAGAAACAATTAAAGTGCTTGGGTCGCTAGCGACCCATATCTATGGATCGTTAGTGATCCATGCTAACATGTTGGTTTAATGAGAGAAGTAGGGATAAGGAGCCTTGGAGATAGAAGCATAAAAAATTCTAAGTGTGGATCGCTAGCGATCCATACACGATGGATCGCTAGCGATCCAAATGAAGCCAAATTCCTTGCGACCTTGCATATTGGAGTATGAGATGATAACAGCTAAGTAATTAGCTCACGAGCGAGCCAACTCTATAGGTCGCTAGTGACCCATAGACCATGGGTCCCTAGCGACCCATGGTTTTGGCTTGGATCGCGAGCTAAACCTTCCTAGGTCGTTTTGTCCTCCCTACAAGCAGTTGACGAAGTGGCCTGGCCAGAAGCTCTCCAATCTCTATAAATACCGACCTACCTGCAACATAAATGAGATCTTCTCCGGACTGGTTGCTGAAGCTCTGCTGGAAGCATTCTTCACTCTCTACCTCCCTCATAACTATCTCCAAAGGGATTCACTGTGATTCTCCAGTGGATTCCAACTCTGGGGATTCAATTTACTTAAGGATAATCATAATCGTGTTATCAAACACTTCTTATAACAGCAATCAGTCTATAATAAAACTATAAAGTGGACGTAGCTTCATTAACAGCCGAACCACTACAAAAATTCTCTGTCTTCTTTCTTTTAATATTCTTTTTCTATATCTGTTATCTGTGATATTTCTCTGTCAAAACAAGGCTAGTGCTTTTAAACTTAAACTAGGGTGTTGATCCATTTTTGGGTTAACATTTTGGTGCTTTCACTAAGAACCTTGAACGAGATTTGAAGAAATGAAGTTTGAATCTAAGATTTAGAGAAAATGAGTAGGCCTAATACTAAATCCAGAGCTGTAGCAAGTCAATCAAAGCATGAGGGCAGCCAGGAAGTGTCCTCAGATTCTCATCAACCCAACTATGTGACTAGAGAGGAGATGGAAAAGATGATGAAAGAAATGCAGGATGTAATCTTAGCTAGACAACGTGGGATGATGGAAGGCTTCTTCCAGAGGATGGAGCAGTAAGAGATGACTAGATCTATAGGGAATAGGAATCAAACTCTAGAAAACAATGCAGGAGCTGTCGGAGTTGGATTGGAGCGGGATGGAGTCTTTCCCTAACGCTCAGAACAATCTATACTTGGGGACAATGTTGGAATCAACATGGGAATCAATTCCAATGCCGGAGTAACTGTTGAAACACCACGGACTGGTGGTACGGCACTACACCATATTTGCAGTTTCGCAACGCCCTAATGCGGAAGAGTCACAACGGCTCTTAGCCGTTGCAAAATCACAACAGTTTTGAGCCATTGAAAAATGATTAGCAACGGCTTCAGGCCGTTATAATCTTGCAATGGCTTAAAGCCGTTGCGAAGTTTTCCTATTTTTTAAAATTTACTGACCACTTGCATACACCCCTCGTTCCTAAAATAATACGCTCCTATCACAATTAACCAATGTTTTGAAAACCGAACCGTAAGTCGGACCGTGACGTCTCAAGGTTCAAGGTTCCGAAGGTCGAACCGGTCGGACCGTCGGAACCGTGCATTTTTATTTTTTAACATTTTGTGCATTTAAAACGTAAATTATAGACTAAGTTGCTTAATATAAGATATTAATTCATGTCATAAAAAAATATCATATCATTTCTACATGGACAACATATCTCATGTATATATAACGTAGCCTTAAACACAAACAAATTGAAAATAATTTACATATACAACAGTTGAAAACTACGTATAAATACCAAAATAACATAAACTTAAACAATGCAACTTTGTTTTGAACTCAACCATACATAAAAGTTAACATATATAATAGTTACAGTTTACAGTTTACATATAAATTTCAAAATAACAACCCAAATACTACAACATGGTTTCAAACTCATACATATCATACTCAAACACACTACGCCATAGATGGCCTACTGCAACGAAATTACATGGTGTTGCTAGCTATAATGTAACGATAGGTATGCTGATTTTTGTCTATTACAACACTCGCTTCAAGGTGTTAGCATAGGTATCAACAAGATGTTGCAGTAGCTATAGATGTATTCAAATTAAAAAATTAATAAAATTAGCAATCCGCGTGAATACGATCCAACGGTCTACATTTAATCCGATTGTTAAACTGGATCACCGCTACAATTTGCTCCAAATTTTTGTTTTCCCGCTTTACTTTTCATATCATTTTCGTTCTCACCCCCAATTTCCAAATCCCTAATTTTCAAATCATATTTTCGTTTCTTTTTTTTTTTCTTCCAAAAACAAAATTAACCGTGAGAAAGGCACAAGGCTAGGGATTATAGGGATCCCGTGCGTTGTTTTAGGTGTGGGGAAGTGGGTCATCAAAGATTCTCTTGTTCAGCTGCTTCCATGGCAAATCTCAGATCCAAATCCAATATTTTTAGACCCAGATTTGCGAGCATCCAAGAATGCGGTTTCATACTTGCTGCGTTAAAATTCTTAAATTTAATAAACTCTCTTTATGAATCCGAGAAATTGAAGCTTATGGGAGAGCTGCTTGGCTGTTATGAGTACATGCTGAATAGTCTTATTTCTGACGCATTCATGGATACTTCGATAGATGGATTGGTGGAGTGGCTTCGCCTGAGATGAAAAAAGGAATTTTCAACTTGAGACAGTGGCAAAGCAAGAATTGTCGCAGATAAGATGCTTGAGGATATGCCAAGTAAACCAATAAGTGAATTCTCCTCGATCGTGTTACAAATTGACCTCATTTGCCTTTTGTCGTGTAGTTCAACCACTATTGAAATCATATATTCATGTTCATGTAGCCGAAGAGAGTGCCAATAGGTCTGAATGTGATACTCTTGCTTGTTTTGTCACTTCTAACAGTTTTTGCCTCTGGAAAGCTCTATGGAGGAGACTGATTCTTTGGGTATTGTTGAAAGGTTGTTGGTGAATCTAGTGGAGGATTCTGCAGTAGATAGGGAGTCGAATGGGGTTGACATGGTGGATAAAGTGGCAGGCGATGATAGTGCTTTATTGGATGATGAAGTTGGTGAAGGAATGTCTGGTGGTATTGCAAATGTTGGGGGGACAGTTTGGTTCCTGTAGGAATTGGCAAGGTTCAGGGGGAGATTTGTTTGGCTGTTGCTCTGGTTTCAAGTTTAGTCCAGACTTCAATGACAAATGTATTCCCATTGAACAACTTGTTGAAGGGGAATCTATCTTTTCCATTCTTGGAGAAAATTCAAGGACAGTATTTGAGGAAAAACCAGCTAGCGATTGTATGTTGCTTGACCAGACTGTATTGGACTTAAGTTCATCATTTTTAGAAATGCAGAGCTGAAATTGGCCTCAGACGAGTGTAGTTTTAACTTGTTTCTATATAATAGTTTTGATCCTCTGAATGAAGTTGTAGAGGATGATTGTGAGGCGGAGTTTGCAGATATAGCTGAAATAAATGGCACAGGGGTCGTTGAGAGTTTGAACTTCCATAGATCAAAAGAAAGCAGTGCTGGAAAAAAGGCAGGTGGATGAAGGGTAATGTATTACTTATTAACACGCAACATGTATGATGAAATGTCAATTTTTATTTATCATGGTTTCAGGTCTTTTACCAAGGCAGAGCTAAAAGCAAGGTTATTTCAGTTTTCACTGAACAATTTGCTAAGAATGATGGCTGGAAAAAGGTCGGATGATTCAGAAGAAGCCATGAAAGAGTTGCAAAAGTCAATCATCGAGGAGGTGTTCAAATTCGCAGGAGGTGTTCATTTGTGCATCATTTTACGTCGTTTCAAAGAAGGCCCGATCTTCCGAACCCCCGCCGGGACTGCGGTGCCCCGGACCCCCGCCGGCGCTGCGCCCGGACCCGCTTCTCGGCTCGCCTTCGGCTCGGCACTCGGCTCGCCTTCGGCTCGTCATATATTTGTCAGTGTCGGTGTCTATATAAATTGAAACTGCATATGTAATGAGTGAACTGAGTGATGTAGTGAGGAATATCTGTATATGTGAATATCGGTGTTATTTATCATTGAATTGTAAAATAGTGGAGTCAGGAATTTGTACTATTTTAAATGTTGAAATAAAATATTTATTTAAATAAATTACTGTTTGAATATCAAATTCTGTGCAATAGCATTTTATTAAATAAAAATTTATTTCTATTAAAAAATCAAATATGCTCTACATTGTGGGCTCCACAATTTCAGAAAGTTAATACCTATAGCAATATTTTGGAATGTTGGTACAGACACCTATGGATGTTGCCATAGACCCAAATAGGATTCTATGGCAACAATATTTCTTATGTTGCCTTAGATAGTCAAAATGTTGCCTTTGAGGTCTGCGGCAACGCGGCAAAATGCATCACCGAGAAAGTGTTGCCTTTGCCCTTTTTTAGCCTGCAGCAACATTTTTTGGCACTTCCTGCATCACTTCTTTGGTGTTGCTGTATGCAATCTATGGCGTAGTGACACTACAAAGCTTACAGTCATGTATTCACTATGTTTGCTACAATACAGAATTGTTGTAATTCACCGTTCACAGTTTTCATAAACAGAATATCATTTTTAGTAATAACAAAATTTGCATTCGTAATTGCTATAATACACCAGTTCATCATTCTGCTCCTAATTCCTGTATGCACTATTTAAAGTATCCATATCATCCATTTCAAACAATGGAAAAATGTACCAAAAAGTTCCCAAAACACTCAATACATGAGATTGTTTGACTATGTAAGTGTTTACCCTGTTTTTGCTGGATCAGTTTGACTATGGCACAAAGTAGAAAATCATATTGAAGCAGATTACATTGACCATCATGTCACCTTTTAAGTTTACAGGTAAGTGTTTATCTAGAATTTTTGTACTGTAAAATAACTAATATAGCAACCCCTTTCTTATATTAAATTAAACTTACATCTTTTAAGTTATTTTACAGTTTCAAATTCAATTTACACTTACAGTTTCAACTTTCAAATCCAATTAACAGTTGCTAAACCTAATTGACAGTGTCTTCAAAATAAATAATTTTTTTAATTAACTGCTCCTTCTACGATCATTATTAAAGCAAGATCATTGAAGATAAATTAAGAGTATGAATGTGTAATTTTAAAAATAATTCCAAGTCAAAATATTATATAAATATTGTGAAAATGGAATTTCACAGTAAAAACATTTTACATCAGGAAATATCGAATCTTAAATTTTTGAAATCTGATTACATAATTAGATTAGTGTTATCAAATGATGATTTTTGGTGGATATCTCATGATTTTTAACTAAGAGATGATAGTAAATTTCTAAGTTGAACGGGAAAAGGTTTATTGGCAATTTCTGGTGATCGGCTAGCTTTCGAAGGTTGAGATTTGGCATGGAGGGGCTGGAATGATTACTGATCATGGGAAAAATATGAAATGAATTTTTAATTCATTGTGGATGATGGTTTGGATCAAACTAGGGTTCGGAGCTTGGTTTTGGTCGAGAAGACAGTCGAGGTGATCGCGGCATCATAGGAGTATCGGAGTGGATCGCGAGGAGGGGGATCGATGCTGGGGTTCGAGACGTGGCTTTGGACGGGGCGTTTGAATTTCTGATGGAGTGGATCATCGTCGGCGTAGAGTTTTTCGATCGGGGTTGGAAGTTCTTGTGTGGTCGAGGTACTCAATTTAGCTAAACAAATTTACCCAAAATCAGATGTAGCAATAATGTCATACCTGAATCCAATAAAAACGACGTCGAATAGGTAGTTGAAGCTAGGGCTGCAGGCGACGGATTTGGGGTTTGCGGCGACGAGGAGCTGGTTGCGATGGCCAAGAGCTGGTTGTGGCGGCGAGCAGTTGTATCGATGGCGAGCAGTTGGTGGCGACGAGCAGTTGTATCGATGGCGAGCAGTTGGTAGTGGCGGCAAGCAGCTAACGGGGGCGACGAATAGAAGTTAGGGTTTGGACGACATTTTTTGTTTCTGGATACGAACGCGAGAAAAATGAAAATAGCAAACGAAAAGGCGGTCAGACCTGGGTTAACTGCAACGGTTCAACCTCGGTTAACGGTTCACGGTTCACGCTTGTTAGAGGCTCAATTCGTCTCCGGGCCTTCAGCTGAAATGGTTCACGGTTTTTCGCGGTTGAACCGCGGTCCGGCACGGTTTTTAAAACACTGCAATTAACTTTCCAAAAAAATAACGCGTGCCCTAATAACGTCCCCCCCTCTCGTTTGATTTCATATGCCAGATCCAGTTTCATCTCATAATATTCGATTTCATATTCCAGATCCATGTGCAAATTCTGGCATCTGGTTTCGTAATCCAAAGGGATTGGTATATTATCGAATCAGTTCCAAAAGAATCGGCTCATCTCATAATCTCAAAATTTGCAATCGATCCTGTCAAGGTATATAATAAGATTCAATTTTTATTTTTATTTGTTATAAATGGTTCGTTATGAATGATTTCATGATTGTTTTTGTTGTATATTGAAATAATGGTTCATTATGCAAACTTTCATGATCGTATACTCATAGAATGGTTCGTTAGTATCCTGAATATGAAATACTTGTCATTAATCTATGGGAGCAAACTTTTATGATTGTTTTTGTTGTATACTTGCAGTTGTTGCAATCTTGTTCATAATCTTGTGTTACATCAAAGATGATGTAGCAAATGCAAAGGAAAAGGTAGTATCTTATGTTATAATCTGCATAAAACCCCTTGATGTTTTTTTTCACTTGAATATCAATTTTCACTTAGTTTGTATTGCTATAACCTACATTTCCAAATGTTTGTATTTATTTGCCTTCTGATTCTGCATCATTTTCTCCTTGCTCGAATTTTGAAACCTCGTCCATGCTGAAATTTGCATTTTCACTATTTAAGTCCATCTGTGATATTTGTTGAGAGACTTCTGATATTGTCTGCTTTTTTTATAGAGAAATATCACAATTTATTACTTTGCACTAATGAATAAAAACAATAAATTCGTACCTGCATTAATGCAAAATAAGGCACATAGTTAATGATGTACATAGCTACTCATAGAGTTGCAAAACAAGTGCAGTTTTGTTTTCATTCATATTATTAAGTGCGAACAAATTGATTTTAGTTTGTGAAATAATGATATAATAGAAGATTTTTATTGTTCAAGTGGGAGTTAATTATGAGGTTAAAATCAGTGAGTTACAGTAATGCAGGAGTTCGGTCAGTGAATGCTGCAAATATCAGTACATAGGATGAGGTAGGTAGTTGCCACTTTTGCTGCAATAATAGTTTTTGCACTTTTTAACCTATTATTAAGTTTAAGCTTTTATTTGTTGGTCCAAATAAGTGAATAATAGTTGGAATAAATCTTAAGGAAATTTGAATATAATTTTAATTGGGTCTTTGTGGTATAATGTGTTTTGTTCGAATTGACAAGATTACTTACAGCGCGACTACAAAACCAGAACTAATATTAAGTGTTGCATATACATTTTTCAACTAGCATATTAGAGTTTGAGTTTTATAAATGTTCTATATTATATCCTTAAACTCATACAAATGACAAACTACAATGATGTTTGATTCAAAGAACTGTCGAAGACTTGCTTTCTTCAATATTATTTGATCTTCACAGTTGTGGTTTTTTATTTATTTATTTTTCACTTAATAATATTTTGATAAAATAAAAGCAAACAGGGAACTTTTATACACAACAAATATCAAGGGATTACAAACTTGGTTTCTTATTTTCATCTGTAACAAGTATTAATGTAGCACACTAGTTCTTCTATGTCCTTTTTCAGCCCATGTGAGTTCCTGATGTTTCACTGTGCTTGGGTATCTTCTAAAGCAACCTAGTTGACCTGCTCTTTTTATGTAACTATTGCATAAATAGTTACAAAACATCAGTAATGTATATAGATTCAGTTTGTTTGAAATATTGATGGAAAACCCCATGCATCTTGGTAAAGGTGGTATGCAACAGTGTGATAATTAATAGTCTTATATCAATATCGTTGCCATTATAATACTTTATATATTGAATTTTGAGCTGAGTGAACAAGTTATATGCCCATCCTAGCAACCTAGGCTATAAAATATTGTATTCCCTATATAATAAACCAGTAAAATCGGTAATAGCATTATAAACGTGCAAGGACATATTTAGAAGAACTAAAAATGCTTCATGACACTGATAAATGGTATATCAGATTATAATTTGTGATATTGTTGTGAGTATTTCATGGAAAGAATATGTTCCATCTTTATTTACCATTCATACTCAAAATCTTGAGTTCTCTCCCCTTATAATCCCAATATTAGTAGTACTAATTCTTGCTTTGATTTATGCATACCCTACTATGTAGATCGCATTCACGTTTATCTGGTGTACCCTTATTTATTCCCACATTTAATCTCTCTTGAAACGTACTATTGTTATCTGGATTATATATATATATATATATGTGTGTGTGTGTGTGTGTATACATATATATAGATACATACATACGTGCACACACACCACTTTTACTTGAATTTATGTGCCATGTACTATAGCTTAAACCAATATTGATCCTTACAGTCAAATACTAATGTTTTACTGCTTTATTTTTCATGTTTTTAAAAATGTAACTGGTACATATAAGCAATCATTTTGTTACTGTTCAAAGATTAAAGTGCAGAAACGTATCTTATAGGGGTCCAATTTTTTTTCGTCATTTTGTATTGAATATTTGAATGTGAGAAAATTAAGGAGCTCACAGTTAAAAAATGATGCTATCTAACTTAGGATATAAGTTGTGTATTATGAACATAACAAAGATAGAAATGACCTCATTTATATGATATATTGATCATTCCATCAACCTTTTTAATCTGTAAACAAATGATAACTAGTATTATTGTTTCTGCTATAGATCAAGTTGAGTTGATGAAGGAGCGATTTGCAAAAGTGTCAAACTAGTTGCTGAAAGTCTTGCGGTATGATCAACTATTTTTATAACTCAGTAATCAAATATTATTGAATCAGTATCACCTGTCAAATTTTTGCATTGATGCTTCAGACATGTTACATTACTCGCTTCAGTATGAATTAGATGAGGTGACAGGAAAAAATAAAAAAGTAATTTTGAATTATTTTGATAAAAAGATGGCCGGGCTTAGCAGTTATGAAGATTGAAACAGAACAGGTCTTCATTTTAATCAGCTAATTCAAACAATAAGCGATTTTTTTATTAAAAAAGTGTTCATTTTTTTATTTCTGGTCATTTGTGTACTTTCTTCAGTTGGGTCCATAACTCTATCATGCTATGCTATTTATAAATTAATCAAATATTTATAGTTGTGTCTATTTGATTCATAGTTTTGAGAACCGGACCGAATCGCGGTTCATCCGTCAAAAACCGTCGACCGTAGGTTTCGCTGGTCCGGAGCAGAATCAAGCCATCTTCGTGCTTAAACCTTCGGCTGAACCTTGAAATCGCGGTTGACCGTGCCCTAAATTCATTTTTCCCAAACCGCATCCATCTTAAATCTCGTTATTTTACCCCAAATTGAGAAACCCTAGCACCTACTCTGCTTCCACTACAACCGCCATCGTCATCGTAGTCTACTTCCATGGCCGCCTCCAGTTCTAAATGCTACATCAACCCTTCTTTTTGCAATGGTTGGAAGCTTTGCAGATATATTTAATTTTCTTTTTTATTTATTTTTTGATGCCGGCTATTTTTGGTATAATTGTTTGATAAAATTGATCAAATAGTTTGCAGAAACATGGCTGCTGCAAGCTTATGCTTTATCTTGAGCAAATAGTGTCTGCTGCATCGGTAGGAAGCAGGAACAAATTGAACTGAAATTGCTTAAGGTGCTTGTTTTGTATGTATATTAACTGTTAGGTAAAACCCATAATCAAATTGAACTGAAATTCCTTTTATTCTTTGCACTTACTTTAGTTTATTGTAAGGATAACTTAATTTTGATTCATAACAGTAGCATTATTTGATAATTTATAGCTTGTGAAGATGATAAAACATCCGGGTTTTGTGATGTTGTTTGCTACCTACAGCATGCATTAATATAAAACATGGCGGGCTTATGATATGTTGTGCATTTGTACCATTGTAATTTTTATTTAACATATACAATCAATTTTTTTTAATAATAATAAATAAATAAATAAATGCACGGTTCAATCGGTCCGACCGTCGAACTTAAACCTTGAGACGTTACAGTTCGATTCACGGTTCGGTCTTCAAAATATTGATTTGATTACTCATTTCACATGCTTGACATACATATACTTTATTCCTGGTCATTTGTATTCTTTCTTCAGTTGGATCCGTAACTCTATCATGCTATGCTATTTATAATTGAAAATATTTATAGTTGTGTCTATTTAATTACTCATTTCACATGCTTGACATACATATACAAGAATCTATTAGTCGGGTCCATTAAGTATAAAGTTAATTCTGATGTGTAGATCCATGGATCTTTTGTCATACTCCACCTTAAACTGTTTTACTTTCTAGGCATAAATAGAGGGGCCAAATATACTCTCTAGTATGTGTGATAGATAACATCCATATCTATGCAGACAGACCCGCTAGGCAAACAAAAAATGATACTATCTAACTTAGGATATAAGTTATGTATTATGAACATAACAAAGATAGAAATGATCTCATTTAAGAGCGTGACTTGTAGATGCCTGACTTCTGCACACCTGCACTCATTCTTCATCATTTTTCTTAATTAAATGCAACAATCGAATACATAGTTGATTATAACAAACGAATACATTGGGATAAAAATCGTATTCAGTTACTCGTGTCAATAATCTCAGACTGCCCGACTAAAGATTTTTCTAAAACCTTTTTCCCCTGTTTGTGTGTGTTTGTGTGGCAAATGTGGGATACTTGCCGTTAATGTAATGTAACATGATGATTTGCTTAGCAAACCAATGATTATGCTACTTTCTATAGTTAACCAATTAGGTAACTTAATGAAGTAAAGTGGGCTTTGAGTTGTGTTAGAAATTAGGAATGGTAGATAATTACGGTGCATATTCAAGTGATTCCCACATCCCTCTCTATGTACATGGCCCTAAATTAACTAGATATAAAGTGAGCAAACACCGAAAACAGACGATAAGGATTATATATGAACTTGAAAAGCATTCGCTAGTTTTTCTCTTTACATAGTATCAACATTCAATTTAAATAAACAATTTGATATCAGTTGTCAGCATAGGTATTTTGTAAAATTTAATATCAGTTTCATTGATTATTTTTAGTTTGGAATTTTAATGGTAACAAGCAAGTGGCTCCATCATTTTGTGCTTACAACCTTTGATCACTGTATATTGTCATTTTGCTCTTTGTTAAAAGAGAAGTTCATATATATCCTGATTTGTAACAAAAGCAGGTCATCCAAATCTTTAGTTACTATTGTTTTTTATTTTCCTTTGTGTTTGGTTTTTTATCTCAAATTCGAATTTATGGTTAGAGTGTATCTATAGAATTAGATGCATTTACCTGAATGTTTAAGCCCGAGCAGAGAGAGTCAGTACGTGAGCTTGCTTGTAATATTTTTGCTCCTAAGCTCAGTTTAATTTCCTTTACCGTTTCAGATATTGTTAGGGCTAACATATGAAGAGTTCGCAGCAATGGTGAAGGCAAGAACAGATTGGACAGATCTCTGCATTGCACATTTTAATATGCTTGTCGAACTATGTACTGTATATTGTAGTACTATTGTTGCTGCCTGCTGAACTTTGTAGTTGTTGAACATTGTACATTGAAATTTCAAAATTTGTTGTTATGTTTGGTTTTCGTGTTGAATCTATAAAAAATATTTGGTTTAATGATTTTTCCTTTGTGATATTATGTTAAATTTGCAAATATTTGGATTGAGTATGACAATTAAATGACATTGTTATTGTAGAAGGCGAGAAAAAAGCATTATATTTTCTAAGAAAAAAATGCAAATTAGCAATGGCTATTAGTCGTTGCTAAAGCGAAAATAGCAACGGCTATAATCCTACAAAATAAAATTTCATAGCTGTTGCGGAATATAGTTTTGCAACGGCTCAAAGCCGTTGTGAAATTTCTACCACTCCCCATTTCTTAACGGCTCAGAGCCATTGCGAAATGCTTTTGCAATGGTTCAAAGCTGTTGCGAAATGGCATTTCTGGTGTAGTGCGGGAGCTAATCCAAATACTAGGGTGCAACCGACAGAAGAATATATACCGGAACGAAGGAAGGAAAGATTGAATGAAGCTAGAGTTGTGAATTAGAACATAGGCATATGACCGGAAGAGTTCATTCCGGGATACCCCCAGCAGGACGGGGCAAAACATTGCTTTAGGACGGAGACCTTCATTGGATGGTGAGAACAGAATTGCTAAGTTGGTACAAAGATTCATTAGAGGAGGACCCCCAGATCAGGGTTTGGAAGATGAGAACATGAATCCATTTACTGCTAACATCCGGAATGCAAGAAATCCGCCAGATTTCAAGTTTCCAATGCTGGAAATGTACGACGGGAAGACAGATCTAACAATTCATATGATAAGATACACCCAACATATGGAGGTGTTGGGGCTTCTGAGGAAGTAATGAGGCGGTGCTTCCCCCTATACTTAACAAATTTGGTTGCAATGTGGTTCAAATAATTAGAAAATAGGGTCTATAAGCACATGGACCGACTTGGTGAGCAAGTTCTTGAGACAATTCATAGTTCATGTCTTACAACCAAGGAATGTACTTACGCTCTCAAATGTAAAACAAAGCCCTGGAGAGACTTTAAGAAGTTATTTAACAAGATTTAACGCGGTGGCATCTGCAGTGGATAAGCCAGATCCATCATTTGTCCTAGTGGCAGCGGTATCTGGGGTCGCAAGTAAGACTGAGTTCAAAGTTGCATTGAAAAGAGATCCACCGATGGATCTTGTAGAATTCTACTATGAAGCTGAGAGATATTAGTGCCAAGAGGACGCTGAACCTGAGGATGAGGATGTGGATTCTGAAATAAATGCCATGGAGGACAGAGGACCATCCAGGGCTGGGATTGGAAAAGACAAAGGGAAAAGGAAATCCGACGACAACTTCGGGGAGCCGAAACGACAAAGGAAGGAGCCGAGATTCTGTTCGTACACTGACTTGACTGAAACCCCGAAGAGGATATACTTAGATACCGGGGGCAGAACCTCTTCTGAAGGCCACTTATGAGGGAGCCAACCGATCGAGAGAAAAGATCTGGAAAGTTTTGCATCTTCCATGAGCTGGGCATGAAACGAACGAGTGCCGACACCTTCGTGATCTGATAGAAGAACTGGTTTAGAACAACCAGTTTCCACAGTACGTGAGAACAAACCGCGGTAGGATTACAAGAACAACCACCATCCACAACAAATGCATCAAGAAACGCCCAAGGATTTGAGCCAAGATAAATTATCTCATGATCGAGGTAGTTGGAAGTCTGATCCGGCTTCTGTGCTATGATATCATTTCTTTTGCCGCACTTTTCTTTTAGTATTTAGATAATAATAATCATCTAAGGCCGCTTACACGTGTACGGGATCCCGAAACGGTCCCTAGGCACGCTCTGAGTCAGATGACTTAGGACAATAATAATTGAAGGCCGCTTACACGTGTACGGGATCCTGAACGGTCCCTAGGCACACTCTGAGTCGGATTCCTGAGATGAACATTATTTGATTCCTGCTTGTTTAATTTCTTCTTATTCATTTTGATTTGAATATTTGAATTTTGAAAAAAATCCACATTGATTGTGATGACTGATATTGATCGCCTTAGAGTCCCACCACGGGATCGGAGTGCAAGGTGCAAGTCCCCTCGCCAGAGAGCGAGCGGATGGACTTGTACAATATTAATCGCCTTAGAGTCCCACCACGGGACCAGAGTGCAAGAAGTAAGTCCCCTCACCGAAGAATGAGCGGATGGGCTTACTTAATCCCCCTTAACTTAACAAGCAAACGATCCAAAGAGATCATCCCCTTAACTTAAAACATTAAACGATCCAGAGAGATCGCACTTTGAACTAAATGTTAAACGATCTGGAGAGATCACACGTTAAACTTAAACAATCAGGAGAGGCCGAGCCTTAAATCATATTTGAATTAATAAAGGATGTGAATGCCTTATAAATAGAATAAAACTGATGAATCCTGGATGAACACGGGATGATTTCGATGTATGATGTGATTTTGATATATGATATGATTCTGATATATGATGTGATTTGGATACATAATTTGATTTTGATATATGATGCGACAACTCTGAATGAGAAGCAAAAATTGATAGTGATATAAATCCCGAATGAACACGGGACGATTAGAGATGTATAAGGTATTTAGAGACACGTGATGTAATAACTCCGAATTAAATCGGGATGATTGTGATGTATATATTACACTAAGGCAAAGTCTAGAGTCTTAGGCTGTAATAGGTTTGGAATGACTCGTGATTGGCAAGAGAATCCGACGGAACTGGACGATTCACCAAGGCTAAAGCAGCCGAGAAGCTCATTTATCCAAGACGGGAAACAGGAGCTTGTTCTTAAGAAAAGCGCACCTTTCATTCAAAAGGCGTACTTTGAGGGGTAAGTGTTAACCGAGTTTTTAACCCATCAGAACTCAAGGAGGTCAGAGCACTAACATCGAGTCAGAATAACCCAAGAACCAGCAAAAAAGACTAGAAGATCCAACCAAGCTGCTATCTGGGTTTTTAACCTAGCAGGACCCATTAGAAAACAGTGCAATTCCATGACATCAGAATGGCTTAGAACTTAACTAGAAAGGCTGAAACGAGGAGTTAACGAGAGCCAAGCCATATTACTGAAGCAATGATTCAATTTGACTAAACCAAGAGACCATCATTCTTTCAGCCTAATCAGCAGCTGAGCGCAAACAGCTAGTAAATTATCATCAAAACATAACAACGTGCAACGAGATTACACGAACGACATCAATGCAAGACCATATAAAAGCAACCCAAACTTAGAACCTCGGAAATAATTAAAGTGCTTGGGTCGCTAGCGACCCATATCTATGGATAGTTAGCGATCCATGCTAACATGTTGGTTTGATGAGAGAAGTAGGGATAAGGAGCCTTGGAGATAGAAGCATAAAAAATTCTAAGTGTATGGATCGCTAGCGATCCATATGAAGCCAAATTCCTTGCGACCTTGCATATTGGAGTATGAGATGATAGCAGCTAAGTAATTAGCTCACGAGCGAGCCAACTCTATGGGTCGCTAGCGACCTATAGACCATGGGTCCCTAGCGACCCATGGTTTTGGCTCAGATCGCGAGCTAAACCTTCCTAGGTCGTTTTGTCCTCCCTACAAGCAGTTGATGAAGTGGCATGGCCAGATCTCTCCAATCTCTATAAATACCGACATGCCTACAACATAAACGGAATCTTCTCTGGACTGATTGCTGAAGCTCTGCTGGAAATATTCTTCACTCTCTACCTCCCTCATAATAATCTCCAAAAGGATTCACTATGATTCTCCAGTGGATTCCAACTCCGAGGATTCAATCTACTTAAGGATAATCAAAATCGTGTAATCAAACACTTCTTGTAATAGCAATTAGTTTATAATAATACTATAAAGTGGACGTAGGCTTCTTTAATAGCCGAATCACTATAAAAATTCTTTATCTTCTTTCTTTTAATGTTCTTTTTCTACATCTGTTGTCTGTGATATTGCTCTGTTAGAACAAGGCTGATACTTTCACACTAAAACTAGGGTGTTGATCCATTTTTTGGGTTAACACTACGTACCAAGTATTGATACCAGGCACATTGGTTTCGATGGTGATGGAGGCGGACTACTAGTCGGAACCCCAGGTGTCGAAAGTGGCGAAACAGGTAAAAAGCCTGTTTAAACTGAATTTTATCTTTTTAAAGAAATTTTTTCAACTAACCTACCTTATTTGTTAAAATATGATTGGTTGCAAGTTTTCTTTTCCAAAACACTTCCAAAATTTCAGAATTAAACAATTTAAATAATTTACAAAATACCCCTTCTCCTTTTGTAAATATATTAAACATTTAAGTCTCATACCTTAAATAATTTTATATATCTATTAAAACAATAAGGAAAATTCTACAAAAATTTTAGAAAATCATTTTTAATATGTTTTCCAACATATACTAATTTCAGACCCAAAAAATATATTATTTAATCGTAAATAATTTTTAAACCCAAATAATCAATTTCCTCACTAGAAAATTAATATTAAATCCACATTAATGCAGAAAATTATGAAAATTGAAATCCATCTCTAAAATATCATTTTTGATCTAAATCTAAAATCGCAAGGCATTTGGATGTCATTTAATAGGGTTTTCACATCAAAACATATCATAGAACCTATATGAATAAGCATAAATCATCAACAAGCATACATAAACATTTAATCATTCAAAAACATGGAATAACCTTGCAAAATAAATCTGGTTTAACCTTAAAACCGAAAACAATAAAAAATATAAGATGTAGTCATTATTCACCTTAGCTTTGAGATTTAATGGATTTGATTTTGATCAATCCTTCATTCCTTTGATTTTCTTTATCTTCTTCCTCTTGCTCTTGCTAATGGTGGCCGACCTCTATTTTAGTTTGGTATTGCAAATGAAATGAATTCCTAAGGGTTTAAGGTATTAGAATACTCTTATTCCAACTTTGCCCCTCACCTATTTCCTTTACCCAGTTTATTTTAGTTCATTTTAGTTCATTTATTCTCTTAGGAACGGCTACCCCTCAGTTTAATCACAATTCTCAATCCCCTAATCATCACATTATTTTATTTAATTTAACTAATTAAATGCTATAAATAATGTTACTAAAAATTAGGGTCATTATAGGTTGGTTAGAGCCGACATACATTGAACATTGGCCTAAACAGTTCGGATTTAATAAATAATAATCTTATGAGCAGAATTGATTCGAATGCCTATAATACAGGTATAGCACCGCACTTTTCTTCTCATGTTTTTTGAACTGAGTAGCGGAGCTCTGCCATTTTTCTTTCACCGCTATTTCTAGAAATTATATGTATGTATGTATACTAGAGAAGGACGGAAAATAAAAAAGAAGAAAAGATGGACTGAACTAATTCTGCGAAAAAGATAAATTCAAGAATCATAACTTTAGACTCCACTTAACTTAAATCTCCTATCAGATCTATAATTCTAATGGATATGTATAGACTTTTAAATACATATTTTTGGTTGAAGAGAAAAGGAGTTAAGTAAGAAAAATGGATTCAGATCTGAGGATTTGAAAACCAACAAGGTAAGTGGAAAAATTATGTAATTTACAAAATACTAAATTTCTATCGTTGAAATTCTATTTTTTTTATCATGCCTATGTGAAAATCATTGAATTGTAGCCTTAATTAAATAAATCTAACTTGAAATCCTTACCTACATATTCAGTAAACTGTTTAGCTTTGATGAATGATATATACACCCTAGATCTGAAATTTTGGGAGAATAGTCCCCAAATTTTGTGAAATATGATATTGATAGAATTGTAATTTCTAGATTTTCATTGTTTGTGTTGTAAACTATTGAACTTGTTAATCATCCATTGGGGATGTTTAAATTCGATTTGGGTTTAAAATTTTCTATATTTAATTCGTTGGAATCGTAAAATGTACAATCTAGTTGTATTAACCTCCATATGAATTTCCATAAATTGTTCGATCTCACATTTATATATGAAAAGTGCGTCGTTTGAAATAACAAGGAATATTCACATGTCCAAATGAAAGAGATATACAAAGTAGGGATCTCTTCGTAGTTTTCACTATCTATTTCAATAAAAAAAAGTTAATTCTTTATAATTGCGAATGCAGCACAATCCCACTTTTGATAGTTTGTAGAAAGTTTGCAATGGTAACATTTTCTTTTACAAAAAGATACGTTTCCAATACATTTAAATATAGGAATAAATATTTTTGAGGAATTTACACATAAGTATATATTAACAAATCCTTAAATGTAGAAACTAAAGATTTTACAATTAAAAATATAAATAACCCATTACAATAACATTAATTGTAATAAAGATAAATGTAACAATAATAAAATTTATTAGAAACTCACGTAGTAGTCAACTCCACATACATCAATCAAATATATATATATATAAAGTAAAATACAAGTTTGATAAATAAATAAATAAATAAATGTCGGTTATCATATTGAATACAAAAAAAATGCTAGAATATGAATGATGCAATAAAATAAAGAGTTATAGAAGTTAAAATATTAATGGACAATATTTACATAGTTAATGGGAAGTTACAGTAATCAAGTCTATATGGGTATTAACACATTTAATGAATTTAATTACAAAGATCAAATATGACATTGTGAAGGAAATTAAATAGGCATGATAAACTAATTTTGAAAAGTACAAATATATATCATTGATTCTTGTCCAATTTGAACATAAAACATTATTGATAAAGCACATTAATTGGAGCTAAAAGAAGCAGTAAATGACATTTAATAACATTAATGAGAATAGAAGTTAAAGATAGTAAACGTACAAATAAAAAGAAGTTCATAGCAAGTAAACAAATGAATACTAATAAATGAACTTAGTAGGCGTAATAATTTCATTAGTTGAAATTATATCGCCTCAATAATACGTTTGCGATGGATGTGAATATTGGACATATCCCAATATGTAAATTAAATGACTGAATTTAGCATGGGTTGGGATGTAAGGTCAATATAGTTGCACAAGAAAGTCTGCCCTCTGCGAGAGGCTACCAGTAGTTGTGTATACATATTACTAATGTGGGACATCTCTAATTATAGGACCTGTGGATATATATATATATATATATATATATATATATATTCGCATATAGGTTTGGGAAAATATACCAAGGGGTTCACCTCGGATTTGAAGTACTAAATGACCAAGTACCTTAGGGAGTCAAGGGGTTACTTCGGGTTTAAGGTAATAAATGGCCTTTGGGTCTGCCTATTCCCTATTTAAATGGTCTTAAATAACCTGCGACGGTTCCTAATTGGGAAAGTAGAATCTGCTTCAATTCCAAACCAGAGGTACTAAGTAACCGAGAGTGGGCATTTCCCTTAATCTGCATTAGGCAAATATAAATGAGATTTAGGTTTAGAGATCGACACTATGCCAGCATTGTTGGTAAAGTAGTATTTATAGGGTAGGGTTGGACAAAGGTCAAGGCTACCATCGATCCCGAGTGGTCATTGGCAAAGACTTGGGTTAAACTTAGACAGACCGCACTTCCTTTAGTATAGAGTTTTTATGGGATATGCGCTAACCTCAAATTTTGGTTGCTTATTTATTTGGTTGGAGGTTGGCTAGTTAAGCCTTAGTTAAGTTTTTAAGATGCATATGTAATAGGCTAATTAAATTTAAAGTCGTATCTAAGAGTCATCGACCTTCGTAATTAGGGTCGGTTGACCATTGCTTACATTGCGAAGGGGTCTGCTTTGAGGTCGAGGTATTAAATGGCCATTGGGTCTACCTCTTCCCTATTTAAGAAGTATTAAATGGGCATTATGGATGACCTTCTTCGGGGTCGCGATATTAAATGGTCATTGGGACTGCCTCTTTCCTATTTAAGAAGTATTAAGTGGTCGGGTTTCGTTTTTGGGGAGTACAGATATATATATATATATATATATATAAACACAGACACACACATATACATACATAGATATACATGAATTTATATAGTTATACCTTGGAGTAGATTGGACATATCGTACGCATATATGGAATTGAATGACTAATCCATAAATAGTATACATAACACTTAAATAGAAATCAATCGGTATAAACTAGTGTTATGGATAAAGCATGTAATTTATCAGTCACCAAAATGTTGTTCTGACCCCCTCCTCATTACAACCCACATAATAGATTTAGGGGGACATAGTACTAGTACAAGACGGGAACTGTAAGTGGACATGACTTCTCATTTATGCTTTGCACTGATAAGACAAAACCAAATTGTATGAAGTAAAAAAAAAACAAAAAACATGTCTTTAACATGTCCCCTTAAGAAGGTGTCTTTAATATGTCTACTTAAATCCCTCTAATGTTAATTATTTTATTCTCTTCATAAATATCTCTTTAAATTTCTCCAATTTTAAATATTTTTTCAATCTATTATAATTTGAAGTTTAGCTAAACTGATTTTTTTTCTTTTTGAAATTATGTAATCTAAGGTCAATTCTTATAACACCCCGCAATTTTAATGATTGAATATTTAAATAATTTACTTAAATATTTAATTGTTAAGTAACAAAATGCCTCTTATACTTGATTTTTATAGACGAGGGAATTTGGACTCGGTACACCCGTAGAGTTCGACACGAGTAAAATAAGTATAAACTTGACTATGTTTGGAGTCGGTGATTTTTAAGTAAAATTAGTTGCCTATAAGTGGCTAACTCCCTTCATTTACTCTCATTCACTTTTCATTCGTGCTAGTTACCTCTCCCTTTCTCTAATCCGCCACTAGTATATTTTTTATCCCTCTTTAATCCACAAACCCTTAACCCCTCTAGAAGAAAATTTAAATTCAAATAAAAATCAACATAATTCTAATTCTCTACAATACCCGCGAAGGAATTGGCATGATTGGATTCTTGGTGTATATTTCGAAAACTAAAGAAAGCAAAGAAGTGGGTTTTGGTGATTAGAGCTTGGTTTCGGTTTAAGTAAGGTGAGTGAGACAATTCTCCTTATTAATTTGCATGTTGTACTTCATGTATTTGATTATTGATGATTATAGAATTATACGAAGTGATTTGCAGATTGTTTGAATTGATTTGGGCTTATATTTTTGTTATAAATATGTTTATATTCACTCATTATTGATTTGAGACCTAAATCCCTATTTATGAGATAGTTAGCAAGCCCTAATTTTGATTATAGGTTAAGTAATTGATTTTGAGTGATGTTGTGATTAATTAGAGGCTAATTACATGACATAATTAATTGCATATCATTGATTCGCAATAAAGAAACTAATTTAAATAGTTTCAGAAAAGTTATAAGCTAGTTAAGTTATTAATAAAGCTTAATTAGTACTTATAAATATTATTTAAAGTAAGAAATGAATTTTATAAGTGAATGGATTATTTATAAAAATTATTTATGAAGAGAAACGATTTTATAAATAAAAGTGATGTTTATAATGTAAGTGATTTTATAAAATAGTATAAAACCGATGTTTCATAAGATAAGTGATTTTATAAAATAGTGTGAAGTGATACTTTATAAAGAGTATAAGGTTTATAAAATAGCATAAGGAGATTTTATAAATGAAGTATATATTTTATAAAATAGATAAGAGATTTTATAAAATAGTAAAAAGATGAATACTTGATTTTTATGACGTGGTTAAGTATTTTAAAGGTTATAAAGTGATTTATAAGCTAATATAATATTTTATAAAATGATATGAGATTTTATAAAATGATATAAAGTGATGTTTCACTTTTATTGAAAAGATTAGTAAGTAAAAGTAACATTTGATCTAGTAATGGTTGGATTGCTCACTTGAATATACGTGTGTGTACACGTGCATGAGTGGGTATATGTATACATGTATTTGGAGCTAAGCAACAATCAAAACAAATATAGTGTTGTAACTAGAATTGTTGATGAGAGTTGTATATGAACATTAGTGTATTGAATTATATATATATATATGTATGTATGTATGTATGTATGGTGATGTTTGTACATGTATATAGGCAAGTTACGAGCGATTTCATGTAACCATAGCGACCACCAGGTGCGCTAAGTTACATAGGAGAGTATCGAGTAATCGCCCCGGTGAAGCTCGAAAAATAGTTAGTGTTGTGTGTGCATGTTTACGTATATATGTGTGCAAAGGCATGCACAAACGAGTGTATTGACACACATATAAGCTACACATAAGGCAAGGAGGTCGAGTATGTTGTTTTGGCATGCTAGAGGAAGTCGGGTCGTTATAATCACCCATTGAACTCTACTCGTGCAAAAAGTGGATTTTGGTATCGAAACTGGTTTTCAAATACTTATTGAATCTACTTACAAAACATCAACAAATGAACTTCGGAAGAAGTCCTATGCGGCGAAGGCAAGCTGTAGGAGCTTGGCGACACATCGGGCAAAGCGATGGAGGAGGCGGAGTTCGAATCGGTAGCGTATTATGCAAGAAATAGGATTTACTGCCTAGGAAATTCCACCAACGGTCCACCGGTGGTGCACCACCGATCGAATAGTGCTTGACTGACCCGGGCAATAAAGCCCAGGTCAGGTGCGTTTCATTGGGGATTTTCCTCAGTTTCGGGTGCGGGCTTGCATACACCTCAGACTTAACTTAGTGGACACCTTGTGCTACTCGAGGAAGTTGAAGGCATAACGAAGTTTGGGGTCCGAACACTAATGCAATTCAATTTATATATGATCAACAATGATCGATCATGGAGTCAGCATAATGATTAGTCACACGACCACGCCCGACGAGCATGTACGATCGAACGAAGTAGATTCATATCTTTAGGGGATGACTCTATGATACATATAGTTATATGAATTTTGTCAGTCTTATAGTAGTGACCGTACATCATATTGACCTTATATTAGTGACCGTGCATAGTACTGATCTTATGTTAGTGATCATAAATCGTATTGGCCTTATATGAGTGGTCAATGCCTATTATTGGTCTTGTAGTAGAAACCATTTAGATTGACAAATGACGATGAGATATCGGTCTTTGTTTGTGATAAACATATTTGACTACATGACGTTATATTTTGATATATATATGTATGTATGTATGTATGTATATGTACAGTATCGGTGTTCCTTTTTGGTTCCGATAGCGTATTATATGGGACATGTCCGTTATTCTCTTTCGTAGAGACGTTATGCGTGTTTA
Organism: Allium fistulosum; assembly: GCA_030737815.1. Classification (NCBI taxonomy): domain Eukaryota; kingdom Viridiplantae; phylum Streptophyta; class Magnoliopsida; order Asparagales; family Amaryllidaceae; genus Allium; species Allium fistulosum. The sequence continues at coordinate 1,196,316,823 of CM060902.1, forward strand.
TTAAGAAATCCATGATAGCCGAAGGGGAGATGATGACGATCATCTACAGCTGGATCATATATCGCTTATGCTCGATATGGGGTATAGTGAGGTCCATACTGGTTTTAGATATCTAGAATAGATCATATATCACTTATGCTCGATATAGGGTATGGTGAGATCTACATGAATTCGTTCAATTAGGATGCGACTCGGGGTCTATGGTACATTATGGTTCCGACTCTATTTATTTTGGACCCTCAATGGGAGTCATTGAATGGAAATGAGATCTATATAGGTATCAGATATCTAGGGTAGGTCATACATCACTTATACTCGATATAGGGCATGGTGAGACCTACACGAGTTCGATCACACTGGATGTGACTCGAGGTCTATGGTACAATTAGGTACTGACTCTATTTATTATGGGCCCTATATTAGGATCATTGAATGATGATTATTGTCCACTTTGGACTTCATTCATCAGTAATGGTGAGTATCGATTACACACACTATTCATCATGTATCGTTATGATTGTGCGGGCTATATTAGTTAGTAGATGACATTGTTAAGTGTTTTAGAATATGCTTATATTGTCGTGTTTATAGTATTTTTACATGTATATATTGAATCACCCTAGTTTGGTATACCATTGCGTTTCTGTCTGTGCAGTTAAAGCGCTCGGCAGATTCAATGTAGCGGAGGTGCAAAAAGTCATAGCGAGGATACAACGGGATATAGCGGATGACTCTAAAATAGCATATAAAACTCGTACTTAATGTTTAAAAAAATATAAATGGTAATTAAATGAAAATTAACATTTAATTGAATTATAATTAATACATAAATAATTTTAAATAAAAACAAGTGTGAATATACTGTAAATAAACGTAAAACTCCTGCTCCAAGCTCCTCCAAAATGCATCCGTAGGAAACCTGAACTACTTGGCTGCTCGTAAAAAATTTGAGCATCCAAGAGTTTTAGGGAAAGAAAATAAAACTCCGGGTCAGACATGGGTCTGGTGTGAGTAAACTCAAAGCAATTGAATTATTACTTTTAAAACTCTTTTAAAATCAAAGGTATCTCGTAAGACCACGCCGCACATAAACACGGACGAGTTTTTACCTTACGATAACTAAAACACTTTTATATAAAAATCCAGTGATATTATAATAATGTCTAAGGGTTCAAAGTAAAATATTAAAATAGCTGGAATGCTTGCATCTCACATTCCAATATATTTGGTATACAACTAAAACCGTACAACGCTTATTGAAGAATGGATTCCATACAATGACTAGGCACTGAGGTACCACCTATCATAATACACATCTAGAAAATGTACCGAGGACCTCGCCTAGATCCCCTACCAACACAAGACCAGCCTACCCCTTACTGGAGAGTACCGAATATGTCATCACCCCGGTTGCTTTGCAACCCTTTTTACCGAGATCTCGTGCACAACCAATCCAAAAATATGTAGATGTATCTAGAAGGGTGAAAAAATACCCTAATGGGTGCGACCCACTTAGCCTTGCTGCATCTCCCCTGATTTTCAATCATTCCCGGTTGATGAGGCTTGAGGCTACGTTTTACCTTTTTGAATATCAATCCCACTTGGAATGCTAACACTGCCCTCCAGGCATCAATGCAATGCTAGCATTCATCCATACAAGTTGTCCAGGATAAGGACAAACCGAAGGCACTACTTCTACTACATCCATTTTGGAATCACCCTCAGGATTAGTAGCAAGCAGCCCTTGCACTTTAATGCTCCATCTTTGATTCCATATTCTTCAATGTGTCTTCATTTCGAAATGCTTGAGTTGGATCAAAGTGGTTTTCGAATAACAGATCTGATCCCTGTCTCTTCAAAACAACTTTCGATAATTTCCGGTAAACTCAACCTCGGTTCTTTAGGAAATAAGCAAATAAAAGATAAGAGTGGAGTTCAACTCCTAACCGTTAATGGATGGATTTCCTTATCATTTATCCTAGAAGAACGAAACAAATTTATACGTACAGTATAGAACCACCGACGGCAACTATACCATATAATTTCCGTGTTTCTCCTAGATATTTTCAAAGTTACATTTTGGTCTAGATTTGATAGTTGGTTATTTAACTATCATATAAACAAACAATCAAACATTTCAATTCCATGTGGGATCCTCTAAACCTTTATTAATTAATCTTTAATTAATAAATTCACTTTATAAAACTTTATCAAAGGATCTTTTCTAAAACACTTTTCCCAAACCCCTTGCATCCCTTTTACTTAGAAAACAATATAAACATTTACCAAAAACATTTGGAAAATTCTCTCTTATTACATTCATATTAAATGGCCAAACCATTCCCTTTCAAGACATCACTTACTATAAAACTCGTTCACTTTATAAAACTCATTCACTTATTCCTTATAAAAATTCTTTTATAAGTTCACTTCACATTTCAAACCTCTTTATAAGTCTTCAAACTAAATTTAAACTTCTTTTTAAAATCTCTAAAATGATTCATAAAATCTCTTCCCATGTATAAAACTCTTTATAAAATTTCCTTTATAAAATATCTTTGACATTACAAAATATCATTTACAAAATCTCATTTTTAAATCACTTTAAATAAACCCTATTATTTAGTAAAACCCTTTTTATTAAAACAAATTATTATTTATAAGTACCATTATAAAATAATTATATAACTTGAAAAAAATCATTTATAAACTTTAAAACCCAAGTTGATTAAAGAATTTAAGTTAATCTTAAATCAAACTTTATAAATTTCAACCCATACTTTATAAATTGAAAAGAGGCTTAACAATCCCAATGGTACTATTTAGGTTACCATTTCATTTCAATTAAATTCCAAGTCACTTGTCAATTATTTACATAGGTCAACATATATGTAAAGCCGATCCATTATCAAACCAGGGAGTAACATACCAATACAACTCAACTAGCATACACATGTCCAATAACAAAATAGCAGGATGGTGATTTGTCCTGCTAAATAGATGTCCAAAACAATTCAATCAATTAATAGCAGAATGAGGATTTATTATGCCAGTCTATGTCCATATTAATCAAATCAATTACATTATAGCAGAATGGGGATTTATTCTTCTATTAAATATCCAAACAAATCAAACAATCTACATTATAACTCACTTACAGTTATATGGTTCCTTAACGGTATCGACACTTGAATTCCTTATGTTTTAACCATCTTTGAAAAAGAAGTACCCTAAAAGCAATTTGATTCTTGGAAAACAAAGGATTTGAAACTTAAAACTTCTTTTTAAAATAATTAATTACAAGTTAAACCCTTTATTAAAGTATAATTAGACTTAATTAAATATTAACTTAACTAAATTAATAATTAAGAAATAATTAAACTTTAAATAAATAATTAAACAATAATTATCTATTAAATAAATAATCAAACCCTAATTATTCCTTTATTAATTATTAAATAATAATTTAAGACTTCATTAATGATTAAATATTAATTAATCTCAATTAATTAATTAATAAAAATCTTTATGTAGACCTAAATAATAAATTAAACATTTAATAAATAATTTCTTAAAATTTAAACCTTATTTAATTTATAATTAAAAATAATTAATTAAATAAGTAAATAATTACCCTTATATTAAATTAATAATTAATTAAAAATAAATCATTTACTTAACTCATAATTAATTAAAACTTAATCTTAACTTTAAAAGATAATTAATTAGTAACTAATCTCCACTTAATTAACGAACCTTTTTTAATCTTAATTAATTATTAATTACTAACTAAATTAAATTAGTAATTAATTATTAAAAACTAAATTAACCCTCTAAAATATTTTTATTTAGTTTATGAAACATTTCTAAGCATAAAGACTTAGTTTTCAGAAATCGAACTTTTTAAACGAACGGTACCCATAGCGACTATCGCTATGGATACCTGTAATTTTAAACTTGTTTTTAACTTTCTTTGAAACTTAACACCTTAAAGTTTACTAATTTTTTCCCAAAACATAAGTAAGTTTTTAAAACTAACAAAGGTAAGAAAGTTTGAAATCAAAATAAAGTTTTAGACATTGAAATCCTTTTAGTAAACAAACTAGTAAACTCCTTTTGATTTTTCCAAAGATCTAATGTCACCTAAACAATTCAAGTTGTTAACTTCTTTATCATATGCACAACAAGTACTTACCATAACCTAACAAACAAGTTATACTTCTAACCATAAGGATTTCCACAACTTCCAACCTCACCACTAATTATATTACCTTCTCAAATTCATATCACATCCAAACGCATAAGCATACACTCAAAACATCATCATTTCTTATCCAATCCAACTATAATTTATCAAATTATCATGAATATACACAACCAAACAATATATTACACAATAAAACATAACAATATAGGAAGTTAAATTCTTTTCAAATGATAAGGAGATTTACTCACCAAAACTTTGACCAAAACAAGTTAAACTCTCACTAACTTTTGCAATAAGCTTAGAATTTTGGAAACCCATGGGAAGACTTGACCTTTGCTTTGGAAACATGGAAATGAGCTTAGCCTAAGCACTATATGGTTCAGCCTTGAGTGTATATGGGTACGGCCTTGTAGAGTTTAGGTGAATGTGTGCTTGATTCTTGGAAGTGAAGTGTTTAAGTGGATATAGAAATGTTTAACAAGTTTTTGGAAGGGATTCAAACTATAAGTTAGGATATTTATAACTTAGAAATGTTTTAGGAAGCCATGAAAGTTTGTTCAAAGTCTTAGAAATTTTGAAAATTGAAGATGAGAAATGAAATAAAAATTATGAAAAATAGTTTTTTTATAAAATGTTAACAAGGTGAATTACCAAAATGACCTTGTACTATGCCCTCCACTCCCCTTGCTCGACCTCACCAAGCATTGTTCCCTCCCTTGAATTTGAAATTATCATGTCTCCCTTCCCATTTTCCAATGCTCCAACATCCATTTATTACAAATTGTACTTTATGTACTTTAAGTCGCCAAAAGTCACATCATGTTCCCTTAAGCATCCTATCTTTGACACTTTATTAAGTGTCACCTTAAACCCTAAATTAACCTAAGTAAAAATACATATATACATAAATTAATACACACACAAATATATATACTAACTAATTTTACAAATGTATACTTATGCTAAAGATTTCACAACGTTTCCGATAACTTTTAGCCGACGAAAAGTGGAAAATTCGGAAAACTAATTCCGGTCACATTTTCAATCTTTCTTCGAACTAAATATTTTTGTAAACAAAAACTTAAAACTATTTCACCATCATTATTTATCATTTAAAAGAGTTTTATTTCCATTATAAAATCAATTATTTGAATATTTAAAATTAATTAAATATTTGCAAATCAAAGCAGTGAAATTCCGGGTCGTTACATAGGACGGGAGGTCCGAACTAGTATAAAAATGCTGGTGTGCTCGCTTTTATTATTTATCTTATTTATACTCTGTTAATTTACTCTACTTAGTGTAGTTATTAGTATATACTCTCACATTAGTATATAAGTTGCATTATATAAGATCCTATAGACTTTCATTTGGTATCAAAGCAAGGTTATTTCAATTTACAATTACACACGAATGAAAACTTTTTAATATGGCAAGTACATTTTAAGAAGGTCAATCAACTGCTTGTCCCCCACTATTTACTGATTCTAATCATGCTTATTGTTCAACATGTATGTGAATTTTTATGGAAGCCAATGATTTAGAAATTTAGCAAACTACTCAAACTAGATATGAAGAACCTACCATGGACATAAGCACTTGGACCGATGCACAAAAAAACACGGTAACTAGTAATGCCAAAGCCGTAAATGTTTTATTTTGTTCACTTGATAAAATGAATTTTCATGAGTTATGCTTTGCACTACTTCATATGATATATGTCGCACATTGCAAGTTACCTATGAAGGCACGATAAAAGTCAAGAAAATAAAAATCTCTATTTGCAAAATCAATTTTCATCGTTTAAAATGAGTACAAATGAATATATTAGTGACATGAATTCTAGATTTCAAACTATACAATAAGATCTCATAGTACTAAGGGTCAAATTCACTGATTTTGATTTATATACACGAATCTAAAATTCTTTTACTATCGAATGGGAAAGAAAGATTTTAGCCATAGAAGAAGCTAACGATCTCTCTCAACTCAAAGTCGAAGAACTAATAGGAAATCTAATGTCAGATGAAGCTAATTTGCAAGCAAGAAAGGAGAAAAATCAAGAAAAGAAGTATATTGCTTTTCAAGCAAATAATCACAATTCCGACTTAGATGAAGAAGAAATTGTATTCATTGCTAAGAACTACAAGAAATTCAAAAGGATGACAAAATTTCAGAAAGGTAGCAATTCAAACTCATCAAATCAAATATCAATCAAATGTTATGGATGTGATAAGTTCAACCATATGAAGAAAGATTGTCCATAACTCAATAATGACAAAAGGAAAAGCAAATTCGAGAAATTCAAAACGAAGCAAAGAGCTTTACAAGTAACTTGGGATGACTCTGGTTCTTCTTCTTCCTCTGACAGTAATAGTGAAAGCGACACAGAACAAGCTAATGTATGTTTTATGGCCAATACTAATGATGTACGTCCTGAATTAACATATGATAAAATTTTGGAAATTAGCATAGAATTAGATGATAAATGTAGTGAATCCAAGAAACTAAAACTTAAAAGATGTAAAGAGTATATAGAAAAGATAAAAAGAGCAGAGATAGAAATTGGTTTATTAAAAGATGAAAAAACAATTTAAGAAGAAGAACTAGAAATAGCTCAAAAAGAATGCAAAAAGTTATCTTCTCAAAATGCTACTCTATTACGTGATTTAGAAAATAGTAGATTTGAAAACACCAAACTTGAAAAAGTAAAACTAGAACTTAAGCCAAGTGTATATTCTAACAATATTGAAATTTGTCATCTTAGGAACAAGTTGGATAAAATAACTAATAATGTATCAAATTTTAATAAAGGAAAACAAAATTTAATAAAGGAAAACAAAATTTAGAAAATTTAATCAAAATATCAAGACCATAAGGAAATCTAAATGGATTAGGATCTAAAGCTAAGCAAAAGCATAGAAACAATAGTACACTATATACTAAATTCAAGAAACCTATTTCAAAAATTAAGATTAATACTTCTGAAACAAGTAGTGTCAAAATATGTATCCCTAAATCAAATAACAAATTTATTAGGTAAAAACATATAGATGAATACTTGAAAAATATTGTTTATAATAAAAATTACGTTTTTAAAGGTCCCAAACCCACTTGGGTATGGCTACCTTCACCCACACGTAGGACCCTAATAAGAGGAAGTAGGTACCAGTTAAATCTTTACTATTTTGCAGCTACTCAAAAATAAAATTAAAAGTAAAAAGAATTGGATACTCGACAATGGATACTCCAAGCATATGATGGGAAATGCACACATGTTATCAAATATAACATATATCAATGACAGCACTGTGACATTTGAAGATAACTCAAAAGGATTTGTTATCGGCATTATCAACGTCGGTATATCCACATTTTATCTTATTAATAATGTTTTGTTAGTAGAAAATCTTAAACATAATTTACTAAGTATAAGCAAATAAAGGATTTAAAATTGATTTCAAAAAAGAAAAATGCAGTATATTTGATCAAAATAAAAATATTTATGTTTTGAATATGAATATTAAAAATAATAGTGATTTATGCCTAACCGCCAATCATAATGATCCATGGCTATGGCACAAACGCTTTTGTCACGTAAATTTTAAATATATAAATAAATTAGTAAAGAATGATTTAGTAAGAGGATTACCCAAAATAAATTATAAACTTAAAAATCTATGTGATGCTTGTCAATTTGGAAAATTAAAGAAAAGCACTTTTAAATCTAAGAAAGAAATTACTACCAAATAACCACTTGAATTACTTTATCTAGATTTATTTGGCTCAACTCAAGTAAGATCAATAAATCATAACAAATATGTATTTGTTATTGTCAATGATTTTTCATGATACACTTGGACACTATTTTTAAAACATAAAAGTGATAAGTTTGAAATGTTTAAAATTTTCGCTAAGAGAATTAAAAATTTAATGAACATAAAATTAAAAGTATAAGAAGCGATTATGGTGGCGAATTAGAAAATATATCTTTGAAAATTTTTGCAATAAAAAGGGAATTAGTCATAAATTTTCTTTTCCCCGAACACCACAACAATATGGCATGGTAGAAAGGAAAAATCAAACACTACAAGAATGTGCACAAACACTACTTAGTAGTAGTAGTTTACCAAAAAAATTCTGGGCCATAGCTGTTGCTACCGCATACTATGTATTAAATCGTGTAACAATTCGACCTATGACTAAGAATACTTGTTACAAAATGTTTTTCGGAAAGAAACCTAAAGTATCGTATTTTCATATTTTTGGTTCTAAATGCTTTATTTTGAATGCTAAAGATAATCTTGGAAAATTCGATCCAAAAGTTGATGAAGGAATTTTTGTTGGATATTCGGATCGTAGCAAAGCATATAGAATCTTTAACAAATGAACTAATATTATTGAAGAAAGTTTTCATGTTTCTTTTGACGAAAATTTTCAGAATACAAAAATAACGACGACGACGAAATCTATAATAGTATTAATAATACTTCTGTAATTGAAAACAATAATACCATAAATAATAACAATAATCTTTTAAGATCTCCACCTCAAATCTTAAAAGATCATCTAATTAACAATATAATTGGTAATCTAAACACGAGTTTCAACAAGAAATCAACTAAATCAAATAAGCCACGTTGCATTTATATCTAATTTTGAACCTAAAAATTATAAAGAAGCATCGAAAGATGATTTATGGATTATCGCAATGCAAGAAGAACTTAATCAATTTGAAAGAATGATGTATGAGAACTTGTACCAAGACCAAATGATCAATCAGCAATAGGAATAAAATGGGTTTTTAAAAACAAAGTAGATGAAAATGAAAACGTTGTTCGTAATAAAGCGAGATCGGTCACTCAAGGATACAACTAAGAAGAAGGAATTGATTATGAAGAAACATTCGCTCTTATAGCACGTCTTGAAGCTATACGAACATTGCTTGCTTTTTCATATCATCATAATTTTAAATTATTTCAAATGGATGTTAAGAGTGCATTTTTAAACAGTTTCATAAAAGAAAAGGTTTATGTTGAACAACTACCCTTATTTATTCATGAGAAATATACAGAACATGTTTTCAAACTTAAAAAGTCATTATGAGGCTTAAAATAAGCACCCCGTGCTTGGTATGAGAGGCTAAAAATACATTTACTAAATTCCGGTTTTAAGATTGGGAAAATTGATTCTACATTATTTATAAAAAGAGAAGACGGTAATATAGTAGTTGTACAAATATATGTTGATGACATTATATTTGGATTAACTGATGAGAAACTATGTAATGATTTCTCTAATATAATGAAAAATGAATTCGAAATGTCGCATGTGGGAGAATTAAAATTCTTTTTAGGTCTACAAATAAAACAACTAGAAAATGGAATTTTTATAAATCAAGAAAAATATTATAGAGAATTACTAAAAAGATTTGGAATGTATAGTACTTCAAGAAACCAATTCCAATGAGCACGAGTACACATTTAGATAAACATGAAAATGGAAAAGGTTGCGATTAAAAATTATACCGAAGTATGATAGGATCTCTGTTATACTTAACAGCTAGTAGACCTAATATTATGGTGAGTGTGTGTCTATATGCAATTTTCAAACATAACCTAAGGGGTCACATCATCGAGCGGTTAAAAGAATTCTACGATACTTAACCCACACCAAAGATTACGGACTTTTCTATCCTAAATGCAGCTCTTTCGAACTCGTATCATATAGCGATGTGGATTTTAGTGGTTGCAAGACAGATAGAAAAAGTATGGATGACACATGTCATTTCATTGGTCAATCTCTGGTTTCGTGGTTCAGTAAAAAGCAAAATTATGTCTCTCTCTCAACATGTGAAGCCGAGTATATATCAGCAGCCTTAGCCTGTGCACAAGTAATTTATATGCAACAAACTCTTCAAGATTTTGGTAAAATTATAACCAGCTCTCCTATATATTGTGATAATACTAGTGCTATAAATTTATCCAAAAATCTAATTAACCATTCTCGTACAAAATATATCGGCATTTATCACCATTTTTTAAGAGATAATGTAGAAAAATGAAGTATCTCTCTTACATTTGTTAACACTGAAAATCAAATTGCTGATATTTTCACCAAACCGTTATGCGAATTAACTTTTATAAAGCTACGACGAGACCTTGGAATATGTTCGATTAATGAATTAATTAATGTATGTATGCCACATTTATTCATCATTATAAACATTATTTATTTTAAATTAAAATTAATTTAGTCAATCTTTTGACAACCATAAAAACAAAACGGTTAACAAATTAATGGTTAAAACAACTCTATCCACACAAAGTTCTAACTATAAATGGACTATACAATCTATTTATACATGATTAAAGAAAAAATAAAAACATAAATATTATCAATAAATGTATAAAAACTAAACATGTCTTCTGATCACAACTCCTGTAACGACCCGTAAATTTCAACTGTTTTAATAACGTAATTAGTTGAAATTTTGTAAAATTTTAAACGATAAAATTTTGAAATAAAAATTTGATATTTCAAATGCGTCTAGTTAAACATAGCAACTGGGAAATTTTCGTCCGAAAATACAAAAGTTTATTTCGCGCGTAAATTTACTTCAATTTAATCAGTTAAAAAGCGATGAAAATAAAATGCTTCCGAAACCTAAATATTTTTACATAGAAAAATTCTAAACCATCTTCTGAGCAAGATGTCAGTTTGTCGTTTTTCCAAATTCGGACATCTTTGGCTCCGTCGATCTTATTTTTCAGTGTTTTTCTTGCATTTTCCGCTAGTAGAAAATTCGAATTTTTATAATTCAATCGTACCACTGATATCTGTATACCGTTTTAATCGTTTCGTTGTGCTAATCTCCGCGGTATATTCAAATTGTCAAATTCGGAGTCCGGTACGCGGTGGAATCCGCGAGAACGGTAATCATATCGGTATCCGTTCGTGCCCTTTTATGTTTTTAAGTCTATTCGTATATTCACCTGGTAAAATTTGAATGGCCATCTGTTGATATTCCCAGAAATTTATTTTTCTAACTTGTTATATTCCCTAGTTAAACATTTGCCTTTTCAATTTTTCCCGGTTCCAATTTTTGTTTGTGGTTCACCATTTTCCAGAAAATTTATTTCTTCTTTCTCTGCTCTTCACGTTTCTTCTCCTCTTCCACATTTTTCTCTGTCACTTTCTTTCTTCCTTCCCTTTTCTTCTTTTCTTCTCCTCTCTGTCACTTTGTATTTTTTTTATGGCCAAAGCTGTTCGCAAGCACGTTCATAACCACGCGCAGCCTCAACAGCCTTTGCCGCTCCACATCGGCCAAACTCCTTCCGCGAACCATCATGCAAACCCACGTCAGCACCTTGGCCCCTCCGATCCGCTCTTCCTCTTCTTGCCACCGCCTCCTTCCATGGTAGCCCGACCGAACCCAGAACTCCTTCCCTTCCCACGCTCTGCCAGCCACACAACCCGACTCCGCTTCAACCCGCCCCATCTCCAAGCGTCAGTAGCCTTGCCTCCACCTGAGCGGCCTCCTTTGTTCAATATTGACATATGCTAGGTAATGGATTCAAAGTATATTATATATAGAAGTTTAATATGAGTATGTGTTTCGGTTTTGAGATATATAATGATGTTTAACTTATGTACACAGTTTACCGTTCATAACAGTTTTATGAAATCTTTTTGAGTCCACTTATATACATTAACAAAGTAAGTTATATGTTTTATATGAGTTATACGTTTATATAGATTGCATAGGAGTACATGAGTTGTTTTCTATATGTATATTGGAAATATTTTGTGATCTGATGTATATATATTATATATACTACTGTAACATTTTGTATGCAAGTAAAAATATGTTCTGATTTGTAAAACTTTGCAGCAAGGTGTATATGAAATTGCCTATGTTTATATATATATATAAAGGTAAGTATATTTCACGTCAGTTATATATAAATGTTAAGGTTTTGGAAATAACTTCAAAATTTCATGTATATGCAGATATATGTTTCTACTGTATATTTGAAAGGAAAGGAATGTTACGGTTTATATATATATGTATAGTATTATATTTTATTATATTGAGATACGTATTCTATTTTAAATTTTATATAAAAGTTATGTTAGTTTTATTTTGGATTTATAAGTATATGAGTATTCACTTGTTAGGATGGATAAGCTATTTCAAAATTTTAGTGTTCATATTGGCTGTAACATATGCAGCTGCCTGAGGAGATTTCGAAATATATATATATATATATATATATATATATATATATATGTTGGTTGTTTGTATATAAAGTATGAAGATTATTCTCGTTCGCTGTTGGACTTTAAAAAAAAATAAGTATACAGTAGACCGTGTATTGATGCTTATGTTTTGCATGCTGTGAGTTTGCTGAAAGAAAGTTTAGTATGTATATATGTAACTATAAAACTTATATATGTTGATATATATTGGTATACACTGTCTTGGTTTCCTGATTTCATTTTTTTTTTATGTGTGTATATTGTTTGGCTAGTATATTTGTTTCAGATCTGATCTACTGGGTTTTACATATGTTATATTAGTAGCGATCAGTTATATATAAACTGTTGAGTCATGTTATAAAATAATAATAATAATAAAATGTTCGATATATATACGGTCTGACTTTATATATACATTTGACTTATAAAGGCTTTATGTATGAGGTTGTTCATATAGTACATAAGTTATAGATTGATATCATATTGGTTTGTAATATTTGTTTTAAATGAAATATAATATATGGATTTTTATGTTATATATTGTATTATTGATTTTATTTTATTGAGTATGGATTTTGATTATATGTATATATAAATTTAAATGTGTAAATATTTTGCATTTATAAGTTAATGTATAAGTGTTTATGTAATTTAAAATGTGGTTGAAATTAGATTTATATATATATAGTTATATATGGTTAAGTAAGATCTCTTATACCATTTATCTTCCTCAATACAGTTCTGATTTATTTCATCGATCCTTATCTATCAGCTTTGTCGTCAAATTCGCACCAATCTTACCTTGCTGTGGAATTCGTGCTTGAAATCGTACCTCCTTCTATCGTCGAATCTCTCCAGCCTCGAAAGGTGAGCACTCACTCACGATTAACGTTCTTTTATTTATTAGATTTGATTTCAATTGAAACGACAATTGAAATATGCAACTGTTAGTTAATTACACTGTTATATATGCTATTACCTGTATCAGTTCACCTGTGACAATTGACACCATTATCTGTTATTTATGAAATGATAATCCTGTTTGATTGATAATTGATTGATTGTTGATGTTTATATTGGACGTTAAATTGTTAATGTTAAAATGATAAATAGTATACAATTGAACTTGATATATGATAGTTAAATGTTAAATTTGATTAACTGACATTTGTATAATATGACCCTTTTAACTGTTAACTTTATTGACACGTAGGATTTGTTTAATTACACTTTGAACCACTGAATGTATGTCGTTAAATTGATGATGTATGACATTGTAAATAGATGACAAGTGAAAAACCGTAATGTAATAACCTTTAATCTACATGAAATGATAGTGTAGATTCTAGAAATAATTATATTAATTCGTACAAATAACAATGCGAATTAATACGATTATTTCGGGATTATTTGAATTGATTATTGGATTGATATTGATTGTTGTTATTGCTTGTTTATTTAATTTGACACCATCCCAGTTATCACACTGCAAGTTCCCTTTGCTATGCTATGATTTTGAATTGAATTGGAATCGGGTTGAAATGATAAATACCCAAATTGAACATTGACCTAGGATAGAGAATTAAATAAAACCCGATTGGTCAATAATTTGATTTGAAAATAAATTGAAGATTTTATTTGAATAAATAAACTGGTTTTGAAATGAAGTTGAAATTGAATTTTAATGAAAGGAAAATGTTAATATATAATAATCTGAAACAAAATATTAACAATGTAATTGATGAAGAATGTTGTTTAATTTGAGAAATTATTAAACTTTGAAATTATTTAATAATTAAGTTTTGAATTATTTAATAATTAAATAAGATTGAATTATTTAATGATTAAATTGAATTGAATTCTTTAATAAGTGAAATTGAATTTTTGAATAAGTGAATTTTACTTCGTAAACAATTGAAATTGAGTTTCTTTATTAATTAGTTTTGGAAATTATTTAAGTAAGTAAATAAGTGAAATTGAATTTCTTTAACAAGAAATAAGTGTGATTTATGGGAATGAATGTAAGACTTGAAATTTAAAGAATTTGATTTGATGAATTTAATTTAATTAAATTTGTAAGTTTTGATAAAATGAAGTTGAATTTGAATAATGGATTTAATGAATTGGAAATTTAATGGAAATTTTTTTGAATGGCAAATTTACTTAATGAATATTGAATGAAATTGATAAATGAATTTAAATTGATTTAGATGTTAAATTAAATTTATTTAAATGATTTGGAATGAAACTTATATACGAATTTAAATTGATATTTGAATTGTTTAAATAAAGATTGAAATTGAATTATAAGATTTTGAAATGGTAATTTGGAAGTTTTGAAACGAAAATTTTGGAAATTGATTTCGAAAGACAAATGAAATGTTGATTTACAAATTCTAATTGAAATTTAATTTGATTTGGTTTGGAAATATATAAACGACCAATCGGTGAAATAATTACGGAAGTTATTAAAGAGACCAGGATCGGATATGGACATACTCTCTGTCGATACCGAAAACCACTTTAATAACTAACATTCGCGGAGTGATGATCCAGAACGAAGTGGTTGGAATGATGTACGTGATGACTGAAGAAAGTGAACGATGATGGATAGCCTTGACACTTGTGTCAAATTGGAAATGACTAAAACAGGAGCCGTGTCGGGCCAATGGAGGATTAGCTACCTCAAGTGGACATACTTCTTCGAACTACTCATTACTTGTTGTCGATTGGTGCACCCTTGATTTTGGGAGTGTTGTTTCACGGTGTTGCGGGCGCTGCGGCGTTGCGTTCTCACCAGTCCGGATCAGGCAAACGGTAGTGTCACTACCTTGGGTATTGCCTCATGTGCCTTGTCATACTTGTATTCCATTTATTCGCGACCACTACAAATTTGTTTTGTACCTTTAGTATATGGATTGCCCTCTGGTGACTTCCGGTTTTGGGGAAACTACGGTCTTGTATATGCTTTTGGGAATAAAAATGTGTTAAGGGTGGAATGGGCCATGACTTAACACTATTTTGATATCTTTATATTACTGATAGACATTATCTACTTATCGTACACTACTACATAGTAGATAGTTTAACGGATCCTTAAAGGATGGTTATTCCAAACATCCTTTAAGTTACTTGTATTCCAATTGCTATTTCACTTGAGTTGGATTTATTAATATAAGAATGTTAATCCTGACTCGAGTGTTTTGTGTTTTTCTTTACGCTCGGGTCAGACTGAGTGTACCAGTATTCGAGACTCACCTTTGAAGTTGGAGCTTTGTTTGAAGATCCAGCCATCTATTCTGCTTTCAGTATTCGATGATTCCAGTGATGTATTTTGATTGTATCTGATGTATCGTATTACTCTTCTGTTGTAAAACTCTGATGTATCTTATATATTCATATAGTAGCTTCATGAACTACTATCTCTTTTATTTCCGCTGCACTTATTACTCTGTGTCTGTGATCTGTGATTATTCATTTATTTACTGTATATGTTCAGTTTTGCCAAATTTAAATTAACAACGCGGTATTTTGAGCAATTCAATTCCGGCATGAGTGTCTACCTATACACTTATAATGAATGCGAATGGTCCAAAATATCGGGTCGTTACAACTCCACTTATTCAACTATCGACTTTAGCTCACCCTCATCAAATAGCACCTACATATCACCAACTAAAACCACACCTCCGTTAATTCGTTCAGCCTCGCTAAACATTATGGCATCACCTACATATCACGTCGGATTCTCTTCTAAGGAAAAGAAAGCCAAATGAGTGATTAATCTAGGATCAACATCAAGGTTGATACAATATATCACTATCAATAAGAAATGATGGGAGTTCAACAAGAAATGTATTACGAACAACGACTTCAAGGATCTCAACTTAACTTTCTCGAAAAATATATTCTAGCAATTTGTGGTCATTCACCAATAAATAATTACATTCTCAAAAATCTTTTCATTTAATAGAAACTTATGTAAAAACTCGTAACATTACTCCAAGAAATTTATGCAAGGTAGGACCATCAAACCAAAACTGGATTGATACTCCAGCTCGCCCAAGTTGGTCTCCACTTAAGCATCAAGATAAGAAAAATAGCTCAAACTCTTGGGATCAATCTAAAATCAAAAATTCTTCCGAAGATGATTAATTCTATGTACCTATATATATATACTTATATATAGAAATAAATAAACCATATAATATATATTTTTTGTATGTTTATTGGTTATAATAATCGTTTATTATAATGAATTTAAGAAAATATTCAGTCAAACAACAGACTTAAATATTCATTTCTACCTCCCATAGACGTCTATGAAGAAGAAATAGACGTCTGTCGGATTGCTAAGGAAAACAATATTGAGTGATCTTAGACGTCTATCATTCTTTCTCAGAAGTCTGAGCCAAGTTTCGGTTGCTACCAAACGACACTTCATATATATATATATATGTAGATATATATATATGTGTAGATATATATATATATATGTATATGTATATGTATATATATATGTAGATATATATATATATATATATATATGTATGTATATATATATATGTATATATATATATCTTTTTCAACTCTTCAACTATTCGCCAATCTAATTTCAAATCTAAAACTCCAACTCTAAAACCCTAACTTCCCAAAACCCTTATTCATCCAAAAACGGCTGGCAAAGCAAAAAATCCCATTAACAAAAGATCAAAGAGAGATCAAATTTCTTCTTCTCAAACCCTTCTTGTCACCTATGCCAATATTCAAGAATGGCTTCGAAATAGCTCAATTGCAAACACAAGATTTGAAGAACTGAAGAAAAAGAGACTTCATTCCTGCCCGTTCTACCAATTATGTAAATTTGGAGAATATGGTATTCAAGAACTCACTATCGCCTCTGGTTGTCGAGAATTAATCAATTTTGACGAAAATAGGTATAAATTGATCAATTGGCCTTCTTTCTTTTTTACGCAAACTTGTGTAGTAATGATATCTGGACACCTGAAAATGAAGATGGTTGGTTATGGACTAGTGTTTACGATCACATTTTGAAATTAGCATAACCACAATTGGTCATTTACTAGATTGTTCCTTTACTGGACTTTATTTCGAGGAAATTCTCAACCAAAGAAATATGCTAACTGATGAAGTAACACACCATATTGGAAGGATAAAATGCCGCAACGGAAATCCATTTATTTACGACCAAAAGCTAGGCTATTAAATCGTATGTAATTAGTACGATAATTCCCCGTTTAGGAAGTCGTGAACAAATATATGAAAATGACCACAAAGTCCTCTATGCTATATTTGTGGGGATTCAAGTAAATTAGGCAAAATTTATTCATGATGAAATTAAAGACTTTTGGTCTCACCACCGACGCACAATTATATATGCTCATACATCATGCTCTTAAATGGTCTTGGAGTACCTTCTTATTTTCTCATTTTGAAGAAATTCCTTTCAAATAAAGTGGTATACGTTTTTTCGTCCTTAATGCAACTTTCTGAAAGACCACCTCCAATCATGTCCCTAGCTCAATGGACTACGTAGCACCAACAACAAATGCATCGAGTCCCTACTCAACAGGCTCAAACTCCTCCTCCTCCACAGCAAACTCATTCAACTCGTCCTCCACAACAAACTAGTTCCTCTCATCATACTACCGAATACTTTTCCGATTCAGAATTCACGAAGCTCGCACTGAACCAACTCAAAATGAATCCATTCGTGATTTAACACTTCGAAACAAAAAATTAACCATGATCAATCAGAGAGCTTCGCAAACTAAAATGGCCGGTTTAGAACGATCTTTTTCAACAAGAATGACTAAAATGGAGAAAACTTTGGAAAAGGTTGTGTCCACTTTAGGTAAAGTAATAAAAAAAGAATGTGGCATGTCATCTTCTTGATCATCGTCTTCTCCTTCACATACACAACCTTCTCAAGCACAAACACCAATCTATCATGCTCATACCTCTCATTAAGGAACTTTTCAAGATAGAGGCAAGAATATTGAGCAAGAACAATCGGTAGAAGAGGAAGAAGATATGTCTTTGTCCGATCCTAACCAATCTCACCAACAATATTATATGGCCTTCCAAGGGCTCTTAATTCAAGAAAACGAAGAATATAGTGATCAAACTTAATGGTGAACCGAATACCAACAAGATCCATCTGCCTACTGCGAATATCATGAAAACTATGGTGGACTGTCCTATTCGTCAAACCAGTATCACTAGCTTCTTTTATTTGCTCTCATTTCCTTTGAACTATGCTATTTAAACTTTGATGTATTGTTATACTATTTGTAATTTTTATGTCTATTGTTGAACTCGTGTTTGTTTATCGTAGAATTATGTTATGATCTATTTATTTTTGACATATCTATATATATGTTGTGCATAATTTTTCTTATTCTATTTTGATAATGACAAAGGGGGAGAAATATATACATATGGGAGATAAAACTAAGGGAGAGTAATTTTTATCATACTAACGATTGTATAGTTGTCATCATCAAAAAAGGGAGAATGTTAGAACCTCCATTCTATGGTTTCAATGACAACCACTATACAATCGCATATATTATATATCTTTTCAAATTATAGGTATACACTACAAGAGATCGCTATGCTCAAAGATATTGGGACTCGAAGACAAACAAAGATGTATGGACCATACTAAGGTCATTCTAATGTGTTAATAGTCTTAGATAAAAAATGTAAGATCTCCTTGAGTACACATACGCACACAAATTCGTATATACAAAGCTTTGCAACAAAACAAACTTCATTTCTGGAATTGCCAACGTCTATGGAAAACCAACAAATGTTTGTGACAAGGCTCGATATTATTATCTCTGAAGCCATAGATGTCCGTGGTTTTTCCACAGACGACTGTCTTCTGGGCAACTGCAATATCATGAATGGATGCTTCTGTTCTTATTGGAAAAACTCCTTTCTTCCGTAAATGTTGCAACCATTAGATCAAGGATATTTTATATAGCAGTAACAACTCTTCATTTACATCTCATCGATTCTATAAATACATCAAAGACTGAGATTAAAAAAACTATTCTCTTGATTTCTATTACTTTCTACCTTCATATTTGTGCACTCTTTGCTTATGTTACCACAATTCTCACTTCAACCTTGTCGAAACAAAGATGAGTAGAAGAGAAGGATGTACAAGAGATGATAGCATCAACAAAGCCTTTCGAAAGAGTCGAAGGGATGCAATAGCAAAGGGTCAGATGTGTTACAAGCTTTCGAAGGGGTCGAAAGGGTCGAAAGCATCCTTGTGCTTCAATTGCTTCCTTTCAAAACATACGCTTTTGCCTGCATGAAGACGTTTTGAACAAGTTGAGGAATACCTTTCGAAGGAAGAAAATAACAGCCACTCACATGCGCACCAAACCTTTCGAAACTGAAGGTTTCGCCTTCATTCAAATTAATCGAAAAGATGCTTTGTTGGAACAACCCCTTCGAAAGCATAACTAAGCCGTTTGAACTGGTCGAAGCCTTTCACAACTAAGAGGGATTCTGCATCAAGTCGCAAGTATGTTTTCATAAGTTACCTTCCACATTGGAACCTACAGTATTTCAATACCTTCGAAACCCCTAAGATGTACCTGCTAACAAAGTCGAAAGCTCATACCCCTTCTTACTTGCAACAACAAAGCAACACAAGGTGAAAAGGCGCACCTACCCCCTTTCGATGAAGATGGAAGCATTCAAATCCATTCAAATGCAATGCAGAAGGATGTGCAAATGTTAAAGGTGATAAAAGGTCTACGAGGCCACCTTTCAATCGGGTCGAAAGGTGCCAACCCGCACTTATAAATAAGACCCTAGGGATCTGGTTTTGGGATCCTAATTCTTTCACTCCAATCTTGTAATTTCTTAAAGTTGTAAACCCTAATTTTCAAATTAGATTGGGAATTTGATCAGTTTGTATCTATTTGAGTTTAATGAAAGCAAGATTACAGAATTTTTAGACATTTGGCTGATTTGATGTCTCTGTTAGATTCAGTTATAATTTTTTTGTGTCTATTTGATTGAAGGATAACCATTAAAGTGAGTTGAAACCCTTAGCTTAACCAATATCCTTAGAGTCTTAGCAGCTACACTCAAGTTGTCGAAAGGTTAGCTTTCAAAGAAGTTAGAACCAATCTATCCAACCCACATCCTTAACCCATTAAAGCCAACCTTAAGGTCTCCTCAACTGGTTCGATAGGGGGGTTTCGACAGAGTACTGAAACAGATTAACTCGTTCAAAAGGCAGTATAAGAAGGATTTTAGGTGTTTCGTCTTAGTCGAAAGGTTAGATAAGAAGACGTTCCAACTACTATAACCTATTTGAAAGAAACAGGAAAAAATATAGAGAGTTATGGATATCTTAACTTGATTGAGAGATATCAATTGCTTCAACCTTTTTGAAAGAGGGTCTTGAAAGAGTCATCTACACTTTGAATTCAAATTTAGGGTGTTGACAAGTTTTCTTGTTAACATTGTGGCACTAGAAGGAGGGCTCGAACCTCCTATTTTGTTGAACTTCCAACTCCACTTTCCTCTAACCCAATTCTATTCCAAG
Organism: Allium fistulosum; assembly: GCA_030737815.1. NCBI lineage: Eukaryota > Viridiplantae > Streptophyta > Magnoliopsida > Asparagales > Amaryllidaceae > Allium > Allium fistulosum. The sequence continues at coordinate 1,196,337,891 of CM060902.1, forward strand.
CTTACCCTCTTTAGAATTTACTTCATCATGATTAGCAAAGTCAAAAGATCCGAGCAAGGATCCTCGAAGCCACATCCAATTGGATCCTCCCATGGAACAGTTAATGATTCAAATCTACATGAAGAACAATTGTTAAGAATGGAGGCCTTAGGGATTATAAGAAAAAAGAAATTTGAATCCTATGATCCAAATAAATGCAGTTTAAACCCTTTTCATATTTACCCCACCTCTATCTTTACCTTAGGAGAAAAGAAAAATGAAAGTGATAACTTGTTTAATTAAATGAGGAAAACGATTCAATTCTACACTAAAGGCACAATCTTTGAAGAAGGAATGATGGCTGATTATAACGCCTTTGCACACAAATGGCATCAAGCAACGAGTGGGACACTGCCTACACAGGACTTCAAAGGGTTTTAAAAGAAAACTAGTCGTTGAGGGTGAAACTCCATAATCAAGTAACAAAAGATCTAGAAACCATCGTCAAGAAACAAGCTTCAAGTCGAGACTCCCTAAAGAATTCAATTTAACGACATCCATAGAGAACGTTTACTTGTTAACCAAGGATAAACTCAGTTATTGGCCATCCCAAAAGAGAAAGCCTAAATATGAAAGGAACCTGGGAGGATCCTATTGCTACTACCATATGATGAATGGTCATGAAACAAACTAATGCAGAGCATTTGAAGGAATGACAATCAACTTTTTCAGACAAGGCAAAATTAATGGGTTTGCAAAAACATCCTAGATGAAGTCAATAAAGAGCTACTTTACTAAGAAAAGCTTACTTGGATGGAAGTGAAATTCTCCTTGCACTTGGACATTATCTTAAACGGTCAAAGCCTTTGTCTGTGCCTAGTTGGCCAGGTCAAAGCACCTCCTAGAGGGAGGTTAGAGTAAGCTTTTATCCGCGCCATGCAATGGCCAGGATAAAGCATCAACAATCCCTTGACCGCGCCACGCTATGGCCAGGTTAAGGTGCCTCCTGGAGGGAGGACAGAGTAAGCCCTTAGTCCCGCCACGCTATGGCTTGACCAAGGCACCGAAAAAGCCCTTGATCATGCCACGCTATGGCCAGGTCAAGGCACCTCCTGGAGGGAGGACGGAGTAAGCCCTTGGTCCTGCCACACTATGGCCTGGCCAAGGCATTGAACAAGCCCATGATCGCGCCATGCTATGGCCAGGTCAAGGCGCCTCCTAGAGGGAGGTTGGGTAAGTCCTTGGGACCTGATTGTGGATAAACTAACCAAGCGCACCAGAAAATAACGGACTAAGACGTCTAAGCCCGAGAAGTGGCATATAAACAACGGACTAAGACGTCCAAGCCCGAGAAGCGGCATGTCAAACAATGGACTAAGACATTCGATCCCAAGAAGCGGCATGGCAAACAACAACAATATACAAGGCCTAAAGAGAAATACGGGTCAGAAGAATCAAAAACCAAGGAGCGGTACAGAACAAAGTGCTTAAATAAGAATCTACAGCCTCCAACTAGTCATCAAAAAAGAATTTTTTAACTTCATTTATTAATACCCGAATCTGGGTTTCAGGTCTTTCATTATTAAGTTTGAAACTTCACTTATTGATACCTGAATCAGTTTTTCGGGTCTTTTAATCTATGGTCTACATCATACCTGAATCTGGGTTTCGGGGCCATTACTATTAATTACTAAACTTCACTCATTAATTCCCGAATCTGGGCTAAAAGATCTCTATTAAGAAGATTACTATTATGGACTTCTGGTTATCATCCATAAATACTCGAATCTGGGTTTCAGATTTTCTAACTTTTAAATTTCATTTATGCCCGAATATGGGTCATTGGACTTTTACTACAAACTTTCAGATAATAATTTTTGGACATCTATTACACGATTATTATTGACTATCTCCCGAAGATGAATAATTAAATCCAGAATTGAATTTTTGGTATTCTATCAATATAATTGAATTTGAATTCCTGGTTTTCTCTCATCATTACCAAAGATGGGTTTCAAAACATTCGACCGTATTCAATTCTAGAATTATTTTTCACCTATTATCATTTGATTACATAGTGATCTATTAACCTCTGCTAATAATGTAGATAAACTTCTATATATATTTCAAGTTAACAATAAAGAATATTGTTTACTTCATACTTTTTAGGAAAATAAGATCAGAAAGGAAGACTGAATGGATCATCAAATACAAAAACCATAGACCAAGTAATCAAAAAGTTGATTCAGAAAAACATTATAAGAAAGGACTACAGACCAAGTGATATTTACAAAAATTTCATAATTGACATAATGTATGAAATTATTTACAAGTATATGGTACAGATATATATATCTCACAAATCTTAAACAGCCTTATCTAGATTCTCGACAAATAAAGGATCAACGGTGTGATGAATTGCAATATGAAGAACTTCATTAAGCTTCTTCTCTTTTTTCCTTATCTTATGGTGTCATTAATAGATTCAATGTGGGTCTTTAAAGCACGATTAAAGGCTTTGTTTGCATCTTTGAGAGTTTTATTTTTCCTTTCTAAATCAGCAACACACTTCTGAAGAAGATACTTTTCATGTTCAAGTTTCTGAATCTTAGCTGCATGCTCATTTATGTGCTGCGAGTATCTCACTCTCTGTTGTTCATCAAAATATTTCATCATCTCAAATTTGACTTTCCTGCACCATTCTCCTACTACCTTCTCGTCTAAGCCAGGAGGAGGATTAGTCGTAGCAGGAAACTGTTGGATGGCAAGGGAAGTAGACCTTGTTGATTTTGCAATAGATGGAATAATGGGAGAAGCTGGTGAATCGATGTTTGAAATGTTATTCCCCATAATGAGTTCTTGTGATTCACACTGATCTTGACTATCTTTTAACTTAATCTCCAAATCACTTATTTGCTGGAGAAGTTCGGACATCCTATGGTCAAAATCAATTGAAGGATTTGATTTAATCTGGCGCTTCAATTTGGAAATCGTTCCATTCTTACTCTTAACGTCTGCTTCTAGATTAGCGATCTGATCATTGAGATTTTTAACGATTTTCTTTTGAAGCAAATACCTTCTGTGTCATTCTAGAGCTTCGGCATTGTTTTGAAAGCGAGTAGATAAAGCATCGCTAAGAAGCTTCCTCTTTTCAATATCTGCTAATAACCTATCCCTAATACCGATAATGTGAGATGTTGAATCTAGCGAGAGTGACATTGTAGATAACTATAACTCCTATTTAAACAGATAAAAAGAAAATAAAGTCATGACTTAAATAATTAATCTCTTTTATTATAACAATAAAGGATTACAACTTAAGTAGAAATGAAACAAAAGGTACAACTCCATTGGACACTTGTTTCACGTTTAAAGTTGAGAAATGACCTTTTAACTTTATTCAAGGAATTAGCTGAAAGGGTAACCATCGAATCAAAAAGGGGCATTAAATCCTTCCGAGGTAAAAACTGGAGGATATTTGCTATAGTCCCACTCCCCGATGGGAGGACTATCATGACCATATATAAATTTGGTATGATATGTCCGGATTTCCTTAAGAAGCTTTTCTTTTTCTTCACCAACAAAATCGAAACGAAGACGAGATGTAAAGTCTTTGCAAATCTCTAAGAAAGCAATATCTGGCTAATTTTGAAGATTTCAAAAGTGAAGCCTTTTCTAGATAATATCTTATTAGTTTAACATACTTGCTTAAATAATCTCTAGAAACAAGGCTGCCTAGGGGACACTCATTCTGTGATAACGTAATAAAATACAGCTAAGTATAAAAGGAAACTAAAGCAGAAAATTCACAAACCAATATTATTTCATAATTATGAATGTTCATCTGGTTTATACAAAATTGACTTTTTGAATAACTCTGAAACAAATTTGTCCTTATAGTATTTAAGTTTTTCAGGAGGCAACACTTGGGGAATCGATTTGACTCGTGGTAAGTTCCAGTAGGCTCTTGGATGTGGATCAGATCCAAATTTATCCAAATATCACTTGTGTAAACGCCTAAGTAGACCCCTATTAAAATCACCTAAATATGAAAAAACTACAGTTGGGTGTCTGCAATAGGCTTTGTATAAGAAGTCTACAAGGATGTTCCTCTCTTCAACCAACATCCAAAAGAGCATAATTAACTCCCGATTCTCTTTCAAAAGGCTATCATATTGAAGGCATGCCCTCCTCAGTCGTGGGGCAGCTTCTTGATCTTCGAAAGATGCTAACACTGCCACACTTCTGTTAAGCCTATGATACTTATCGGAGAGGATATTGTGTTCTTTTAACTGCTTATCTAACTCTTTATACAAGCTATTTATTTCTGCTTGTTTTCTTTCAAGCTTGGTTTTATAAGGGTGAATGGATTTTCTCCTTATCTAAAATAAAAGATGTAAACTATTATTATCTTGGAAGTGAAAGCCATTTAGACAAGGAATCACATACCTAAGAAACGAGAATTGTGGTTTGAGAGACCTACTTTTTCTCTCTTTGTTCTTTAACGTTGATGTTCGCGGTCTCTTCCGGAATGTCAGAAGACTTTGGAGGTTCAAGTGGGCTTGCTTCATGAATAATTGGATCGGGGTTGACCTTTTCTGAAGCCTCGGTGTTGTCATCATCATCTTTTTCACGAAGATCAGTGTGACCGCCCCTGTCGCCACCCGAACCCTGTCCTCCATCTTCATTATCATCATCATCATTATCTTCGTTATCATTGTCGTCGTCGTCGTTGTCGCCTTCTTCCTCGACGACTTCATCTTTATCACCTCCATCCTCAGAATTGGAATCTACTTCGAGGGAAGGGACTTCGAAGGATAAAATTTTGGAGGCATCAATCTCCTCTCTTTCAAGAACTTGAACCCCTGCTCCATTTCTTTGACTTTAGTCATAAATATTTTGACAAGAGCAAGGTCGAGTGAGGGAAAGCTCAAATCTAGGCATTTTTCTATGTTGTCGGCATAAGCAAGCATCATGGCATCCTCATATGAGTTAACAATGATGTCATCAAGGGAAGTATTTAAGAATTGAGACACCCGTTGCTTAGCATCAGAGATAACATGGACAGCCAACTTTAGAGAAGTTGTGTTTTTCTCCAATTTTTTCATGAGAGAAGATTGTTTTGTCGCCATTTGAGCCTTTTCATCTTCAGACTCTTTCAGAGCCATTTTAAAGGCTAGATTTTCATCAGCCAGAAGTTGATGTGCTTTTCTTTCCTCAGAAATAATAGACTTTGATTGAGCAAGAGAGGCTCTCACTCTCTCTTATTCCATCATAGCTTCAATTTTACCAGTAGACAAGGAGATGACTTGGCTGTTCAAGTTTGAAATTTCCTCTCGAAGCTTGAATGTTTCAACAGAATATTTTAATGCATTTTCTTGCAGAGAGAGTCAGCTTTTGGAAATCTAAAGAGAAAAGTATGATGCAAGTCAGCATTCAGAGAGAAACAATGATAAGAAGGATAAATAATAGGAAACATACCAGAAGTTGTTGTTCTATAAGAGATCGACAGTGACTTGTCGGGTCAGGAATAGAAGAAGGCAGGTGAATAAAAGCAAAGGATGAAGAGTTCAAGATAGATTAAACTATCTTTCCAAAATCACTTGTAGGCATGGGTGACATGCAGAAGGAGTTGAAGTTCCCAAGTCCTTTTGCATCTGCTCAATGACGTGAGGAGAGCAGGAAATAATAATGCGAGATAAAGGATCATCCTTTGAGGGAGTCGTCTTGGGTAGATCAATAGAAGCTTCAACAATTGGACTCTTTGAAGTTTTACTCATATAAATAGCCTCACCCTCTTCTAGTGGCGAAGAATCTGGAACTTCAGCAATCTTGACCTTCTCGAGGGATGGTTCAGCCATGGCCACTTTACCCAATTTTCTTTTAGCAACCATCTTTGACCTAGAAATGGCCTAAGTCATAGATGATGCACGGGATGTAGAAGTTGGGAGAGCCGGATTACTTGTGAATGGTTCAACCAGAGGAGCAGTGGCTGAAGATTCAAAAAATTACGAGCCTATGAAGTAATTTAAAAAGTAACACAACAACAAACTACAAGTACTACGTTTAAGCCTAACAGAGTGATCGGGGCAAATTGGAGACATTGAAGAGAAGTTCTTCGGATCACCCAAAGATAGGAAGCATTTGCTCTAAGAAGTGTGCTGAACTAGGGGAGGTTGACCAAGTACCCTTTGACTCCTGGTAGGAGGGAATGCTTTTGAAGGTTTGAGGGATTCAACAAAGTAAGCCTATTTCCTATGCTACTCGAAGCAGTAATCAATAGTTTGACAGTTCTCTTATCCTCGTCATTTAGATCTTTAGCGGAAGGTCTTGACAAAGAAGCGTATATTAACAATAGAAAGTAACTGAATAAAAATAAAGACTGTGATCAACTTACAAGGGGAAGAGAAGGCTCCACTGATATTGGGAAAGCATTTGACAGAGAAGAATTTCATTTCCCAATCTCTGAATTTGTTTACCCCCTCGAAAATTATCTTTTTGGGGGAATTGGCTCTAAAAAATTTATTGTTCGGGTTGTTGAGTTTAACTAATTGAACTAGATAGTTTAAAACTTAATCATTTAGCGACAGAATCCCTGACTCCAAAGCCATAAGTTCCAAGGATAGAAGATATGTATATACATTTGGAGATAGCTGGATGGGAGCAATGCCCAGGTGGGTCAATAATTTGGCCAAGAAATCCGGGAAAGGTAGGAAGCCACCGTGCCAAATATGGATAGCAGTGTAGGCGAAATATCCTTCAGGAGGATTTTGAATGGTGTCGCTATCGTTTGGGGGGATGGCTTCTACCCCAGTGATGCCGAAGTCATTTAGAATAGCGTCCACCTCATCCTGGAAGGATATTAAAGAATGTTTAGAAATTGCTTCAATCTTCTTTGGAGAAGATTCCATCATCAGTATTGCATCTTCTTTTAGTTTTTGAGAAGTCTTTTTCATACCCATGATCCTGCCAGGTGAAATCATTTCAGTAAAAAGTTATAATTTGTTATATATAATCAACATTTTTCAAGGATATCGAAAACCTATTACAACAATTCAAATATCAACAAAAATATGGAATTTCATATCCTTGAAAGAATGTTAGAGTTAGTTTAGGAAAATGAAATTCGTTGAACTTTCAACAGTGTCGAAAGGGAAAATGGAAGTGGACCCCCAACAAACACCCTTCAACAATGTTGAAAGCTCAAGGAAAACTTTATTGTTGAAAGGAGTAGTTAAAGCCTATACAACTAATTCAAATATAAATATGCACTAACAGCATTCAATAAACGAGATAAATAAACCTTTCAACGCCGTCAAAACCTATAAAATTTGTTTTACTAAGAGAATATGAATGCTGTTGAAACCCTATATGCTAATTGAATCGAAAGGCGGGTTTGAGTAATATTAATATAAAAGAAAAGGCTTTGGGACGTTTTGACGATATTTGTATAAATGATAGTCGAATCCCAATAGTTACAAAGGGTGTTGAGAAAGTCGAAAGGGGTATATGGTTTCGAAAGCATACCAACAACCAAACTTGATTTGATACAGAAGGTTTCGATCAAGTCGAAAGGTTTGATTTGATTTTCAACTTAAACAAAGTATGTTTTCCTCAATCCAATTTATAAAAAAATGAATGAATCTCTAACTCCACACATCTCCTAAAATAAATTAGAAGTAGGCATGTACTAGAGGTTTCGAAACCTATAAAATAAAAATTATGCTTTCAAAAGTATATACTAGGTAGTCCTTTAGTAAAGCACATCAGGCAACTTCTTCGAAAGGTACCAGAATATACTAAAGCATAGTTATGCTTTCGAAAAAGTCCACTTCATATTAACTACATCAACCTTTTGATGAGATCAATTAAGAGATAGGCACTGAACTTCCTATCGACCCCATCGAAAGAGGTTAAAGAAGCAAAACAAAGTTAGCTGCCCTAACCCCTTTCGAAGGGGTAGAAAGGTAAAATTACAATGCCAAATTGCGATTTGTACGGCTTAAACTTCTCTATGAAGTAACTGGAAAACTCTTTCTTCCCCAAATTCAATTTTAACCTAATACTTTAAAAATTTTAAAACAAAATTGATTCGAGCGCGGATTTACATTCAATAATCATAAAAATCCCCAAAATGTAAATTTGAATCTTAAAAAAAAAAGAAAAAATGAAAACCCAAATTAGATGAATTTTAGATGTAAATTGACGTGGAAAATAAAAAAAATAACCATAAAAATAAATCAGTGGATACTTTCAGGTGAATGAAAAACCCAAATTATCTTTATGAAATTAAAGCAAAAATTCAAACTCAAACCTCCTGAATTTTAAAATCAAAATTCAGTGTAAAAAATTGGTTCGAAAAGCAAGATAATGAGAACTTACTTTAAATTTGTGCTTCTGTTTGCTGGAAATAGGAGTCTATTAAGAAATTAAGAATTTTAATTCTTGTTGGAAGTTTCTTTCAATCGTAGGTAAATGAAAGAGGGGAAGGAAGAAGCACAATTTATAAGAAAAGCCAACACGAAGGGCAGACCGTACGATCAAATTTAAATAAACGGCCAGGGTTTGTGTAAGAATGTGAAAAGGCGAGAAATCTCAGTGCTAAAATAAAGAAGAGTATCGAAGAAGATGACTTGAAAAGTCAGATGCATCCTTCGCAGGGAGGGCAAGTGTTACCACCAATTCTCACTTCAACCTTGTCGAAACCAAGATCAGTAGAAGATAAGGATGTATGAAAGATGATAGCATCAACAAAGCCTTTCGAAAGTGTCGATGGGATGCAACAATAAAGGGTCAGATGTGTCCCAAGCTTTCTAAGGGGTCGAAAGAATCCTTGTGCTTCAATTGCTTCCTTTCAAAACAGATGATTTCGCCTGCATGAGGACGTTTCGAATAAGTTGAGAAATACCTTTCGAAGGAAGCAAATAGCAGCCCCTCACACGCGTGGCAAACCTTTCGAAATCGAAGGTTTTGCCTTCATTCAAATTACTCAAAAAAGATGCTTTGTTGGAACAACCCCTTCGAAAGCATAACTAAACCTTTCAAACCGGTCGAAGCCTTTCAGAACTAAGAGGAGTTCTACATCAAGTCGCAAGTATGTTTTTGATAGTTACCTTCTGCATTGGAACCTACAGTATTTCAATACCTTCAAAACTCCAAAGATGTACCTGCTAACAGAATTGAAAGTTCATACCCCTCCTTACTTGCAGCAACAAAAGGTGAAAAGGCGCACCTACCCCTTTCAATGAAGACAGATGCATTCAAATCCATTCAAATGCAATGCAGAAGGATGCGAAAATGTTAAAGTGACGAAAGGTTTACAAGACCACCTTTCGACCAGGTCGAAAGTACTGAGTCGAAAGGTGCCAACCCGCACCTATAAATAAGACCCTAGGGGACTAGTTTTGGGATCCAAATTCTTTCACTCCAATCTTGTATTTTCTTATAGTTGTAAACCCAAATTTTCAAATTAGATTGGGAGTTTGATCAGTTTGTATCTATTTGAGTCTAATGAAAGCAAGATTATGGAATTTTCAGATATTTGGCTGATTTGATATCTCTGTTAGATTCAGTTATAATTTTCTTGTGTCAACTTGATCGAAGGGTCACAATTAGAGTGAGTTGAAACCCTTAGCTTAACCAATATCCTTATAGCCTTAGCACCCACACTCAAGTTGTCGAAAGGTTAGCTTCCGAAGAAGTCAGAACCAATCTATCCAACCCACATCCTTAACTCATTAAAGCCAACCTTAAGGTCTCCTCAACTGATTCGATAGGGGGATTTCGACGGAGTACTGAAGTAGATTAACTCGTTCAAAAGGCAATATATGAAGGATTTTAGGTGTTTCATCTTAGTAGAAAGGTTAGATAAGAAGAAGTTCCAATTTCTATAACCTATTTGAAAGGAAAACTGGAGAAAATAAAATGGATTATGGAAATCATAACCTAATTGCTGTGCAGTTAAAGCGCTCGGTAGATTCAAAGCGGTGGAGGTGCAAAAAGTCATAGCGGGGATACAACGATGATATAGCGGGATATAGCGGATGGCTATAAAATAGCATATAAAACTCGTGCTTAATGTTTTTACAAATATATAAATGGTAATTAAATTAAAAATTATTATTCAATTGAATTATAATTAATACATAAATAATTTTAAATAAAACTATGTGCGAATATACTTTAAATAAACGTAAAATTGTTATATAACATAATTGAATTTGGTAGAATATTAGAGTATTTTCATTTCTGAAAATATATTAAAAATTAAATCATATAAATTAGTTTCATAATTTTTATAATGTATAAATGCAATTTTTCAATTCATTTTATTAAAAAAGATATAGCGGAAATAACGAAATATAGCGGGAATAACGGGATATAGCGGAAATAGCGGGGCTTAAAGCGGAAAGGCTATATTTTGGGGCTATATGGAAAAATCGTATCGGTAGAAATCCGCTATGAGATATAGCGGGGTCATAGCGGGGTAATAGCGGGGCATTAACTACACAGCCTGATTGAGAGATATCAACCGCTTTAACCTTTTTGAAAGAGGGTCTCGAAAGAGTCATCTACACTTTGAATTCAACTTTGGGGTGTTGACAAGTTTTCTTGTTAACACCTTACATGTCCTCAATCAATCATAACCAAAATATTATTTTGGTTAGATCACTTCCTGCAATTCAAAGCATTCACTTTCATATACTCAAATGAGATTATAGGAAGAACTATACTATTAGTCAATATTCGTGTTATTTAGAACACAAGATTGTCAAAGAAATACTTTTGTATTAGCCTATTCCTTCAGGCGAAGTGAGGGTTATTGGTTAAAGAAATTATAGAAGATGAGCTTTGGAACTGGACGTAGGAGTCCGAACCAATATAAAAACTCTGGTGTGTTCGCTTTTATTATTTATCTTATTTATACTCTGTTAATTTACTCTACTCAATATAGTTATTAGTATATACTCTCACATTAGTATATAAGTTGCATTATATAAGATCCTACAGACTTTCACTTTGGACTTGATTGCATACCTATTGTGCTGGAATTTAATAATGTAACAATTTCGGCTATGATTCCATATTTATTTTAAACCCTAGACAGTATTATAATATCAGAGGATTTCCTATAGAAACGTTTTTGGTTATCGTAGGTAAAAAACCATAAGTATTTACGTGCGGCATGGTCTTACGAGATATCTTTATTTTTCAAAGGGTTTTATAAATATAGAAATCGATATGATTTGATAGAGTTTTCTCTCACTGGTTTACCAGACTGATCTGAATGTTATTTTCTTATAATGCTTGGGTCAGCCCAAGTATGTTTCAGACTTAGTTCTGGATGCTTTGGAGCTTTAGGAGACGAGCCGGATGCCCCAAGACGTATTCATGTATCTTTTTATTTCCACTGCATTTTTTGTTTATTGTATTTCTCAGCAATTGTAAGGACAGACTATTATAACTGTCCAGGCTGATGATAGATTAGCACTTTGATTGATGTGTGTGTGTATTACAGTTTTCTTTTATTAAAGATCAATGTGTATATTAAAGTTCACTCATTATCATGTGAGATTTTGTTCTTCCTTTTATTTTTTTTCATCCCAACAATCTATCTTTCCGACACTTGGATGCTCAGCATGCGAATACCATGGATGTATTAGTGTCGACTTTTGAGGGTCGAAAAGGCGAGTCATTACACATTTATTAGCCTTTCTTGGTGTGTATATGTACCTTTAGTGTTGTGTGTATTATATGCATATTTATTGATGATCTTTTTTCCATTATTTTATTATTATTCCCATAAACTGCTTTTTTGGCATGTTAATTAAACTAATTACTGGTATTCATGAATACCTTGATACTTAGTGAAAGAAACCTTTTTATGATTCATACTTGATTTTCCCTATGGTACTTACAAGTACATATAATAGCAATTATACTATTTAATGGCTTGAGATATCAAATAAATGGATATTCAAATATTTTGGCAATGATCATGTGTTGCCAATATGTAAAAATTTCATTGCTTCATTTACCCTTGCTCCCTCCTTTTCTATACTATTTTTGAGGTATACTAAACTTTATTTCAACATTTTAAATAATTTGAAATCTATTTTGTTCTATGCTTTAGGTCATATAATTAGAATTAGGAGCCTTATGGTTAAAAATAAATAAACTTAAAGTGTAAACAATATATTTACTATGCAATATAATATCTCTTCTATAACTATAGTTTTTCGGTAGTCTAAAGCAAGCCTTATGTTAAAAACATAATCCATTTTATAATCATTTGCATATATGTCTCACTTAGGTTGATTTTTTTGGATTCATTTATGTTATTTTGTCACTAAATATTTCGCTTTAAGATTAAATTGGTGTGTTGGATAAGGAATAATGTTAAGAGCTAATCATGATCCTCTATTGCTCTGTTTATTAATTATGATTCTATTTTTCAGGTTAGACTTTTACTTGACAACTACTAGGCATACAAAGGATGATGTAAGGCTTCTAGCTGCTGAAAATATTCTCATAAAGTTTAGAAGTACATTGCATGTATATTGTTTAAATATAAGTTATTTTGGTTTTAATTGTGTGAGAATCATCATCATTTACTAAATGATTTCAAATTACTTTATCAAGTTTCATACTATTCATTAAGCAATAATGATTATCTTTCTATAATTTTATGAAGGTTCCACATATTTAAGATTTTATTTGTGTAAACATATGTGTGTGTTTTATTAGAATTATGCATGCATGCACGCACATACACACAACACTATATATATATATATATATATATATTTGTGTGTGTGTGTGTTATCCGGCCTTTTGACCTGACTATATTCAGACTGACTGGACAAGTTAGACTCGACGATAATCGAGGCAAGTGGCCCAAAGAGATGATCCTAGGGTCCAAAAATCAAATACGGACAAGACCACGTGACGACGGTCGAACGAACTAAGGAAGACATCATGCTACAATTCACTGAGTGCTTCATCCTACATAGAGGATCGGTACCGATCCCTAGGGGTACGCCTAAAGTAGCCTCCACTCCAATGAAACTCTTTTCTATTTACATAGAGCCTGATTCAAGTGTTTTTCCAGAATTCCTATGCGTCATATTGACTATCCCCATGTACGGCCTAAAGCAGCAATTCAATCTTCTGTAGATCCATCGCTTGGACCAAAAAACAACTAGGCAACTATGAAAAACAACTTTGAAACACGAAGCCAACATCAAGACGAACCAATACAAGAAGTCTCTCAACCCATGCCTAAGTTATTTAGGGATCGGTACTGATCCCCCTCCTTAGTGAATCGGTACTGATCCCCCTCCTTATTGAATTTGGAGATCAAACTTTTTGGGCTACTTGGTCTTCGTGGCGAGGTTCTGCAGGAGAAATATCAGCGAGATATTTGGTCATCTACCCCTATAAATAAAAAGGGGTTGCTTCATTCTAAGGATCTTTTACGCTTCCATTATACTCTTACTCTCTTGTATTTAAGGATCTATTCCGATCCCACTCTTTTGTAATCACAAAAGCAATAAAATCATTCAAGTGGACATAGGAGAGGACTGACCGCTCCTAGTGTTGACGAACCTAAGCAGCCTAAAAGGAGATTGATTATAAACTAGACCACTGGCAATCATCTTCCATTTGTGAAGGGCTGGAGTGGATGGAATAGCAAGCATTTATGACACTATTTCGCTTGAGAATAAAACTTACTCCTATTTGCTTTGAATTATTTCATAAGACAGACTTTGTTATTTTTTAATAAAATGACTTTCCAGCCATGGAACTTTACCTTTATGCAATTTTGTTGTGAACCATGACTAACTCGAATGAAAATGCATATGAATAATGGAGGTGTGCAAGTACCCAGAGTTAGGCATCCACCAAAGCTCCATGGCCCATGATCAGACCTGTGGAGTTCTAACGAAGCGAGTGTGACTCGACCACTCATCAGCCAACTCTTGCCCCTGAATAGGGGGCAAGACCGTGATCCAAAAGTGGATGTGACTCGACCATCCACTCTCAAGCTTGTACCCGGTGTTTTGTAGAACACTTATGTCCTACTTAGAGCTCAGTAGCCTCAGAACCCAGTCTAACATGGACATGACATGACCATCCAGGAACTAACCCTTGCCCTCGGTATGGGGCCCAAAATATAAGTCAAATGGATGTGATTGACCATCCATCAACTTAACTCTATCCCTTGATCTGACAGGGGGGTTCAAACCAAAATGTATGTGACTGACCATCCATCAACTTAACTCTATCCCTTGACCCGACAAGGGGAGTTCAAACCAAAATGGATATGATTGACCGTCCATCAACTTACTCTATCCCTGACCTGATATGTGGAGTTCAAACTAGAATGGATTTGATATGACCGTCCATTCACCAACTTTGACCATCCAAACAAAGGTGGACATGACTTGACCATTCACACACCAGCTTCTGCCCTTGACACGAGAGTAGAAGAACAATCCAAGATGGATGTGATCCGACCATCCATCAACTGACACTATCTACGATATGTACATTCGCCAACTTCTACCTTTGATCGGACAAAGGGAGTGCAAGCTCAAGATGGGTGTGATCTGACCACCCATTCACTAACTCGACCTTAGACCCGACAAGGAAATATAACTTCATAAGGATGAGACTTGATCGTATGTACACTAACTTCGTTAACCCAAGACTAGGGTAGGAGTATGATCACTTGGAAGTTGGATATGACAGCTTAACACAGTGGTCTGTGCCTAGTGTTCCGCATGACTTAAGGATACAACTGAAAGGATGCCTTAGGATAAAAAACAAACAAAACAACTTGTAATTACAATTGCATGGAACTTGGTAACGACCTATAGGCATATGAACGTGCTTGGGAGCTAACAACAAAAGTATGTGCACAGACGTACGAGGGTATGTACATGCTCGACATGCAATACCTGAATTGATGATAATTGAATTCTTATATCAAACTTTCAGAAAAGAAACCAATTTAGATAATCAAGGCTTACTAACTCAATCAACTAGCTCAATGGAACAGAGCAGACAATTGTCGAGAAAATATATTCTGATTTTACAATGTCATATATCGACCAAGTATCACAGTGGATAGTTAGAAATACAACTCTTCGTGAAAGCCACTCGACTAAAGGATAACGAAAAATTAGAGGTACAGAGTGAAATCCATTCCAGCAATCCTAACTTGTCTCGATTCAAAGCACGTCATGTTTTAAACAAGATGTACTTTGGGGGACAAGTGTTATCCGCCTTTTAAGCCGAATATATTCAAACTGACTGGACAAGTTACACTCGATGATTATTGAGGCAAGCAGCCTAGAGAGATGATCCTATAATCTAGAAACTAAATACAAACAAAACCACGAGACGACGGTCGAACGATCTAAGGAAAACATCATGCTAGAATTCACTAAGTGCTTCATCCTACACAGGGGTCGGTACCGATCCCTAGGGGTACACCCAAAGTGGCCCTCATTCATATAACACTCTTCTCTATCTACATAGAGCCAGATTCTAGTGTTATTCCAAAATTCTTATGCATCGTATTGGATATCTCCATATATAATCTAAAGCAGCAATTCAACCTTCTATAGATCCATCGCTTGGACAAAAAACATCTAGGCAACTTTTCAAAACAACTTTGGAAACATGAAGCCAACATCAAGACGAACTAACACAAGAAGTCGCTCAACCCATGCCTAAGTATTTAGGGTTCGGTACTGATCCCCCTATAGGTATCGGTACCGATCCTCTTCCTTAGTGAATTTGGAGCTCAAACTTTTTGGGTGATTTGGTCTTCGCAGTGAGGTTCTGCAAATGAAATATCAGCGAGATATTTGGTCGTCTACCCCTATAAATACAGGGGAATGCTTCATTCTAAGGATCTTTTACGCTGCCATTATACTCTTACTCTCTTGTATTCAAGGATCTATTCCGATCTCACTATCTTGTAATCACAAATGCAATAAAATCATTCAAGTAGACGTAGGCCAAGATTGCCGAACCACTATAAATTTATATGCGCTTGTTTTCTGTTTGATTTCTTCTATTTTTCATTTACTTTCTTCATTTAATCTCTACTACTTACTTTTCTAGGTGTTTGTACCATTTTTGGTTCAAACATTTTGGGGCTTTCATCGAGAATTGAACTCGGGCTATTTGGATCCTTGTCTGCTATTGGATTGCCTAAAATCCAAGGAAGAGACCCTATTTCTTCTTAGATTTGAACAAAGTCTACATGAAGCTATCTTCAATAGCTCCTAGGAAAGACAAAGATGTTTCCACCTCAAAGCTACTAATGAAGCAAAGAACGCTAACCTCCACATTCAGGATGAAGGGCGCAATAAGAAGGTGTTAATGTCCAGAATCCATCAAATGCTATCACCGGGATTGATTTTGAGTGTATGATGAAAGAGCTACAGGATAGCCATGCGAAGTTAAACCGACAAATCCAAGAGAATATAAACTTAATGATCCAACTAAATATCCATTGTAAGAAGACTAAGAGAGAGTCATCTCCTCCATACTCAGAATCAGGCAACTCCTCATCATCTGACCACCTCTGGAGAAACAGAAGGCAAACACACGTGGAGTTGGAGCATCAAGAAAAAGGCCCGGAGATTACGCGACTAACTCCCACCTAGGCATAGGGATCGGCACCAATCCCTCCTCTATGGGTTTGGCACTGAACCCATCCAACTAGTAGAAGGACTTCAAATTGGAATCAGAATGCAATCAGGACGCACTATGACTGACCAGGGCATCGATAATCAAGAGTTTGCTGCCGAATTGCTCTTAAGGAATGAACGTAGAGTTGCCCAGCAAATGGTTCATCCAGAGCTATGTGAGCTTAGGAGACGAGGCACAAACCTGTATCGTTTATTGGGCTAAGCATAAGGAATAAATTACGATTACCACAGCCAAATAGGTACCTAAGAGCCGAACTTGGCTGAGATAGTAAGGCAACTTGTGAGAGAAAATCAAGGCCTAACTAACAACGACTAGGGCACTTCCCCTAGTCAAAACCCCTTCGCTGAAGCAGTCTTACACGAAGAGTACCCGTGGTGATTCAACATGCCCACGATGCCCACATACTCAGGAAAGACTGATCCTAGATAACATCTCATGAAATACGAGTGGCATATGGACTCTGCCAGAGCATCAGATGCAATCAAGTGCAGGTGCTTTCCAATCTTCCTAGATGGAGTGTCGACCATGTGGTTTACTCGACAACCTCCAAGGTCCATCTCTTCTTTTGATTAGCTGGCAAGGAAATTCATCGAGCAATTCAGAATGTATGCGACTCGCTCCAAGGATGTTATGTCATTGTCTAAATTATTCCAAGGATCGGGGGAATCGCTCAAGGACTTTTTGCAAAGATTTGATGCCGCTATGACTGAGGTAGGATACCCTTAGGACAACATAACCTTGATGGCTTTGATAAGGGGGATCCACCCAGATACAGACTTTGGTGAATAGATATCGAGAAAGCCACCTACTACTCTGGATCTTTTTTACAACAAGGTAGCCCTATCTTGCGCAAGGAGGAGGTCATACTGACTAGAAGAGGCGATGATACAGGCCATTAGGCCGAAGTAGTGTGAAGCAATGTTGCTGTGAGAAAGTCCGGAGCCAGTCCTGGGAACATAGCTATGAATGTACATAATAAAAGCAGTGGTCGGAGCAAAGGCCATAGCGGGCCCCAGACAAAAACCCGAATTCTAGGAGACGATCGAGATTCCCGATATTTAATACCTACACCCCACTAAATGACTCAACTGAAAATATTTACTTAGCTACTCGCAACTGGGAGCAGTACAGAAAACCAGCCACGAGAGAGTCAACTGAAGACCAGAGGAAGTCTGGAAAATTCTGTAGATTTCATGAGACATATGGTCATAACACGAACGAGTGTAGACACCTTCGTGATATGATTGAAGAATTGATCCGAAAGAAAAAGCTCTAACAGTTTGTGAAAAACCCGCAGGATGGCAAATAAGGAACATCCGACCCCCAATGAGGATAGACCGCTCCTAATGTTGACGAACCTAGGCAGCCTGAAAGGAGATTGATTATAAACTAGACCGCTGATGGTCATCTTCCAACTGTGAGGGGATGGAGCGGAATGGAATAGCGAGCATTTACGATGCTATTTCGCTTGAGAATAAAACTTATTCCTATTTGCTTTGAATTATTTCATAAGACAAACTCTATTATTTTTCAATAAAATGGCTTTCTAGCCATGCAACTTTACCTTTATGCAATTTTGTTGTGAACTACGGCCAACTCAAATGAAAATGCATATGAATAATGCAAGTGTGCAGGTACCCATAGTTAGGTGCCCACCAAATCTCCATGGTCCATGATCAGACCTATGGAGTTCTACCGAGACGAGTATGACTCGACCGCTCATCAGCCAACTCTTGCACCTGACTTGGGGGCAAGACCGTGATCCAAAAGTGGATGTCACTCGACCATCCACTCTCAAGATCGTACCCGACATGTTCCAAAACACTTACGCCTTACTTGGAGCTCAGCAGACTCAGAACCTAGTTTAATGTGGACGTAACATGACTATTCACGCACTAACTCTTGCCCTCGGCATGTGGCCTAAAACATAAACCAAAATGGATATGACTGACCATCCATCAGCTTAAATCTATCCCTTGACCCGACAGGGGGAGTTCAAACCAAAATGGATGTGACTGTCATCCATCAACTTAACTCTATCACTTGACCTGACAGAGGGAGTTCAAACCAAAATGGATTTGACTGACCATCCATCAACTTAACTCTATCCCTTGACCCGACAGGGAGAGTTCAAACTAGAATGGATATGACATAACCATCTATTTGTCAACTTTGACCATCCAAACAAAGGTGGACATGACTTGACCGTTCACTCACCAGCTTCTGCCCTTGACATGGGAGCAGAAGCACAACCCGAGATGGATGCGATCCGACCATCTATCAGCTGACACTATCTACTATCTGGACATTCGCCAACTCCTACCTTTTATCTGACAAGGGGAGTGCAAGCTCAAGATGGGAATGACCTGACCACCCATTCGCTAACTCAGACCTTAGACCCGACAGGAAAAATATAACTTCATAAGGTGAGACTCGACCGTTTGTGTGCTAACTTCGTTAACCCAAGACTGAGGGCAGGAGTACGATCACCTGGAAGTTTGATACTATAGTTTAACACTATGGTTGTGCCTAGTGATCGATACGACTAAAGGCTACGACCGAAAGGATGCCTTAGGATAAAAAAACAAACAAAACAACTTGTGATTACAATTCCAATGAACTTGGCAAAGACCTATAGGCATATGAACGTGCTTGCGAGCCAATAGCAAAAGTATGTGCACCGACGTACGAGCATGTGTGCATACTCGACATGAAATATCCTAAATTGACGAGAATTGAATTCTTACCTGGAACTTTCGAAAAAGAAACCAATTTAGATAAGTTGAGGTCTACTAACTCAATTGTAACGACCCGCTATTTTGAACCATTCAAATCGACAATAAATCCACACAAGTCTGACTTGAATAATTCAAAATAACAGATTGTAATAAAAATTTGGCAAAACTCAGCATATGCAGTAAATAAATCAATCACATAATCACAGACACAGAGTAATACAATAATACGCAGCGGAATAGATAAAATAGTAGTTCATGAAGCTACTATATAAACATCAGAGTTAGAAATAAAATACAACAGAATATCTCAAATGCAGTGAATTCTCCAGTACAACAGATGACTTCTCTGAACAAATCAACTAGAAGAGCTGAAAGCTGAGGCGATAGTTGGATCTCCAAAGGAAGCTCCAAACTCCAAGGGTGAGTCTCAAATGCTGTATCACTCGGTCTGACCCGAGCGTAAAGCAAAACACAAAACACTCGAGTCAGGATTAACATTCTTATATAAATAAATCCAACTCAAGTGAAATATCAATTGAAATACGAGTAACTTAAAGGATGTTGGGATAACCATCCTCTAAGGATCTTCAGAACTATCTACAAGGTGGAAATATACATTTTAACACCGTGGTCATTTCAATTAAATTTATACTTCAAAACCCAAATATCATTTCATTTCAAATATATCCATTTTCCAAAATAGTATATATATATATTAAATGATTTAAAAAGTAAAGTATTTAATTTCCTCAAGTCTAGCAAATCGATTCAAATCAACTTCAAATTCCAAATTCAAATTTATTCAAAGCTCAATTCATCAATTTAATTCATTTCTAAACAGATCATTTAAATTTTCAATATATTTCAAAGCTTTAATATTCAACATTTTCAAAGTTAAATTTAACAGTTTCATATAGCTCTTGATTTAACTTCATTATTATTTAATCAGGAAATATTCACTTAATAAATTCAATATCATTTAACTAGCCTTAAATTACATTTTTACTAAATATTTCCTTAAACTTTAGTTAAACAAAAAAAATATTCATTAGATTACTTATAAATCAAACTCAAGTTATAAATCATATCTTACATCTCAGTTTCAATAAGTTTCAAATCGGTTTAATTAAATAAAATTCTTTATTGAATACAATTTCAACTAAATTCAAATTATCTTTCTAACCTTAACTTATTCAAATTATTACCAAAATCTATTTTGAAATATATTTTAAACACTCAACATATTATATGTATTTAAATCAATCATTCCCATTTATATATAATAATTTAAGGCTCAACATTTATTAAAACCATATATTTCTTTCCAAAACCATAGAATTCATTTTTAAAATATTTATATATATGGACCAACGGTGTCTGTATATATATTTATCATATGGTTAAGTGATACAGATATTTATCATTTCAATCCGAAATTTAAATATATACGGGTAGATATCATTTCGACCCGTAATCCCAATTTCAATTCAAATGAAAATCGCTTGGGTTTATCATTTCAACCCATAATGAAATTCTCCTATTCTAAAGTCCGTTCGGGTATGTATCATTTCAACCCATAGTGAATTCTATACTAACAGGGAACTTGCAGAGTGATAACAGATAATAAAAAATATAACAACATGCATATATCATCAATATAAATAACAGATATTGGTGTCAGATGTCATAGGTGAACATATACAGATAATGGTAATAACAGGCATATAAATACTAGATACTGGTGTCAGATGTCATAGGTGGACATATACAGATAATAGCATATATAACAATTTAAATAACTACAGCATCATATTTCAATTGTCGTTTCAATTGAAATCAAATTTAATAAATACAAGAACGTTAATCGTGAGTGATTGCTCACCTTTCGAGGTTAGAGAGATAGACAATGAAGTTGAGTTATGAAATGCAAGCACGACTTCCAAAGCAAAGTCAGATGGTACAATTTCGACGGAAAAGCTGATAGATAGAAATTGATGAGAACGGATCAAATTAGCTTGATAAAATTGAAACGAAGATTATATGATTAATTTATTACTTTCTTTCAAAATGAACGTTAAATCAAAACACGCATTTTAAAAAATGAAATATATATATATATATATGCACACCCATGAAAACCATATAACTTTAAAACACTTCCATTTCATATTAATGTTAAATAACAAATATATAATTATTCAAAATGTCACATATATAGTATATTCATTTTATGGTTGTCGTTTCCATGTAATAAATATTCATTTTAAACCAATATTAAAATAATATATATGTATAGTTAAAAAAATCAATGTTCTAACATAAAACACATATATTAAAGATCAACACACATATATATAATATCTTTTGAAATGAATACTTATGTATATATATATTTATTATAGTTTATTACTTTCCTTTTCAAAATATCCAGCAGGAAATCAAACAACTTATGCACATATATGTGCAGATAAACAATATTCTTTATAATACATTGTTAACTTACTCCTTTTTTTTCTCTCTTTTTTTTTATTAAACCTTTATATATAACAAAATATATGTATAAAATAAAATATTTGTATATATAAAAATCAAAACGTTTCAAACATTTATTCAAAAACTGGATCATATAAATAACAATGTATTTAGTTAACGCATAGTATAAAATTCATTTATATAACACTCTTATATATATATAAATCTTGTATAAGTAAACCTTTATAGCTTCATAACTTATTTACTTTCACATATAACAAGATCTGTACAAAAGAATGCAAATTTTTCTCAAATCCTTTTGAACGTTTATAAGAAAATTTTTAAACAATAAATATACCTTCTTATTTAGGAAAGGAAGTAAGCATGCACTTGTAGGAGAAACGTGAGTGGAGGTTGAGGGTTGTAGGCGGTGGAAAGGGAAGAGGGGCGGAGATAGCTTCAGGCGATGGGTATATACGTCGCGCAAATTTTTTTTTTCTTTTTTTTCTTTTCTTTTTTTTTAATCTGGCATAGGCCATGGAAAAATTTGGGAGGAGGAAAAGTAAGCAATGGTGGGGAGTGGATCTCGAAAATGAAGAAGGAGCAGGCAACAATGAAATATATGAAGAGAGAGGTAGTGGAAAGCTACAGAGAAAAATATAATATAAAAGGTAATAATAAATGAAAATCAACGTTCATGCGTTGATTCAGCAGAGAAGTTAAAGCAAATAAGAAGAGAATGGATTGATTTAAAGGAAAGGCAATGAATGGTTTAGAAATAAAT
Source organism: Allium fistulosum (assembly GCA_030737815.1). Taxonomy (NCBI): domain Eukaryota; kingdom Viridiplantae; phylum Streptophyta; class Magnoliopsida; order Asparagales; family Amaryllidaceae; genus Allium; species Allium fistulosum. The sequence goes on from CM060902.1 coordinate 1,196,360,595, forward strand.
AAAATGTAAAACGTATACGTTTTAATTTCAAAAAGGAAAGAAATAAATACGGGGATGGCAACAGTCAAAATGCACATTTAGGCTAATAATAGAATATAAAAGTAAGAAACTCAAAAGGATAGGCACAGAGATGTGAAATCAGGGAGACAAGGGAAGAAAGTGATCTTTCAAATTTATAACGTTGGCAATAAATATAGAATAAATGAAAATGAAGAGGGGAAGAAATAAACTATTTATGGGCGATGAATTTATAAAAGGAACCATGATGTGTACAATAATTGAAATGAAAATATACACAAATAAATGAATATGGTACAAACGAAGATGAAGGGGAAAAGAAATAAACTATTTATGGGCGATGAATTTATAAAAGGAACCATGATGTGTACAATAATTGAAATGAAAACGTACACAAATAAATGATTACCAGTGAAGTTAAAAAGGCAATAATAGTGTAAATGTGAATCGTTGCCACATAAACAAATAAAACGTATACAAATCTTTTACCGGTTATGTGATGGCAACGGTCACCCTTAATTGAGCTGAATAATAAAAGCCAATGCTTTGAACGTATGCCATAAATTAAGTAACAGACACTGATTTCTAAATTTATTAGTAGCTAGGAATAGCAACGTTTGAACGTGAATTGGAAAGCAATTAATACTGTGGTCCAGCCTATACGTTTCAAATTTTGAAAACGAAGAAAATAGAAATGGAACAGGTTGCAAAAGGAAAGCCACACATATAAATGGAATAAAACGTTAACAATGAAACGTGCCACATTCAATGGAAAGAAACTGAAATGATAACGTCAAGCACGGGAATTAAGGACAATAAAGTAGAAAGTATGAGAAATGTAAAAGTGAACAAACGAATGAATGCAAGCTACAGATATATATATATATAAATGATGTAAAATATTATGTTTCTACCAGAGAGAAGAGAAAATGTTTGAAATGGAATAAATAGGGAAGGAACAAACCTGAAATGAAATAGCAACGGATAGAAAATTAAAGAGCTACAGCATGAATACGGGGAGTAATAATGGTATGGTATTGATTGGATTGTAACTGATGTAAAACTTGAATGGACAGGGAAGAAATAAAATTTATGGTAACAGTCGATTCCCTTGATTTCATGCAAATTTATTTTCAACAATTCTTAACTGATTTGAATTTAATAGAATTACATAATAAATAAACTTTCATATAATTAATTGAAAATTTACCATTTTCTATATTTAATTATATGTAATCCAAATAAAAAAAATTTCAAAATTTTATTATTAATAATTTCTCAAAAATCCAATTCAATACGTTATAAACCAATTAAAAATTGCTAAACTTTTATGGTTCGTTACACTCTCCCCCACTCAAAACTTTTCGTCCCCGAAAAGAAACAAAGTAGGAGAATTAAAGCAACCAGAAAGAAAATAGATTGAAAGACAAGATAAACAATAAATTTAAAACTATACAAATTTTACTTGAAATATTCATTTAAAAACATCATTTGAAATTTAATTTTCTTTAATACTTTAATACTTTTCAAAACTCCTTTGAAAACGATTGTTTACATTATTACTTATATTTACAAAGAAGCTATTGAAAATTTTAAACTCAAAATTTATAAAAAAAAACTTTTTTATTTATCTCAAGATACTTCCAACATTATAATAAATTAATAATCATTCACTTTAAATATGTTATAATTAATTAATAACTTCTGAAACACTAAAAATTTTCTATTATACCATGTAGTATATAAATAAACAATATTTTAAAGGATATATTCAAAAGAACGAAAGAAGATAGATTCAGAAAAGAGAATATAGGTGAATAAATAAAGCAGGGCAGATAAGGTAGATTCAAGAGAATAGTATCAGGCACGAATAATTAATTTAGAACCATAAGAATTTCAATTTCAAATATTAATACAGTATTCCTTTGTTGAAAATACTTTTATAAATAAATACTTTTATAACTCGATGTTTCAACAAGTTTATCCTTGTTCCTGTAGACTCTGGTAGTGCGTTGATCAGGCGCAAAACTAGAATTCTCCAGGTACTTAGTAGACTTGTTTTAACACCTAGTGAAAATACTGGAAAAACTTTTTTTTAAAAACAGATATGGAAAGTACAATCCAAACAAAAACAAACAAAACCTTTGTCTAACCATGGTTCGCAGATACACAATGGTTACGCCTGGTTCCCCCAGGAAACAATCCGTACCCCTAGGCAAGACTCAGCCAGGCAGTTGCGCTATGCGGTCACGAGAGAACGATAAGACCATGGGTAACGCCATGGAATTCAAAGGACACTCGAGTATCATATCCGGAAAACCAAAAATCAGAGAGAATAATATCGATAGAATGAATCCAAGATGTGGCCACAAATCGGATATCAAGCAGAAGGCACTTTCCATATCTTTACTTCGAAAATATGTATCATATAGTACCTTTTCAAATCACTTTCAAATATCGTACTTATATAAAATCCATTATACATAAGATTTAATTTTCATATCAAATACTTTTCCAAAATCAAAAGTATATCAAATCATACTTATATAGACTTTAATTATATAAGATTTCACTTTTCAAACTGAGTACCCTTTTCAAATCCATAGTTTTCGAATTAATTTCATACTCATACAAATCAATTTTATATAAGTTCGATAACTCCCAAATCAAGTATTTAGTAGCACAAGGTTCTCAAATTTCAATTTGTTTCAATATCAGTTCAATTTCAAAATCATATATAATTTCACCAAATTATTTCTTCTCAAATTAAATATCTTTAGTTTCAAAGTTTCCAAAATAATAGATTTAGAAAATAAATCCAAATTTCCAAATCAATATAATTTAAGTCAACCAATTCATTTCCAAAATTAAATGTTTTCAAAATCATCTTATACTTACATAAGGTCCATCTTATATAAGGATCAAATCTTTACAAAATAAATTTCACTGTATGAAGAGCCATATGGGATTGGATATCTTTGCTTTTATGGGTTATATATCTTTGTAATTTAAATTTAAAGTTTTCTTTTAGTAAGCAAAGATATTCTAACCCGACAGCTTTCAATTTCAGCGTCAAAATATATCAATGATATTAGAATATACGATGTACATACGTCATCATTTCGCAAAATCACATTTGATCGCTCGCTCGATCACACAAGTTCGCTTTCGAACTAGTATTGTCCATTCGACTTCCCTAATGCGGATTTCGATATGGTTTCTCGAATAGAAGCCATCGGTCTCCTTGCATAGCCATATACTACGATAGAGAATTCAAGAATCAAGCCCAAAATCCATATCAAATATTCGCCATCAAGAATCAAATGAAAAATCCTAACACGAAATGGTGTAATCCACCTCGAACTTGTGTACTCAAACTTGGATCAAATTAATTATGCGAATAAAACAGCATACGTACAACTTATATATTTATTCCAACTTGTTAAATATATAGTTACATAAAGATGTTACTAAGTTAAAACATTTAAACTAAATTTTATTCAAAAAAATTTTGAAGACCAAATTATTTTCAAAACATTTCAAATCTAAATTTCATATTAGAAAAATTTAAAATTGCCTTATTCATTTTCTTAACAAACAGTTTCAACTTATTTAAATCATATTACTACATACTTTAACATTCATACCAACTTATATACTTTATACCTTTCAAAATTCTTAGCTTTTGAAAAGTTAACCTTGATTTGGAAGTGCTCGAACCTTCAAAATAGTTGAAGAAATCATTTTCAAATTCAAGAGTTGGAAATCAGCAACAAATTAGTAAATCAATTTTAATAGATAGGGTTATATCAAATCCAAAACTCGAGGGCTGAACACCAGCTCATTTTAAATCGTTTCAAATACATTTACATATATCTTTCGAATATCAAATCATACTTCAAAATTTTGAAATCAAAATTGGTTTCGCAAAATCACTCGCGTAGCGATGCTACTAAAGTGGCCTATCCCTCACTCTGAAACTCGAAAATCAATGTCGATGATGCGTGCACTCATCACCGAAATTATTTTCCAGCGACATAAGTGAGTTCTGGACTTCTATTTTCTCAAACTTCTTTTTGAAATTTCTTCGAAATCATTCGAAACTCATTAAAATCATTTGAAACATTTGTTATTTGGAAAATACTTTTAAATCATATTATTATTATATATTTCAAAATCTTAAAACCAGTTACAAAATACCGGAGTTCAATTCTCGAATTTCAAATTTAAAATCCTTTAGTTATAAATCATTTTTAGATAGATCAAATTTCTTATATAATTTTTTTTCAAAATCCTTTCGAAAACCTCAAATTCTTATTTTACAAGGGTATATAATCCTTATCGAAAACATTTCAATTTTATATATAGAATAAAATCATACTTATCAAAATAATAATTTCAGTTTAGAAAACAATTTCTACAATACAAAACCCGATTTTCAAAGGATGATTTGAGAATGGATTTCAACAAAGATAGAGATTCAAATTATAGGAACTCTAATCAAATAAAATTTCTGATTCGAAGATAGGCTTGAACGAAGATGAGACAATTAACTTACAAAATAGGAGATGGATATACTTATACAAGTCGCGGGCGACCTTAACCGGGTCAACCGTGACTTCAGGAACAAGATCGATGCAGAATTCTAAGAAAAACCAACATTCAATCGCAAGAGATAGCGGTATCTAAACCAAAAATATATAAATCTCCGGTGAATCAATGCCAATTGTAAAGGAGTTCCACCCCTTTACAAATCATCCAAAGATTGGCGGGATCGCCTATTCTTATAGAGATCATTCGAAGTGGAGTTATGGGATACTCCAGAATCAAAAGAATACAAATAGGGAGAGACAAGAATGAATTTTGGAACCGCAAGGAACGTTCCAAAGTTCAAAGGAAATCGAGTCAAAAGGAAGAAATTCAAACTCGAACGAAAGTGATTCTGTAAATAAATTTACTATATATGCTAGGTTTTGCCTAGAGCCAAAGCTCTGATACCAACTGTAACGACCCGCTATTTTGAACCATTCAAATCGACAATAAATCCACACATGTCTGACTTGAATAATTCAAAATAACAGATTGTAATAAAAATTTGGCAAAACTCAGCATATGCAGTAAATAAATCAATCACATAATCACAGACACAGAGTAATACAATAATACGCAGCAGAATAGATAAAATAGTAGTTCATGAAGCTACTATATAAACATCAGAGTTAGAAATAAAATACAACAGAATATCTCAAATGCAGTGAAGTCTCCAGTACAACAGATGACTTCTCTGAACAAATCAACTAGAAGAGCTGAAAGCTGAGGCGATAGTTGGATCTCCAAAGGAAGCTCCAAACTCCAAGGGTGAGTCTCAAATGTTGTATCACTCGGTCTGACCTGAGCGTAAAGCAAAACACAAAACACTCGAGTCAGGATTAACATTCTTATATAAATAAATCCAACTCAAGTGAAATATCAATTGAAATACGAGTAACTTAAAGGATGTTGGGATAACCATCCTCTAAGGATCTTCAGAACTATCTACAAGGTGGAAATATACATTTTAACACCGTGGTCATTTCAATTAAATTTATACTTCAAAACCCAAATATCATTTCATTTCAAATATATCCATTTTCCAAAATAGTATATATATATATATATATTAAATGATTTAAAAAGTAAAGTATTTAATTTCCTCAAGTCTAGCAAATCGATTCAAATCAACTTCAAATTCCAAATTCAAATTTATTCAAAGCTCAATTCATCAATTTAATTCATTTCTAAACAGATCATTTAAATTTTCAATATATTTCAAAGCTTTAATATTCAACATTTTCAAAGTTAAATTTAACAGTTTCATATAGCTCTTGATTTAACTTCATTATTATTTAATCAGGGAATATTCACTTAATAAATTCAATATCATTTAACTAGCCTTAAATTACATTTTTACTAAATATTTCCTTAAACTTTAGTTAAACAAAAAAAAATATTCATTAGATTACTTATAAATCAAACTCAAGTTATAAATCATATCTTACATCTCAGTTTCAATAAGTTTCAAATCGGTTTAATTAAATAAAATTCTTTATTGAATACAATTTCAACTAAATTCAAATTATCTTTCTAACCTTAACTTATTCAAATTATTACCAAAATCTATTTTGAAATATATTTTAAACACTCAACATATTATATGTATTTAAATCAATCATTCCCATTTATATATAATAATTTAAGGCTCAACATTTATTAAAACCATATATTTCTTTCCAAAACCATAGAATTCATTTTTAAAATATTTATATATATGGACCAATGGTGTCTGTATATATATTTATCATATGGTTAAGTGATACAGATATTTATCATTTCAATCCGAAATTTAAATATATACGGGTAGATATCATTTCGACCCGTAATCCCAATTTCAATTCAAATGAAAATCGCTTGGGTTTATCATTTCAACCCATAACGAAATTCTCCTATTCTAAAGTCCGTTCGGGTATGTATCATTTCAACCCATAGTGAATTCTATACTAACAGGGAACTTGCAGAGTGATAACAGATAATAAAAAATATAACAACATGCATATATCATCAATATAAATAACAGATATTGGTGTCAGATGTCATAGGTGAACATATACAGATAATGGTAATAACAGGCATATAAATACTAGATACTGGTGTCAGATGTCATAGGTGGACATATACAGATAATAGCATATATAACAATTTAAATAACTACAGCATCATATTTCAATTGTCGTTTCAATTGAAATCAAATTTAATAAATACAAGAACGTTAATCGTGAGTGATTGCTCACCTTTCGAGGTTAGAGAGATAGACAATGAAGTTGAGTTATGAAATGCAAGCACGACTTCCAAAGCAAAGTTAGATGGTACAATTTCGACGGAAAAGCTGATAGATAGAAATTGATGAGAACGGATCAAATTAGCTTGATAAAATTGAAACGAAGATTATATGATTAATTTATTATTTTCTTTCAAAATGAACGTTAAATCAAAACACGCATTTTAAAAAATGAAATATATATATATATATATATATATATATATATATATATATATATGCACACCCATGAAAACCATATAACTTTAAAACACTTCCATTTCATATTAATGTTAAATAACAAATATATAATTATTCAAAATGTCACATATATAGTATATTCATTTTATGGTTGTCGTTTCCATGTAATAAATATTCATTTTAAACCAATATTAAAATAATATATATGTATAGTTAAAAAAATCAATGTTCTAACATAAAACACATATATTAAAGATCAACACACATATATATAATATCTTTTGAAATGAATACTTATGTATATATATAATTATTATAGTTTATTACTTTCCTTTTCAAAATATCCAGCAGGAAATCAAACAACTTATGCACATATATGTGCAGATAAACAATATTCTTTATAATACATTGTTAACTTACTCCTTTTTTTTCTCTCTTTTTTTTTATTAAACCTTTATATATAACAAAATATATGTATAAAATAAAATATTTGTATATATAAAAATCAAAACGTTTCAAACATTTATTCAAAAACTGGATCATATAAATAACAATGTATTTAGTTAACGCATAGTATAAAATTCATTTATATAACACTCTTATATATATATAAATCTTGTATAAGTAAACCTTTATAGCTTCATAACTTATTTACTTTCACATATAACAAGATCTGTACAAAAGAATGCAAATTTTTCTCAAATCCTTTTGAACGTTTATAAGAAAATTTTTAAACAATAAATATACCTTCTTATTTAGGAAAGGAAGTAAGCATGCACTTGTAGGAGAAACGTGAGTGGAGGTTGAGGGTTGTAGGCGGTGGAAAGGGAAGAGGGGCGGAGATAGCTTCAGGCGATGGGTATATACGTCGCACAAATTTTTTTTTTCATTTTTTTTTTTTTTTTTAATCTGGCGTAGGCCATGGAAAAATTTGGGAGGAGGAAAAGTAAGCAATGGTGGGGAGTGGATCTCGAAAATGAAGAAGGAGCAGGCAACAATGAAATATATGAAGAGAGAGGTAGTGGAAAGCTACAGAGAAAAATATAATATAAAAGGTAATAATAAATGAAAATCAACGTTCATGCGTTGATTCAGCAGAGAAGTTAAAGCAAATAAGAAGAGAATGGATTGATTTAAAGGAAAGGCAATGAATGGTTTAGAAATAAATAAAATGTAAAACGTATACGTTTTAATTTCAAAAAGGAAAGAAATAAATACGGGGATGGCAACAGTCAAAATGCACATTTAGGCTAATAATAGAATATAAAAGTAAGAAACTCAAAAGGATAGGCACAGAGATGTGAAATCAGGGAGACAAGGGAAGAAAGTGATCTTTCAAATTTATAACGTTGGCAATAAATATAGAATAAATGAAAATGAAGAGGGGAAGAAATAAACTATTTATGGGCGATGAATTTATAAAAGGAACCATGATGTGTACAATAATTGAAATGAAAATATACACAAATAAATGAATATGGTACAAACGAAGATGAAGGGGAAAAGAAATAAACTATTTATGGGCGATGAATTTATAAAAGGAACCATGATGTGTACAATAATTGAAATGAAAACGTACACAAATAAATGATTACCAGTGAAGTTAAAAAGGCAATAGTAGTGTAAATGTGAATCGTTGCCACATAAACAAATAAAACGTATACAAATCTTTTACCGGTTATGTGATGGCAACGGTCACCCTTAATTAAGCTGAATAATAAAAGCCAATGCTTTGAACGTATGCCATAAATTAAGTAACAGACACTGATTTCTAAATTTATTAGTAGCTAGGAATAGCAACGTTTGAACGTGAATTGGAAAGCAATTAATACTGTGGTCCAGCCTGTACGTTTCAAATTTTGAAAACGAAGAAAATAGAAATGGAACAGGTTGCAAAAGGAAAGCCACACATATAAATGGAATAAAACGTTAACAATGAAACGTGCCACATTCAATGGAAAGAAACTGAAATGATAACGTCAAGCACGGGAATTAAGGACAATAAAGTAGAAAGTATGAGAAATGTAAAAGTGAACAAACGAATGAATGCAACCTACAGATATATATATATATAAATGATGTAAAATATTATGTTTCTACCAGAGAGAAGAGAAAATGTTTGAAATGGAATAAATAGGGAAGGAACAAACCCGAAATGAAATAGCAACGGATAGAAAATTAAAGAGCTACAGCATGAATACGGGGAGTAATAATGGTATGGTATTGATTGGATTGTAACTGATGTAAAACTTGAATGGATAGGGAAGAAATAAAATTTATGGTAACAGTCGATTCCCTTGATTTCATGCAAATTTATTTTCAACAATTCTTAACTGATTTGAATTTAATAGAATTACATAATAAATAAACTTTCATATAATTAATTGAAAATTTACCATTTGCTATATTTAATTATATGTAATCCAAATAAAAAAAATTTCAAAATTTTATTATTAATAATTTCTCAAAAATCCAATTCAATACGTTATAAACCAATTAAAAATTGCTAAACTTTTATGGGTCGTTACTCAACTAGCTCAATAGAACATAGCACAGATAATTGCCAAGAAAATACATTCCAATTTTAGAATGTCAGGTATCGACCAAGTATCGCAACGGACAGTTAGAGACACTCTATTTGAAAGCCGCTCGACGAAAGGATAACGACAAATTCGAGGTACTAAGTGAAATCCATTACAGGAATCCTAGCTTGTCTCGATTCAAAGCACATCATGTTTGAAACAAGACGTGCTTTGGGTGGCAAGTGTTATTCGGTATTTTGACTCAGCTATATTCAGACTGACTAGACAAATTAGACTCGACGATTATCAAGGCAAGTGGCCTAAAGAGATGATCCTAGGGTCTAAAAACCAAACACATACAAGACTACGAGACGGTCAAACGAACTAAGGAAAACAGCATGCTAGAATTCACTAAGTGCTTCACTCTACACAGGGATCAGTACAAATCCCTAGGGTTACACCCAAAGTGGCACCCACTCCTATGACACTTTTCTCCATCTATATAAAGCCCGATTCAAGTGTTATTTCAAAATTCCTATGCGTCGTATTGACTATCTCCATATACAACTTGAAGCAGCAATTCAACCTTCCGTAGATCCATCGCTCGGACCAAAAAACCTCTAGGCAACTATGCAAAACAACTTTGGAAACACGAAGCCAATATCAAGACGAACCAACACAAGAAGTCGCTCAACCCATGCCTAAGTATTTAGGGATTGGTATCGATCCCCCCTTATAGGGATCGGTACCAACCCCCCTCCTTAGTAAATTTGAAGTGCAAACTTTTTGGACGACTTGGTCTTCGCGATGAGGTTCTGCAAAAGAAATATCAGCGAGATATTTGGTCGTCTACCCTTACAAATACAAGGGATGCTTCATTCTAAGATCTTTTACACTGCCATTGTACTCTTACTCTCTTGTATTCAATGATCTATTCTGATCTCACTCTCTTGTAATCACAAAAGCAATAAAATCATTTAAGTGGACGTAGGCCAAGATTGTCGAACCACTATAAATTTGCGTGTGCTTGTTTTCTGTTTGATTTCTTTTGTTTTTTATTACTTTTTTCATTTAATCTCTACGACTTACTTTTTTCGGTATTTGTGCCATTTTTGGTTCAATATATCTATACTATAAAGCAAAACCTTGGTCAAAGCGGTCAAAGTGAAGCCTTTTATTCACTTCCCGTATTGCCCACCGTTCAAGAAAAACAAGAAATCATTCAAGAAGGGCAATACAGTCTTTTTCCATATGCCTCCCACTTGCCAACTGTATTATTCCCACGTCTCTTTCCAACCTCTTCCTTTTTCTCTTCGTCCTCCACTTTCCTCTAAACCCACTTTCCACTTCCCCATAAAACATGTCTACTCCCGTCCTTCATTTTTATAACCGCCACACCTAAGCTAACCGTCCTTTACCGGAAAATAATGTCTACTCCCCTCCTTCAACTGTCCACCGGCCACCCCTACACCGACCGTCCTTTCCTTCTAATTTTCCTTCCCGTCTAAGTCTGCCGCTTCAGCCCATGCCGCCGCCAGTACTCTCCGCCGACTCCAGCTCCGTTGCCAAATATTGTTCAACCTTTCACCTTCGGCCGTCTTTACTTCTGAAGGTACAATCTCAACCTGATTTCCTCTTTTTATTTTTTGAATTAATCCATTTTTACGTCTTTGCCCTACTTTTACTTTACTCCGCCTCCAATCACATTCCCTACTTTCTCCCGTTCCGCCTCTACGTCCAACTTCCCCTATTTCACCTAACTTCCTCCTCCTCCGTCACACCATCTTTCAATGACCAACAAATTCGACCGTTTCTGTCTGCCTTTACAACAAATTTGTTTTAATTTCTCCTCCTTTTCCTATTCAAATTGTGTTGTTCGATTTGTTCTCTTTGCTGCAGTTACCGTTTTAACGGTTTACGCTTTTATCCCAAAAAAATTAACAGCTTTGAGCACATACTAGATACGGTTTTACCTGTGTGACAGTTTTATATATATGTTTACTTTCATACCAATGTAAGTCACAACTGTACGTTACTTTTGACTTTCTAGATGTTAACTACTTTTATACACTATGCTTTTTGACAAACATAAATTCTGTTGTTACTTATAACAGTGCGAACTGTAACAGTTTTTCTCTTTGTCACCCACACCAAAATTTACATATCACGGATGGGAAATGCCAAAATTTCCAGTGGATTCAGAGCATGACCTGTATGATCCTAAAAATATTCGTAACTTGCAGAAAAAAATATAGCTTAACTATATTGTTTTCCTTTAAACAAAACATATTTTATTTGATATTTTACTTACAAATTACATTTGTAATTTTGAAATTAATTTTCTGATTTTAATTTTTAACCTTTTATAGATCATTCTGTATTCAATTTCATTTTCGAATATGTTACTATCTTATTACTGACATTTCTGTACTTACCAAATTTTGTCAGTTTTTAATTCCATAAAAAGATTACTAACAGTTCGCAATGGACACTGTAAAAAATTATTTTGATTTCTCTTTTTTGTCCGGTTTAGATTTTTCTTAATTCAAATGGCTATAATATTAGTATGTGAAAATTTTGATTTACTAACATCGGTTTTGAGCCTCTTCACAGTCAACGTGTGCGTATCTCATTTTTGAACTGTCATAACTGCACGGTCATATATATTTTCGTCATATGAACGCCGCTGTCAGATTAATACTATGTTACTTATACAGAGCTTAACTTCTGTGTTATTTTCACGTACATAATTCTTCACCATGATTTGAACAGTGCGGATATGCAGCTTTTAAACATGACAACGTAATGTAAATCGATACCAGATGGTTCATCTTAATCGTAAATGTATACTGCTGTCGACATCTGCTTAATTTTAAAACAATATACCTCATATTTGTACATGAGTTTTTGGTTTACAGCTCTTAACCACTTTTGTACAGCTCGGCTTTTGAAAAATATATATTTCAAAGTTACCAATACCAATTTGCAACGCAAAATTTTACGTCTTCGGTACTTTTGATCACTTGGCCTTTTGAAAAACATTTATTTCTATTTTACTGCTTACCGCTTTCAAATATGCCTTAGACCCTTCTTCCATACATATGCATATTGTAGATTCAAACTCCTCTTACCTCCCAACAACACCAACTGAAATACACACCGCAACTAGGGCTGCACACAACCCATATCCAACCCGACCCAACCCACCAACCCGACCCAACCCACATAAACCCAACCCAACCCATCCTAGTTCGGGTCGGATATGGGTTACAATTTGTAACCCATACTATATATGGGTCGGGTGTGTTATTTTGTTCAACCCAACCCTACTTTAACCCAATCCAACCCTATATTAAAAACCTAATTTAATATCAATACACTTAAAATTAGAATAGTCTAATCCTAGAATAATGTTTATGTATTCTACAGTAAATATACGAAAAAGCATATTTTATGTCAACCCAAACAAGATAGAATTTGACAAAGATATTCCAAAGGGCATTTTAATGTATTTTAAAATATAATATATTATGTTGAACATTTTAATGTTATTTTTTGAAAATATTACCTTATATTCTCATTTTTTATTAGATTCATGCAACCCAACCCAACCCTACTTAACCCGACCCAACCCATACTTCGACCCAACCCATATCCAACCTCATATAGGGTCGGATACGGGTTGAGCTACCTTAAACCCATACCTATGCGGGTCGGATGAAATATTTGGCCTGACCCGACCCAACCCATACTTTGTGCAGCCCTAACCGCAACCTTCATAAATATCAACCTGCACATACAAAATTTTAAATTAACGACCGAATTTCCTTTGAAATTGCATATACGAATTCGTATACCTATTGTTTTACGCATATGGGTTTCATTAGCTTGCAGTTTCAAGGAGGATAAATTTCACATATATACATATATGTGTGTGTGTTTGTATATATATATAGACGGTAGTACATACGGTTTAATTGGTTCTCATTAGTACTCAACTTGTTGTTTTTTCCAACTTCCCCTCAAATCTGAAATCTGTGTATCTGTCCCATACGGTTATGCTTCTTCTCCACTACACTTGCATAAAATAGCATTTGATTTGTTACACCTCCATTTTCCATTACCAAAAAATATTATTAATTGGTTAGCCACATCGTACTTTAAGCTGTATAATTTATAGGCAGTTGGCAGCAGCTACATTTATGCAACAACCTTACCAATTTCCATCCATTAAATATATACTGACCAATCGGGCCCAAAGGTTGTTGTTACATTTGGTAGTTACTGCTGGGTACTAATATATTCTGTTAATTATGACTTCATTCACCAAAGTATTTGTACCATTTTGTCACACCTTTCCTAAACAAAAAAGTCAGTCAATGCATACACTGCGTTTTACATTGCAACTTTAATAAAAATCAAAAAATATATAAAATTGAACATTCTTCTATTCTTAATATCATCTCACTCCAATTGTGTTTTTTTAACAATACTGTGTTCTGAGTATATGCTACACAAAAGGGTTTCCAACTGTTTTTATTCTGTTCTGTTTTTTCTGTTATTACTTTATTTTGTTTGTTCCTCTCTGCATAACAACTTGCTGTTGATTTATTTGGGATCTGCAATTAGGATTTATGGTGCGAGATCGAGCGAAGCAGCTAATTGTTCAACTCAATTTGTCAATGGAAGTGAGCAGTTACAGAATTTAAATAATTATCTTACTCCCACAATGTTGTTCTCCAACCCTAATTTTAGACAGATGGTCAACTAATTTACATTCGTCGGATTCCTTTTGTTGTGTGTATCGTCCTCTCAACTCCATAATATACGCGTATCAAATTTTTAGCTACAAACGCCTCTGTTCACTTCCCGACCACTCCGCGGTCAGCAGTTTTAGTTCACCCTTTGACAAATTTACCATTACTGACTACGCATTTTACTTCTAAGACTGTACACTTTTGACGCACAAATTTTCTGATATTTCATTTCCTTCACACTCACTCACTCTTTTCTCCAATGCAGATTAAATGTTTAACAACCAATCCAGAGACTGCAGTAAGTCTTCCCACGGACAAAATCACACGAAATGCACACGTGCGTCCAAACAGCTTCGATCAATTCCTGCCAACAATGTTGATGCTTCTGACATCATATCTCCACCTATTGAACCACAAGACGATCAAACAATGGTAGCAACGCGAACAAAGTACCAAAGCCAAATACTTTGCAAACCAACATCAAATTATCAAAAGCGTCTGCATTTCCAATGCAACCACAACACCGTAACGAGCATCCATACCCTGCACCCTATCCTGAACACACTAATTGGGATGATTTTTTCACTCCCGAAGTGGTATGCTACAAATACATACATATACTTCAATACATACACATATTTGTAGATAGATACATGCATCTTCTACTTTCCAATGCCTTTTTCCTTTGTCTACAGGTTGAAGAGTGCGATAGCTATTGAGTGTTTTCTTGCAGAGCGTTCGCACAGCTGATCCACCCAACCATTCCTAAAGCATATGTTCATTTTCATGTTTTACTTCATATTTTCCCCATCTACAATTGACTATGTAACTATCTGTCATAAGTGATAAGCCTTTTAATTTGTACTGACATACAGAATGTACTTTTTCTCTACGCACTTCTTTTATTCTACTTTTTTTTCCTGCTATAAATTTGCCAATTGATTATCCGTTCACCAAGTAAACTTAAATATCACTTCCATCACTCCCATCCATGCTCTGTCTTTTTTTATTCAGTGTTATTTATCGCTATATTTGAATTGGTCTTTTAGACGCATATTTAACCCTTACAAAAAAAAATTGTTCGATATTTCCCACCTTTACATTCAGTTGAATTGGTATACGAAGCAGTGAGTGCTCTGCATAACAGTAGTCCGACGTAATCCACACTGATTGCTATGTTCCACATCAACATACACTACTTTAACCCTTCATGATAATACATACTATAGTACTTCAGTTATACCACCTGAGTTAACCACTCAGGATATGTAGACCTAAAAATCCAAAGCCATATACATACTTGATCATTGTGCAAACCATTCACACTCCTATACGATTCCGTACCTACATCATTATTTCTTCTTCTACCAACTCGGTATTTTCCCGAACTGATGGTACTACGACAACATATGTTTTTTCCCCTCTCCCCATAACACCTTAAACAAGCTATGCCCCACACAGAAAGATACAACGAATTGAAATCACAAGGTTTTCTCCTTCTGTGTCAATCACATAAAATTTCAACAACTGTTTTCAACCACTGCATAGTTCTCCGTGTCATATTTACCAAACTATTACTACTAAAACAAATCTTCATAACTTTGGGAGTAGATGATCCCCCTACCATCCAATATTAACAACTCAACAATAATGGAACCTTACTTTCACACGCATGTTTTTAATGCTCACGTGCAGAGCACGTGCATACGTACTTGTACATATATATAGAGTTGGAATAATTTGACGGTTGAAAATTTACCTTCAATGTATTGTAGTTTTTAGTTTGCCGCATTGGAGCAGACCGTTGGTTATTCCAATGTCTCTACAAACAACTTTAGTTGTATCTATCATCTTTTCAATACCATAAACTGACATTAAAAAGTTCATAACCAAACGATTTGTCAGGATTGTTAGTATACTGGCTTCATATTCATTATCTGTTGATGTCTGTAATCCAAACTATACATACATTAACCCATATCAATTTCATTTATTAAGCATGCTAGATAGTAGTTCACAAGTAGAGTACTAGAAAAGGTTTACAACTCAATAAGCCTAAAAACCTTTTGTCAAACTTACGTAGTACACGTTTTGATTATATATCAGGAATGACAAGGCTTACAACACAATCAAGATGGCAGTTGGCATTACTGAAAGCCTTACAACACATGTAAGATGGGAACATGGTCTATGGGGACATTAAGCACTTGGTGGGTCCTACGTTTCTTGATGCTATGATAATTTTTTACATATACTGTTACCTGGAGTGGAGATCGAAGCCACAAGGCAAAGCAAATTTTGATATGTATTTTTTTATTACGAATAACGTTACAATATACATAGTTGATGAAGGCATAGAGTACCCGGTGAAGGATATTGTGCTAACTGGTTACTGTGGTTTAGTTTATTAAATGGTTTATTGCTTTTTCATAGCCACCCATCATCAGCTTTAACTATTGGAAAATTTGGTTGTCGACAACAATCACTTAATTGCTCCCACAGACAATCATTTTAAAATTATCAGTATATACTATATATAGTAGCGTCATTGCACGGTGTTTGTGTAGGTTATTTGTATTTTAAGCGATTTTCTAATGTAAAAACAATATCGTGTTCTCATAAATTGGACGGTTTTTGATGTTATGTTGAAGGCGCTGATGCTATCAGAAATTGGATGCTGTCAAAAATCAGAAATTGGATGCTTTTTGACGATCTATGCGCTATGGTTTGCGGCTGTAATTGTAATTTATATTCAATTCTTAGAAAATGTCAATTGTATTCCGGTGTTTATAATGAATGATAATTGCATTTTGGGAACTGATTTCACCTTATACGTTCAAATTGTTCAATTCCATTTGTTTGTTTAGTGCACTCTACCGAGCCAGCAGAGTTAGGATGAGTGAATATCATATTAGAGTTTTCTTAAGTATGCTTTACAGAAAAAAGTATGTTTTTGATAACTCATTTTTATCGGTTGTGGATTTTTTCTGTTTCTGCTTGATTTGAGAAAGCTTAGAAGTGGTCAACTTAGTTATTAGAAGAAGTTAACTCGGTTACAAGGAGAAGGGTAAATCCTGAATGATCAATGAATTTGATTAAAGGTGACCTACATATGCATTTAATTAACATTTACATTTGGAACTGTCGCTTATAAATGCGTTCTGTAACATAATACCCAATATACCTGCATTCAATGTGACTTGATTTCTTATTATTCTCTTATGCTAGCCAACTTTCCATTTACATGTACATGAATGATGGATGGATGTACTACGTTTGTGTAAAGCAATGTATCATGGTTTGTATTGATGTGATATGTATGATGAATATGAAATAGCTCTGCAAATAATGTTAAAATTTGCTGACTGCGTTGAATTTATTATCTTTGTTTTGTAAAAAATACACCTTAAAAATATGGTTCATCGATCAAATGCAGGTCCATGAGTATACATACTCGTATATATAATAAATGTAAAAATATGGATATGACTATATACAGGTCCGGCCCCGGGGCAAGGCAGTCGCCTAGGGCAACAGATCGGAGGAGGGCAACAAATTAAATTTCTTTTAAATGATTTCTTTAATTTATCGTAGAAGAGCAACTAACATCAAGTGATATTTCAGTCTAGTGGTATATTGGTCCCCTTCCTTGTTCAAAGTGCCGAGTTTGAGACCTACCGTTGAATTTATTTTTGTCTACTCTGTTTTCACTACACTTTCATCTCGTATTTGCCTTGGGCAATCGAAGTTAACGGGTCGGCCCTACATATATATAGTCTTATATATGATAAATGATCATTGCATAAATGATCAACAAAAGAGATGAAAAACGATAAATCATAACCACACAGATATATATATATATATATATATATATGGTTATGATGTGTTATTTTTTGATTTCAACTATATTCCGATTTAAATAATATAATGAATTGACAGGAGTAAAAAGGAATAGAGGTGTAGCAAAAATGAGATATTGTGGATCCTTGTCTATATCCGTATATACAGAGAACGACACGTGATTTGAATAAAGTAAAGAAAGTCTGTTGCAGGATCTATAGTTTTGCGCTGCATTGTTGTGGCCTGATGCAATCTTGAAGGAAATATGGTTCCAATGCTCTATATTTATGCTGCTAAAAGGCTAAATTGTTCAAAGTTTGCTATACGGCTGTTGTGTAAAGTATCTATTTTTTATATTGTTATAACAAAGGTTCCTGTAGCAACAAATATTAAACCAAGTATGTATCATGGAAAAATAGAAATCATAAGCTAATTTGCATTTTTTGGATAGAGAGCACAAAGTAACTTGTGTTTTTAGAAAAAAAAAGTCGGAAATTCTATAAATTTTGATAATAGTAATAAAACTGATAATATTTGATAAAAACATAACTTAAATAATTATATCCACTTTTGAACTGAATTTTTTTTTTATATTATTCCGAACTTTTTTTGGGAAAACCCAGTTTAGCATGCACTTTCTGTTAATAACAATAAAAATAAAATCCTAGTTTGCTGATTTACATGCATATTGGTATCAGGCCTTTTCTTACATCTACACCAGAAAATAGGTACCCAATCCTCAATGTCCCTCATAGATTAGTATATTTATCGAATAACTAATAGGCTATGACCACAGAATCCAGTGTTTGCTACTCCAAAATGTGTTTGCTTTCAGAATACGAGTAATTCTAGATGTCATTCCTGGTTATGTACATGTTAGACTGAGATGACGTTGAACAAAAAGGTACATCAGTTTAATTTCTGGTTTTGCATATTTTTTTAAAATAAAAAACTGGGTATACGTTACTATGATTGTGTATCACAAAGTTCTAACATCATTTTGATTGGCAGGCTATGAAGTGCGTGAGCAGAAAACTGCATACCATATAAAATTAGCCAATCGACATGGCGTAAGCTTTTGCGTAATAAATTTGCAAAACAAACGTACATCGCAAAGCAAAGACCATCAGAATCAAGCAGCGGGAATTTATTAAAACAGAGACAGTAAAAGCATTAGCAAACTCTAATCAAGGATCCATATACAGTCCTGAATTCTCACATACTTGGGAATATACAAATTCTCGCATGTTTCCGCAGTCCAACTCACAAAATAAAAATGAAGGCATATTCTTACACTACCCACTAGCATAAAAATTCTCTATCAAATTTAAATTATCATAACAATGCTTAAATGGTAAGGGAGCCAGGAGCCGGCGTACTGACTGGAGCCTTAGGCTTGGGTTTCTCGACCACTATTGCTTGTGTGGTTAGAACCATTCCTGCAACTGATGCTGCATTTTGAAGGGCACATCTGGCCACTTTCGCTGGGTCGATAACTCCTGCTTCTACAAGATTCTCGTATTTGTCATCCATTGCATTGTATCCTACTTCCCATTCACTTTCTTTCACCTTCTCCACTACCACCTCTCCTTCAACTCCAGCATTGCGTGCAATCAGAGATGCAGGAGCTACCAAGGCCTGTATAAATATGAAAAGGTATACGTTCAGAAGATTTTGCTTGTTTTAACTTAAAATAAGAGGCCCTTAATATCATCAGTGAGTGCACAATTTAACTTAAGATAAGCCACCAAAGCAATCTAACTTTCAGCAATCGGACCCAACCCTTTTGACCGCAAGTTCAACCAAAGTTGAAACTGAAGCATGAAGCACAAAAAAATGTGAATGAAAATAACTAACCTTCTGAATGATGTCAGCACCAAGTCGCTCATCGGCATCATCTAACTTCTCCTTGATAGCTGGAACATAGGCAGAAAGATGAACATAGGCAGCACCGCCACCAGGTACGATGCCTTCCTCTATAGCAGCAAAAGTGGCATTTTTGGCATCCTCAATACGTAGCTTGCGGTCCTCGAGCTCTGTTTCTGTAGCAGCACCGACTTTAATGACTGCCACACCTCCTGAAAGCTTTGCAATTCTCTCGGCTAGCTTTTCAGAGTCATATACTGAGTCGGTCTCCGCAAGCTCTTTCTTGATTTGAGCAATTCTAGCTTGGATTTCATCCTTGGTTGCAGCATCAGCGATCAATGTCGTTGAGCTCTGGGAGATGGTCACCTTTCTTGCTGTGCCAAGTTGTTCTACTGTGACGTTTTCTAGTAATAAACCTAGGTCCTTAGCTTGGAACTCGGCTCCTGCAATAAAACAAAAGAGAGAAAACAAATATGTGTTAAAGGTCAGACCAATGTACCTTTAATCCAAGTCTAACCTACCAAATTACTGTATCTCATTGACACCCACCAAACAATCATAAGCTGATATTTTTCTCTCTCAAATTTGTTACACAAATGAGCCTCTTTTTCACGCCAGTATTTACACATTTTCAGATTTCTACAAGGGTTAGTTTTGTAAAATAATTCCAGGTGAGGCCTAATGTTGCAATAAGCTTTTTCAGGAGGCCTGTTTCTAGAATGAGTACTCTAATTTAATGTGAAACAGCCTAAACCATCTTTGCAATACATGTTTCATCTTTAAAACTGAACTAACGCAACTTTCCACTTGCAGCTAAACCATATATTTTGACTGTCAAAACATCTTTTATTTAATTAAAGATATAGACATATAACAAATAGCAGGATTAAGCATACCACAAATGATATAAAAAAATTAGCTGTAATATGGTTTAGTTTATTCACAAATACCTGTAACAATAGCAATATCTTGGAGAAGAGCCTTTCGTCTCTCACCAAAGCCAGGTGCTTTGATTGCGGCAACATTAACGATACCTCTTAGTTTGTTGACAACAAGTGTGGCTAATGCCTCACCAGTCACATCTTCAGCAATGATTAGCAAGGGAGCTCGGAGGTTAGTGGTTTGCTCTAGTAAAGGAATAATTTCCTTTATCGATGAAATCTTCTGATCAGTCACTAAAACCTTGACGTTCTCAAACTCAACAATCAGCTTTTCAAGGTTGGTAACAAATTGGGGAGATATGTAGCCTCGATCAATCTACAGTTGGGTTTCGAAAAATTATATATTATTTGTAGGCAAGAACAATATAAACATTATTTACAGTTGAGACACAAACCTCCATTCCTTCCTCAACATCAACAGTTGTTTCAAATGACGATGAAGATTCAATTGAAAGAACACCATCTGGACCAACTTTATCGATTGCGTCAGCAATCATCTCACCAACAAAATCATCATTTCCAGCTGAGATAGAAGCAATAGCTGCAAAAGGAGACATTGATGTAAATCATGATACTGTTGTATGAAGGCAATAGAAAAATGATAATACCTTTGATGTCACCACGTCCTTTAACAGGTCTAGCTTTCCTCTCAAGCTCTTCAACTAATCCTTGAACAGTTTTATCAATACCCTTTTTGATACTAACCGGATTAGCACCTGAAGTAACATTAAGGAGACCCAACTTGATAATTTCTCGAGCAAGCACACATGCTGTGGTTGTACCATCACCAGCTGAATCATTTGTCTTACTGGCAACCTTATCATCATCGTAATATAAATAATAAGAATAAGCTATTAAATAAAGTGGATAATCTAAAAAGTTACACCGTAAATGAAAATTAATGACACCTCTCTAATCAAGGCAGCACCAGCATTTTCCATCGGATCGGCAAGCTCAATAGCCCGGGCAATCGTGACACCATCATTCACCACTTTAGGGTTACCATATTCGTCCAAAACAACGTTCCTACCTACATACAGAAACACATTTCAACATGCAATTAAATGAATAGTAGACACACAAAACCAGTGAATGAAAGTAAATTATTGATAAATCTGATTTCAATGGCAGAAATACTGCTTCACACACACATAAACATATGCATGCATGCATGCATACTTGTGTGCGTGTGTAACTTCAACAGTTGTGTAAAATCATCAAAAAACTAACATGCTACAAAGATAAAGTATGTCCACACGAATGTGCTGATACAAATTATTCACACAATCAGTGATGCACTGTATTAAGACCTCTACAACAGCCTAATTTGTGCTAGACCACAATAGCATATAGATCGCTTATCAAGAAGAAATGGAAACTATAAACCAGAAATAATATTGCTGTATTACTAAAAACAGAACTGGAACTCCATATATAAATCATTAATTAGAAAATACATAGAGTAGTTAACATTACTCACAAAACACATGCAGCATCAAATCTTCTACTACTGACTATTAAAAGGTAAACGTCTAAAATTTTGAAACTAAGTATATGCCATGCATATATCATACACATGCATAATTGGCAACAATGGCGGTCAACAAAAACAAGCATGCTACGCAAATATGATCATTATGTAACAAGTTTCGGGTAGTATGCAGTCGAAACCACAGACATTGATATCTTGGTTATCGCATTTATCTCAAAAGCAACAAGTATAAATGTGACCTGCAATCATGTTTAGCATCTTCTAATTAGCCCAAAGAAATTACTAACAAATAAGTGGGAAACTAAATAAAATCACCGGACATTATTTACTGTTTTGTGTCGGAAGTAGGCCTGTCAAACGGTTTGGGTTGGATCAAAATGGGTTGGGTCGAGTTTAACCCAACACATT
Organism: Allium fistulosum; assembly: GCA_030737815.1. Lineage (NCBI taxonomy): Eukaryota > Viridiplantae > Streptophyta > Magnoliopsida > Asparagales > Amaryllidaceae > Allium > Allium fistulosum. The sequence goes on from CM060902.1 coordinate 1,196,383,496, forward strand.
TATGATCCATTCTTTTTTACCCATTTATGACCCAACCCACTAAATAAGCGGGTTACCCATTTAACCCATTTAAAGATTTAAACTTAATTTGACTAATAAAAAACAAATAAATATAAAATAATTCTAATTTTAATTTTTATGTTTTGAGTTCCGATAAAAATTTAAAATTCTAATTTTCATCAAAATTCAAATACGGGGATTCGGTAGCTTATTATTTTCTAAGTACAACCGTCAGTTTCCTTGGAGAACTACAGTGTGCGTTCACACAATGAAGTATCCGAGTGTTCCATACTGTCCGTAATTTAGGTGGGAGTTAATCGGTCGAAGTCTCGCCTGATTCTGAGTTAGAACGAAGGAGTTATTGCAGTCTGAACAAAAAAAATAGCGGCTTCTGCACTAGGCGGAGTTCAAATATGTGGATGTGGTAGCCTGTTATTTTCTAAGTACAACTGTCAGTCCCTTTGGAGAACTACAATGTGCGTTCACACGATGAAGTATCTGAGTGTGCCATACTGTCCGTAATTTAGATTGGAGTTAATCGGTCGAAGTCTCGCCTGATTCTGAGTTAGAATGAAGGAGTTATTGCAGTCCTAACAAAAAAACTAGCGGCTTCTGCACTAGGCGGAATTCAAATATAGGGATGTGGTAACCTGTTATTTTCTAAGTACAACTGTCAGTCCCCTTGGAGAACTACAGTGTGCGTTCACACGATGAAGTATCCGAGTGTTCCACACTGTCTGTAATTTAGGTGGGAGTTAATCGGTCAAAATCCCGCCTGATTCCGAGTTAGAACGAAGGAGTTATTGTAGTCCGAACAAAAAAAATAGCGGCTTTTTGCACTAGGCGGAGTTCAAATATGGGGATGTGGTAGCCTATTATTTTCTAAGTACAACTGTCGGTCCCCTTGGAGAACTACAGTGTGCGTTCACACGATGAAGTATCTGAGTGTTCCACACTGTCCGTAATTTAGGTGGAAGTTAATCGGTCGAAATCCCGCCTGATTCCGAGTTAGTACGAAGGAGTTATTACAATCTAAACAAAAAAAATAGCGGCTTCTGCACTAGGCGGAGTTCAAATATGGGGATGCGGTAGCCTATTATTTTCTAAGTACAACTGTCAGTATCTATGAAAAATTACAATGTATGTTCAAAATTCTTATTTTTCAAATTTATATTATAATTTAATGTTGTTTAATAAATGGGTAAATGAGTTACCCATTTACAACCCTTTTAAAAATGGGTCGACCCAACCCATAACCCATTTAATTATATTCATAAATGGGTTGACCCAACCCATTTATAAGTAGGATAAATGGGTTGGGTTAATGTGTTGGGTCATATTTTGACAGGTCTAGTCGGAATCATTGTGACTTCCCAGATTATAGAAGAAGAAGAAACATCAAATTTATGGAGGTCCCATGTCTCCGCTGAAACCATATCATGTAGGAAACAAGCAACTCGAATTTATTCAACTTATTTCAGTCCTTCCATGCTTCAAGGTACATTCGTACTTTGGAGTTATTTGGTACCTTCTCTGACGATGGAGTATTGCTCTATATCTTTTGTTTGTTATGCAAAAAAATTCACAAGTATTATTGCTTATTAATATTCCTTTGGTTGGTTACATACGATGTGAGAGTCTCAGAGTTCAGCAAATGTCTTCTAGAGAAAGGGTACTAAGTTAACAAGTGCTACTTGTATGTTTGCCACAAGTTAGAAGAAATAAGGTGATTTGAGGTTGATAAGAAACAAGAACATAGTAAGTTACTTTTGTAATTTGATGTGTTGAGCATCTCCAACTACGTGCCTAGTTTGCCAAACATTTGGACGTCTAGTTGTTGAGCATCAACCAACTGGGCGCCTAAAAATGGCACCCAATTCAATATTCGAGGGCTGTGTTTTCCGAGTTAGATTTCTATACCGAATTAGGCAAGCCTCTGCTAAAACGAGCATAAAAAACACACTGACACAAAGTTGACATGACAGAACATAAATTTACTATGATGGATTAGACAACTATCTGTTAATTAGTGCATTGATCGTCCACTAAAACAAAGTTGAAATTGCAGCACTGACAATAATCTATACCGGATCAGACAAGGCTATTAAAGCGAGCATCAAACGTACACCGAGACAAAATTGATTTGATAGAACAAAAACGTATTTTCCCATGATTAGACAACTCTCTGCTACTTGCATCATACTAGACAAAACATTAATCCGTATATAAGAAGGTTAACATCCACCATCTTCTTCACAACAAAAATAATATGCGCTCTAAAATACACAACAAACTTACCGCTTAACAATGTCTTCCTTCGTCGATCTTGATATGGATTTAAATAATTCTTCCGAAGATGAAATAGAACAAGGACAACATGAAAAGAGTCAAATGCTCCTGAAGATTCATCAGGAAAAGCACATCATTATCAAGAAGGCACGATGGTTCAGTTAAAGATCGTCGATTTGTCAACCGAGATCGTTCAGCATTTCATAAAACTTTAATGCAAAACTACTTTGCGTGATTTTCAACTTCCGTTCCATACATGTTTCGACGTAGATATAGAATGAGACATGGTTTGTTTCTATGAATTTCAACCAAGGTAAAAGCCAATAACTTCTAGATTCAATATAAGCAAAATTCATCCAAAAAAGGGGGTTTAAGTGGACGCTATAAAACCATCGTTGCTTTATGGATGTTGACTTACCGTTGCTGATGCGTTGGATGATACATATAGGACAACGGAGAGTACTGCTTTAGAAATGCATAAAAATTCTATCAGTGTATAGTTGACGTATATGGCATAGAGTACTCACCAATTCCAAATGAAGCTGATGTTGGAAGAATTCGAGAAATGCACGGAAGTTTAAGTTGATCTGGAAAGTTAGGCGGTCTAAATTATATGCACAGGGAGAGTGGAAGAACGATCCTAAAGCACATCATGGAACGTATAATGGTAAGAAATTAAACCAACAATCATCCTTAAAGCTATTGCTTCGTATGATTTGTAGATCTAACATGCTTTCTTCAGAATATCTGATTCTAATAACAATATAAATATGATAAAGAGATCAAATATAATGATCTTGCACTAGGGAGATCAACTCCAGCATCATTTACTCTTGATCAGAACACAAACAAACACGGCTACTATTTTGAGGATAGGATCTACCTGAAATGGAGCATAATTGTGAAAAACTCCTTACATTCTATAACCCGAAGCAAATCAAGTTTATTGCAATGTAGGAAGACCAATGGAAAGATGTAGAACAGGAATTCAAAGACCTTTAATCAAGGTTTGGATTTGAGATGATTTATGATCAGTAATCCATGGACTTTGACAACAATCCCAAATGCTAGGAATTTTCCATTCGCAAACATTCATTTCAGAAGTTCACGTAAACTAGCAATTGGCATACAGAAATGCAACGGTTCACAGTAGACTACAACAGGATCTAATAGATCATATCTGAAATGCTCATGAAAATCAGTAGTCTTTATCGTTTGTTGTAATTTGTTCTATACTTTTCAAACATCCATTGCAAAAGTTCACGTGAACCAGCAATTGATATACCAAAACGCAATGCTTCATAGTAGGCTGCAACAAGATCTAATATATCATATTTGGGATGCTTATAGAAATCAATAGTTTTTATCGTTTGTTGTAATTTGTTCTATATTTTTTCTTTATCGTGCGTTGTACTATGTTTTTATGAAAGGAAATGCATTATGTCATGTTCAAACAGCAGTCTTTCTTAAGCATAAAAGTTATATAACATATGTTCAAACTACTCAGACGAAAACTGATTATTGCTCATAATTTGGTCGTTAATAGCCTGCCAATAGTTTTGATCAGCTTTCGAAAGATGTATCGAATTCTTTTTGCAATACATCATTCTCATGCTGCGGACGTTGTAAGGCCAATTTAGCTTCCTTAATATTGATAAACTTCTTCAAAACCTCCAACTCCTCAACATATTTTTCCACCCTTTGTTCATTCAATTTCACATGTCTTTCATCAAAAGCAAGTTGTCTGGTATCCATGTCTAACGTAACATCGCCCTTCTTCTTCCTAGCTTTACAACCTGGCAATCATGGGGTGTCTTCCACTTATGGAATGCACAAATCCCAATCCATGTCAACATCCTAAGCGGCATCCCAACCAGATGAATCTCCCAGACAAGAATCCAGATTTTTGAGCCTCCTTTCCTTTTTCTTTAGATTGAACATCCCGCAAATTCTAATAATGTGCTTATTTATGGTCATTTCGCTTTAGAAACAACTTCACAAACGGTTCGTTTGTCAAACTTTTTTACAATCAATACATAACAAAATAGAACGCTTCAACATTACATATGTTTCTCCACTCTAATTGTTACTTCTAATCGAGAATAACGTATATCGTAATCCACTTCAGAATTCCACGAGGACAAAACATGGTTGGTGAAAGAATTTCCACTTTGGATTAGTGATTCTTCGAAAGTAAAATCATCCAATGCTACAGTGTTTTTGAACAAACCAAAAGGATAAGACATTATAAGTTTGAAATTTTGAGGTGAAGGAAGAAAGTGTGTAGAATAATTTCAGTTTGAACGAAAATGAACCGAATATTAACTGTATAAATAGAGAATGAAAAACACACCTTTTATGATCGTTTTATGGCTGTTTTATAGCCGTTTTACGGCCGTTGAGGCAGTTGGGGGCAGGCTGAGCGCCCAAAATGGGCGTCCAGGCTAGGCGCTAACTCCGCTTCGGGTTCCTGAAGAGAGGAAACCCAATTCAGCTGAATATTTAGCTGAATTGGATTTGTTGGGCTACGATAATTCAGCTGAATAACTCCTTTGTTGGAGATGGCCTTAGCAACAGCTCAAACTTTTGACTTCAAAAGTAGTAAATAAGTTGAAAAGTCATAAGCAACAAATACTAACTTAAATCAAATTTCAAAACTAAATTTTGTCACGAAATCCATCAATCTGTACAATCATTTTTTTTATTCGGCTAAAAGTACTGAGAAGCATGGTTATCATAACTAAACCGTGGACTGAACAGTACCACTAAGGTCGAAGATTTCAATGGTCCAACCGATTAAATAGTCAAACCCAAGTCATTTGCATTTTTTGATTAAAATTAATATGTTAATAATCAAAAAAAATTATTTATGGAAATATATGAAAATAAATTAATGTTAAGTATAATTGTACAACTTCTTAGTATCAAAATGTTTTTCCCTTTTAAATTGTTTAAGTAAAAGATTTTATACGATAATTATAACATTGTATGATATCGTTGAATAAGCATCTAGTTTCATAGTCTATCACATGTTGAATGAGTAGCACAAATTTTAACTAGAAAAATACAATTGACGTGTATTTGACAGTTTGATTGGTCGGACCATTCAAACTTCCAAACTTACAATACTACAGTTCAATCCAAGGCTCGGTTCCGATAACTATGAGTTAAATTAAGTAACGCCATCTTCTTTTAGCTTTTCCCAACTAAAGTATATTACAATTTAACTTATTTACCCAAACATTTCTACTATCTAAACCAGAGATAAAGTAGAAAGACACAAACACAGAATAGCTTCACGCTTCTCCCACTAAAATGAGCAACCGAACATGCAGTTGTCTAGAAATAATATGCGCTAAAATCTAGATAAATATCCTAAGAAATGTTGCAACCATTCAAAAACCATTTCATCCACCTTTGAACCTATTCAATACAAAAAATATAATGATTTTCATACAACAGCTCCAAATCAGCAATCAATACATATGCAATCCACTCATCTCAGAATCAGAATTTAAATACGGTTCATCATACCTCTAGGACCAAGGGTGACACCGACAGCATCAGCAAGTTTATCAGCACCAGCCTGAAGAGCAGATCTCGATTTCTGATCAAAAGCTATGTCTTTGGCTGAAGCTCTAACCACCATTCTTCTGTTATTTCTAAAACTCGCATTGTTGCTTCTTAAATTTTTCCTTAAATCCCCCTACGTATATAGAAAGAAAAATCATAAAAATTAAGGAAAAAATAGAAGGAATGGGTAAAGAGAAGAAGAAGGGGTAGAATGCAACCTGACGAGGAGAGGCGAGGATTGAAGCCGTAGAGATTGCGTTGGCAGCCGCCATTAAAAATTAATTTGAGCTTTTAGAGTGACTGAAGATAGGTGAAGAAATTGTTCAAAGGATAAGGAACAAGAATGGTAGAGAAAAGGGTTTATGTACTACCTGATTGCGGTGAAAAAACGAGCAGAGTTTCCAGAAGGTTCTTATCTCGAGCGAGAAACTATTCAAGGCTAACAAATTATGCCGGCATTTGTTTACATTTTAAAAACACTCACAAACTCACACTTCTAAAAATTAACAAACACATCTTCACATTAAACAAATTATAACAATGGTCAACAAAAATTTATTTGTACCTTAAAATGTGTAGAGAAAATTAATAATTAGGTGATCGAAATGATAACCAAAAAGTATTGTTGAAATTGATACTATTATTATTAAAAATTAATCATATACTTCAGTGATATGTCTCATCAAAATCTTGGAACCTATCAATCAAGATAAGTGTCTTGTAAAGAAAAAAAAGCACATATTACATCCATATACTTACTTACATTGTCAAAATACATGTTAAAAAAAAATAAACTACAAGCAAAATACATCTTAGATACGTTAAAGCAATACACTTTATCGCCAACAATACGGTCTTCAAACCCGCTACCCGACCCGCTTAATTAAATAATATAAACTCATTTTAGCTCGTTTATTCCTTATTCACTAGAACATTAGCTTCAATAATGGTGTCGTCATTAACCCATGTCCACCAGTTCCACCCCCCGCGCTTTAGAAATACCACATTTCTATCGCTTCTCCTAGTTCAGTTGTCGTTACCACTTACTAGATAAGTTACTTCTTTCTGAATTATGCTAACTTCATGAATTTAGTTAGTTTATTTCCTCTAAATATTATGCAATTTCTCTTTTGCCAGATAAAGCAGATCGAAGTTGTATATGCGACAAAAGCTACGTCTCGAATCTGATCTTTGTGTCTGAAGGCGTTAAGCAGTTTGGTGGCCACGTATTCCATCCTTCCCGAGTTCTCAAGTATAAGCATCATCTTCAATCTAAAAGTGTCTAGATGTATTTACTATGACAACACCCAAAAAATAAGTAACTTTGATCTTATAATGCCTACTCACTCGCATAAAACACAAATATGATCCACATGTATTTCCATTTTGAATAGCTTGCCTTTAGTGTCAAGTCCATTCATAAACGCATTATATGAACAGAATGACATTTTTCCTGTTATTTTTAGCATGCCAAACTATTTTAGACCAATTATGCAGTTGATCATGTTGTCTCACCTACTTCCATGCTTTATGAAAACTGAATATACCTCCTAGACCATTCATAATAGTAGGTGGATTGAGTACTAACAAAGAGGGGCTTATTCCTTAGTAATTTCATTCAAATAAAAATTTAAGACATCGTTATCTATTGTTTCTACAACTTTAGAACTATATGAACCGACAATATGAAATCTATCATACCCTAGTAAATCCACTAAGCATTTGAAGTAAATCCAAGGTTCAAAGTGAAGTTTGTTCTCCATTCGCTGTAACTTTATTAAAAAAATATTTTCCACTCTGTCTTAGGCGTAAAATATTTTTCCAAACACATGATGCATTACTATCAATAGGCATGGAACAAAATTGACTACCTCTGCAATATTTACCTTTCGCCTACTCTGTTCATAAATTCTTTTTGGCAAGATAGGTCCACATAAGCTTTAAACATGCAGCCATTTTCATATCAGTAAAAAAAATTCAAGCCACCCCTCTCTTTCATTTTTTGGTTTATAAATTGTAGACCGGGTTGTCTTGTGTTTCTTGCACGCCCCAGAAAAATATGATATCAGATTACTAATGTTAGCGATAGTTTGTTTAGGTAATTGGTAAATACATAACCAGTATAGAACTAATGGAGTTATTACAGTATGCATTAATTCATCCCTTCCTACCACACTTAGAAAATTTAAGTTCTAACCTTATAACTTGCTTTATATCTTCCGTATTAGATGATTACATTATGAATAATAGAGATATGTGGAAGACAATGTAGGTAATTGTTAATGTTCCTTCTTCTAAACCTGAGGAATAAAAAGTTATTTTTTTCACACACCCTATCTTTTCAGAAAAAGAACTTCTATCAAAAGAAATTAACAACGAAGTTGTAGACTTTAGATGAGATCCGAGAAACTAACACTAAGGCTGAACTAGTTAAAGAACCAAGTTCACCCATATACCAAAATACGCAACCTATTAGGTCTAGTAGGGAATCTCGAGCACCAGAAAGAAACAACGGTTTTTCGTGATTTGCGAAAAAGAGGACGGTATCTTAGATGACAACACTCCTCTATCATTCCAACAAGCACTGCAGAGTAAATACTCTACACTCTGGCTTGGTGCAATGAAATTCAAGATGGATTACATGTATGAAAACAAAGTGTGGACTTTGTCTGACATACCCGAAAAGATAAAACTCATCGGCTGCAAATGGATTGTAACGAAAAAGCTAAATGTTGATGGATATGTGAAGACTTATAAGGCTAGGTTAGTTGCAAAAAAATTTCACTAAATTCAAGATGTTGATTATGATGAAACATTTTAACCCATAGCTATGCTTAACTCCATTCGGATTACGCTAGCTATTATCGCATTCTATGACTACGAAATATAACAAATGGACATAAAAATGGCATTTAAACGGTGATTTAGAAGAAACCGTCTATATGTCGCATCCCAAAGGTTTTGAGGTCGGTGGGAGTGAGGGCAAAGCTTTCAAGTTGTTAAAGTCCATTTATGGACTTAAAAAGGCTTCAAGGAGTTAAAATAATTGTTTTGATGAAGTAATCAAACAATTTGGTTTTTATTAGAACATAGAGGAAGCGTGCATATGAAAGGAACGGGGAAATGCTATCATATTCTCAGTACTATACGTTGACGATCTTCTGTTGATTGGCAATGATGTTTTGTTATTGCGATCAGTGAAAGCTTGGCTTCCAAGAACTCCGTGAAGGATTTAGGAGAAGCAACCTATTTACTAGGTATAAAGAACCATAGTGATAGATCTAAAAGGATGTTGGGATTGTCTCAATCCCTGTACATTGATATCATACTGAAAAGGTTTTGTATGGAGAATTCCAAGTGTGGAAATGTTCCAATGCAATCATCCTTTCTAAGATGGATGTTCCTCGGACTAATAAGGAGAAAGAGCATATGAAGAGGATATCGTATGCTTCGAAAACCGATTCCATATTATACGCTATGCTATGTATTAGACTAGATGTAGCATATGCATTAGGACGATTGTAAAATATATACCAAAGTATTTAAGAAATACTCGAGACTTATTCCTAATATACAGGAATAAAGACCTCCATATGAAGGGGTGTACTGACTCCAGCTTTTAAAGTGATGTCGATGATAATAAGTCAGTGTTGGGTTATGTTTTATGCTTAATGGTGGGGCTATTAGTTGAAAGAATTCCAAATAGGAAACAAGAGCTGATTCTACGATGGAGGCCAAGTACATCGCCCTCAGTGAAGAAGCTAAAGAAGCGATATGGATGTGCAAGTTTTTAAGTGAGCTTGAAATGATTCTCGATACAGAGAATCCAATGGAATAGTTAAAGCGATATAGATCACAAAGGAGCCTTGAGCACATAAGAAATCACGGCATATTCTTTGAAAGTTCCACATCATCAAAGAAATTGTTGAGAAGGAAGAAGTTATGATACAAAAAGAAGATGCCAAGGACAGTATAGAGATCCATTCACCAACGGTCTAGCTCGATCAGTTCTTAAGAAACCGATCGAAGGGATGAGACTGAAATTCCATAATTAGCCCTAAGTGCAAGTAAGAGATTGATATAGCTAGGGGTATTCCTTTGGGATAATTCTGTAATTTTTTGTAAATTATTAACTACGTAATTAAATCTCGTTCGTAACAAAAGATATATTCATTCTATTGTATACTTGTTGTAATATGTTATAATTGATTAATTATTTAATTTACGTATATTAACAGAAAATCCATAAATGGTGTATTTTGTAACGGTAATTATAATTGTTATAAGCATGATATTTTATTATAATATAATAGACACGTCATTTTAAATATTCATAGTCAAGATGTATCGATACTGGATATCGATGCTCCACTAAGACTAGAGCATGTAACGCTCTTCATAACAATCTACCATAACAAAACCTCTCGGTGCCGAGAGGTCCTTTTTGGTATTTGGGTTGGCAGGCTCTCTTCTGCACTTATTGACTTGCATCTGAACCTTGGACTTCGTGGGCTTCTGACTTAACTGGTGATTTCCTCTATAAATATCGACCCTTTGGCAACTAAACTAGGATCTTCTTCTTCTCTCTCCACTTTTGGGCACTTCTCCTTCTTCATCTTCTTCATCCTCAACTACTCTAAACACTCTTAAATTAGAGATCCACTAGGTTGTGGACAGATCTAATTGAATTCTTTGTAATCTGGAGAGAAAACAATCAATAACAAGAATATAAAGTGGACGTAGGCTAGAGATTGCTGAGCCATTATAAAACTTCATATGCGTTCTTTACTTTCTTGTTATTTTCTGCTAGATCTCTATATTTCAACAGGTTTTGGATGTTGTGCCATTTTTTGCATCAACATTCTGGTTCTTTCAGTAAGAATTAAACTCAAGCGTGGATCTAGCTGTTTATTATGGATCGGAATAGTCTAGAGAGCATGGAGGCAACCGGGAGGTGTCCTCAAATTCCAATCAATCCATCTACGTTACCAGGGAGGAGATGAGAGGACGATGAAAGAGATGCAAGATGGAATAACAGCTCGATAATAGGAGATACTAGATGGATTCTTAAGAAGGATGGATCAGAGAACAGTCGGAGCATCTAGAATTTAGAACCAAGGAGCAGAAACTAGTGCAGAAGCATCTGGAATTGGACTGGAGCAAGCTGATACAATGCCCCCACGAACGGATCTAGTCAGTGCCGACCCCAAACTAGTCGGTACCGAGAGGAATTTACTCGAGGGAATGGTCAATTTAGATCTTGGATGAGCTCCAATGCTTGGAACGGGCAATGTTGAAGCCAGAAAGGCAGATCGAAATGTGAATGAACAATAGTAGGAGCTAGAACCAGAAGCTCACTATATGAAGAGGGTATGGATCATAGACTTCCATTGGATGATAACCCCATGATCATGACGGATTTGAGTCAAGGTCGGTTCTCTTACTTGGCCTTTTATTTTAAAAATGATGCAATATTACTATTGGACCGCTTGCACTTGTACGCGGTCCTGATCGGTCCCTGGGCATGCTTTGAGTTGGAAGTCCAAAATCATTGATAGGATTAGATGTTATGATGTTTGATAGATGCTCCGACGTAGGCTTCATGAGTGATGACTAACACCAATGGAGATTGATGACCTCGTGAAATTGATTAGGATTTTATAAATCACTGGAATGTGATGACTAATTTTGATCATAGTAGTCCCATCCGGAGAGATGGGGCGATGATCTAAGATGCAAGGTCCTTTGCCAAAGAGCGAGTGGATGGACTTGTACGAAAAGTAAGTCCCTTCACCAAAGAGTGAGCGAATGGGCTTATTTAGTCATTGGACCCCCCTCCTCTGTTGGAGAGTGAGCGGATTGGGATCAACAAGGATTCGAAGAGATCAATAGTAAGTCCCATCATTGGAGAGTGAGAGAATAGACTTGCTTGAACGTTGATTCCCCTTACTAGAGAGCAAGCGGATTGGACTTAACAAGGATCCGAAGAGATCGTGTGGCAACCCGCACTTTTCGACATAAATCATGCCGAGAAACTACAAGCTATTAGGTTTTTGAAAGATTACAGAGCATAATTACAAAGATGGAGTTTCAAGACATTCTACACTTTAAGATCTCACAGCGGAAGGAATTAAAATACAAATACAAAAAAATAGACATTTCATAAAAACAGTCTCCAAAACACTTGATTTACAAAATACATTGTTTTCAAAATTACAATATAAGTTCGCACACTTCTAATATAATATAAGTAACTATACGAGAACAACGAAAAATATTAGAACTCCATCGTTGAGCTCCTTTATTCCTCACACTATAACAAATCACTGCTAACCTGTTATCCTGTGGTGGGGAAAAATGAAGAAAATGAGGTGGGTCGGACAAAAGTCTAGTGAATGAGAACAAGACTATAAGATGATTAAGTGCAATTATTATAACCTACTCTAAGTGATATAGAGTGCATATACCGTGTTCGTGCATTCCTAAGGTCATATACCTAAGGATACTTATTTAACTCAACGAGTCAATCTACAAATCGAATCTCACCCGAACGATTGGCCAATCAGGGATCTACTGTCCCATTCTAGCTCACATTAAGCTTGGAGAGGAAAAACACAAAATGCTAATTCGCAGAGTGACTCGTCGTATGCACCCACACCCACCCTTCGATCGTAGCGACAAAATATCTCTTACGCACCACTTTGGAGTCACCGCGCGTGCATGCCCGCCAGTATTGGGCCCCGCCTAGCTTTATATCATTGTACAGCCCATTACAATCCCAGCCAGCGTCCACTTGTGCCATGTTTGCACAAGAAAAACATGCAGCACCTGAGTCTCCTGCTAGGACTGGACTCTCGGTAGTGTTCCCGAATATTGTTGTGCCCACCTGATCGTAACACTCCCGAGTCTAATGCGAAATAAATCACCTATCCCTCATTAACTCTCCGTATCCAAAATGGACACGTAAATACGAACTAAATTCGCAACAACTAATCTAATAGGGAATTAGCTTCCTTATTATCTCTCTATCACATAATAAGGCCTCAAAACAATCCACACAGTCCAACAATTATCAAGTTTATTTATTTATTGAGCTTGGGCCCAAGGCGGCAAAATTGACCATTTTTTTAACTATGTACGATCGACCTTGGAACACCATAGGTCGACCGCCTACGATCGACCTAGCATGCCCATGGGCGACCGTCCCTATTTAATTTTTTTGGGTTTGGGATTTTCTATTTTTGTTTAATGTGCGTGCGATTTTTATATTATTAAAGTTAATTTAATTTAATTCTATTCCCTTAATCATGTCGTTAGTTTCTGATGCAATTAACAATAATGATTAACCCTAATTATCCATTTACCTTAATTCACATTTGTAATTTATAAATTTTCAAACCAAATTATGGGTTCAATTTGGGGTTTCACGTTTTAACATGTCCAAAATAATAATTTTAACATCAAATTCTAGTTTAAATAAAAATGTTTACAATTTGCCAATTTAAATTCAATTAAACGTTTAACTAAGTTTTCTAGGCGATCTAAAAATTTAAAATAGATTTAAATTTAACTCAAATAATCAACTTATCATATTTATGTTCGTCCACCTTGGTCCTAAGCTCTAGATCTAATAAAACTGGCCCCCAATCGATGTTTCTCCTAGATCTCCTTGGCCTCTTCTTTAATTTCTTAGTCTCTTCTTAATCTTGTTCCTTGATTTGATTTTAATTTGGGTTTAATTGGGGTTTTATTTTTGATTTGAGAATTGGGTAAGAAATTAGGGTTTCAGTATAGATTTTGGTAGAGTTCTGTTACTGATGACTGACATTAGAGTTTAGGTTAACATTTAATTTATAGGGGAACTCAACTCAAGCCGACCATCAGATCAACAATAGAGCAGATCTCAGCCTTTCATCCTTTACATGGCCCACACGCTCTAAATCTCGTCCATCGAAATGAAACGACAAAGAAATCTAACCACTCGTTTTATACACGGTCGGGTCGACCGTTCATAGGACTAGGTCGACTCCTGACTCTATTGAGGGTCGACCTAACCCTTAGTTTATTTTTTCTTCTTCAAAATTTCTATTTCAATATTTTATTTAATCTTCTAACACTTGTACCTTTCTCATACTAACTTGGATTACGAAGTGTTATATATGAAAATCGTTCAGAAAATTGCTACGGACATATAACGGTGCAAGTCCCGTAGAAAAATTCGGACATTTATAGAATTTTACTTTTAAGTTCATTCTTAATTATTATTTTTCTTATTTATTCGGAAAATTTTCCGGGGTGTTACATCCTCCCCCCTTAAAGAATTTCGTCTCCGAAAGCTCTAAGGATAGAAAAATGCAACCAACAACCAAAATCTACATCCATCTACTCATCAATCATCTATGGCAACCATAATCCTTAATAATTCTAATGCAATTATGTAATTATTCAACGTGGAATGCATATGAACCTAAACTAATGCAAAGGAGTAGTCGGTCTGCTGATTAAGTCAACCTCATGTTTATGCAAGTATGCTCATGCCATGCATCCAAATGTATGTAAGATCCTAAAATAAACTGATAATTCTACATGTATGCTCAACCATACATCCAAATGGGACATCCATATACATAACATCCATGGATAACAATCAACAGTTATAAAATAATATGCACATGATATGAGTGCGTACCTAAAGGACTCAATATCCTAGTGTATATAAATGCAACCATTTGCACCCACAAACATCCATATACATCTATTAGCATCCATCGCCCATAATGTGTCCTATTGACATGCTTACAATCATTCCTATCGTCTAAAGGTCTCTATCTAAAGGGTATACCAGCTAAATTCTAAGTTTAAAGGTAATCTAAGATTCTCTAGCTAAAATGGCTTGACCAAGGTAACTACTCCACATAGACACTTCCACAAGTACCTAATAATAGCTTCCCAATATTTATGTTGTATCCTATCTCTCTTTAGGGATTTTCCACTTACATGTTCTCTACCATGGACTCGGCTCCACGGACTCTATACGGGCTCAGCTCCATGGACTACCCCATGCCTCCTGTCGGTATTTGCTTTCCGCCTATTTGGTGCAGTCCTTGTCTTTCTATTAATTAGATCCCGACTACACTAACCAACTCTCGCTACCATCCAAAACTTTCCATTTTAATCATATGTGCATTGGTAACTTTAAGCAATCCTTGCTACTAACCCAAACGGTTTCATCTTGCACCATGCTAAATAACTTGAGCATGAGTATGTTCTCGCTAACTATAGCTCCATAAAACCTCCAATGCACATCATACTGTTTTAGCTCTTTCAGTGGTGTACCTAATCACCTCTACGCTAGATACCAAGTGGGATAACTCAACTATGGATTTCACTTCCTCTTTCTATGGTATTTTCCACCTAGCCATTTGCTATACTTCCTTTTCCCTCAAGGTTTCTCAAACTGGTGATATCCTAATATAAAAAGATATCACAACTTCTTTTCCAAATTCAGCTCAACTCAAGTCATTTCTCTTTACTCTTGGACTGTTTCCCAAACTCTCTAAAACCATGGTACCTAAGTATCATGTTTATGGTCTACATGGATCTATTTAAAGTCCTACAAATCGAAGTTTGGTCTATCTCCCTTTAGCCTTAACAATAAAAGTCCTCAAATTCATTAGATTTATAATTTAAGATCATTCTAGCCAAATAATATGCACTTAAGGTTTACTTCACTCACGTGCGGTTGATACACACACGACTATGTATTATATGTCAGCTTTCCATAAATTTTCTTAAAAAATAATCTTCTTCCAACATGTGCGATGCTTGAGAAAAATCTTTTTCTCACTTTCTTCAACCTTAACAAAAATTTCTCGATCTTCCTTTTTATGAAAACCGCCTTCGCATTCTCAATGCGTGCTGATAATAATACTTTTTCTTGACCAAGACCTAAATTCTTGAATTTACCATCCATCGCAATGATCTTGACCAAATTCTTATCTAGGATACCTTTTGTAGTTTGAACTTTCAAAAAATTTCTCTTTCTATTCCTTGGTGTCATTTTATAAATGGTTTTTACGAACATAGCCTCTTACCATTCCATTCAAATTATCTTGTGGTTGAGACAGATTAATATGAGATGGTACCTTATTATTTTAATTCAATTAATGTAATGGCCAATACTTTGGTTTGTGCTTGAGAATTTCTGCATTTTAATGCATTGGAACTACATTTTTCCCGAAAGGAAACTTGAACACTATAACTTTCTATAAATTATCTAAAGTACGATTTGTGTTATGTTTGGAATTACGAGGAATTATCTCTTCTATTTATTTTCGAAATTGACAGTGCAAAATTCGGAAACTATCACTATTTTTTACATCTCTTTCATGTGGGCGTATTCCTTGTAATTCCAAACGATATACTTTTGTACTGGAACTGGATAAGTATAGAAATTTACATTGCTACACACTTCATTCCAATGAATTAAAATACTACTTAAATCCTATTCCTACTTTATAACAACTTCCAACTGTTTACGTCCATATCAGTTACCCAACCATTTATCGCAATGACCAATTTACATTTTTACTTGCTTAAGTCGTGTAAGTATACAAATCTAGAACTTACCATACAATTTCTTTTAATAAGGTTCTCATTAATTTAGGGACTACTTTCCTCTTACTTTCCATATTCCAAAATATGCTATATTTAACCCTACTATTCTAAGATTCACATCTAGCTTTTATGGAACGCAACTACTATAACATAAATCCAATAACCTGAGCAAAATACATGCTTTCCCATTCTTGTTCACTTGGTCCGCCCGTAGCTTACATGTATCCTATCCTCGCATACATGGTGTCGATCTTATACTTACCGCCCTGTTTAAGATTGCATAATGTAACCAAGGAAATTCCTATTTGTTATATATCACATGTAACAAGGATTAAAGTAGGCCATATTTGACCCTTTATCTCTTCAAACCGAAAGACTTCTTGCATCTGTAGTATTCTTAATATAATTAAAACACCTTGAATTATTCTTATTCTGGAATGAGTTTACTTAAGTCATACTTGGTAGGAGAAACGCAATATGGTGTTCACCTTTCATTATGACTAGAATTTATACCTGGTACTTTTTCCTTCCCACTCAACCATTAATTAAAGATGTTACTAAGTTCCCAAGCTACTTTTTATCTTCGTCTCAACCATTTCAAACTTTCCAAACACCGTTGTTAACTTAGTTCCTATAGGTTGTGTAATCCTATCTATCTAACTCCAATTTAACCCTTTTCCTTTTAAGTTTAAGTGATATTCCTAACACTTTTTGCTTTAACTTTTTAAATCAAAATCCTTTTTATTTTAACATAGTACATGCAAAACTGACAAGTCATTGTAACTGTAAAATCCACTCTTTAATTTTTTTTACCATTTCCACAAATTTAGTAAGTTGTCTAAAATTTTAAAATGCTTCATTCATTTTTAAAACATTTTCTTTTATTAGGATCATGAAATTCTCTTAAATTTAAAAAATGATCAAACTTAACTTGTCAAAAATATACATAAAAACATACATTGCTAAGGTCTTCCTTTATAAATAAGAGATTTTCACAAAAGAACCCATTATTACTTCATTATTTTCATTATCATTTTTAAAGTATGAAAAAAACATTTATGAAATACTTTCAAATACATACTCATTACTTAATCACAAAAGGAGTTCAAAAGTAGTGCCTTACAGACCTTTCAAAAATTTTCACAAGTTCTATTATTAAAAGATAAATACATATTGGGGTTAAGTGCGATAATATGCATAAAAGACAAAATAAAAGCTCTAAAACAATTATTGGAAAAATAACTTCTCACCAATTTCTCTACTTTTACTTCTTAAGAATTTCATAAAATTTGTCCGACTATTTTATATAAAATCATAAACCAGCATTTGTTTTTCAAAAGCTTTGTTTAGAAACATAGTGCACGTCGAAGGTAAGGATAATAATGTGCCTAAGAGATAAAACAAGGTTTTATAATAATTATTAAAAAATTCTTTTTGTCAAATTCTTTTAATTCACTTTTCCAACAAATTGTAGATAGTTTATCTGATTATTTTATAAAAAACACAAACTAACTTATTTCTCTTTTTAAAATATCAAACAGTCTACTGTTTTGCATTTTCCAAAAAACATTTTCACTATTTTACTATTTAAATTGGAGTAGACAATAGCAATCTAATTACACCAGCTCACATGTTCCTAACAAGGCTTTAAGTGCTTAAGGTTATGTTTTTTCCAAAGATGGTCAAACCAAGTTTATTTCCAAATACAGTGTCTTACTTAAATATGGAAATATTCTAGTCATACCCTTGAGTGAATATGAGTTATTGCAACTACTATCAATAGAGTTCCTATTTTAATAGGGAAGTTTACCTTAAGTTTGAAAAATTCTCTTTCATGTTCCCTTATATTGTCAACATTATATTTCTTAATTTTATGGGTCTCGTGTTAATAATCTCCTTTATTCACTTTTAAATTCATAATTTACTTGTCACTGTTAATTGGTACAGAAAACCTCTACTAGCATTTCTTTACATGATAAACCAAAATAAATATGAATGGTTCATTTTCCATCTCAATAGTTAAAACTTTAACATTTATTGTAAGATTTGGTGATATAATATTTTCAATTGTAGAAGATTTGGAAGATATCGTTGATTTTAGTGATATAATATTTTCAATTGCAGAAGATTTAAAAGATGTTTGAGATAATTAATCAAATATATATTGCCTCTTTTATAGCATTAAAGAGAGTAATAAATTACCTACGTGAGAAAAAGAATTATTTTGGTAGATTGAGGAATCAATTAATTCCCTAATAAGCTGATTAAAGAAAGAATCTTATCAAATGCATGTAAATTGGGGAAAATTGGAAAATCAAATGGATAAACGTTTCCTGTATAAATAGGAGAATCAATGAGGCATTGATTTATGACCATAAATCAATTACTTTAACCCCAAGTAATAATCTCTATATAAAGGCGGATATTAACATGAGTATAATTATCTCTCTCGGTTGTATTTCTTATTCTTCTTCTTCATCATCAATCTTGTAAAATTTTCACCTCTTAGAAAGTAATAAAATCTTCTCTCCCCAAGTGGATGTACACTACCTCGCGGTAGTGGAACCACTATAAATCACATGTGTTATTTTCTTTTATTGATTGATCTGTGATTGCTTTTAGCTGGTGACTATCTGCTGTTTGTTTTGCCTCACCTTCAATCCAGTCCTATTTGTTTTTCCGCAAGGTTTGGTTTTTGTTCCTAAGGCGATTTTGAAGGATTTTTCCCTAACAATCTGGTATCGGAGTGACAAGGTTAATTGAGAAATGGTGTTAGGCATTATGGTAGGAGATGAGGAGACTCCAGCGGTTGTACCAAGACTCTATGTTAGATGGACCTATATTGCATCAGGATCTAAGTTTTAGTAATAGAGAAGTGGAACGGTGATAAAGACTTCAAGAAGTGGCAATGGAGGATGAAAGCTGTTCTGATGAGAAACAAAGTTCATCCTGTGGTATTTGCTCCTAAAGAGTTAACGACTGAAATTTCAGTCGTGGAAAGGAAGGAGATGGGAAAATGGGCGTCTACTTTGCAATTAGCTGTGGGAGAAAATGTTATTTTTGAGATTAGCGGTGAAACTACTACTAAGAGCATTTGGACCAAGTTGGAAAATTTTTATTTGAAGAAATCTTTGACTAACCGTCTGATTTTGTTGAAGACATTTTTCACCATGAGGATGAGAAATGGTACTTCTATCAAAGAGCATTTGGGTTTCTTCGACGGTCTAGTGATGAAGATGAAGACTATGGATTTGAAGGTAGATGAAGAGCATATGCCTATTATGCTCTTGTGTTCCCTTATGGAGCGTTACACAGGTTTCGCTAACAGTCTTATCTTTGCAAGAGATACTTTGACCGTTGAAGATATGAAGTTGGATCTTCTATCTGTGGACTTGAGGGATCAGATGAACGATATGGATAAAGGTAGATGAGGAAGTAGTAGTCAAGGCCTATTTGCTGAGAGATGGAGAGAGGAGAAGAAGAATTGGAATTCTAGGGGCATTCCAAATCTAGAAAGCCCGGTAATGATTGGAAAGGTAAATCTAGATATGGGGAATGCTACATTTGTAAGAAACCAGGTCATTGGAAGAGAGATTTTCCGGACTTGAAGAGGAAGACTGAAGATGGAAATTCGTCGATTACGATGGAGAAAGTTGTATCCAATGACTTGTTAACGGCGGTAGTATCGGATGTATCAGACCACTGGGTGCTAGATATGGGAGCGTCTTTCCATATGACGCCTAATAATAATTATTTCAATTCTTTTGAAAGAAAAAGGGGAAGGAGATTCTTATGGGAAATGATGCTGGCTGTAGAGTCATGGGCGTATGTATTGTGCAGATTCGCATGTTTGATGGGGTGATACGCACATTAACAGGTGTCTGTTATGTTCCATGTCTTCAAAAGTCGATGAAATCTCTTGGACAGTTGTCATCGAAATGATGCAAGGTGACTATGGAGAAGGATAGTCTTAGAGTTTCTAAGGGTGCACTTGTAGTGATAAAGGGAGATATGTTCTAGAATTTGTATCTCCTGAAGGGAAGCACTGTACTTGGAGGTTCTAGGATTGGAGCCTATAGTTCTCGTAGAGAAGATGTCAAACCTAGGCATACGAGAAGGGACTTTAAGTTTTTGCATATACAAAATGGGATTAAAGGGGAAAGCTTCAACAAGGTGAGGTTCTGCTAAGAGGATGTGCTTGATAAGCGAAAGAAGGGATCGTCTAAAGTTGGCCATTGGAGATCAAAGGAGAAAGCATCGGATATGCATAAGTCTTTGCAGGCTATAGAGTTTGAGCGTTGCTCAAACTTGAATCGCTTATCAAAATGCTAGGTGCCACATGGTGGCACGGGGCGGTGGGAGAGTTGAGGTGGTTCATGGAAATGTTTGTTTTCATTGTGGAGATTGATAGGTCCTACTTGGAGTAAGAGGATATAGGTGGAGTTGATAGGCTTGCGGGAAAATATAGTATCAAGATAGAGATTGTAAGATTTGGTGATGTAATATTTTCAATTGCAGAAGATTTGGAAGATATTGTTCATTTTAGTGATACAATATTTCCAATTGTAGAAGATTTGAAAGATATTTGAGATTATTTCTCAAATATATATTTCCTCTTTTATAGCATTAAAGAGAGTAATATATTACCTACGTGAGAAGAAGAATTATTTTGGGAGATTGAGGTAATCAATTAATTCCCTAATTAGCTAATTAAAGAAGGAATCTTATCGGGTGCATGTAAATTCGGGGAAACTGGAAAATCAAATGGAAAAACGTTTCCTGTATGAATAGGAGAATTAATGAGGCATCGATTTATGACCATAAATCAATTACTTCAACCCTAAGTAATAATCTCTATATAAAGGCAGAGTTAGTATAAGTTGAATTATCTCTCTCAGTTGTATTTCTTATTCTTCTTCCCCATTATCAATCTTGTAAAATATTCTCCTTTTAAAAAGTAATAAAATCTCCTCTTCCCAAGTGGATGTACACTATCTCGCGGTAGTGGAACCATTATAAATCACGTGTGTTATTTTCTTTTATTGCTTGATCTGTGATTGCTTTTAGCTGGTGACTATCTGTTATTTGTTTTTCATCACCATCAATCCAGTCCTATTTGTTTTTCTGCAAGGTTGGGTTTTTGTTCCTAAAGAGACCTTGAGGGATTTCCCCCAACATTTATTCCAACCCACAATTGTTCGCTTATATAAAGGATATGCCAACAACTACCTTATATGCTCACATGTATAGGGTATTCTGTACTAATACACATACTAGAAAATCATACTTAGCTCCCTTAGTCAGATTTGTTTCATGCTATCTCCTAAAACTTGTTCTCATTCTCACTATCTGTGTTTGGGAATTATTTTCAACTTTTCCGCAGTTAACATAGGCACAATAGAAGAAATGTCGATATATAGATAAAATCTCTAGGAATCTCTTTGCAAACTCTTTTATGTATGTGTGTGTAAACCCATTTTTGAAAAAAAAAATAGAAAACATTTTGAAAAACTTCTTAAAAAGCATTTTTTTCAAAATATTTTCAAGTACGTTCTCTCAATACGTGCCAAATCCTAGTAAATCCTGAACCTAAGCTCCGATACCAAATATGACAACCCACACCTTCCAGCACGAATCATGCCGAGAAAATACGAGCTGTTGGGTTTTTGAAAGATTACAAAGCATAATTACAGAGATAAAGTTCTAAGACATTCTACACTTTCAGATCTCACAATAGAAGGAATTAAAATACAAATATAGAAAAATAGACATTACATACAAATAGTCTCCAAGACACTTAATTTACATAATACATTGTTCTTGAAATTACAATATGAGTTTACAGACTTCTAATATAATAAGTAACTATATGAGAACAACAGAAAATATCAGAACTCCATCGCTGAGCTCATTTCTTCCCTGCGCTATAACAAATCACCAATAACATGTCATCTTGTGGTGAGGGAAAAATGAGAGAAGAGGGTAGATTAGACAAAAGTTTGGTAATTGAGAACAAGATTAATAAGATGATTAAGTGCAATTAATTCTAAATCTCCTATAAGTGATATAGAGCGTATATATTGTGTCAGTGCATTTCTAAGGTCACAGACCTAAGGATACTTATTTAACTCAATGGGTCATTCTACAATCGAACCTCACTCGAACGATTGGCCAATTAGGGATCTACTATCCCATTCTAGCTTACACTGCACCTGGAGAGGAAGAAAACAAAATGCAAACTTTTAGAGTGACTCATCACATGCACCCGTGCCCACCCCTCGATCATAGTGGCAAATACCTCTTATGCATCACTTTGGAGTCATCGCGAGTGTACTCCCGTTGGTACCGGGCCCCACCTAGATTTATGTCATTGTATAACCCCTTACAATCCCAACCAACGTCCACCCATGCCATGTTTGCGCAAGAAAAACATGCAGCATCTGAATCTCCTGTTAGGATCAGACTCTCAATAGTGTTCTCGAACAGTGCTGTGCCCACTCGATCGTAATGCTCCTGAGTCTAATGCGAAATAAATCGCATATTCCTCATTAACTCTCCATGTCCAACGTTAACACACAAATGCAAACCAAATCGCATCAACTACTCTAATAGTGAATTCACTTCCTTATTATCTCTTTAACACATAATAAGGCCTCAAAACAATCCGACATAGTCCAGTAATTATCAAGTTTGTTCATTTATTGGGCTCAGGCCCAAGACAACAAAATTTCCCATTTTTGAGTATGCACAGTCGACCTTAGGACACCATAGGCGACCTAGGTACGTCCACGGTCGACCATCCCTATTAAAAAATTTAGAGTTCGGGTCTTTTTAATTTTTTACTATGCGTTCGATTTTTATATTATTAACATTAGTTTGATTTAATTTGATTCCCTTAATCATATCATTAATTTCTAATGTAATTAACAATAATGATTAACCCTAATTCACATTTTTAATTTATAAATTTTTCAATCAATTTAGGGATTCAATTTGGGGTTTCACATTTTAACATGTCCAAATTAATAATTCTAACATCAAATTCTAATTTAAATAAAAAGGTTTATAATTTGCCAATTTAAATTCAATTAAACATTTAATTAAGTTTTCTATGCAATCTAACCATTTAAATTTAATCCAAATAATCAAATATATGCTCATTCACCTCATCCTAAGCTCCAGATCTGAGAAAACTAGCCTCCAATCGATATTTCCCCCTAGATCTTTATGGCCTCTTCTTTAATTGCTTACTCTCTTCTTAACCTTGCTCCTTAATTAGATTTTAATTAGGGTTTTATTTTGATTTGAGAATTGGGGAAGAAATTAGAGTTTCGGTATAGATTTTGGTAGAGCCTTGTTACTAATGTCTGACATTAGAGATTAGGGTAATGTCTAGTTTATAGGGGAACTCAACTCATGCTAACCATCAGATGAACAGTAGAACTGATCTCAGCCTTTCGTCCTTTACTTGGCCCGCACACTCTAAATCTCATCCATCGAAATGAAGCGACAAAGAAATCTAACCACTCGATTTATACAAGGTCAGGTCGACCGTTTATAGGGCTAGGTTGATCGCCCCTAGTCGACCTGACCCTTAGTTTGTTTATTTTTTGAAATTTCTATTTTAATTTGCCGTTTAATCTTTTAACACTTGTACCTTTCTTATACTAACTCGGATTACGAAGTGTTATATATGAAAATCTTTCAAAAATTGCTACGGACATAATGGTGAAAGTCCCGTAGTTAAATTCAGTTGTTTGTGGAAATTTTACTTTTATGTTCATTCTTAAATTTTATTTATATTTTCTTATTTATTTCGGGAAATTTCTGGGTGTTACGAATCAAAACCAAGATTGGATGATAAATGATCCGGAGAGATCAAAACCTAGATTTGATGATAAACGATCCAGAGAGATCAAAACCTAGATTGGATGTTAAACGATTTAGAGAGATCGAACCCCAGATTAGATGTAGAATGAACCAGATAGATCAGACCATAAATTGAATGAGACCCTAGATTGAATGAGATCCTAGATTGGATGTTAGACGGTCCGAAGAGCATGGACCCTAGAATAGACATTGACTTGACCTTAGGAGAACGCCTTGTAATCAGAGTAAAACTGATAAATTCTGGGTGAATACGAGATGCTTTTGATGTACGAAATGATAACTCTGGATGAAAACGGAATGATTATTCATTACTAACACTTAAGCAAGGACTAGAGTTCTTAGCTATTACAGGTCTAGGACAAACTTTGGTTTATAGGAGAATCTGAAGGAACTGGTCGATTCATCAAGTTTGGGATCGACGGATGGTCAAAGGTCTCAACTACCAAAGATTGACTGCTGCTAAAACTTGTTCTTGAGCAAAGCACACCTTACATTCATAAAGCATACTTTAAGGGAGCAAGTATTAACTGGCATTTTGAGCAAGTAAATTTCAACTGAAGTAGAAAATCAAAACGAAGACGGAGCAACAAAAAACTTGGAAATGTGTTTAGAAGGACAAAAGGAAGTACTCAAAAAGTTTCAAGTGGATTGGTGCTATATGAACCTCTCGATGCCGAGAGGAAGTTTCTCCACTTCCGACCTCCCAAACGTTTTGTACCTTAAGTGCTACCTCAAGCAATTATGATGGAGTACTTTTATCAAAGAATAGACGAGCAAATCTAAGGATCTATGAAAAGAAAGCAAGGAAAGTAGGATAAGACATGTAGAATAAAGGAAATCGTCGGGAATGACTCAACCTTCATAGAAAAGAGTTTGGAACGTGTAAAATTGGAGATAAGAGAAAAACAAAGGAAAATTATGGATTTTCACCTAACAAAACCTCTCGATACTAGTTCCTCTGGGTACTGAGAGGTCTTTTCTAGTATTTTGGTCGGCGTGCTCTCTTCTACACCTATGGACTTGCATTTGGACTCTGGACTTCGTGGGCTTCTGACTCAACTAGAGATTTCCTCTATAAATATCGACATATAGCAACTAAATAAGGAACTTCTTCTTCTCTCTCCACTTTTTGGTACTTCTCCTTCTTTATCTTTTTCTTCTTTAACTACTCCAAACACTCTTAAATTCAAGATCCACTAGATTATGGATGGATCTAATTGAATTCATTGTAATCTGGAGAGGAAACAATCAATAACAAGAAAATAAAGTGGACGTAGGCCAGAGACTACCGAACCACTATAAAAATTCCTGTGTTCTTTGCTTTCTTGCTATTTTCTGCTAGATCTCTATATTTCAATAGGTTTTTGGGTGCTGTATCATTTTCGACGTCGTTAATATGTAACAACAATAGTTTTCTTATTAACTGGTTTTACAAATACTATATCAAGGATAGGGAATTTTGGCTATTGGAGGTGCCTAAGAATTCTAGTTGGTTATGGAGGAATATAATCAAACATAGAGACTAGTTTCTTCCCCACATTCAGATTGCTCCTAAAGGTTCTTTGTGGAGCTCTCCGTAGGCTAGTAAAGGCCTTACTTTAGGCAAATGCATGTCTCACCTTCAAAAAATGCAGACTGGTATTCCTACTAGTGCTAAAGCCATTGACTTCATTCATTCCCGGCAAATTGTTTTGCCTTTCTCTAGTTCAACTAATGTTAGGCAACTTTGGTTTTTAGTTTCCTGAATAAAGTTCTAGAAGATGGTCATCCTATCATTTGGAACCATCATAAAGGTACTCACTCTATTGTTGGTATTTATCATATTATGGATGTGTAAAATCACTCTTCAATCTTGCCTTGGGCTAGAAGATTTTGGAGTAATTTTGACTCTATGAGAGATAACATAATGTTATGGATGGTAATGGCTAATCCTATGCATACTCTGTCTAAGCTTAGGGTTACTGGTTTGATTAACAGTGATATATGTGTGTTGTGTAGGAGAGATAGTGAACAAATACCCATATCTTCTTTAAGTTCCCTTACTCTTATACGGTTTGGTCCAGGTTGCTCTCATTTACATGCTTCTCTATACCTTTACAGTGTAGCAAGGAGGAGTGGGTTTCTTAGCTACCAGGTAGAAATCTCCAAAAACTATTATGCTAATGTCATTGTTGAAGAAGGTAGTGAAAGAGTCATGAATGCTAGGATGTATAAGGGAGAAGCTAACCTGAAACTACGATGATTAAGTTAATCATTAGTAAAATGAAGATGAAGGTGAAATGCTCCAATGAGTATGGCCAGTCTAATTCAAAGTATTTTGAATTGATTGGGTATTTGAATCTTATGCCTTAGGGTTAATCTTTTGGGTTTGATTTTGTTCTTTTATTTTGAATTTTGTTTTGTTTGTTTTCTCTTTGCTCTTCTTGGTTGCTATGTATTCTTTTTTTTGGTTAATAAAATTCTAATAAGTGTTTAGTCAACCATGCTTACCGTGGTAAAAGTATGGTGCAAGCATGCCCTCGTATTCTAGTAACGCTTAACACTATATGAGGAAAGTTGATAATAATTCCTATTTACAGATAGTGAGAATAAGAAATCAAGTTGGAAATGGTTCTGGTGAAGAAGTTAAGATTACGAGTGTGAATGTTCTAGTATGGTTTCGGTAGTATCTTAAAGCAAAGGGCTAGACTAAAGTCAACATTAATGGAGGACCTATAGTGCAAGCACAAGTTGCAACCTCGGCTCCTCTACCTACTTAGGACTTCCCTAAGTCGTGTTGGGATTTTTAGACTTTGGATGGAAAGAATTATTATGGGACTAAATCATTTGTGGAGACATAGGTATGGTTGATGAATTGTGATAGAATTTTTGCTATAATGGGTATGGAGGATGCAGTGAAGAGATAGTTAGCTTCGTGGCATTTACAGGGAGAGGCCTTAAACTGGTGGGAGATCGTTATTGCTGAGACCAAGGAGACTGGTATTGCTTGGATCGATTTTAAGAGGTGCTTTGAGACTAAGTATATTTCTAAGGTAGAATAGGGAGTAGAGGTAGAGTAGTTCATTTACTTGAAGTAAGGTAACCGTAATGTCAAGGAGTATGCAAATGAATTTAATCAACTAGTGAAGTATGGCTTGGACCTTATAAATACATTAGTGAAAAAGACGACAAAGTTTTCTAAGTGGTTGAATCCATCTAGGAGAGACATTGCTTTGAGCTATGTACATACCGAAGCTACATTTGAGAGCTCGATGGAGATGGCATCGCTGAATTCAATTGGGAAGGAGGAACCTAAGAAGGCAGAGGTGGAGCTAGTTCAGCAAGACCACCATAAAAGTGGAATGGTAGCTTAGGGGCAAAATAATGAAACCAAAGTTTAAGTGTAAGAAATGCCAGAGTAAGGGACATTTGACAAGGGATTGCAGGACGAGTATGGCAAAGATCAAATGCTATAACCGCAACCAATTTTGGCACATGAAGAGAGAGAGAGAATGTCTAAATGCACCTAAGACATCTACCCAGGTGGTTCCAGCGTATGCACTTGATGCTATTCCTTGCTCGAGTACCGCTCGAGTGCTATTCGAGCTATGGATAAGGGAAAGAAAGTCCTAATAGAAGGTGTGTTAACTCCTTTTGATTTATTTATTCGTACTTTATTTGAGACCAAGACATCACACTTATTTATTTCGAGCGGACTAGTAGATGAATTGCACTTAGAAACTAGTATAATTACAAACCCTATTGAAGTATCAAATCTAGTTAGAGGATCTATTCACTTATCCATGATCTGTAAGGGTTCAAAATTGTACATTTTCGGTGTTGAGTTTGATTGTGATTCTTTTGTATTGGGATTTTCTGGGTTTTATTTAATTTTGGGAATG
Organism: Allium fistulosum; assembly: GCA_030737815.1. NCBI lineage: Eukaryota > Viridiplantae > Streptophyta > Magnoliopsida > Asparagales > Amaryllidaceae > Allium > Allium fistulosum. The sequence continues at coordinate 1,196,411,746 of CM060902.1, forward strand.
GACTGAATGGTTATGTATGGACTATGGAGCAATGTTAGATTATGATAGGAAGGTAGTTCAGTTAAGTACTTATAGTAGGCACATCCCTCAGGTTTACTGCTGTTAACCCAGAAAGTGGATCAACACCCAAATATCAGATGAAAGTACTTTTTCTTTTAAAGCAGATGTAAATGAAATAGAAATCCGAGATCAAGCAAGTAAAGATAGCAGAAAAGTAAAAGGATACACAAGTATTTTTATAGTGGCTCGAGAATCTCTGGCCTACGTCCACTTTATAGTTTATTATTCGTTGTCTTCTCTCCGGATTACAATGAATTATATCAGATCTAACCACATCTAGTGGATCTTAGATTTACTATGGAGTTTCTAGAGTGTTTAAGAGGTAGAGGATAAGAGTAAAGAAGAAGAAGTCTCCAATGGTAGAGAAATCATATCTCGTTTTGGTTGCTGCTAGGCTTGTATTTATAGGGAAACAAAGGTAATGAGTCAGAAGCCCGCTTGCACCGAAGTCCAGAAGATAGCCCGATGGTGTGCTAGAGAGACTAAAGTCCCATGACTCAAGATCATAGCTCGGTACCGATCTAAGTTAGCTCAGTACCGACCTATAGATCTTGGTGCAAGGTGAATTATTTCACTTTCTTTGCTCTTCTATCTTCTTTGCGATGTGTTTCAAGCTCTTGTTTGTCGATTTTGGGTTGATTCTAGTGATCTTTCCGATAGCTGCGTTCTTTGCTTTCTTCTCGTCAATCTTTGGAATTGCTCATCCAAATCATGGAAAAACCACTTGATCACGATTAGTTAGAGTGGTACAGGAGATGTATGGAGTTTGGGAAGTGGAATGGTTGAAAGGATAAGTTGGTACCAACCTATATAGCTTGGTACTGAGCTATACACTTAGCTCCAATTCAGTTGAAATTTCTCCAAAGTTGTTTTTCTACTTCTTCCGATCGTGTTTCCAAGTCCGTGAGTCGTTTCCTTCTTGTTTCAATCTACTAAGTCTAGTTGAAATCTGCTTTAGCTCAAAAGCAGGTTAACACTTGCCGCCTAAAGTATGCATTTCGAATGTTAGGCGTGCTTTGCTCAAGAACAAGTTCCAGCAGCAATCATTCTTCAGTAGTTGAGCTCCAAGGCCTTCCATCAATCTCGATCTTGGTGAATCATCGAGTTCCTTCGAACTCTCTTGCAAATCAAAGGCATTCTAAACATGTTATAGCTAAGGACTCCGGTCTCTGCTTAAATGTTGTTTATACATCATAATCATTCCGATTTCATTTAGAGTTTTTACATCATATATCAAAATCATCTCATGTTCATCCGGGATTTATCTGTTTTATTCTAATTACAAGGCGTTCAAATTCTTTTATCAAATCTGTATCTATTTTAAAGTTCGACCTCTTCGGATCATTTCACATTCAATCTAAGGTTTTGATCCCTCCGAATCGTTTAACTTCCAATGTAGGGTTTTAATCTCTCTGGATTCTTGCTGAGTCCAATCTACCCGATCTCCAGCGAGGGGACCCAATGACCAAGCAAGCCCATCTGCTCACTCTCCAATGAGGAGACTTACTTTTCGTACAAGTCCATCCACTTGCTCTCCGGTAAGGGAACTTGCGCCTTGCACTCAGTTCTCGACTCTCCAGCAGGTACTTAACGCGATCAATATCGTAAAAGCCCATCCGCTTGCTTTTCGGCAAGGGGGCTTGCACCCTGCACTTTGGTCGCGTCTCTTCGGACTGAACCTAAAGCGATCAATATCATACAAGCATCCGCTCGCTCTTCGGCGAGGAGACTTGCACTCTGCATTTCGGTCTCATCTCTCCGGACCGGACTTAAAGCAATCAATATCAGTCATCACATTCAATGTGGATTTTCCAAAAGTCAAATATTCAAATCAATGAAAACAAGAAGAAATCCTAATTCCATCCCAGATATCCGACTCAAAACGTGCCTAGGGACCAATCGGCCTCATATATGCTTAAGCGGTCCGAGGTTATTATTTTCCTAAATAGTCATCACAGACATTCGACTCATAGCATGCCTAGAGACCAATCTAGGCCTTGTACATGGGTAAGTGGTCTGAGATTATTATTATCCTAATTATTCAAAGCAAGAAAAAGCAAAGCGAGGGAGTCGAATCTCACTCCCGATCATAGGATTTCGAGTCCCGGACTAGATCCCTGGTTGTTCCTTGATGCGCTCACTGCAGATGGTGGTTGATTCAGTCATACCATTGCAGTTCAGTTCCTCAAGTACTGCTACAGCGGGTTACTCCGAACCAGTTCTTCTATCAGATTACGAAGGTGTCCTCACTCGTTCGTTTCATATCCATCTAGCTCATGGAAAATGCTGAACTTTTTAGATCTTTTCTCCCAATCAGTGGGCTCTCTCCTAGTTGGTTTTCGATAGGGGAATTGCCTCTTAGTGTCTAGATATATCCTCTTGGGGGGTCTCTGTTAGCTCAGTGTAAGAAGAGAACTTCGGTTCCCTCCTCTGCCATTTCGGTTCTCTGAAATCATTATTGGCTCTTCTCTTTCCTTTGTCCTTTCCGTTCCCTACTCCAGACAGTTCTCTGTCATCCACAACATTAATTTCAACATCCTCAGCTTTGGCTTCTTCCTGATGCAAATATCTCTCAGCTTGATGGTGGAATTCCACAAGATCCATCGATGGATCCCTTTCCAGTGCAACTTTCAAGTCGGTCTTGCTCGCGACTCCAGATACTGCCGCCATTAAGATTATAGATGAATCCAGTTTATCGACGACTGCAGCTGCCGCATTGAACCTTGTCAAATAGCTTCTCAAGGCCTCTCTGGGCCTTTGTTTCATGCTTGATAATGCCATCACATTCTTTGGTCATGAGACATGAACTCTGAACCGTCTTAAGAACTTATTCACCAAATCGGTCCATGTTCTTTTGGTCCTATTCTCCAGTTGTTTAAACCACATCGCCACTAAGTCCATTAGGTATAATATGAAGCATCACCCTATCACCTCTTCAGAAGCACCCAACACCTCCATATGTCGGATGTACCTCATCAGATGAACCATCGGATCCGACTTTCCATCGTACATTTACAGCGTCAGAAGCTTAAAATCGGGAGATTTCCTTGCATTCTTGGTATTAGAAGTAAATGAATTCTTGTTCACGTCCTCCAAACTCTGGTATGGGGGTCCATCTCTAACTATTCTTTAAATCATATCTGCCATCCTGTTATTATTCTCTGACGAAAATCTCTGACCACCAACTACATTCTACCCCCTACTCCTATGGGGGAACTCCGGCACATACTTTTCTGGCTGCACAATAGCATTCAGATCTGCTCCTCTGGTCTCATTCTGTCATTTGTTCCTATGTGGAAGTTCTATTCTTTCAGTCGTTCCTCATTCACATTCTGATTTTCATTTCTAGCTCCAGTACTATCTATTCCCAGCATCTCAGTAGTCATACTAACATCGCCCCTGAGTATTGCTCTCTCAGTACCAAGTTGATTTGGATCGGTATCGAGTTGTTCTGCTTGTGGGGGCATTGTTCCAGTTTGCTTTGCTCCAACTCCAGATGTTTCTGCATTAGCTGCTTGTCCTTGGTTCTGAATCCCAGCAGTCCTAGCTGAAAGCCTATACGGGGTGGATCGTGCAGTGTATATGCAAGTATATGTGGCAAAATATATGATGCAAATAAAAACAATATTAATCTAAGTAAATAATAATAATCACACCAAGGATTTTATACTCGTTCGGACCTCTTGTCCTACGTCCAGTCCCGAAGCTCCTCTTCGGAATTTCCTTTCACCAAATAACCCTCACTTCACCTGGAGGAACAGGTTTACAATAGCAGAGTTTCTTTGTCAACTGTGTGTTCTCTATTACACGGATTTTGACTATATAGTACAATTGAACTTCTTATATCTCTTGGATGATTGAATACAATATTGTTCGAGAGAATATAGAAGTGTATGATCTCAGATTTTCAGATTGTATAGCAAGTGGATGATTAGAACAAGAGATGATCAAGATAGAGAGTCGAGTTGTAAGGTAGTCAGATCATCTTTCTCTTGATTCTTGATGCTATATATATAGTTGTAGATAGGTATGTTGAGTAGTTGCATCCATTAATGAGTGCTCTATAGTTGATTCTGTTGATGATGAAGAGTTGCAGCGAAGAGAAGCGGAGATGTCTATTCGAATGTGACAGTTGAAGTTCTTTGAAATCCGAGTTTGAAATCAGATGTCTGGTATTTGTATCAGACGTCTGGTGGTATATAATTTTTACACAGGGTAGATTTCCAAACGTCTGGGTGTATCTACCAGACGTCTGGTCTTGTCTATTTTGTATTCCAGAGGATTTCTTCAGACGTCTGGCTAGTGCACCCAGACGTCTGAAACCTGTGCATGTTGAATCTGTGGATCTGTGTCATTGCTACATTAATCCTATCAACTTGTAGTCTTTTGTAACTTTCTTTGAGCCTTGTTCTTGTCTTTCTAGTGATGTTGCTCTAGAAAGTTCTTGTATACATATATATGTACATTTGATTTTCATTGTATAGTTGTTGTCATTAAAACTATGAATTTGATTTCCTAACAATCTCCCCCTTTTTGATGATGACAACTATGCAATGTACTTATGTGTAATTTTTATAAATCTCCCCCTGAATATGTGCTTTCCATTATCTCTCCCCCTTTGTCATTATCAAAAAAGAATGTGCTTTCCATTATCTCTCCCCCTTTGTCATTATCAAAAAAGAATGTGGGAATCATATTTGTAAATTCTAAAATCTTTCCTTTTGTTTCTCTGAGTACCTACAATAAAAATCATTTTTTGGTACCCACTTACTATGTTAGGGTCTGGGGGGTTAGATCTTTGGAAACCATACCCATTTGGGTGTGGTTGAAACTTTATAAATATAATTTCCATTATTAACTACCATATCAAAATAATCATCAATGTATTTTTCTCTATTTTTCCAATTAACAGGAACCCAAATACTTAGATAATATTTATTCATATTTCCGTTCAATGATTTTGTACTTCTAGAGAAATTATAAATATTATTGACCATAGCATTATTTGAATTTCTATAAGAATTTGATCTAGACTTTACTCGAAATTTAGTACTAGCACTAACATTTTTACTATACATGAAAGCGTATCTAGTGCTATTTCTACGATCATTTTTATTATATCCTAAACCACTTTTGTCATGTAAAGGTCTAGAACTAGATAAAATCATGTTTAAATCGTTTTGACCTTTATTAAATTTTGTGACTTCAGTGTTAAGTTTATCAAATTTAGCTTTGAAGTTAAAATTATTTTCAAAAGAAATATTACTGTCTTTCAAAATATCAATTTGCTTATTTAATTCAGAATTCTCCCTTTTTATCGTACAGTTCTCTTTTTCGAGAAGAAAAATTCGAGATTCTGAATTATCTAAAGATGATTGTAATAAATCATTTTGTCTTTTCAAATCCGTAATTTCTTTTGAAAAAGTTTCCTTTTCTTTATCAAAGATAGTATTTTTATTTTGCAAAACATTGATTTCCTCTAAAAGATCATTGTTTTTATCTTCTAACTGCTCATTTTCTTTTTGTAGGAAATCTTTTTGTGAAACAAGTTCTTCTACGGTATTTTCAAAACATTTAGTTTGTTTTATCAAAAATTTATTTTCCTCTTTTAAACTGGAATTTTCTTGCTCACAATCTTTTAACTTTTCTAAAGCAATTCTATTAACTTTATTCAAGGTTTTACAATCTTTTAATAATTCATCATGTGCTGACAGAAGATCTTTATATAAAGATTCTAAACATACCGATTGTGATCTGAGTTTAGCCATGAAGCATTTGTTTGTTTTCTCCTTTGAATCTTCTTTATTGCTCTTCCTATTGCCTTGACTAGATCTCTTTATAGCCATTTATTCTAGGATGTTGTTACGATCTCTAGAATCCCAGGCTCTGATACCAATTGAAAGTCTATACGGGGTGGATCGTGCAGTGTATATGCAAGTATATGTGGCAAAATGTATGATGCAACTAAAAACAATATTAATCTAAGTAAATAATAATAATCACACCAGGGATTTTATACTGGTTCGGACCTCCCGTCCTACGTCCAGTCCCGAAGCTCCTCTTCGGAATTTCCTTTCACCAAATAACCCTCACTTCACCCGGAGGAACAGGTTTACAATAGCAGAGTTTCTTTATCAACTGTGTGTTCTCTATTACACGGATTTCGACTATATAGTACAATTGAACTTCTTATATCTCTTGGATGATTGAATACAATATTGTTCGAGAGAATATAGAAGTGTATGATCTTAGATTTTCAGATTGTATAGCAAGTGGATGATTAGAACAAGAGATGATCAAGATAGAGAGTCGAGTTGTAAGGTAGTCAGATCATCTTTCTCTTGATTCTTGATGCTATATATATAGTTGTAGATAGGTATGTTGAGTAGTTGCATCCATTAATGAGTGCTCTATAGTTGCTTCTATTGATGATGAAGAGTTGCAGCGAAGAGAAGCGGAGATGTCTATTCGAATGTGACAGTTGAAGTTCTTCTTTGAAATCCGAGTTTGAAATCAGACGTTTGGTATTTGTATCAGACGTTTGGTAGTATATAATTTTTATACAGGGTAGATTTCCAAACGTCTGGGTGTATCTACCAGACGTCTGGTCTTGTCTGTTTTGTATTCCAGAGGATTTCTTCAGACGTCTGGCTAGTGCACCCAGACGTCTGAAACCTGTGCATGTTGAATCTGTGCATCTGTGTCATTGCTCCATTAATCCTATCGACTTGTAGTCTTTTGTAACTTTCTTTGAGCCTTGTTCTTGTCTTTCTAGTGATGTTGCTCTAGAAAGTTCTTGTATACATATATATGTACATTTGATTTTCATTGTATAGTTGTTGTCATTAAAACTATGAATTTGATTTCCTAACACTAGCTATTCCTTGTTGTCTCATCCTTTGGAAAAATCCTTTAAACATTTCCTATTTTTGAGTCATTAATCCATCCTACATCTCCTTCATCGTTTTCTCTATCCCTTATATGGTCACATAGATGGATTGATGAGAACTTGAGGACACCTTCTGACTGCCTTCATGCTCTGATTGACTTATCCCAGTCATAGATCTAGTATTAGGTCCCTTCACTTCTCCAAATTTCAGATTCAAGCTTTAGTGTGAAATCTAGCTTCTTTCTCGGTGAAAGTACTAAAATGATAACCTAGAAAATGGATCAACACCTAAATATCATATGAAAGCACCAGTTCTTTTAAAACAAATATAAAAGCAGTAGAAACCCTAGATCAAGCAAGTAAATAGCAGAAAAGTAAAAGAACACACAATTTTTTTTATAGTGGTTCCGCAATCTCTGGCCTACATCCACTTTATAGGTTTTTATTCATTGTCTCCTCTTTGGATTATAATAAATTATATCAGATTTTACCACAATCTAGCGGATCTTAGATTTATAATGGAGTTTCTAGAGTGTTTGAGAGGAAAAGGATAGAAGTAAAGAAGAAGAAGTCTCCAATGGCAGAGAAATCAGATCCCATTTTGGTTGCAGCTAGGCTTATATTTATATGAAAACAAAGGTAATGGGTCAGAAGCCCGCTTGCACTATGGTCCGGGAGAAAGCCCGATGCTGTGCTAGAGAGACCGGAGTCCTACGACTCAAGATCATAGCTCGGTACTGATCTAAGTTGGCTCAGAACCGACCTATAGAACTTGGTGCAAGTTGAATTATTTCACTTTCTTTACTCTTCTATCTTCTGTCCAATGTGTTTCAAGCTCTTTTCTATCGACTTTGGGTTGATTCTAGTGATCTTTCTGATAGCTACATTCTTTGCTTTCTTCTCATTGGTCCCTATAATTGCTCATCCAAATCATAGGAAAACCGCTTGATCATGAGTAGTTGGAGTGGTATAGGAGGTGTATGGAGTTTGGAAAGTGGAATAGGGGGAAAGGATAGGTCAGTACCAACCTATATAGCTCGGCACTGAACTATGTACGTAGCTCCAATTCAGTTGACATTTCTCCAAGTTGTTTTTCTACTCCTTCTGATAGTGTTTCCAAGTCCGTGAATCATTTCGTTCTTATTTCAGTCTTCTAGTTCCAATTGAAATCTCCTTTGGCTCGAAAGCGGGTTAACAACTACGATCCCAAGAGTTCAGTTATGTTGATTTATCTATATTTTTTAGTCCTATCACATAATGAGTTAACTTCAGTTTGGTAGTTCATGACTACCTAAATGTCTTTTCCAAAGTTTTCGATCTTCCTCCTCATAGGGAGATCGAATTTCAAATTTATCTTAAAGCGAATGCCAGACCTATCGCCTTACCCTTTACGCATATCACTTCTAGAGAAAAACGCAAGCTAAATACGCAAGTGAATGAATTATTGGAGAAGGGCTTTATTCGAAGTAGTATTTTAGAGTAGGGAGCACTTATTGTCTTTGCTGCTAAAGCAGATGGCTTATTTGGGCTTTACATCGATTTTCATGACCTAAATAAACCGACAAAAAGGTATCGTTATCCACTGCCACATATAGATGATCTCTTTGATTAGTTGGAGCAAAGGTATTTTCTCAGCTTGACTTGGCTACCGGATTCCTTCAGTTGCATGTAGATGAGGATAGTATTTGAAAAACTGCCTTTCACACACCCGACGAATTGTACGAGGGGTTATTCATGCCATTTGGACCGACCAAAGCACCAACATATTTTGTCGACCTCACGAGTCAAGTCTTTAGAGGGTTGCTGAATAAGTTTGTGGTGGTATTCATTGATGATATACTTGTCTATTTGAAGAGCATGGAAGAATGTGAGTTGCATTTACAAGAATTGCTCAATACTCCTTGTAGGCATAAACTAAAGGTGAAAATTTCCAAATGTCACCTTTGGTGCAAGAAGGTTCGCTTTCTATAACATGTTATATTCAAGCATGAACTAGCAGTTGATCTTAGTAAAGTAACTATAGTATAGGATTGGCATGACGCGAGTTCGAAAGTTACTTTAGACTTTGAATCGGTGTGTTCGAGGGTATGGGTTATCACATGGTACCTTTTTAGTAACGATTAGTTACACCAATTCTCTTCGTCAATACTATATCACTTTAGGACTTATGGAATTTGATTTTGGTCGAAATTCCAATATTGTCCATAGGCAACTCGATTAGTCCATAAACAGTCTATAGCTCAACAATTACAATTATTAGTAACCGTACTAGTCTTCCCAGAGGTTTTGACTTTGATTTGACTATAATTGACTGTGATACTAACCTCATACAACCGAGGAGACAAATTATCTATAAATATTTTTTCACTATCAATGCTTCAACTCAGACCCAACTATAGTCATTCAATGGACGCCATGCCACAATTTGACTATAATCAAAGTGGAACTATTGAAATCGGGCCAGTCAGAAGTGAGTGAAATATGTAGGTTTCAAATTTTTTTACTGTTTATTTTGGATAATGGGCCTATGAAGTCTAATTGGCCATATTAGATTCAATCTGGATTTGATTTGAATAAAATCTTATTTTATTTAATTCACTGATTTCATTAAATAATGGATTTAAATTTGAATTCAATCTAAGCATATCCAATTAAACTAATGTATGTATTGTGCACGTGCGAGATATATGCATTGTGTACATGATTAATGTTTGCGTGTATAGGTTTAGGATATACACTACAACAGACACATTATCCCTTTATATGCATATTTCCATCCAAAACAATTTTAATATGTATATATATATTTTTTAAAATAAAAATAGATCATTTGACAAAGTCAATAATTTTGAAATTCAAAATTCTTTCCAAAATATCCAATTTGTTCACGTAGTAAAACGAGATCAGATCTATAACTTTAAAATAAAATATACATATAATATATTAAAAAATAAAATAAGATATCATAATATTTTAGAAGACATATAATTTATGGAAATAATTTATATTTATTTAATTCTACATTATAACAGTTATTATATGTGTGTGTGTGTGCGCCCCGTGGCCAAATTCTTTTTTAATAAATCCGCATGTGATAAATTATGATATGATTTTATAAAATTAAATTATTAATTTATAAAATGTGTATATATATAATACTACATTAAAAATAATATATATATATATATATATATTAATCATATAATTTTATTTCAATTTTTTTCACTATTGAAAACAATTTGATGCATAAGGTAATTTAAAATGATTATATATATTTATATATATGTATTTATACTTGTATTTAAAACAAGTTCGAATTAATTAAATTAGTTTTAATGTTTTAAAATTAAAAAAAATATAAATTTCTGTATGTTATTATGCTTAATTTTTTATAATACAAAGATGTAATATAAATGGTGAAGCATGCTGATACACACACACATCACATATATATATATATATATATATATGATTGAATAATAATATATTGACAAAGTGGACAATTGCTATGCCTATAAATTCTATCAAGCAATATTATAGATCGAAATTAAACCAGATAGGTTATAAATCGTAAACAAGAGAATATTACCTAATTAGATGTCACCTTTGAATGCAATTTAATTGATTGAATAACTCCTAGATTCGATTGTGATAAACTTATGGATGTTGCAAATATCTAGAGTACCGCATTTGTATTTTATTTGATCTAGATAGGAGCCATTCTTTCGGCCAAGGGGTAAGGGTATACATGGCTACGATGGAGGCAAGAGCAAAGGAGATGGAAGAGAGAGATCAACCAAAATGTGAGGTGTTAAGGTGGCCTTATAGAGAGAGCTAAGGAGAACTATTCTCCTTAATTTTCTAATCCACCTTTTACCAAGTTTACGTACAAAATTCAAAACTTGAACCCCTCCTTTGCTTCTCTATTGGCCGACCCTAGTCATGGCATTTTTGGCCCTTAAATGTCTCAAACTCATTTAGCAATTAATCACATTTAAATCAAATTTAAATGCATATCGATATCGTAGCAAAATTAATCACAAGGGATATTATATACGCACCCAATTAATTACTAATGGCACAAGGAAAATTACTAATGACACCAAATCATCAAATAATTAATTAATTAATATCTATTAAATATTAATTAGTTTAATTAACTTACAATAATTATAAATTAAATTATGTGGTATTTAAGAGTATTCATCGATACAGTTGTGTGACTCGCTTGTGTAAATCCAAGCAGCGATTGATATCGAACAATTTGAATATTTAACGTTCACTCATCACCATAGCTAAAGGAGTGGCAGATTGGTCAAAATTATCACTTATTCATCTTTATCGGTAAAATCTAATTTTATAATTTAAGCGGTACCTTTAAGTAACAATTGTTTACACCAATTCCCTTCGTCAACGTTATATCACTTTAGGACATATGGAACTCGGTTTTGATCAAAATTTCAGTACCATCCACATTCAACATGGTTAGTCTATAAACAAAGTTCTTGGTTTAATAATAACATTTATTGCTAACCTTACTACTCTAGCCAAAGACTCCGACTTTGAGTTGACTACCATTGATTGTGACTCTAAGCTCATATAATCGAAGAGATGAATTCTCTATCGAATAGTGTTTCACTTTCATTGCTTCAACTCATACCCAACTATAGTCTTTCGATAGACATCATACCACGATTTAACTATAATCAAAGTGGAGTATCCACATTGAAGTTCCATGGTGTTCTAAGTCAAGAGAATTGTGTAATATAGTCACTTCGAGATTTCCTATTTGACTTTAATTATTATTAACCAATAGGAAACTCTCGAGTGAATCATTCCATAGTTATCTAATAACTATCAGTACGTAACCCTTTGGCACCTCCAGTAGCCAAGAGAAATACGCTGTCCAATATTTGTTGAACATTACGTACTCCAGTCTCAATAGATGTATCGATATCCTTGCTTGAAACATTTTGACCAGGAATATTTAAAATAATATGTTATTATATATTATGATAATTTTTTCACGATTACGACTTTTTGTCACAATTATCACACAACATACTATTTGAGGTTTTTCTAATTATATATTTAAATTAGTTAATTAATTATATCATACTGCAACAAAGTATATAATAGAAATTAGATACCTTTACTATGAACAAGATTGGTATAGAGTTAGATATATGTAACAAATTACATAATTTCCCCTTGAGCATACTCCTAACTCTTTCAATCTCTCACTTGCACTTAGGGTATGGATTTCTTATTCCTTTGATCAGTTTTCTCAAAAACGATCAAGCTAGTCCCTTAGTGAACGGAATGCTATATTGTCTCAACTATCTATTCTATCAATTAACTATCTCCAACGCTGATAACCTGTCTTTGTCATGTGGTACCTTTTGGAGCATCTTTCTTGTCTTCCAGTGAGCTCTAGGTTCTTCTGCAATCTGAATCATGACATTATTACCATATAACAATCATAGGATTCTCAACATTGGAATCACCCCGCACTCAGTTATAAATTTGTACATCACACACACACACACACACACACACATACATACACTGCTTATAATGTTGCGCTTATTCAAGGCGATATACATGTGGGTTACAGTGTAATGCCAATGTTAATGGACCTTAAGCTATTTTAACACTAGAGCGGGGGTGAATAGTGTTTTATAACATTTATGGAGCTTCTAACTTATTTGAAGATTTGAATCAATTACAAATATATATACTAACAGGCAATTACAGATATAAATAAATGCAGTAAAAATAAAGTAACGAGTTAGAGAGATGACACCAAGAGTTTTATACTAGTTCGGATTTCTTCTACATCTAGTCCCGTATAATTTCTTGTACAGATTTGTTTTCAATCGCCTACTTTAACCAGGTAGCACGCAAACCAGAATACAGTCTTGATTTCAGTGATAAGTGATACACTCTCCTGTCTCATGAGTGTAACAAACTAGAATTTTATTCATTTGAAATTGGAATATTTAATTAATTTTAAACATTAAAAAGTAAATTTTATAGATTAAATAACTCGAATTTCAAATATAGCGATTTATTTGATAATTTGATTGTTGAATTTAATAATTTGGATCGTGTAAATAATTGAACCATAATTTTATGAGAATGAAAATGATTTTTGAAAATTTATTTAAAATTCTATTCAAATAAGAATGAAGATAGTAAACTTTTAAGTTAGATTTAAAAGTGATTAATTTGATTTTAATAATAATTCGTTTTAATTAACGAGTAAAAATAGCCTTCCGGGGCACTGTCTTGGATTTTGACGAAACCAGTTTCATTGGATCCGTAATAGTGAGTTATTGTATGCCAACGATTTTCGTGGTCATCGGACATATCGTTTGGTAGTGCGAGATCGAAACGCGTTGAAATTAATATCAAAATTTTAATATAATAACTGGGTTTGAAAATCTATCTTCTACATACGATCGAATTAGGTGTTGAAACAAGTTCCATTGTGTTCGAAATAGGTGTATAACATATAGAACGCTTGGCGGCATGTCTCGTTTGGAATTCGAAATTTTTGGACGTTTTATAGCTCGATAATTTAAATTTAAATAATATATACAGATATATCAGCCATTCCTATCCTATGATCTTCAACTGTACAAGGCCATACCCCTCCACTGTGCGACCATACTTCCCCTTTCCTACTTATATTCACGTTCTACTGAAGGATGTGTTCGTTTCCTTCCAAATTCAAATGCTCTCCATCCTACAGCTCGTATTCCTCGGAGCCATTACGAGCGATTTTAGGCAAAGTCACAAACTAGAGTTTTATTGCCGACGTTGAGATGAAGCTAATCAACGATTGGATCGAGCCAATTCCACGCATGGCAGCGTCAGTTCTCAGATGAACATTGTAGCAATTTTGGTCGTTTTCCCACGAACGAGGATGCTAGGGAGGTCGAGGCGGTGGCTGGAAGCGTGTCTGAGGCGGGGCAACATTCGACGATGTTGCAGCAGGCTGGAGTGGACTCTAGCAGCGAGGATGGTCAGCAAATCGAAGATGAAGGGGGTCGACTTCGATGGGTTTGCTAGAGCTGGTGGCGAGGCCATGGGCATTGGGTGCGGAGAGGTCGGGAGGTTCAGTGGTAGGGTGGCGGTGGCGCCTGGTGGAGGGAGGCGGCGGCGTCAGATGGGAATGCGTGCGTGATTCTTGTTTTGAACGAGGAATAAGGATTAGTGAGGGGGGAGGGTTAGTTGAGTAATGAATGTAATTAAGTTTTAATTATATTATTTGATTAGAAAATGTTGTAAAATCAATATCTAATCCATATTAGGTCCAAATCTAACGCGGTCGGTCGCGTTAGGATCGTATTGACGTGGACGACGTTGTGGAATTGAATTGGTGACAAATTAGAACTTGTAGAAATTTCATGTTAAATCAAATGTCGTTCGATTCAGACGAAATCCCGAACGCCCCAGCGATGACTGGAATAATGATGGGTTAAATTCACCTTTTTGGTTAACTAGTATGATATACAGTTGATAAAATTTGCCGAATGATCGTTTGGATGATTTACTGTATTTATATTATTGGTTTGAATATATTCCCGCCTATTGGAGCGGATGAGACCCTATTACGTTCCCGTATAAGAGCGGATGACCCTTTGTATACGAATCCCGCCATGAAGTGGCTGATTTATATTTTATGATTATATAACGTTTTTGATGCAGGGGGAAACAGGTTGGAGGGATCCAATGGGATTCCACGCTATTGTTGAATTGTTTCGATAATATTCTTTTTACATGGATTATTGAATAATGAACCTGATTGTGGACACCATGGTTATAACATTGTTCTATGTTTAAAAACTAAAACCTGGTGATTATAAAAAATCGATATCAATATTGGTTGAGCATTTGGCGGCTATTGGCCTGAAATTAGTATTTTGAAATACTATAAATTGCCAATTGAATTGAAGTTGGGCTTAAAATAGGAAATTATTTTAAATCCGAAATTGGGTTTTAGAAATATATTATTTTTAAAAAAAGATGATTTATTTACATTTAATATTGTTTTAAAGTATTTAAATATTTTAATATTGTTTTAAAATATTTAATTATATTAATATTGTTTTAAAGTTATTTAATTATAGTAATATTGTTTTAAAGTTATTTAATTATATTAATATTGTTTTAAAGTATTTAATTATATTAATGTTGTGTTAAGGTCATTTAATTATATTAATATTTATTTAAAGTTATTTAATTATAGTAGTATTGTTATAAAGTTATTTAGTTATATTAATATTGTTTTAAAGTATTTAATTATATTAATATTGTTTTAAAGTATTTAGTTATATTAATATTGTTTTAAAGTTATTTAATTATAGTAATATTATTTTAAGGTTATTTAATTATATTAGTATTGTTTTAAAGTTATTTGTTTATAGTTAATATGGTTTTAAAGAATTTATCAAAATGTTAATATTTTGGAGAGGTTGATTATTTCAAGAATAATTATGGTTTGAAATTAATAATAAGGATTATTAATAAGGTTTAAAAATAAATTATTATTTATTTATAATGTTTATTGTTAATTATTATTATTATATACTGATGTTTTGAAGTAAAAGATTTTTAATTGTAAGTGTTTCCGAGACCCATGAATAGAGTTGAAAGATTTGGATCTTATAAAGAAGCTTATAAAATGGTTTGGAGACGTAAGGAATACTATTTACAAGGTAAAGAGTTTTATAAATGGATAGATATTTATAAACGGACTTAAGAAACGGGTTTATAAATTTATAAAGGAAGTTTTATAAATGGTTTAGAGATTTATAAAAGATTTATAAATGAATTTTAGAAATGTACAAAGAGGATTTATAATTAATTGAAATGTATAAAAGAAGTTTTATAAATGGTTCCAGAAGTTTTATAAAATGGTTTAGAAATGGTTTTAGAGAATTATAAGGAGTTTATGAATGATTTTTGAATCGAATAAAAATGTAATCTTTCTCAGTTTGTAAATATACTTATGCCATTGAGATAAGTATATGGTATTTTCTAAGTATTGAAAGTATAGGAATTAGTGGATATATCTTTGTAAAAGTATTCTTATACAAGTAATTTACAAATGGTTTATTTATGAAGATTTATAAAAGGAGGCTAGTGATTGCTTATATGCTGGACCAATGTTGTTTTTTCCTATGGAATAAATCCTGATTGAATGTTTGTTATTCGATAGTTAAATAACCTACTATTGAATTTGGACCCAAACGTAACTTTGGAAATATCTAGGAGAAACACGTGAGTTATATGGCACATACAACTCCAATGATGCTTTACTTTGCGTATAAATCTCGTTTCATTCTCCTAGGACAATGATAAGGAAATCCATCCACTAATGGTTAGGAGGTGATCTCTGATCTTATCTTTGACTGTTTATTTCCTAAAGAACTGAGGCTGAGTTTACCGGAAATTATCGAAAAGTTGTTTCGAAGAGACCGGGATCGGGTATGTAATCCGAAAACCACTTCGATCCAACTTAAGCATTTCGAAGTGAAGACATCTTGAAGATGATGGAATTGGAGACGGAGCTCTCAAGTGTTTCGTTCAATCCCAGAAAGCACTTGTATGGATGAATGCTAGTATTGCATTGTTGCTTGGAAGGCAGTATTATCATTTCAAGTGGGAAGTGCTATATAAAGGTAAAACGTAGCCTCAGGCCTCATCAACCGGGAATGACTAAAACATAGGAGATGCAGTAGAGATAAGTGGGTCACTCCCAAGTAGGGTATGATCATCCCTATCAAGAGTCACTATTATCTCTCATTTGTATGCTTTGGGGCCCATTAATGGAGGGGTGATCATATTCGGTACTATCCAGTAAAAGGTAGGCCTGTCTTGTGTTAGCAAAGGTCGATAGGTTCGACCTCGGTGTTATTTTTCTAAAGATGCACCGTGACGGGCGGTACCCGCATAGCCCAGTCATTGTATGGAATTCGTTCTCCAATAAGCGTCGTACGGACTTAGTTGTGCCCAACTATGCTGAAACGTGAGATGCAAACATTTCACATATATTCATAGTTTACTTTGACTTTTAGACATAACATTAATGGAATTTGTATAGAAAATGTTTTGGTTATCGTAAGGTAAAAACTCATTCGTGTTTATGTATGGCGTGGTTTTACGATATACTTTTGATTTCAAAGATTTTTATAACTTTAAAATCCAGTTGAGTGTGTTTTCTCACGCTAGTTTTCCAGACTGACTCGGGTGGTATTTTATCATAATGCCCGGGTCAGACCGAGCATATTACATATTAGTTTGGATGCTTTGGACTTTAGGAGATGAGTTGGAGGCCCGGAAATGTATTCACATAGATGGTTATTTTTCCACTGTATTCGTTGTTGTATTTATCAGCAATTGTAAGGATCGACTGTTATAACTATCCAATCTGAAATAGGTTAGTATACTCTGATTGATGATTTGAATATACCTATATTATAGTTTGTTTGTGTAAAGATTCGATGTATAGTATAGATTATTTATTCCACTGTGAGATTCTGTGTTGTTTAGTTTTCTTCTTATCTTCTTCCTTCTTTCTTTTTCCCTAACAATCAGGTTTTCCAGCATTCGATTGCTCGGCACGTAATACAGAGGACGTATTAGTGTCGATTTTCGAGGGTCGAAAATCCTCGGTCGTTACACTTGGTATCAGAGCTGAAGGTTAAGCGAGAACCTTGGCTTTGGTAGGGTACTCATAATAGATAGGGTCAGAAGCACCCTAGAATGAGTTTGAGTGTATATACATATGAGCACGTATTTGTTAGTGATATAAAAAAATTGTTTTATATTGTGTTGATTGGTCAGTTAAATGGCTTATGGATTTTGGTCAATACGAGTAATTAACGTTATTGATAGGGATCTCTAAACATTTGAACAAAGCAATTCGACATGGTATTGTTTTGAAATTGGGTAAATGAAATATTTTTACCTTGATTATTTTTATATATGAAGAAATAATTTTTTAGAAATTATTACAGTATATATGGTGTGCTTGGTTGTTAGAGAATGATAATATTTGATTACTATCATTTGTTGTTGTTGCGTTCTAATAAAAGTCGTTGTTATTATAATGCAAACAAAGATTAACAATGAAGGAATGATTTTATATAACCAAAGTGGGATTATATAAATATATGGTTTATAAATGTGATTTATAAATGGAAAGGAAATTTCAGAAGTATATTATAAATATGATTTGTAAGTAAAAAGGATTTAAAAGCTGGGAATTTAGGAATTTAATTCCCGTTGGTTTTGGAAAATTATAATAGTATTATTTGGAAAATATTTTTGAATGAAAATATTTTTAAAAAGATTTAAAAGAGGTAAAAAGCACTGAACTCACTTCGATCGCTGGAAAATAATTTCGGTGATGACTGCAGCATCATCGACGTTCATTTTTGGGTTTCCAAGGGAGGAATTGCTACCATTGGAGTTTTATTTTGGTAAAAATAGTTTTTATTCTAAAGTTCAAAAGAATAATTTGATATACCAAAGGGATTATGTATATATATGATTTCCAATTGATTTGAAATAAGAACGGATGTTTAGACTCAAGTAATTTTCATTTAAGTGTTTTATGAAAATATGTGAAAATAAGTTTGATAACTTATAAATTTTGAGAATTAGTAAGTAAAACAAAGTCTTTTAATTGTTACATAGAAATGTTGAGAAAGCAAATTTGAAAAGAAGATTTAACTTAAGTTAAATGAAATGATTTTTGGAAATGAAATTAATTGTGATCTGAAATGAATCATTGAGATGGACAAATTAAATAAGTCAGTGCATTGAAAAGGGTTAGAATTGAATATTGAAAATGGAAAATGAGTTGAGTTAAATGAATTTGAATTTGATTAGAAATAGATATGAACTTAAGTTGTAGAGTGGAAATAAACATAAGAAGTGTTGTATAAAATGTTTATAATAAACTTGAGAAAAGTTGATGAAATAGTTCTTAAGTGACATTAGTATTGAAAGGAATATACTAAGTAAATAAATGAAGGTGGATAAAGCAATGTGAATAATTGAATATAGATCAATAGAATGTGAATAAAATCAATGAGAATGAAATGGATATGACTAAAAAGAATTTGGGATAGCGGGGAAATCAGTTGAAATAAATACATGGGTTGTACGTATATTATTTTATTCCCATAATGGTTTTATCCAAATTCGTGTACACGATTTCGAGATGATTTACATCAATCCGAGTTAGGATTTTTCACTCGACTCAACGACGAACAATAGATATGGATGTTTGATTGATTCTGGAATTCTCTATCATAGTATATGGCTATGCAAGGAGAATGACGGTTTCTAATCAAGGAACCGGATCTTAGTCCGCACTACAGTGGTCGTGTGAACGATACTAGTTCAGAAGTGAAGTCGTGTAATCGGTAGGCGATTGGATTTG
Organism: Allium fistulosum; assembly: GCA_030737815.1. Classification (NCBI taxonomy): domain Eukaryota; kingdom Viridiplantae; phylum Streptophyta; class Magnoliopsida; order Asparagales; family Amaryllidaceae; genus Allium; species Allium fistulosum. The sequence continues at coordinate 1,196,431,158 of CM060902.1, forward strand.
ATTTGCGTACGGATGATATATGTACATCGTACGGACTTTAGTAAAGCAAATGTTGAAAATTGGAAATACAAATTAATATGATTATGAACTATATGATTGGATATCATGGGTAAATAAGATGCAGGTATATAAAAGCAAGAGCTAGTTTGATGTCTTGATTTCATGAGTAAAATTGGGTTGCCCGATCAAAAGGTACACGTTTAAACTGCTTTTCGATTTGATGGTTTTATGGTTGGGCCGCTTGGCTTTCATTTTCTTTTATTGGTTTGGGCCCGTAGTGGCGATTTATGGTTGTTTCGATCTAGCTGCGCAAAGGAGACGTTGGAGAAGTTTTTCGTAAATTTTAGACGTTGGAAAATTTTTGAGAAATTTTGAAGAAATTTTTAATAACTAAAATTTGATTTTGAGTTATAACCTGAAATGATTGAACGGGATGATATCGGTTGGAATTTATGAATGAATTTGGAAACTTAGTAAAAATAATCAAAGTTTCAACGAGTGATTTTTGGGAAAAGTAAAGGCTTAAAGGGATTTGGTAAGTTATTTCAACTAATTGGTTTTAAAAAGTAATAGGTTTGGACATTTTTCTTACCTTGGCAATTTCGAGGACGAAATCCTTTTTTAAGGTGGGAAGAATGTAACGACCCAGAATTTTAGTCATTTGAAATTGGAATATTTAATTAATTTTAAATATTGAAAAGTAAATTTTATAGATTAAATAACTCGAATTTCAAATATAGCGATTTCTTTGATATTTTAATTGTTGAATTTAATAATTTGGATTATTTAAATAGTTGAATCTTAATTTTATGAGAATGAAAATGATTTTTGAAAATTTATTTAAAATTCTATTTAAATAAGAATGTAGATAATAAACTTTTAATTTAGACTTAAAAAGTAATTAATTTGGTTTTAATAATAATTCGTTTTAATTAACGAGTAAAAATAGCCTTCTGGGGCACTATCTCGGATTTCGACGAAACTAGTTTCATGGGATCCATAATACTGAGTTATTGTACGCCAATGATTTTCGTGGTCATCGGACGTATCGTTTGGTCATGCAAGATCGAAACGCGTTAAAATTAATATCAGAAATTTAATATAATAACTCGTTTGAAAAGCTATCTTCTACATACGATCAAATTAGGTCTCGAAACAAGTTCCATTGTGTTCAGAATAGGGGTATAACATATGAAATGCCTGGTGGCACGTCTCGTTTGGAGTTCGAGATTTTACGACGTTTTATAGCTCGATAATTTAAATTTAAATAATGTATACTTATATAACAACCATTCCTAGCCCATGATCTTCAACTGCACATGGCCATACCCCTCCACTATGCGACTATACTTCCCCTTTCATATTTATATTCACGTTCTACTGAAGGATGCATTCATTTCCTTCCAAATCCAATGTTCTCCATCCCACGGCTCGTATTCGTCGGAGCCATTACGAGCAATTTTAGGCAAGGTCACCAACTGGAGTTTTGTTGCCGACGTCGAGATGAAGCTAATCAACGGTTGGATCGAGCCAACTCGACGCGTGGTAGTGGCGGTTCTCAGATGAACGTTACAGCAGTTTTGGTCATTTTCCAACAAACGAAGATGCTAGGGAGGTCGAGGCGGTGGCTGGAAGGGCGTCTGAGGCGGGGCAACATTTGACGATGTTGCGGCAGGCTGTAGTGGGCCCTAGCGGCGGGGATGGTCGGAAAATCGAAGATGAAAGGGGTCGACTTCGATGGGTTCACTGGAGCTGGCGGCGGCGTGTGTGGTGGTGAGGCCATGGGCGTTGGGTGCGGCGAGGTCAAGAGGTTCGGTGGTAGGGTGGCGATAGTGCCTGGTGGAAGGAGGCGGCGGCGTCGGATTGGAACGCGCGCGATTCCTGTTTTGAACGAGGAAGAAGGGTTAGTTGGGGGGTTAGTTAATTAATGAATGTAATTAAGTTTTAATTATATTATTTAATTAGAAAATGTTGTAAAATCAATATCTAATCCATATTTGGTCCAAATCTAACGCGGTCGGTCGCGTTAGGATCATATTGACGTGGACGACGTTGTGGAATTGAGTTGGTGACAAATTGGAGCATGTACAAATTTCACGTTAAATCAAACGTCGTTTGATTTAGACGAAATCCAGAACGTCCCAGCGACGACTGGAATAATGGTGAGTAAAACTCACCTTTTTGGTTAACTAGTATGATATATAGTTGATAAAAATTATTGAATGATCGTTTGGATGATTTACTATATTTATATTGTTGGTTTGAATATATTCCCGCTTATTAGAGAGGATGAGACCCTATTACGTTCCCGTGTAAGAGTGGATGACCCTTTGTATACGAATCCCACCTCGAAGCGGTTGATTTATATTTTATGATTATATAACGTTTGTGATGCAGGGGGAAACAGGTGGAGGGATCCAATAGGATTCCTCGCTCTTGTTGAATTGTTTCGATAATATTCCTTTTACATGGATTATTGAATAATGAACCTGATTGTGGACACTATTTAAAAACAAAAACCTAGTGATTATAGAAAATCAATATCAATATTGGTTGAGCGTTTAGGGCTATTGGCCTAAAATTAATATTTTGAAATACTATAAATTGCCAATTGAATTGAAGTTGGGTTTAAGACAGGAAATGATTTTAAATCCAAAAATGGGTTTTAGAAATATATTGTTTTAAAAAAAAGATGATTTATTTACATTTAATATTGTTCTAAAGTTATTTAATTATATTAATATTGTTTTAAAGTTATTTAATTATATTAATATTTTTTAAATTATTTTATTATATTAATATTGTTTTAAAGTTATTTAATTATAGTAATATTGTTTTAAAGTTGTTTAATTATATTATTATTGTTTTAAAGTATTTAATTATATTAATATCGTTTTAAAGTATTTAATTATATTAGTATCATTTTAAAGTTATTTAATTGTAGTAATATTATTTTAAGGTTATTTAATTATATTGGTATTGTTTTAAAGTTATTTGTTTATAATTAATATGGCTTCAAAGAATTTATCAAAATGTTAATATTTGGAGAGGTTGATTATTTCAAGAATAATTATGGTTTGAAATTAATAATGAGGATTATTAATAACGTTTGAAAATAAATTATTATTATTTATAAAAATGGTAAAGTTTAATTATGATTTATGTTTAACAATACTTTGAAATAATTATTATTTTTAAGATGTTTTAAAGTTAATAATTTATATTTATTTATAATGTTTATTGTTAATTATTATTATTATATAATGATGTTTTGAAGTAAAAGATTTTTAATTATTTGTAAATGTTTTCGAGATCCATGAATAGAGTTGAAAGATTTGGATTTTATAAAAGAGCTTATAAAATGATTTGGAGACGTAAGGAAAATTATTTACAAGGTGAAGAGTTTTATAAATGGTTAGATATTTATAAACGGACTTAAGAAATGGGTTTATAGATTTATAAAAGAAGTTTTATAAATGGTTTAGAGATTTATAAAGGATTTATAAATGAGTTTTAGAAATGTACAAAGAAGATTTATAATTGATTGAAATGTATAAAAGAAGTTTTATAAATGGTTCCAGAAGTTTTATAAAATGGTTTATAAATGGTTTTAGAGAATTATAAGGAGTTTATGAATGATTTTTGAATCGAATAAAAATGGAATCTTTCTCAGTTTGTATATATACTTATACTGTTTAGATAAGTATACGGTATTTCTAGTATTGAAAGTATAGGAATTGGTGGATATATCATTGCAGAAGTATTCTTTACAAGTAATTTACAAATGGTTTTATTTATGAAGATTTATAAAAGGAGGTTAGTGATTGCTTATATGTTGAAACAATGTTGTTTTTTCATATGGAATAAATCTCTAATTGATATTTGTTATTCGATAGTTAAATAACCGACTACCGAATTGGGACCCAAACGTAACACGTGAATATGGCACAGTCATCTCCGATGATGTTGTACTGTGCGTATAATTCTCGTTTTGTTCTCCTAGAACAATGATAAGGAAATCCATCCATTAATGGTTAGGAGGTGATCTCCGATCTTATCTTTGACTGTTTATTTCCTAAAGAACCGAGGTTGAGTTTACCGGGAATTATCGAAAAGTTGTTTCGAAGAGACCGGGACCGGGTATGTTATCCGAAAACCACTTCGATCCAACTTAAGCGCTTCGAAGTGAAGACATCTTGAAGATGATGTTATTGGAGACGGAGCTCTCGTGTGTTTTGTTCATTCCCAGAACGAACTTGTATGAATGAATGCTAGTATTGCATTGTTACCTGGAAGGCAGTATTAGCATTCCAAGTGGGAAGTGCTATATAAAGGTAAAATGCAGCCTCAGGCCTCATCAACTGGGAATAACTAAAACATGGGAGATGTAGCAGGGCTAAGTGGGTCGCTCCCAAGTAGGGTATGATCATCCATATCTAGAGTTGCTATTATCTCTCATTTGTATGCTTCGAGGCCCATTAACGGAGGGACGATCATATTCGGTACTATCCAGTAAAGGGTAGGCCGGTCTTGTGTTGGCAGGAGTCGATAGTTTCGACCTCGGTGTTATTTTTCTAGAGATGCACCGCGATAGGCGGTACCCCAGTAGCCCAATCATTGTATGGAATCCGTTCTCCAATAAGCGCCGTACGAACTTAGTTGTGGCCAACTATGCTGAAATGTGAGATGGAAGCATTACAGCTACATTCATATTTTACTTTGACCCTTAGACATTATTATAATATAAATGGAATCTATATAGAAAATGTTTTGGTTATCGTAAGGTAAAAACCCGTCCATGGTTATGTGCGGCGTGGTCTTACGAGATACTTTTGATTTCAAAGATTTTTATAACTTTAAAATCCAGTTGGTTATGTTTTCTCACACTGGTTTTCCAGACTGACTCGGGTGTTATTTTATTATAATGTTTGGGTCAGATTAAGCATATTACAGATTAGTTTGGATGCTTTGGATCTTCAGGAGACGAGCTAGGGGCCTAGAAACGTATTCACATAGATGGTTATTTTTTCGTTGTATTCGTTGTTGTATTTATCAGCAATTGTGAGGACAAACTGTTATAACTATCCAGGCTGAAATAGGTTAGTATATTATGGTTAACGATTTGAATATAACTATATTACAGTTTGTTTGTGTAAGGATTTGATGTATATTATAGATTATTTGTTCTGCTGTGAGATTATGTGTTGTTTGGTTTTCTTCTTATCTTCTTCCTTCTTTCTTTTTCCCTAACAATCAGGTTTTCCGGCATTCGGTAGCTCGGCACGTAATACAGAGGACATATTAGTGTCAATTTTCGAGGGTCGAAAAATCCTCGGTCGTCACAATGAGTCCGGGGTAAAATCTCTTAATTTACCAGGCAACAAGATCACCCACTAGATTTAGATAGGCTATTAAGCACACCGACTTGATTTGAACGGGCAACAAGCACACCCAAAAAAATAAGAGTAGAGTCATTGATTTCCAAATACAAACAATTGTATTTAGGATCCACGATATCATATAGCCCTTCTTATAGCGGTTTGATCTTTGAGTCTGAAGAGAGAATGCTTCCAAAATAGTAAATAGTTTGTAGAGAATCAATCTAATAGAGCATAGATAAATTCTATTTAGATTTTGAAAAATATAGAAAGTAGTTTTCAATATATAGAACAAGAGAGTAAGGAGTAAGAGGAAATTGAGAAAATTTATTGAAAAACTCGTTTGCATTCCTCTTTATATAGTGAATGAACAGAAGTATCCATTCATAAAGAGGTGCATCCAAAAGATACTTCTTTTCAAAATTTTAAAAACAAACCAACAGTCACTATATCGACATATCTAGGAAGGGTATATCGATATACCCATGTTAGTTTTGAAAAATGTTTTTCTTTTAGATTGTTATCAAACTTCTATATTTTTGTAAAATAAATTTAAACATAATTTTTAAATACTTTGAACATATAAAAACTTTTATAAAATATTTATCATATTTTGAATTTAAAATAGTCTATTTCGATTAAAATATCAAAGATAATAAATTTGTGATAAAGATCAGAATTTGCTATCAAAGACTTTAACAATTTGTTCTAATGACTCGTATTAAACCCTCGAGTCTTGAGCTCTTCAATTCTTTTGTCTCCAAATTCATGAGTCTTGATCATCATCTCTAAATCTTTATTCTTAGTCTTTATACCGATCAATCTTTAAGTTTAATCATTTTGTACTTGTGTAATATTCTGCAACATATATTATACAGCTTGACAAAACATTAGTATCTATATTTATATGGTTGTTGTCATTAAAATCAATATCTGAGGTATTAATAGTGTGACGACCGCCCATGACCCCTGCACTGAACATAGAAATAGTGCGCTGTAAAGTGTGCCAGGCAGCCATGGACGATTGTCAAGGTTAAGTTAAGACAGCAGAATCTATCGTATAACTCACAGCGCATGGATAAAAATACAATAGAAAGTATATATAGTGAAGCTTTACAGAACAGAATCTCTATTAAACCTCATAATAGTTTGGTACAACATCTGAATAGTCAATACATCAAGCCTCACTACATATCACTCAGAGAATATACAAGAAGCGGACAATCCAGTACATATAGTAAGAAACTAATACGCAAGCCTCCAGCTCGTCTTCGTCATCAGCATCGTCGGTCACTAAGAACAGCACCTGTAACGAACCGTATTTTTAACACTTTAAAAATACGAATTAAAATGAAAATTTTGGATAAAAATCCGAAGGAAATAAAATTTTGTGTTGTTAAATGTGAATTACAAGTTAAAATACAAAACTGAATTCTGAAATAACTTATTTGTAAATTAAATATGGATGTTAACTTGTAGTGAATGTAAATAATGAATTGAATTTGATTGTAAACCAAATTGGTTATGATTGTAAACAAAGAATAAATAAAATGGTAGGTTTAATAATGGAAGTTTATGTTATTGAAACTAATATAAATAAATGTAACTTAATATTACAGTTGATTGAAAGCAGATAATAACTGAAACTGTAATTCGATAAAGATGTTAACTTGTAGTTGAACGTAAGTAAAGATTTAAATTTGAATGTAACAAGTAATTGAATTGAATTGAATTTGATTGTAAACAACGAAATAAATAAAATGTTACATTTAATATTGAAGTTATAATATGGAAATCAACGTAAATGAATGTAATTTAATATTACTGTGAATTTAAATAAGATGATAGCTGAAGAAAATGAAAGTAAATGAATTATAAACCATTGATAATAATGTATAAGTAAATGGTTGATTCAATAATGAAAGTGTAAATCGAAATAAAAGAATTCATTTGGAATTAAGTAACTTGAATTTGAATTACAATATAATTGAACGCTGAATCTAATATAATCTTTTATATTGGATTTATAATGGAAAACTGCATTGTAGAAAATTGTTAATTACTGTGAAATTAAAAATGGGATTTGTGAACAATTGAAATTTGATTTAAAAGTTAATAATTTAAATTGGGAATTTTATATTGAAATTAAACAGTCGAATAATTTATTTTTTGAATATTGGATTTAATTAGACAATTAAATCGATAATTTAATAAGTTAAATTTCAGAAATAATTGTAAATCGAGTTGAATATGATTGAAAATGATTTGTAAAATTTTATCTTATCATATTGGAGTTATAGTAATGTTATAGAACTTTTAAAATTGAATTTAAAGTTAATTTGTGAAAATTGAATATTTTTAATATTTAATTATCGACTGAAAAATAGCCATTTTTCGAACAGTCTCAGAATTGAACGAAACTAGTTCCATTGGATCCGTAATAGTTTGTTATTGTCGGATTTCAATTTTCGTAGCAATCGGAGTTATCGTTTGACCGTGACAGCTCGAAACGCATCGAAATCGTTTTAATTTTAATTCGGCGAGTTAAAACAGTCATTTTTCAAAAGGTCTCGGATTTCGACGAAACTAGTTTCATCAGATCCGTAATGTGATATTATTGTATGGTTTCAAATTTCGTGTCAATCGGAGTTACCGTTTGTCCGGGGCAAGCCAAAACGCATCGAAATCGGTTTAATTTAAAACTGATCGTTTTTCTCCGTAACTCACCCAGATGACCGAATTAGCCTCCGAAACATGTTCCATTGCGTTCGGAACATGAGGTAAACCTTAGAAACGCCAGCCGGCACGCTTCGTTTGGAGTTCGGAAAATTTCGGATGAATAGTGTCGCGTATTTTTCTATAAAAGCCCTTCACTTATTTCATTTTGCAAAAGAACTAGGGTTTCTCTTTGTAGCCGCCACGTTTACAGCCAATGACCAGAATTTCATCTTCTTTCTTCCCTTAATCCCTCTCAATCCGTAGACAATTAGAAGAAACGTTCAACTAACAAATTGAAGAGCACGAAGAGAGCTTTCAATCCATACGGAGATGATGGGGTATGGCGCGACGTAGTGGAGGCTATGGGGGCTGGAACAGTGGCCGTTCGGCCTCGAGCTGCGTGCAAATGGTGGGGCCGAGTTCATCATGGTGGTAGGCGTGGGCGGTGGTGGCCGAGGCGCTTCGAATGGCGGTAGTTTGATGAAGTTTCGTCAAGCGTGGAGGCGGTGGCACGTAACCCTAGCTAATGGAGATGGGTTTTGTTTTGTGCGTGTGTAACCTAGAAGAGAACGTAAGGAGGAAGATGATCTTGTGCGGCCAGATCTGATGGGTTGAAAATGGACGGCCCAGATGTGTTGAGGTGGTAAAAATATAAAAGGAAATGTAAATTTATATATATTTTAATTCGTTCAAACTTTAAAAATGCATAACTTCTTCATACGAGGTCCGATTGGAACGAAACTTTTTGCGTTGCGATCGTAATGACGAGAGCTACGAAATGAAACTAGTTTGGATAGATTTGGAGACGGTGGAAATTTGGGCTAAAGTTGGGCGTCGTCCAGTTTTAGTTCCAAACCGGAACGTCTCGGCGACAACAGAAAATCAAGGTGAGTGTTTTATAACGCTCACAACGTACTGAATATCTTTATGGTAGTTAAATTTGACATTATGAAGTGATATGAATTTATTTGTCGTTGTTTGATAAAAATTTAATTGTCATATAGATTGTCGTGTGAATTCACCGTTGAAAATTTAAATTGACAGTAAATTGAAATTAGGATTTAATTGAAATCAAATTTCCCGATATTGATAACTATGAAATTGCCGTGAATTGTATTGACTATTGGATGATTTATTTCGATGGATGCTATTGGTTGATATTTAAATGTTTGGATGTTTATTTGCTTATATATATCATGTTATACATGCACATGACACTGTGATTGGTTTAAGTAATATATATTCATCCCTGACATTTAATTGAAATAACTAACCACTTGGCCATAGGTTAGAGAATTATATACGGACATCGGGTTGGTTAAATTAAATGATTTTAAAGTTGTTTTGAAATTATTTAAATGAATTGATTTTAAGAATAAAATCCAATTTATGGAAATTGAATTATTTTGAATTGAAGCTCGAGATGTTGGAATTTAAACTTGGTAAATGAAATTGTTTAATTATTCGAAGTTTAGCTTTTTTAAAAAAATTTTGAAATATGGCGTAAATTTTCGAAAGTTGATTTGTTTTAAAAGATTGGACTTTTAATCGAACTCTGAATATTTCTAAGAAAATTTATATGAAATGATATTTCAAGTTTGAGTTTGGAATTGAAAATTGATTTGAAATTGAGATTTAATTAATTTGGAATTTAATTGAAATTCAAAGAAATGTGTGAATTGGACTAAATTGAAACTATTGAATTAAATTTGAAGATAAAATTGATTTGAATAGGATTTGAACTGAAATTGATTTGGAAGTTAATACTTAAATGAATTCTTGAAATCCGAATGTTAATCTAAGTTTATTGAATTGGAATTGTTCCAGAAATTAAGTAAACTACTTAATACGGATGTTTAATTTGAAGTATATTCTAATTTGAATACGAAATGGTTTTAAAGCGAATCTTATATTCTTATATAAATATATGAGCTGTTTTGAAATGTGAAATATTTAAAGTTTCGAAATATATTGAAAGTGAAATTGTTTATTTTGTGGTTCAAATATGTATTTGAAATTGATAATTTGAAATGGTTTTTTTGAGAAGCTGAATCGATTTTGAAATTGAAATGAGATATTGAGGCGAAAATGATTTTGAAATGAAATCGTATATTTTGAGTAGATATGATGATTTTGAAATGGCTTTGATTTTTGAAGCGAATATGATATTTTTGATAATCAATTATGAATTGATTTTGAAAATGTAAAAGAGCCACCGGTGTAATAATACGTAGTTATTAAAGAGACCGGGATCGGATATGGACATACTCTCTGTCGATACCGAAAACCACTTTAATAACTAGTATACGCGGAGTGTTGATCCAGAACGAAGTGGATGGTTTGGTGAACGTGTTGACTGAAGAAAGAGAACAATATTGGATGACCCCTGACATGACTAAAACAGGAGCCGCGCCGGGCCATTGAGAATCGCCATCTCTAGCGGACACACTTCTTCGATACCTTATCTATTACTTATGTGATTCGATTTGGGTGCACCCCTCGATTTTGGGAGTGTTGTTTCGCGGTGTTGGGGTAGTAGCTGCTATGCCCAACATCAGTCCGGATCAGGCAACTACTAGTATCCTAGTTGGTATTGCCTCATGTACCTTGTCATACTGATTATCCTATTCGCGACCACTACATTTTGGTTTGTACCTTTAGTATATGGATTGCCCTCTGGTGACTTCCGGTTTTGGGGAAACTACGGTCTTGTATATGCTCTTGGGAATAAAAATGTGTTAAGGGTGGAATGGGCCATGACTTAACGCTAGTTTGATATTTTACTTTATGATAGGCATTATTGTATATAGCGTATTCTATTACATAGTAGATAGTTTAACGGATCCTTAGGAGATGGAAATCCCGAACATCTCTTAAGTTAATGCACGCACGTTAAATACTGGATAGGAGGTGTCTAAAACCCGTAAACATCTCCGACGCCGTCACACTCATATTTACTTTTACGATTTAACTTACATGAGATATTTTAGTCCTGACTCGAGTGTTTTGTCTTTTCATTACGCTCGGGTCAGCCTGAGCATTTCAGATAAGGTTGAAGATCTATTCTGGAGGATGAAGACGGAGTTTGGTATTACATCATTTGTATTCTACTACTGTATTATTTTTCCGCTGCATTGTTGTAGTATCTCTGATATGTATGTAACTCTGATTTATGATGTATAATAATAATCAAATTTATTTATTTAACAGCTTCATGAACTGTTATTTTATTATTATATCTTGTTCCTTCCGCTGCGAGATTCTATGTTTATTTCTGTTCTTTCCTTTCTTTTCTTATTTACCCCAATAACTATCTGTATTTTGGATTGTTTGAGTCGGCATGTGTGTATGTTTTGTCGACTTGAACGGTCAAAAATGCGGGTTGTTACAGTTGGTATCAGAGCTTTGGTTTAGCGATAAACCTTGGCTCTAGTGGGGAATAACTCATTGAAATAGAGGTAAACTATATGAATGAGTTGAGTGTATATGAGAGAGCGTATTTGTAATTTTGATATAAAAATGATTTTATATTGTGTTAATTTGTTCCGTTGAGTATTTATGAATTCTGTCTAGTACTTGGGACGCCAAGGCATCGATAGGAATTTCTAAACACTCGAATATGACAGATTGACATAATATTGTTTTGGATTATATTCTATATATAAAAGACTTATCTTGAAAATTTATAAATTTTGATTGTATTGGTTGTTAGGAGATGATAATATTAGATTATCATCGTTTATTGTTGATTAGTCAATATTTCTAACTATTGACTATTGGATGATTTTAAGAAATGAAACTTGTAAATATGATTGACAATGAATATAAATGGTAAATAAAATAAAATAAAAATGAATTTAAATTAAGATGGAGAATTTAAATTCCGGTGTTTTGAAAATTTATTATCAAAAATTTGAAATGTATAATATAAGTATGATACGATAGTATATTCGATTAGAAATTGTTTTCAAAGGATTTTCAAATGAAGTAAGTGTTATACTCCCCACTTGACACTAGAAAATGATTCCGGTGATGAGTGCACGCATCATCGACTTTATTTTCGAGAGTCTAAGTGGGGGAGATCACTTAATAGTTTTTCTAAACCCTATTTTGATTAAAATTGAATTTTATTTTGTGTTCTCTATAGTATTACTTGATATATATTAATATAAGTATATATTATTTCAAACTTGATTTGAATTGAAACCGGAGTTGAAATTCTTAAGTTCTTTAATATTTAATGACTTCAAACTATTGAGATAAACAAATACTTGAATCATTACGGAACTTCTAAATTGTGAAATGAGAAATGAACCTAAGAGCTAAGTGAAAATATCAATTGAAGTAGAAATCCTTAGAATTAGGAAATTATGAATTTAAAATAAAATTGAAACTGTAAAACTCGCATAGTATTAAATTTCATTCTATAGCATAAATATAACTCACCAAAATATTTAAGAAGTTCAAAAATGTTATATGAATTGTTAATTGGATAATATACAAGTAGGTCTGAATAATGAAATATGCATTTAATTAATGGTTTGCAAATATAAATAAAATTGTTAGTAAATAATTGGAATTTAAATTAACATTTAAAGGTGATTCACCATTATGTTAATATAAAATGGAAATACTATATGTGAATGTAAATGTGAAATTAAATTATAGTGAAATTTAAGTAATGACTTAAGAATTAATTAATTGAAAATTCAACTTTGAATGAAAAGAGGTTGTATGTTGTTTAACTACATTCTATTTGCATAACAAAAACTTACCAAATACTTAAAAAGTTTAAAATGCTAATAAGGATAAGTAGAGGAATAATATACAAGTGTGAGAGTGAATAATAAAATGTGAAGATCTATTGATAGTTGTAAATATAAAGGAAATTTAAGTTGTAAAATGAATTAAATTTAAAATTAATTAAATATAGAATTAGTAAATGGAAACTAATTAAATTTGAATAAAACTAAATGTCAATAAACTTGGAAGTGTATGAAATTAAAATTTTGACTTGAAAATGTATAATTGATTTATTATAGATTTGGATGGATGTTAATGTTTGATATACATTGGTTGTTAGATGGATGATAATTGATTAAATAGAATTCATTAGTGTTAATGGAATTGAATAAACGGAATAAAATTTTAAAATAATTAAATTCAAATTTGAAGCATAGGGAAATTAAATATAATTGAATTCAAATTAAATTGAAGCAAATTGACTTGAATTTAAATTATGAATGAAACAAACTTGAATAAATCGGAAACAAATCTAATGTAAACTTATTTCATGGATATATAAGAAAATAAATGACTTTGTGTTTATGATTGTTTCTTTAGAAAATTTGAAGTTTGATGGTTTGTACTTTGAAATAATAAAAGCAAATTTTGGAAAAACCCAAAATTGTCCAATATATGCTGAAACGAAAATAACCATAACTTTTAAATGGCTAGACGAAATGAGGCGATCTTAGACTTTTCGGAAAGCCTAGAAACTGTTCTACATCTTTTGTTTAGAATGTTTTGATAAATACCTTCATCCACTAGGCTTAAAACACCAATATTAGTCGCTGGCCTGGGCGAAGTAAAAATCTGAAGCACATACCCTTAGTATTTTCACCATAACATTTTACTGGTGTATCAGATTTTGATGATCTTGCACTTCCTGGAAAGCGTAGAGCCTAAGCTCCAACTTTTGCTTTATAAGATTTTCTTATTTCTGTCATTTAGGAGGTCGAAAATCTGAAATTACATTTCAGGCCTGCGCTAATTGCTCGCGGCTGAAGCGTATCATTTTAGTAAAATTGCCGTAACTTTTGAACGGATTGTCCGAATTCGATGATTTTGGATATTCCGGAAAACCTGAAACAAATGCAACAATTTTATATAGATTCCCTCGCAAAATTCTGTCGTTTGGTTGGCTAAAAACTAGGATTTGTTCGCTGTCCTGAATTTAAAAATTTAGTTGTGAAGTAAAAAACATGTTATATGTGTGTTGTTTATGATAAGTATATCGATCTATCTTTATATGCATGGCTCTAACTTGGTTATTGAGCATTTTAGTAGGTAGCAAAGGGGTTGCGCTTTGCTTGTGGAGCTCGCTTCTGCGCTTAATGCACAATGTAAGTTAAAATGCTAATAAACGCTAAATAAAAGGTATGTTCTCGGATTACAGTTTATGTTGTGGTATATTATTGTGTTCTCCATGTTTTGGGATGCCTCATTCTTGTAATGAGATGTATGTCATGTAATTATTACTACTGTGAAATTTTTCGGTCCTAGCCGCGCAAAGGAGGTGCTGTCGAAATTTTTCAAAAATCCGGGAGTTAGAAAATTTTGAAAAAAAAATCATATAACTAAATTTTGCAAATAAGTAGAATATTTTGAATGAATTATATCTAAATGATGGTTTCCCCTTCTCCGTTCCTTTTCGAGGACGAAAAGTTTTAAGTGGGGGAGAATGTAACGACCCGTATTTTTAACACTTTAAAAATACGAATTAAAATGAAAATTTTGGATAAAAATCCGAAGGAAATAAAATTTTGTGTTGTTAAATGTGAATTACAAGTTAAAATACAAAACTGAATTCTGAAATAACTTATTTGTAAATTAAATATGGATGTTAACTTGTAGTGAATGTAAATAATGAATTGAATTTGATTGTAAACCAAATTGGTTATGATTGTAAACAAAGAATAAATAAAATGGTAGGTTTAATAATGGAAGTTTATGTTATTGAAACTAATATAAATAAATGTAACTTAATATTACAGTTGATTGAAAGCAGATAATAACTGAAACTGTAATTCGATAAAGATGTTAACTTGTAATTGAACGTAAGTAAAGATTTAAATTTGAATGTAACAAGTAATTGAATTGAATTGAATTTGATTGTAAACAACGAAATAAATAAAATGATACATTTAATATTGAAGTTATAATATGGAAATCAACGTAAATGAATGTAATTTAATATTACTGTGAATTTAAATAAGATGATAGCTGAAGAAAATGAAAGTAAATGAATTATAAACCATTGATAATAATGTATAAGTAAATGGTTGATTCAATAATGAAAGTGTAAATCGAAATAAAAGAATTCATTTGGAATTAAGTAACTTGAGTTTGAATTACAATATAATTGAACGCTGAATCTAATATAATCTTTTATATTGGATTTATAATGGAAAACTGCATTGTAGAAAATTGTTAATTACTGTGAAATTAAAAATGGGATTTGTGAACAATTGAAATTTGATTTAAAAGTTAATAATTTAAATTGGGAATTTTATATTGAAATTAAACAGTCGAATAATTTATTTTTCGAATATTGGATTTAATTAGACAATTAAATCGATAATTTAATAAGTTAAATTTAAGAAATAATTGTAAATCGAGTTGAATATGATTGAAAATGATTTGTAAAATTTTATCTTATCATATTGGAGTTATAGTAATGTTATAGAACTTTTAAAATTGAATTTAAAGTTAATTTGTGAAAATTGAATATTTTTAATATTTAATTATCGACTGAAAAATAGCCATTTTTCGAACAGTCTCAGAATTGAACGAAACTAGTTCCATTGGATCCGTAATAGTTTGTTATTGTCGGATTTCAATTTTCGTAGCAATCGGAGTTATCGTTTGACCGTGACAGCTCGAAACGCATCGAAATCGTTTTAATTTTAATTCGGCGAGTTAAAATAGTCATTTTTCAAAAAGTCTCGGATTTCGACGAAACTAGTTTCATCGGATCCGTAATGTGATATTATTGTATGGTTTCAAATTTCGTGTCAATCGGAGTTACCGTTTGTCCGGGGCAAGCCAAAACGCATCGAAATCGGTTTAATTTAAAACTGATCGTTTTTCTCCGTAACTCGCCCAGATGACCGAATTAGCCTCCGAAACATGTTCCATTGCGTTCGGAACGTGAGGTAAACCTTAGAAACGCCAGCCGGCACGCTTCGTTTGGAGTTCGGAAAATTTCGGATGAATAGTGTCGCGTATTTTTCTATAAAAGCCCTTCACTTATTTCATTTTGCAAAAGAACTAGGGTTTCTCTTTGTAGCCGCCACGTTTACAGCCAATGACCAGAATTTCATCTTCTTTCTTCCCTTAATCCCTCTCAATCCGTAGACAATTAGAAGAAACGTTCAACTAACAAATTGAAGAGCACGAAGAGAGCTTTCAACCCATACGAAGATGATGGGGTATGGCGCGACGTAGTGGAGGCTATGGGGGCTGGAACAGTGGCCGTTCGGCCTCGATCTGCGTGCAAATGGTGGGGCCGAGTTCATCATGGTGGTAGGCGTGGGCGGTGGTGGCCGAGGCGCTTCGAATGGCGGTAGTTTGATGAAGTTTCGTCAAGCGTGGAGGCGGTGGCACGTAACCCTAGCTAATGGAGATGGGTTTTGTTTTGTGCGTGTGTAACCTAGAAGAGAACGTAAGGAGGAAGATGATCTTGTGCGGCCAGATCTGATGGGTTGAAAATGGACGGCCCAGATGTGTTGAGGTGGTAAAAATATAAAAGGAAATGTAAATTTATATATATTTTAATTCGTTCAAACTTTAAAAATGCATAACTTCTTCATACGAGGTCCGATTGGAACGAAACTTTTTGCGTTACGATCGTAATGACGAGAGCTTCGAAATGAAACTAGTTTGGATAGATTTGGAGACGGTGGAAATTTGGGCTAAAGCTGGGCGTCGTCCAGTTTTAGTTCCAAACCGGAACGTCTCGGCGACAACAGAAAATCAAGGTGAGTGTTTTATAACGCTCACAACGTACTGAATATCTTTATGGTAGTTAAATTTGACATTATGAAGTGATATGAATTTATTTGTCGTTGTTTGATAAAAATTTAATTGTCATATAGATTGTCGTGTGAATTCACCGTTGAAAATTTAAATTGACAGTAAATTGAAATTAGGATTTAATTGAAATCAAATTTCCCGATATTGATAACTATGAAATTGCCGTGAATTGTATTGACTATTGGATGATTTATTTCGATGGATGCTATTGGTTGATATTTAAATGTTTGGATGTTTATTTGCTTATATATATCATGTTATACATGCACATGACACTGTGATTGGTTTAAGTAATATATATTCATCCCTGACATTTAATTGAAATAACTAACCACTTGGCCATAGGTTAGAGAATTATATACGGACATCGGGTTGGTTAAATTAAATGATTTTAAAGTTGTTTTGAAATTATTTAAATGAATTGATTTTAAGAATAAAATCCAATTTATGGAAATTGAATTATTTTGAATTGAAGCTCGAGATGTTGGAATTTAAACTTGGTAAATGAAATTGTTTAATTATTCGAAGTTTAGCTTTTTTTTTAAAAAATTTGAAATATGGCGTAAATTTTCGAAAGTTGATTTGTTTTAAAAGATTGGACTTTTAATCGAACTCTGAATATTTCTAAGAAAATTTATATGAAATGATATTTCAAGTTTGAGTTTGGAATTGAAAATTGATTTGAAATTGAGATTTAATTAATTTGGAATTTAATTGAAATTC
Organism: Allium fistulosum; assembly: GCA_030737815.1. Taxonomy (NCBI): domain Eukaryota; kingdom Viridiplantae; phylum Streptophyta; class Magnoliopsida; order Asparagales; family Amaryllidaceae; genus Allium; species Allium fistulosum. Next base: position 1,196,448,794 of record CM060902.1, read on the forward strand.
AAAGAAATGTGTGAATTGGACTAAATTGAAACTATTGAATTAAATTTGAAGATAAAATTGATTTGAATAGGATTTGAACTGAAATTGATTTGGAAGTTAATACTTAAATGAATTCTTGAAATCCGAATGTTAATCTAAGTTTATTGAATTGGAATTGTTCCAGAAATTAAGTAAACTACTTAATACGGATGTTTAATTTGAAGTATATTCTAATTTGAATACGAAATGGTTTTAAAGCGAATCTTATATTCTTATATAAATATATGAGCTGTTTTGAAATGTGAAATATTTAAAGTTTCGAAATATATTGAAAGTGAAATTGTTTATTTTGTGGTTCAAATATGTATTTGAAATTGATAATTTGAAATGGTTTTTTTGAGAAGCTGAATCGATTTTGAAATTGAAATGAGATATTGAGGCGAAAATGATTTTGAAATGAAATCGTATATTTTGAGTAGATATGATGATTTTGAAATGGCTTTGATTTTTGAAGCGAATATGATATTTTTGATAATCAATTATGAATTGATTTTGAAAATGTAAAAGAGCCACCGGTGTAATAATACGTAGTTATTAAAGAGACCGGGATCGGATATGGACATACTCTCTGTCGATACCGAAAACCACTTTAATAACTAGTATACGCGGAGTGTTGATCCAGAACGAAGTGGATGGTTTGGTGAACGTGTTGACTGAAGAAAGAGAACGATATTGGATGACCCTTGACATGACTAAAACAGGAGCCGCGCCGGGCCATTGAGAATCGCCATCTCTAGCGGACACACTTCTTCGATACCTTATCTATTACTTATGTGATTCGATTTGGGTGCACCCCTCGATTTTGGGAGTGTTGTTTCGCGGTGTTGGGGTAGTAGCTGCTATGCCCAACATCAGTCCGGATCAGGCAACTACTAGTATCCTAGTTGGTATTGCCTCATGTACCTTGTCATACTGATTATCCTATTCGCGACCACTACATTTTGGTTTGTACCTTTAGTATATGGATTGCCCTCTGGTGACTTCCGGTTTTGGGGAAACTACGGTCTTGTATATGCTCTTGGGAATAAAAATGTGTTAAGGATGGAATGGGCCATGACTTAACGCTAGTTTGATATTTTACTTTATGATAGACATTATTGTATATAGTGTATTCTATTACATAGTAGATAGTTTAACGGATCCTTAGGAGATGGAAATCCCGAACATCTCTTAAGTTAATGCACGCACGTTAAATACTGGATAGGAGGTGTCTAAAACCCGTAAACATCTCCGACGCCGTCACACTCATATTTACTTTTACGATTTAACTTACATGAGATATTTTAGTCCTGACTCGAGTGTTTTGTCTTTTCATTACGCTTGGGTCAGCCTGAGCATTTCAGATAAGGTTGAAGATCTATTTTGGAGGACGAAGATGGAGTTTGGTATTACATCATTTGTATTCTACTACTGTATTATTTTTCCGCTGCATTGTTGTAGTATCTCTGATATGTATGTAACTCTGATTTATGATGTATAATAATAATCAAATTTATTTATTTAACAGCTTCATGAACTGTTATTTTATTATTATATCTTGTTCCTTCCGCTGCGAGATTCTATGTTTATTTCTGTTCTTTCCTTTCTTTTCTTATTTACCCCAATAACTATCTATATTTTGGATTGTTTGAGTCGGCATGTGTGTATGTTTTATCGACTTGAACGGTCAAAAATGCGGGTTGTTACAGCACCTGTCACTTGCTACCTAGTCTGCCCATCCCAAAATGGATGAACAGCCCAAGGTAATAAGAGTGGAACATAAAACCTTGAGTCGGACAACAGTCTTAGCGAGCGGTAAATTAACTAACAACATTCCAAAAGAGCATAAAGGTAAAAGGAATAGGAATCCAACCCTCCCACTCCACCTCTTTCTACAGTGATAGCCCCCAGACACACTAAGCAGAAGTAAACATAGCAAAGCAGACATTTAAAGTAAAGCAATTATCACTCGAGTCAAGGTCAACATTTTCCAAGCACAAACCCCCAAGGCCTAAACCAAGATCAGATAAGCACCCAGAAAACATTGCTCTTGAGACCGAATGACGATACAACCAAACATCCATGACTCTGGCTATCACTGTTATCATTGCTTCGAACCCTCCGTTAATTGAATGACCAGCACATTCTTTCAGCCGTCCGTCAAGGGTTAATGGCAACCCCAGTTCTAGACAGAACTCCGCACGTCGTCGCAGTCCGTGCCTAGGACTATTGAATCTGCCCAGAGTACTCGACTACAATCATAGTCTTTAGGGACTATCGAATCTGCCCAGCGTACTCTTGCTTTGAGTCTGCTAGAACCTTCAATAACGATGAAACCTCAGCCTTCTAGTCATCCTCCTCGACGACTATTTCCATACTAGCTCAAGCGCCTCTCGAGCAAACCATTATCCTCAAACCCGAACCATTTCACCGAGTTATCAACATGCTTGGAACGATCCCGTCTGGATTAAACCAAGGCTATCTCATACCATGCCTCGCTTCATCTCATCATAGCAAAGCCTCATCTCAACATCAACATCATCAAATCTATCCATATGAGCTTCATCATCCGCCACATATGCCACAAGCAGCTTTTCCAATTCAAGAGCCTTTCTCTTAGCTTTTGAATCATCTTCGACCATCTTGTCTAAATCAAATCATCAATCAACTAATTTATAACAATCAATCAAGTCAATCATTAATCCAAGTAATCAAGCATTCAAACATGATCAAATAAACAATTATAACAATAATGGCAATCTTGTAAAAAAAGAGTCCAAATCTAACAAGCATGAATTATGAGCAATATCTCTACAACTTGATGAATGAACTTGCATAGATTAACATGTAGTAAAATGGATGTCAAATCATCATGAACAATAGATTTACACTTAAGTTTATGAAAATGCATGGAAATCACTATTTTAACACCAAATCAAGCCATCAATCCGATATACTCCTTTGGATCCGTGTGAGAGGTAACCACCACTCACCAAATCACCTAAACACCTCAAAAGCAACACACTTCAGATCTGGACAGCGAAGGATCTAACTCGATCTATCAAAATTCCGCTTCAAACGATGAAATCTCTCTTCAAAGAATGTAGATCTTCAATCTAAGCTCTTGGATCTTCGATTTGATCTTCAATTTGGATGGAAGTAATCACAAGATTAAAGTGGAGAAGAGAAGTGAAGAAGTGTAGAACTCGAGCTCTCAAAATAGTAGCACTTCGTCGCTTCAAAACCCGGATCCCAAAAAAGTGAAGAAATGGACGTGTATTTATAGGCTGAAATCCCTAAGTCGTTTGCTCGCTTTTAAGTCATCCACGACTTAAGAAATCCCACAACCTATGACTCATAAAACTTACGACCTAAAACCCCACGACTTAACTGAAATGCGGCTTAGCGACTTAACAAAAGTCACGACCTAACACACACACGGTCTAGCAAACCTTACGACTTATCCATCCCCTTCGACCTACGACTTATCAGGTCCTACGACTTAAGCCATAACACACGCGCGCGCGAACCAGGACTCAACGACTCAACAAATCCTACGACTTAACCTTGCGCGACTTAGCTGGGTTACGACTTAACACCTCACGACCTAACTACACCCAGCATACTATCATAGGTCGTCTATGACCTAACTAAACATACCATAGCGACTCAACGACTTATCTTAACTCGTCCACGACCTATCTTCTTAAGTTGTTAGCTCGCCCAGTTTTCCTAGGTTGCTATCCCTATGCCGCTAACTCTTAAGTCGCTGATTCCTTAAGTCGCCGTCTTTCTTAAGTCGCCTATTCCTTAAGTCGCCAACTACCACCACCAACTTCCTTAGGTCGCCAACCCCCTTAAGTCACTAACTTCCTATAGGTCGCTCCAAACTCTGAAGTCGCCTTCCCCTTAAGTTGTCTACCCCTTAAGTCGCTCCACGACCTAACCTTTTTCACGACCTAAGCTACCATACGACTTAAGCTACAACACGGCTTCTCTCCGAACGACCTAACTTCTACACGACTCAAGCTCTAGTCGACCTAAATTCTGAACGACTTAACAACATTACGACCTAATGACAACTGTTTTACAATCTTTCGATCCGTAAAAATACGGGTCGTTACAAATAGTACATAACCTAATTGTTGAATTAGTCACAACCTCTTATTTGGTACATTCCAGCTTAAAGCTCTCTAACTAAGATTTAATATGAATCTAGGATGCCATAATATACTCAATATCACTTAATGAAGTCAGAGTTCAAAAATTCCTTCATAAGGAGTTCGTTGTTTCTATAGACAATTCGCTAGTATTTTTGTAAATACTCGAGAATACTCTGAACTATCATTTATTGATAATAGTTTAGATTGATACTTCCTTTATATATCAAATACATAAGCAAAATGCGATATTGCAGGCAATACAACATGTATGATAATTTCTATTATTTATTGCATAAGGAATTCATCTTACATGCTCCATAATAAATGTTTTGATATGATTTTTGCGTACATCATATGGGACTATCCCAATATCCTTTTATACCAATTATAAAAGATGTCATTTTAAAATATAATGTCGAGTATTAAACAACTAAAAAATGATTTTAACATGAGTACATCATTAACAATCATAAGTTTGTCATTTACTTATAGTTTTAGAAATATTTTAATACCTTTTATGTTCTCTCTTATAGACAAATGCTTTATCTGTATTTCGATTGAAAATAAAACTATTTGGTTTCTTTGTTATCCCACCTTTTGGCAAGGCCGAGATACCAAGGAGCTGACTGGAAAAAGACAAGATCATACGTCTTCAACTTTGAATGATCGTTGGGCAACTGCAAATATCGATGGATTATGCCCGAGTCCGGATTGGGCTACAATTGATGATACACGTCAAGCAGAGTAGTAGAAACCAACGTTCCAAATTTCGGGGCAACCTGAGTTCATATGCTCAAGTTATCACCAGTGGAAGATGGATGAGATAGTGTAGGTTCGAATCCATCAGAAATAGGCTAGGGTCGAATCGATGAGGAGAGGCTGGTCCGAATCGATCAGAGGAGCATTGCGTCGAATCCACGAAGAGCACATGTGCTTCGACTCCATCGAGCAAGTCCTCGTATGCTTAAGTTCGAACCCATCCTCGCATACTCCCGTTCGAATCCATCGAAGGAAGGAGCGCTTCGAATCCATGAGCTCCGACTCCATTCCAAAGCACCGATATCATCAATTCGAAGGAAGCTGACCTTCGACTCCAGTACCTTCGAATCCAGTACCCTCGAATCCCCCAAGTCCACATTGCTAAAACCAAGGATATGACCCAGAAAACTCAGAGAAAAAGGAGGATTGACCCGAAGCATATGCACCACGTCATCACGAAAACATGCTGGATCGAGTCGAAAACAATCGATTCGAAGGAACCGAGTCGAAGGAAATCGATTCAAAAGACATTTCAGCCAAGTATCCATCCTTGAATCGATCATACCTCGAGATCCACAAGTCCAAATGCTATGAAATTTTCACAGAAGCTTGAGCACATATTGAAGAACGTTCACACCAAATTTCAGCTCGATTGGACTCTTTCTTGATCGATTCGAACCAAGGGTCGAATCGATCCCAAAGTGGGCCCGGACTTTCAGAAAGCGGGCATGTGGGCCCCCTGACGTACCAGAACTGGTCTCCCTTCAGTTTAGGCGAAATATCAGCCTCCTACATCTATAAATAGAGCCCCTGGTCATTCAGAAAAGGGGTCGGATAATTCCAAGAGCTAAAGAGCGCCCAGACTCTGCTAGATTTACTCACAATCACCATGGTTGCCTTAGATTCAGACTTAGCTTAAAAAACCAGTTGTACTGCGTTATAAAGAATTGTAATCTTCGAGAGTCGAGCAATAAAATCATCAAACTTCACAGTGGACGTAGGCTAAAACGCCGAACCACTCTAAATTGCTTGTCTTTGCACTTTACATTTCTGTTATTTGGAGTTTTTGTTAGATAATCCACAGTGTTGATTTTCATTCTACGCGTTTATCTCTTCAAAGACTTCCGAAGAGTGTTGTGCCCATTTTTGGCACAAACACTTTGGTGCTTTCACTGAGAAAACCAGCTTTTTCTCCTGCTCATTGGATCTACCATCGATACCGGATTGCATAAATCCAAGAGGAAGATCCAGATATCTAATCCAGAATCCTTCCATTCTATTCAGATTTGCATAAAAGTCTAGGAAAGGAATCTACAACTCAAAATGGTTAGTACGAGAACCACTTCTACAGCTGCTGGCCAAGAAGGTCGAGATCGACAGAATCCTGCACAATTGCCTCCATCCAACCAAGGCAACACTGCTCACTCAGATCCGTCTGGGCCAGTAACCAGACAAGAGTTCCAGGCATTACTCCAGGAACTGACCCAAAGCCGACAACAGTTGGCTGAACAGTTGCGTGTTAACATTGAACTAACCAACCAACTAAACCGCCAAAGCCACAGAAAGTCCAGGAGGGGTGATGTTTCCCATGCATCTACTGGAAGTTCCGCTTCATCTGATTATCACCGCAGGTCTACCCGTCCTCGGTTAGAAGGGAGTCACGCACAGACTAATGGGTATCAACCTGCGTTGACCGTTGGACAATTAAGGACGGGGCCGTCGACCAGCTTCCAAACAGGACCGTCGACACGAGGGGGGACTGCTCCGCAATATACCACGGACAACCGCGCTACAACCACCGCGGCAGAAATGAGGACTGATACCCGAAATCTGTTAGAGCCGAACAATCAACAGCGCGGACATACTCCTGAGCCGTATGTCCCAGAGAATGCCGAGCCAAGGAGGCGAAATACGGACCAACGACAGCGCCCGGTCCAAACTCGCGCTGTAGAACCCAACCACACCTTAGCTCAGCATGCCCAGAATGTGCCATTGTCAGATATCTCGACCATAATACGTCAGATGATACGCGAGAGTCAAGGGCTCACTAATGATGATTGGGGAATCTCCCGTGGACATACCCCTTTTACAGACGAAATATTACGCACTGAACCCCCTCGACGATTCAGGATGCCAACTCTCCCAATGTACGAAGGGAATAGTGACCCGAATCAACATATTTTGAAATATGAATGGTCAATGAGTGCTGCAAGAGCTGACAATGCAGTGAAGTGTCGGAGTTTCCCCATCTCTCTGGGGGGAATTGCAACAATGTGGTTCAGAAGGTTGCCACCAAAATCCATCTCATCGTTCGATCAACTGGCTAAGAAATTTGTCGAACAATTCCGCATGCATGTCGCCAGGCCGAAAGACGTTAACACCCTGTCTAGTGTTACCCAAGCACGTGGAGAGACGCTCAGGCGTTATTTGGAAAGGTTCCACGCATCCTGCGTTGAGATTAGCAATCCCAACGATAACTGAATCTTGATGGCACTGACAAAAGGAATCGATCCTGACTCTGAGTTTGGAAACTAGTTAGCCGGAAAACCACCCGCATCGTTGGACCGCTTCTACTCCAAAGCCGCTCAATTATTGCGATAATAGGACGCAAAATAGTCTAGGAAACAAGACGATGCGGTACCCAGAACTGGAGGAATCAAAAGCAATGTGGCAGTTAAGAAATCCGGTGAGAGTTCCGGAAATGTTCAGTTGAACATACAGAACAAACAAACTCAGCCAAGGGACAACAATGTTCAGGGCAGGAGAAGAGATCAGAATCAAGGCGCACAGCGTAGGACCCCAATGTTTGATAATTATACGCCACTAAATACATCGCTGGAAAATGTGTATCTGCAAACTTGCAACACTGTGCGATATGATAAACCTGCTCCGAAGCAATCGTCGGAGAGACAAATTCAAATAGGAAAGTTCTGTAGATTTCACGAGAGTTATGGCCACAACACCAATGAGTGTCGACATCTGCAGGACCTCATTGAAAAGCTGATCAGGGAAAGAAAGCTAGACCACTTTGTACAGGCACCGCAGTCTGGTGGAGCAGGCCCTTCAAATCGGAATCGGGCACAAAATCAAGAAGGACAGAAGGAACCCGCTCATGCGGACGGAAGACTAGTTATAAATGCGATAAGTGGTGGTCCCCACCCAGCAGACAGAAGCTGGGAGGAAATGGAGTCGTACGCTAGTTCGATCAGGCATGCGAACTTCGAATGTTGCAGTAATTACGAGGATGGAACCCCGGCTAAGCAACAAAAGATAATGTCTGATGATATCATATTTAGAAGCAGAGATGCTGACAAAATCGAAGCCCCAACAATCGATCCACTGGTCATATCTGCCCAGGTTGGTCCTGCCTGGATGAAGAGAATCCTGGTTGACAGTGGGAGTTCTGTAAACATTCTATTCAAACGAGCTTATGATTTAATGAAGATGGAAGCAAAGGACTTGAAACCTTGCCAATCTCGAGTTCACGGCTTCAACGGGAGTGCTACGATACCCATTGAAATAGTGGAACTGCCAGTGGAACTAGGGGTTGGAGAACACAGGAGAGTCCGGCTGCTGCAATTTGTTGTTTTAGACATCGCTTCACCGTACAACGCATTCTTGGGCCGACCGGCCCTCGCTGAATTTAGGGCAGCCATTGTCCCGTGGTGTTTGACTTTAAAATTCCCGACTGACCATGGGATCGGAGTCATTCAAGGAGATCAGGCAGCAGGAAGAGTCTGTTATGTTGCTGAACTGCGTGAGGCGCAGAAAAAGGAGAAAGGAAAAGGCGTGGAGGAATCTCTCTGCGTCTGTTTTACTAATAATTGACAACTAGCGCCTGGGCCCTGGCCCGGGCACCACTACCAATTCCTTAAAGATCTGGACCCTAGAGACAACGAGGATAAAGACGAAGTTAAAGAGAATCAGGCTTCCCCAGCCGAACTGACTGTGGACGTCCCGGTCAGCAAGGATGATAACTCGAGGGTACTAAAAGTCGGATCTCAACTGGGAAAACAGATACAACAGGAATTGGTTGAATTTCTCCAGGCAAATCTCGATGTTTTCGCCTGGACACACTCTGATATGTGCGGGATCTCGCCGGACATCGCAAGTCATTCCTTGAACATTGGCCCACGACACGTTCCGGTCAAGCAAAAAAGGCGCGGTATGGACCCAGAGAGATCTGCCGCCCTTAAAGAGGAAGTTGACAAGTTACAATCGAATGGTTTCATCCGAGATGCTTTATACCCAGAGTGGGTACCAAACCCAGTGTTGGTTCGAAAACCGAATGGGAAATGGAGAACTTGCGTCGATTATTCGGACTTAAACAAAGCTTGTCCAAAAGATAGTTTTCCACTTCCTCGAATTGACCAGCTTGTAGATTCAACGGCTGGCCATGAATTGTTATCTTTTATGGATGCTTACTCTGGCTATAACCAAATACCTATGCATTTACCTGATCAAGAACATACCAGTTTCGTGACCGATTTGGGACTCTACTGCTACAGAGTCATGCCTTTTGGTTTAAAGAATGCCGGAGCAACATACCAACGCTTGGTCAACCGGATGTTCGCCGATCAGATTGGGAAAACCATGGAGGTCTACGTCGATGACATGCTAGTGAAGTCACGATTCTCCACGGATCATGTCAGAGATTTAAATTCAATGTTCAGCATTCTTCGAAAATACGGAATGAAGCTCAACCCATTAAAGTGTCATTTCGGTGTCGCCTCTGGAAAATTCCTCGGGTTTATCGTTAATGCTCGAGGGGTAGAAGCAAACCCCGAAAAGATCTGGGCAATAAGGAACTTACAAACTCCAAGAACCATAAAACAAGTCCAGAGTCTCAATGGGAAGGTAGCAGCACTAAGTAGGTTCATTTCAAAGTCAACTGATAAATGCATCCCTTTCTTTGATCTAATCCGGAAAGGAAAGCGAAACTTTGAATGGACCCCGGAATGTGAAGGCGCATTCCGATCATTGGTTCAACATCTTTCCACACCACCGATTTTGTCAAAACCTGTTGACCACGAGCAATTGTACCTCTACCTGGCGGTGTCAGAGCATGCGATCAGTGCTGCCCTAGTTCGGGAGGAGGACAAAGCGCAAAAACCGGTATACTATGTTAGTAAACGACTAACCGGGGCTGAAAGAAATTACCCCCGATTAGAGAAGCTAGCCTATTGTTTGGTCATTGCCTCAAGAAAGCTTCGACCTTATTTCCAAGCTCACCCTCTTACTGTGTATACCAATCAGCCGTTACGACAGGTCCTGACGCGGCCTGAGACGTCTGGTAGGTTACTCAAATGGAACGTTGAATTAAGCCAATTTGATATCACTTATACTCCAAGGAGAGCCATTCAAGGACAAGTCCTGGCAGATTTTATAGCTGAATTTACCATTTCAGAGGACTTACCCGAAACCAGTAAATCCCCCGAATACATTTGGAAGCTACATACTGACGGTGCATTAAACGACCGATGTTCAGGTGCTGGTGTTGTACTTGAGACGCCCGAGGGCCGATCTATATGTTACGCTTTGAAGTTCAATTTTCAAGCAACTAATAACGAAGCTGAATATGAAGCCCTCTTAACCGGCCTAAAGCTTGCCAGAGATTTGAGGGTTATCGCTGTGGAAATTTATTGTGATTCACAGTTAGTGGTATGTCAAGTACGGGGAGAATATCAAGCGAGAGATCGAAGACTAGCTGCTTACTTGGCTCAAGTTCAGAAAGTACTGGAACAGTTTGATTATTACGCCATTTACTATATACCCCGAGAACGCAATCAAAAAGCCGATTCATTGGCAAAGTTAGCCAGCACAGGTGAAACACAGCAAGAGAGATTTGTCCCTGTCGAAACTTTATCCTTCCCCAGCATCGATCAAAGGGAGACGAGTTTTGTATTTGAAACCGCTCCCGAAAGAGAATCGTGGATAACTCCATATCGAAACTACATCGAGAATGGGGCACTGCCTGAGCACAGAAATGAGAAGAGACAAATTCTACGAAAAGCTTCACGATTCGTCATTCAAAACGGAGTAATGTATAGAAGGGGTTATTATGTTCCTCTCCTCCGGTGTATCGTGCACGATGAAATTAAACGAGTGCTACATGACGTACACGAAGGAGAGTGTGGCGATCACACCGGTGGGCAAGCTCTCGCCAAGAAAATACTCCGGTATGGATATTACTGGCCAACAGTAAACCGAGATGCAGCAAACTATGCAAGAAGGTGCGATAGGTGCCAGAAACACGCCCGAATTCCGAGAGCCCCACCTACCGAGATAACTCAAATGGTCAGCCCCTGGCCATTCGCGATGTGGGGCATCGATATCATCGGCGCATTACCTCTAGCGAGAGGTGGTGCGAAGTACGCGATGTGGGGCATCGATATCATCGGCGCATTACCTCTAGCGAGAGGTGGTGCGAAGTACGCGATCGTCGCCGTCGACTACTTTACAAAATGGGCTGAAGCCGAAGCCCTCGCAACGATTACGACAAAGAAAGTAATAAATTTCGTAGTTCGCAATATCATCTGTCGATTTGGACTCCCGCATACCATCATCACCGATAATGGAACCCAATTCGAAAGTGCAGAGTTTAAAAGTTTCTGTCAGTGGTTCCATATTCATAAAAAGTTCTCGACAGTTGCACATCCTCAGGCGAATGGACAGGTTGAAGCTGTCAATAAAGTTATAAAATCCATTCTGAAAAAGCGATTGGAAAAGGCCGGGGGCAAATGGGTTGATAAACTCCCTATGGCATTATGGCCTTATCGAACGACTCACAAGACCGCAACCGGACACACCCCGTTTTCTTTATCTTATGGCTCAGAAGCCGTTATTCCAGTCAAGACAAAAGTTTTTTCCCATCGTGTGACTTATTATGATCCAAAAACAAACGCTATATTGCTTGCCGAATCTTTGGATCTACTAGATGAGATGCGGGAAGAGGCCGATTTGAGAGCGGCTGCACATCGGGGTCGAGTAGCCCGATTGTACAATGCCAAAGTTCGACCTCGAACTTTTGAACTCGGCGATCTCGTTCTCAAGAGAATCTATCCGGTTCCTTCACACATGAAACCAAATTGGGAAGGACCATACGCAATTACCCGAAGACTCGGAGATGGCACATTCAAACTATCGACCATTGACGGTCTTGATTTGCCAAGAGCCTGGAACAGCGAGAGTCTCCGTCGCTATTACACATAACCGGCTTTATTTATTTCACTATATTTTTTCCATTTAGCAGTTCGCTTTTGCATTTCGAAATTAGAATTTATAATAAGGCAACTGACCTTGCCGTATTTTCTTATTCCAGCCATAAATGCCATCTCTTCAAGCCAGAGCGGTGATTCATTAAATACAATGTACAACATCACGATGCACGAAGAACTAAATTCCATCACGCAATGGGATTTATTCAAGAAAGAAGTGGTTGTGTTACGACTGGCCACTCGTCAAGCGAAACCCGAGCTCGGGGGCAAGCCATCACATCGGGCCGGAAAAGGGTTAATGCACGACAACCCTCCACCCAACTCCGCACTTCGAAGAGCGCGAGACGGAGTATAAACATTCATCAACTCCGCACTCCGAAGAACGCGAGACGGAGTATAAACATTCCTTAACTCCTTACTCCGAAGAGCACGAGAAGGAGTATAAACATACATCAACTCCGTACTCCGAAGAGCGCGAGACGGAGTATAAACATTCATCAACTCCGCACTCCGAAGAGCGCGAGACGGAGTATAAACATTCCTTAACTCCTTACTCCGAAGAGCGCGAGAAGGAGTATAAACATACATCAACTCCGTACTCCGAAGAGCGCGAGACGGAGTATAAACATTCATCAACTCCGCACTCCGAAGAGCGCGAGACGGAGTATAAACATTTCTTAACTCCTTACTCCGAAGAGCGCGAGAAGGAGTATAAACATACATCAACTCCGTACTCCGAAGAGCGCGAGACGGAGTATAAACATTCATCAACTCCGCACTCCGAAGAGCGCGAGACGGAGTATAAACATTCCTTAACTCCTTACTCCCAGAGTGCGAGAAGGAGTATAAACATACATCAATTACATACTCATCCCCAAGACTGGGGGCAGGACAAATGCAAAGCACGCCGGTTGGTCGTTTATCTAATAGGAGATTGTAAGAAGACGACTGTCAAGCAGTTAAATGAACGGACATATCCAACACGAAAGATTGCAGTTTTACAAAGCACATCATGTTTACACAAGACGTACTTTGGGGGGGCAAATGTTATCCCACCTTTTGGCAAGGCCGAGATACCAAGGAGCTGACTGGAAAAAGACAAGATCATACGTCTTCAACTTTGAATGATCGTTGGGCAACTGCAAATATCGATGGATTATGCCCGAGTCCGGATCGGGCTACAATTGATGAGACACGTCAAGCAGAGTAGTAGAAACCAACGTTCCAAATTTCGGGGCAACCCGAGTTCATATGCTCAAGTTATCACCAGTGGAAGATGGATGAGATAGTGTAGGTTCGACTCCATCAGAAATAGGCTAGGGTCGAATCGATGAGGAGAGGCTGGTCCGAATCGATCAGAGGAGCATTGCGTCGAATCCACGAAGAGCACATGTGCTTCGACTCCATCGAGCAAGTCCTCGTATGCTTAATTCGAACCCATCCTCGCATACTCCCGTTCGAATCCATCGAAGGAAGGAGCGCTTCGAATCCATGAGCTCCGACTCCATTCCAAAGCACCGATATCATCAATTCGAAGGAAGCTGACCTTCGACTCCAGTACCTTCGAATCTAGTACCCTCGAATCCCCCAAGTCCACATTGCTAAAACCAAGGATATGACCTAGAAAACTCGAAGAAAAAGGAGGATTGACCCGAAGCATATGCACCACGTCATCACGAAAACATGCTGGATCGAGTCGAAAACAATCGATTCGAAGGAACCGAGTCGAAGGAAATCGATTCGAAGAGACATTTCAGCCAAGTATCCAACCTTGAATCGATCATAACTCGAGATCCACAAGTCCAAATGCTATGAAATTTTCACAGAAGCTTGAGCACATGTTGAAGAACGTTCACACCAAATTTCAGCTCGATTGGACTCTTTCTTGATCGATTCGAACCAAGGGTCGAATCGATCCCAAAGTGGGCCCGGACTTCCAGAAAGCGGGCATGTGGGCCCCCTGACGTACCAGAACTGGTCTCCCTTCAGTTTAGGAGAAATATCAGCCTCCTACACTTATAAATAGAGCCCCTGGTCATTCAGAAAAGGGGTCGGATAATTCCAAGAGCTAAAGAGCGCCCAGACTCTGCTAGATTTACTCACAATCACCACGGTTGCCTTAGATTCAGACTTAGCTTAAAAAACCAGTTGTACTGCGTTATAAAGAATTGTAATCTTCGAGAGTCGAGCAATAAAATCATCAAACTTCACAGTGGATGTAGGCTAAAACGCCGAACCATTCTAAATCACTTGTCTTTGCACTTTACATTTCTGTTATTTGGAGTTTTTGTTAGATAATCCACAGTGTTGATTTTCATTCTACGCGTTTATCTCTTCAAAGACTTCCGAAGAGTGTTGTGCCCATTTTTGGCACAAACATTCTTTGTCAAAATATTTACTCAATTCTGATGCTCATCGAATGATACTTTTGTATCAGTTCTTGGATCATATCCCAAACTCACAAACTCAGTATTGCTCCCACTGACTTCAAGACACCTTGTTTCTTATATGCAAACAGTTTATTCTGAATCGTTATTAGGAATTTCTGTTTCAACATACATGTTCCAAAACTCAGAATCATTCCGAGCGATAATATTGTGAGTAAAATCCAAGTTAACTTAAGCACTTTGAATGATGAATCTATTATGTTAATTTTAACAATTGAAATTTACAATGTTATTCTCATCAATGTTGCTTACTTTATTCCATCTGCACTGTTCTTCTCCTTGAAGACATATTTATAGCCAATGGATCATATCCCTTTGGGTACAACTATAAAATCATATCTCAATAATGTACTTGGAATCCATTTTGGATTCGCACAACATACCATATGACAGAGTCAATACCCTTTATGACGTTGATAATTAAGGAAGTTCTATTTTCTTAACATTGATAAGAATTCACTATTTCTCTTTAATGTGCAAGAAATCTTATTAGACATTGTTGTGTTCGTTTAGGCTTGCTTAATTTCATTTATCCATCATAGTAAGTTTTATCTTCGGATTGTATCCAAATCCATTTTTCTACTAATAATTTCTGAAGGACATCCCTTCATCATGAAGTTGGGGTTTCTTGAAACAATATTTGTTTTCTCAGTGCAACAGAATAGGTATTCATAAATATTTTATGAATTGCCTTTTGCATTCACACACACACACATACACACACACACATACAGACACACACAAATATATATATATATAATTGATTTGATTTTTATTATATGAAATTTATGTTTATAACATAAATTAGTCAATCAATATTGATTAGTTCCGAACACCTTTGAGGTGGTCCACGCAAGATCCTTAGTAAATAAGTATTACGTGCAGTTTCTTGACTCACACAATTTATCAACTCCATGACCTAGGATATGTAGTGGTTTCTTATAGACTCTTATCTTGTATGATCGCATAAACTATGCTTTAAATGGAATTAATTTTAACTTTAGGTACTCACCTTTAGGTACACGACCTTATAGAGAGAAGTTAAATCAACTTCACTATTATCAATCGTACTTTGTTTAGAAAGTCTAGTTACTCCTTATTAATACATCATTATGTATCATAGAAAGGGTGTGACTTTTAAGATAGAATCTTATTCGCTTTAGGTATATTTGGAACCCTTTTCCAATATATTCACTCACATATTCGATCAAATAGAATCATATTGTTTTCTTTTGCACGTTATATTATTTACTTCTGTTTTATATTTTGTGAACTTATCATAGATATACTACATGTGTATCAAATACACATGTACTTGTCCATGATAATTCTTCAGTGAATCTAACAAAGTAAGTGGAACTATTTTGGTATCATTAGACTTATGATTTCATACAGCTTTATGTATAAATCTAAAGGGTTCACCAACTCTTATGTTGCTTCCACTAAATGGGTGTTATGCCCTTAATCATTTGGGATACATTTCATTGGTACTATATGATTCATAATCATCTGATTAAAGAATTATTTCTCAAAACAACGGCTTAGCCCATTATTCCAAAATAATTGTATTTTTTTAGACATTTCTATATTTTCTAATGCATCACTTTTGTTATAAAACAAATATCATTATTATAGTTTTATCTTTATAATAAATAATAGTATGTCTATTTCTGCCAATAATGGAAATATTTATTATTTTATAAATAATATTTGGTATATATTTATGAAAATAATTTTTTGTAACTTGATAATTTTACCAAGAAGTGTTATATGGTATGCTCCCACTCTTTCCACTATTACTTAATAGTGTACGAAATATAAAGCTTTAATCAATAGTTTACAGTCGAGTGTTTCAATAAAATATCTTGAACTTGAAGAAATAACATTCATCGAAAGAAATTTTCTATATGAAAATACATTTGGAATAGAGGTCATGTTTCTCTTTCCATATTAAGTATCTTTTAGTATTTAACACATTTCTCACTGTTTCTTCATGAAGTAGGGGCGACCATTTATTCTCTTTATCCAAATACTGCCTAAGTTGTATCCATTCTTGTACATTCGCTCTCCTTTCTAAATAGTTGTACCACTCAAAAGGAAAATCTCACTACAAGATCGTAATAACTCTTTACAAAATTACATTTGTTCACCCTTAACATTTAAGGATATCCAATAAGTTGCATTTTATGTAAACCAATCAAACATACATTTGAACAATCGAACTCCTATATCCATTTTGTAGCTCCTTGTCTAGTGTTGCATCAAACACTACAAGGTCTTTATTACAATAAATTGTATTGAATACAATATCTCGCATCATGGTTTACTTTCTCATGTCGATTGAATTAGTTTCATTGTGATTTCATACATTGTGAATTGCGACTATTCACTATATAACATTTATGTGCAATTGGATATGGATCAAATATTTGTGTTCTTTTATTGCTTAAGAGTTCAAAACTCATAGAAGATAACATGTAGTCTCGAGAAAATAATATCTTTAATTATCAAGGTTCGAATGTATTTAGTAGTTGTATAATTTTTCTCTTGCATGGGTTTTAAGTTGCATGTCAAAAAGAATTATTGGTAGTTATATACTTTATATTTGAATGTCAATCTTAATTTAGTTCATTTGTATAATTTAATTGATAAACATTTTATCAGTTATATTTATTACACAAATTTATTAAAGAAGATTATCTTAAATTATATAACATACATTCTTATAATATTAAAAAGGTTAATATTTTCATTTCATTTTACTAATGAGACTCCTATAAGATTTTCATGTTTCTCAAAACCCTAAAAAAACATAGAAATCTTTCGATTACTCTAGTGGGTGTTAGGACTCGCTTTCCTTGTGATTTTATTCTTGAGGAGTATAAAAAAATCATAGGCTGTAAGTGATAGATAACACTTTATCGATTATATCATATACAATGTCTAACCTATGGTCTTTGTCCTAGTCTCATCTGATCTTGAGGAATATCAACAAATCAAAAGATATTATTCACTCAAACCTACCATTTTACGACTACCTAAGGATAATGCACATACCTTAAGGTGTAACGGCAAATATGTGCATGTATCCTACCTTGTTTAGTCAATATATTAATAGTACCATACATAACACCTCTAGCTTGAGGAATATCAACAACTAAAGAGTATGCAAGTAATATATTAATATGTAAATGGTAAAGATGATAACTTATATATTAAGGATTTATAATCTTTTATATGTGTGTGTGCAAAAACACACACAATAAGCGATATCGATTTAGGGGACAATGTATTTTTTATGAAATACCATCGTGATTCAAGAGTCAGGCATGTCTAAAATCACGGTATATATACAATACACATGTATTAGTTCCTTAAATATGCGTTGGGTTTTTGATAGTTCCACTTATGTTACACATCCATATTATACGCAAATCCCCACTTTTATACCCATATTACTCAAGAATATTACAAAGTAATTTTCTTAAGTAATACAGAGAATAAGACTAGATAGAAGCGACCATCTATGTTTATTCCTTTGGGCTAACACTATCATGTTTTACCTTTTCGTCTGAACAAATATATATATGTAACGGTCTCGACATAAAGTAATAGACACTTTGGCTCCAAAATCAAATCAGAATAATATAATATACAATACAGAACACAGAATCAGATAACATAGCGGAAAATATAATATAGACCAAAATAATATACCGTGGGTCTACAAAAAAAGATACTAGACCCATATAATATACATACATACCACAACAAGTCTCCAAAATATACATGATAACCAGAGTCACTATCTCATACAAAAATTATACATTAGATAAAGGTCAAGTACATAATGTACATATGACATAGATATATACAACATAATAGACTACTCCCAAAAGCTAGCACAAGTCCATAGTCCGCAAGTCCCGGTACATGATAAGTCTCGGTTTGACCCAAGCGTTGTAAAAAAAATACCTGGATTAGATTATCTCTAAATATCAAAGTGTGAGATCTAAGTAATAAAGATATTTATCATGTATTAATACTAATAGTATATGTTAACTAATACATAGCACACAAAGGATCTCAACCAATAAAATATTCAAAGCGTCACAAAAATCATCTCATGCTCCACAACGGCAATCATCTCAAAATACGGTGAATAAAAACTCTCATAAAATTCACAGAAGCTAATATGAAAGTTAACAAAACAAAGCAAATAACACGAAAGCCATAAAGATCACATGACTACATACAAGCAAGTCTAATCAAACAATTGCATGAAAGCGAGTCAACAATGCGACTCCACGAAGGCAAGACAATCACAAATAACGGATTATATATATATATATATATCTTTTACCATCAAGTATTCTTAGTGCGAATTTCTTTCTTCCAAGGGGAGAATGATTTGAAAAGCTCGAGGATTTTAGCCCGCTAAACTCCTACAGTCCAAATGTACCGGATATCCATAACATGTGTTTAACTTATTATCGCACTACTGAGGTGCCACGCCTACTAACAAATGGCGCAAGTGTTATGATATCGCATATATCCCACGATACAAACTGCTGGCTCGGTGGTATAGGGCTAGAACTAAATGAATACCATAACCAGGGGTGTGGCCTACGTAGTTAAGCCACTAGGTCGAACAACTAGCCTCCCCTTAAGAACTCCCCCCTTAAGAAAATGCGTCCTCGCAATTTTATATTGGAGAAAATTATATAACAAGGATAAATAGAATCAAACGAAGATAATTAATTTAGATAAGGAAACTTACTCGACTCACAAGCCTCAAAAAATAACTCTGGGTATGTCCACTCTATAGACTCTCTAGTCTCCCAAGAGCAGTCTTTGGGATTTGATGACCACTAAACCTTAACAAGCTGGGTATCCTTGCTTCCAAGTCGCTTTATTTCCAAAGAAATAATGCGAATAGGCTTATGAATATAGGTTAAACTAGGAGAAATATCAGTTCCTCGACCTGCTGCTACTTAAGAACTGACTTTGGATCTCTAAGACATTTCCAAGTTGGGAAACATAAAAAACATCGTGTATGCCAGAGAGATGAGTTGGTAATGCAACACGATAAGCCACTTTGCCAATACGTTCAGTGATTAGGTATGGTCAAATATAACGGGGATCCAACTTCCCAAATCGGTTGAAACACATCACTCCCTTCATCAAAAAAACATGAATAGACACAAGATCATCAATAATAAACTCCAAACCCTTTCTCCTTCTATCCACATAAGACTTTTGCTTATCCTGAGCTTCTTTCACTCTCTTTTGAATAAGATCTATCTTCTTGGAAGCTTCTCGAATAGAATACGATCCCAAAATAAATTTCTCTCCAGTTTCAGCCAACAAGAAGGTGAGCGGCACGGCCTACAATATAATTCTTCTAAAGGAGCCATACCCTATACTCGATTGGAAACTGTTGTTGTAAGGAAATTCAACAACATAAATATGCTCTTCCCAATAGCCACAAAAATCTAAAACACAGGAACGGAGCAAATCCTCCAAAGTCTTGATTACACACTCTGTTTTCCCATCGGACTGAGGATGATAGGCAGTGCTAAGGTTAAGCTTATTACCCAATGTTGACTGAAGACTCCTCCAGAATCCATTAGTAAAAAGTGGATCTCGGTCACAAATGATGGCATTGGGAACTCCATGCAATCTAACTATCTTCTTGACATAAAGTTTTTCCAAAAGATGTGAGGTTCGATTAGACTTTACCAGTATATAATGAGAAAACTTAGTCAACCGATCCACGATCACCCATAAACTATCACGTTCGAATTTAGAATGAGGCAATCCATCGATAAAATTCATGGAAATCCGATCCCATTTCCATAATGGAATATCTAATGGTTGGCGAAACCACTAAACTTCTAATGTTCTGCCTTTACCAACTGACAGGTCACACAACGACTAATAAACCGAGCAATGTCTCACTTCATACCCTCCTAGTAATATAATCGCTTTATGTCTGCATACATCTTACTAATACCAGGATGGATGGTAAAATGAGAACAATGACACTCATCCATAACATCTCTTTGGAGATTATCAATGTTGGCACAATAAGTCTACCACGTCTCTAAACACAACCTCGAGTATCAACAACAAACTCCTAACTCCTCGTTATTTCTATCAACAAAAAGACTCTGAACAAGCTCTAATAATTTGAGATCTTGTTTTTGGGCTTCTACAATGTGATCAAGAATAGAAGGACAATCCTCTAGACTCAATAGTAGTATAGCAATCTCAACTTTGAATCTCGATCTCTGATTTCAAATAAAGAAAGTGTCTCCAACATCATCCACTCAGACAACATCACAAAAACCACTGTCTGATGTCTGCGACTAAGGGCATCAGCTAAGTAAATACCTTTTCCGGAGTGTACGGAATCTTGAAATCATAACCCGCTAAAAATTCTAACCACCCTGCCGACGCATATTGAGCTCCTTCTGAGAAAAGAGATATTTCAAAGATTTATAATCGATATAAAGAATGAATCTCTCACCCAGAAGATAGTGACGCCAAATCTCAAGTGCAAAAACAATAGCTGCAACTTTGAGATCGTGAGTGGCATAACGGATCTCATTTGGGCGTAACTATCTCAAAGCATAAGCAACTACTCTATCCCTCTACATAAGCACCGTTCCAAGGCCTGAACCACACGCATCTGTATGTACAACAATATATTGGTTCCCTTTTTGAACTATTAGAATAGGTGTGTGAGTTAAAAGATCCTTCAAAGTTTGAAATGCAAACTCACACTTCTCTGACCAAATATACTTCACTCCTTTTCTGGTTAGGCTGGTAAGAGGAAAAAATAACCTTGGAAAAGTCTTTAATAAACCGTCGATAATAACCTGCTAAACCCAGAAAGCTACGAACTTCCATCACATTCTTCGGTCTCTTCCAATTCTGAATAGATTTGATCTTTGCGGAATCAACCGAGATTCCAACTTCAGAGATAACGTGACCCCAAAACTTTACTTGCATCTGTCAAAAGTGAAATTTAGAAGATTTTGCCTTAAGCTGATGGTTACGAAGAGTCTTTTAAACAATATGGAGACGTTTCTCGTGCTCCACTTTTGATTGAGAGTAAATTAAGATACCATTTATAAAAACAAGCAAGAATTTATCAAGAAATTCCCAGAGTACTCGAGTCATTAAGTTAACAAAATACGCAGGCGCATTTGTTAACCCGAATGGCATAACTAGTCACTCATAGGAACCATATCGGGTTCTAAAAGCTATCAGCAAAATACTATCTTCCATCACTCAAAGTTGATGTAAACCTATCGCTAAGTCTAATTAGGAAAATACTATTGCTCCATTAAGCTGATCGAGCAAATCATCCATTCGAGGTAAAGGATAACGATTTTTAATAGTGAGCTCATTCAATTTCCTATAGTCGATACACAATCTAATTGTTCCATCGGCCTTCCTCACAAACACCATGGCTGTACCCTATGACGAACTACTGGACTGGATAAGATGCTTCACCTCATGCTCAACTATTTGCTTCTTCGACTATTTATTTTACTTTACCGACATCCTTATAGGAGAACGACTAATCGACTGAGCGCCAGAATCAAATCAATAGGAAATTAAGTTACCCTCTAAGAAGGCAATCCAGAAATAGATTCAAAGATATCAGAGAAATCACACGCAATTGGGATACTAGCTATCTCATTCCCTTCTCAAGATTCGATAGCATAGAGAGAAATATTCAGATTTGGATTGAATTCTTCAAGAACAAGGGAAAGTGGATCATTTGAAGATGGATGCTTTAGATAAATAGTATGTTTAGGACAAAGATAGTAGCTCCATATCTATTGAGCCAATCCAAACCTAAAATCGTGCCAAAAGCCAAATACTTGATAACATGCAAATCAGCCAAGAAAGAGAATCCATAAAGAATGATTTTGACATCCTTACAAAACAAGCCGAGAGTTGCAAATCCACCCTTCAGATTCGCAATCCTCAAATATAATAACAAACAAGTCACATCTAAAGAACAAACTTCAACGGGTTTCTTTGACACGAATGAGTGTGATGCTCCCATGTCAAAGAGAACTCAAATGAAACGATCATAGGATAAGATAGAACCTTCCAGAATAGATGAAGATATATCTTTTTGTTGGCCTGAACCTCCAGAGGACTCTACTGCATTCATCTTCCCTTTTTGCTTAGTAGCTAAGACTGGACAACTAAAAATCTAATGACCTTCCTTCTTACAATAGAAGCATGCTTGAGGTGAAACTAGTACGGTTGTACGAGGCTTTTTGCACTCTCTTGCAAAATGTCCCTTGACTACCCACCTGCAGCATTCTTGCTCTCTATTCTGACCCTTAGCATCTGAATCTTGCTTCTTACATTTGTTGTTGGGAAACTGGGGCTTAAACCTCCCAAACCGCTTCTTCTTTTTAGGAAAGAAATTCTTTTTCTATGGAGTAGCTTCATAACTGCTATCCTTCTCTGCCTCTTCAAGTCTGAGAGCTGTGTCCACTAACTTCTCGAAAGTCACATCCAACTGAGGCAAGAGTGCCTTTCTCAAAGACTTTTTCATTCCATACACAAGTTTCCGATTCTTCTTCCGAGGTGTTTTGATGAGATCACCTCATACTTGGAAAACGCCCCAAACATCACCACATACTTTGATATTGAAGAATCACCCTGCTTAAGATCTATGAATCTCCAAGCTAAGGCTGCCTTCTCTGCTTCTGGCATAAACTTCATCTTGAACCCAGTCCTGAACTCCTCCCAAGATAAGGCGGCCTCATCGATCTCTGCAATAAGCAAGTTATACCAATCCAACGCCCTCTCCTGAAGCTGACTAGATGCAACCTGCACTCTATGCATATCTGGAAGCTCCATGCAGTTGAAAATCCTCTCGCATGTCTTCAACCATGTCTGAATCTCTATAACACCTTTCATCCCTTTGAACCGTGTTCCTCCTAAGTGAGCATAATCGCTGCACATCACTGCAAAGCCCGATCGATGAACTGGAGGATCTACGGGGTCTACACTAGAAGACTTAACATTCCTGACTAACTCCATAATCGACTGTGTAGTCATAAGTACTCCCTTCTGATTAGGTCCACTGGATGGTCCAGACTTATAACAGGTAGTTCTACCGCTAGCCATACTCACTTCTGCCACATGTGCGATTTTAATTAAGAAACTCATTCAAAATAGTAATCATAATATAAGAAAAGAAAACATACAAACATGTCCCCTAATTACCCCTTAGTAAAGTATAATATTTCCTATAGAAAAAAAAAACTAAATCTACCCTTACACCCAAGGTCGGGACTCTACGTTTGTCTAGGCCAAGATTTGTGTCTCTTATATTCTATATTGTTCTGAAACACAGCTTTGATACCAAGCTATAATGCACCACCTTTATACCCATATTACTCAAGAATATTACAAAGTAATATTGTCAAGTAATACAGAGAATAAGGCTAGATAGGAGCGATCATCCATGTGTATTCCTTTGGGCTAAAACTAGCACATTTTACCTTTCCGTCTAAACAAATATATATGTAATAGTCTCGACACAAAGTAATAAACGCATTGGCTCAAAAAGGAAATCAAAACAATACAATATACAATATAGAGCATAGAATCAGATAACACAGTGGAAATATAAACAGACCAAAATAATATACCGTGACTCTACAAAAGAAGATACTAGATCCACATAATATACATACAGATCACAACAAGTCTCCAAAATATACATGATAACCAAAGTCCCTATCTTATACAAAAATATACATTAGATAGAGGTCAACTACGTAATGTACACACACACACACATATATATATATATATAGCATACTAGACTACTCCCAAAAGCTAGCACAAGTCCATAGTCCTTAAGTCCTGGTTCCTGATAAGTCTCGGTCTGACTCGAGCATTATAAAAGATAATACCCAGATCGGGTTATCTCTAAATATCAAAGTGTGAGATCTAAGTAACAAAGATGTTTATCATATATCAATAATAACAGTATATGTTAACCAATACATAGCATACAAAGGATCTCAACCAATAAATATCACAAAATATTCATCGTGTTATAAAAATCATCTCATGCTCCACAACGGCAATCATATGAAAATAGGTGAATAACAACTCTCATAAAATCCACAAAAGCTAAAAAATAAAGTGAATAACATGAAATCCATAAAAATCACATGACTTCATACAAGCAAGTCTAATCAAACAACTCCATGAAAGCAATTCAACAAAGCGACTGCATAAAGGAAAGCCAATCACAAATAACAGAATTTATGTATATATTTTACCCATCGAGTATTCTTAGTTCAAATTGCTTTCTTCCAATGCGAGACTGATATGAAAAGCTCTAGGAGTTTAGTCCGCTAAACTCCTGCGGTCCAAATGTACCGCATATCCATAACATGTGTTCAACTTATTTATCGCACTACTGAGGTGCCATGCTTACTAATGAATGGTTCAAGTGTTATGATATCGAATATAGCCTATGGTACAGACTACTGGCTTGATGGTATAGGGCTAGGACTAAATGAATACCACGACTCGGGGTGCGGCCTCGTAGTCAAGCTGCTAGGTTAAACAATTAGCTTACAAGGTCAGGCTACTGAATGCACTAACTAATAAAGCAAATTATAAAATAATACGCTTTCCCAAGATACTATTTAATCCCATAGTGTTATAAACTCTTCGAATAGTAACTATTAAATTAACACCTGTGTCCCATAACCATTGGGTGTTGCTAAAGTATTTACCATTAGGTAGTATATTTCACTACACACATACTCTATGCAAACAAGTCGTATAATTAAGCAATGAAGTGACAATTAATGTCCCATAACCACTTCTTATTGCTAAATTTTTTAAGTATATTTATCATTTCATAGAAAAAGAAATACTTAGCTTGAAAACTAAATTCTATAAAAATCCAGCGAATAAATTATCATAAAAGAAACAGTTTCTTTCTTAAATTTGATAAAATACTTTATCTCTTTTAAACTTAAGATTACAGAGATGAAAATATCAATATGATTTTATATAGGCTATAAATGATTTTAAAAGCAAAAGTAGATTGTATATATGTAAATATATATAGTTTATGAATTTCTTCCTTTGAAATCTATTTATAATATACTTTTATAAAACCATATATATATATACACTAATATTTTTCTTTTATCACAGTATTAAATGAATTTAAATCGATAGATCTATTATGATCAAACTCCAGAAAATCAACAAAATATAAAAAATCAAATATAAACAAAAATCTACAACACATGCCTAGAGACAAGCTCCAGGAATTCACGACCGATTGACCTTCACCAGTCGACCAGTGCGAACATACCTAGAGCTCGTCTCCAAGCATCATACCGGTCTTTCTCTGGTAATGTTTTTAGCAATTCTAGCCATTATTTACTACTTTCAGAAGCATAATTTCAAAGATACACACACATCATAGGGTATCAAACATGCATCGGTGTTAGAAGATATGGGACATTAAAACTTGCATTTTGGCAGTTTACTGAGTTTTGGGCTATTGTAAAAATTCTACAAAAAGAGACTGTCACCCATTCAACCTTATACTCAGATTCAACTAACAACTATATGCAATCATATTTAAAGATAATTGTGAGAAATTCTCACCTTATTTTCCTTAGTTAACACAATTCAAACCTATTGCAGTAGCCCTCTTCTTTGATTTTAGCAAAGCCCTAAAACAGAAATTTCATACAGTACAACAGAGATCACAAGCACAACAAAATATCTAAAATTAAGGGTTCCAAAAGCTTGAATTAGAGAAGATGAAGTTACCTTTAATTTTTTTGAATTTTTGGAAATTTTCTCCAGTTGATTTTTGAAGATATAACTAGGTTTTGAAGTGTAAACTTAGAATTTTTCTTTCTTTTGTTTTTTGAGTTTTACAGTAATGAACGTACAGACTAAAAATGAGAAGAAAACTCTTCTTAGTTAACTTTGTAAATAGGCTTAACCCAATAAAACTTTAATTATATTTCTCTTTAAATTAAAAGAAGCATATTTTCTTTTTCTTTTTACTAAAAAGTCTATCCTTGTATTTTTAAAGATTTAGACCTATTAATTATGAACTTAAGAATAAAACCATCACAACTCAGAATTCTAAAATGCACTATTTTTAATGTAGAATTATTTGAACACTTATTAATTTCCTTATCCATCATCTTTTTAAATAAAATCCAAATAATAATTTAAAAAGAGATATCTGTATGTTAAAATTTCAACAATATTTTCCAAATGGTTTTACAACTAAAAATTCACATTTTCTTATGAAACTAATTTCATTCAAGAGGCTAAAATAAATACTTTCCAATTCCACACAAATTTTAGAATTACATTCTAAAAAATTTATCTTCTTTTAAATAGCACAAATTTTTTCCAATTGCTTTATTGTAATTAATTAAATTCTTAAATTCACATAATTATTTCCAGAATAATTATCACAAAATTCGAATCAAGGTAATTAATAAATCGGGTTGTTACAGAACTTCCCCTTAAGAAATTGCGTCCTTACAAATTTATATCGGAGAAATTTATATAACAAGGGTAGATAGAATTAAATGAAGATAATTAACTTAGATAATGAAACTTACTAGACTCACAAGCCTTAGAAAATAACTTTAGGTATGTCTGCTTTATAGACTCTCTCCTCTCCCAAGAGCAGTCTTTGGGATTTGCCGACCACTGAACTTTAATGAATAGGACATCCTTGCTTCTAAGTCGCTTTATTTTCGAAGAAATAATGCGAATGTGCTTATGAATATAGGTTAAACTAGGAGAAATATCAAGTTCCTCGAGCTGCTGCGGCTTAAGTACTGACTTTGGATCTCCGAGACATTTCCGAAGCTGGGAAACATGAAAAATATCGTGTATGCAAGAGAGATGAGTTGGTAACGTAACACGATATGCCACTTTACCAATATGTTCAATGATTGGGTATGGTCCAATATAACGGGGATCCAACTTCCTAAATCAATTGAAATACATCACTCCCTTCATCGAAGAAACACGTCTAAACACAAGATCATCAACACTAAACTCCAAATCCTTTCTCCTTCTATCCTCATAAGACTTTTGCTTATTCTAAGCTTCTTTCATTCTCTTTCGAATAAGATCTATCTTCTCGAAAGCTTCTCAAACAGAATCGGGTCCGAAATAAATTTCTCTCTAGTTTTCAGCCAACAAGAAGGGGATGCACCTAGATATGGATTTTGGAAAATGGCTGAGGATGAAGCAGCCGACTACAATTGGGGAGTTCCACTAAAAGGCTAGCCAATTCTTACACTTAGAAGAAGAAGACCTCTTTTTTAGGAAGGCTAGTAGTGGACACCCGAGAGACGTAGTTCAAAGTAATGTTGCTATTAAAAAATCGATGAAAGCACTAGTAATGTTGTTATGAATGTGGACAATACAAATAACCAAAAGGAAAGAAATCAAGGCGTTGGGGGCAGGAGGGATGATCCTAGGAAGCATCCAAGGAATATGAGGCTAGAGGAATACATGCCTCTAAATAATATGATAGAAAATATATACCTTGCCATGGAAAGGATCAAGAAATATAGGAAGCCATATCAAAGGGAGGCGACAGAATTTAAGAGGCGCTTAGGGAAGTATTGTCACTTTTATGAGACATGTGGGCACAATACCAACGAGTGTCATCGTTTAAAAGATATGATTGAAGATTGATATATAATAAAAAGATGCAGTAGATGTTAGAGACCTACAGGATGGAAGACAAAAATTTCGGAACCCAAGGGTCAAATGCTCAAAGGAGTCGGGCTGGACCCAACGGAGAGGGGCCCGGGTTACCTAATGGAAGGATCAGGATAAATACAATAATTGGAGGAACTCATCTAATGGAGACAAGTTGGACTAAGATGGAGAGTTGTGCGAATTTTTTGAAGCATGCACCACAGGAGAGCTACTTTGCCATTGAGGATAGAGTTGTGGCTAAGTAGCAGAGATTGATGACCGATGATATAATCTTTCATAACAAACATTCCGACGGGGCGCTAACTTTTGATCCCATAGTGATAACGGCCGTCGTAGGCCCGTCTACTATGCATCGAGTCTTAGTAGATTATGGAAGCTCGGAAAATATTCTATTCAAAAGGACTTTTGATCAGATGAAAATCAATAAAATGGACATCAAGCCATGTAAATCCAGGATTCAATGATTCACCAAAGAGGCAAAGGAGCCTATCGGGACTATCGACTTTTTCGTGGAGTTGGGAGGAGATCGTAAGATCGTATGGGTTTAGAAGTTTGTATTTTTTGATGAATTCTCAACGCATAATGCATTTTTTGCCCAACTGACCCTAGGTAGTTTCAGAGTAGCACTAGCTCCTTAGTGCTCGATGATGAAGTTTCCCATGAATAATGGGGTACTAGATACTCGAAGCGATCAGAGCTTTAGTCGAGAATGTTACGTTGCTGAGCTCAGAACGGAAAAGCGATGGGAGAAAGGGCAGTGCGAGAAAGCTCTCTGCATCAAGACTAGGGATGCATTACAATCAATGCCCAAGCCCTAGCTCAGGAGCTACAACAAATTCTTTAAGCCTATGAATCCTTGCAGCTAGCCATAGGATATGTGGTTAGCACTGATAGAGCTAACGGTCAACATCCTAATTGATATGGATGATCTCGCTCGTGTTCTTAGATCGCATCTCAGCATAGTGTCAAATTAAGAAAGGTGTTAGTTTGTTTTCTCTGGGAAAATCTGGATGTATCTATTTGGACACATTCGAACATGTATGGAATATCACCAAGGATAGCGTTCCACACATTGAATGCAAATCCGTAGTGCCCTCATGTGAAGCAAAAGAGATGCATTCTAGGTTCGAAGCGCTCTGATGTGTTGAACGAAGAAATGAATAAGTTGAAGGAAAATAGCTTTATCCACGACGCCTTACACCTTAGATGGGTATTAAATCATGTGTTGGTTGAGAATGCAAATAGTAAATGGTGGACATGCATCGACTATTCATACTTGAATAAAGCATGCCTAAAAGATAGCTTCATACTGCCGAAGATAAACCAGCTTGTGAACTGAACGATCGGACATGAACTATTATCCTTTGTGGATGTATAGTCTAGCTACAACCAAAAAGCAATGCACATTCCAAATAAAGTTTCATCATAAATTTGAGCCTATATTACTACCGAGTCATGCCATTCGGTTTGAAGAACGCTGGAGCTACTAGCGATTAGTAAACGTAATGTTTGAAAATGAAATCTGGTGGACAATGGAAGCGTTTGTGGATGATATGCTTGTGAAGTCACAACTATCGATGAACCATATAAATGACCTTTTTGAGATGTTCAATGTGCTATGAGAACATGGGATGAAGTTGAATCCATTGAAATGTTCCTTCGAAGTCACATCAGGAAAATTCTTGGGTTTTATTGTGAATTCAAGCTTGCATTGAGGCTAATCCGGAGCATACTAACACCTTAAAACATGTAACTGCCCTCAAGGACAAGTAGGGAAATGCATAGCTTAAACATAAAAGTCACTGCGCTGAGCCTATTTATTTTGAAAGTGTTTGATAGGTGTATATCATTTGAATTCCAGATGCTTTCCAGGAATTGCTAAAGCACATGGAGGGACCATGGATCATATCAAAGCCTTTGTAGGATGATGATTTATTAATATACTTAGCAGTATCCTCTCATGCACTGAGTGCAACCCTGGTAAGTTAGGAGATAAAGATCCATGGGCCAGTATACTATAGAAGCAAGTGGTTTACCACAACAAAAAAGAACTATCCAAAGTTAGAAAAGCTTGCTTATTGCTTATTGATTGCTTCAAGGAATTCGTGGCCATATTTCTAGTCTCCTCCAATAAAGGTGCTGACGGATCAGCCCTTAAAGCAGGTACTGCACCAACCCAAGACTTTAGGAAGGTTATTGAAATGGAGCATTGAGCTGAGCCAATATGATATCACTTACCATCCGTAAAGGGCAATAAGTGGACAAGCATTAGTGGATTTTATCGTCGAATTTACCATCTGGGATGGAGAAGAGGAAAATGATATGGTCCCACTTTCCCAATAGAAATTATACACAGATTAAGCTTGTATTGAAGATAACTTTAGGCAGGAGTGAAAGTCAACCCAAAAAGGATGAACGATTTGTTATGCATTGAAGCTAGAGTTACTCGTGACGAACAATGAGGCTGAGTTTGAAGCGTTGATAGTGGGCCTTAAGATAACGAAAGAACTAGGGAAGTGGATGCTACATGTATTCAGTGACTCCCAGTTGGTGGTCTGTTAGTTAAAAAGGAATTCTAAGCTAAGGATGCGAGACTTTCTCCTTACCTGACGAAGATACTAGAGCTTTTGAATGGTATAGATAATTACACGATTACACACATCCTTAGGGAGAAGAATACGAAAGCCGATTCACTAGCCAAATTGGTTAGCTCTAGGGATGCATAGTTGATGGAATTTGTTCAAGTGGAGGTTTTATCGGCCCCAAGAATCAACCACATAGATGTCGACTGGATCATGGTGGTCGAGGAGGAAAAGGAGTCGAGGATGACTTTGATCAAGGACCATTTGCTGAAGGAAACTTTCCTAAATGGAAGAAACGAATGGCGAAAACTCCTTTGTAAATTCTATGATTCATAATGCAAGAAGGAGTGCTTTGAAGGAGAGGTTTCTCAACCCCCTCGCTTCGATGTGTAACCGATGTGTAACCAAGGATGGAGCTAGAAAAATACTCATGGAAATATATAAAGGTAGCCATGGTGATCAAATAGGAGGACATAACATAGTGAACAAGATCCTTCGCTATGGATACTTCTGGCCAATGATGAACCGTGATGCTGCTGACTTCACTAGATGGTGTGACAGATACTAGAGGCTTCGAAAATTCCGAGAGCCCCACCCATAGAGCTTACGCAAATGGTTAGCTCATGGGCATTTATGGTTTGGGGAATTGATAATCGGTGTGCTACTGATGTTGAAAGGAGGAGCTAAGTATGCTATCGTTACGATAGATTATTTCACAAAGTGAACTGAAGCGGAACCGCTTACCACAATCATAACAAGAAAAGTGATCAGTTTTGTCGTAAAGAAACTATATGTAGATTTTGAGTTCTCCATAAAATAATAACTGACAACGGAACTCAATTCGAGAGTACCGAGTTTAAGAATTTCTACAAATAGTACAAAATTGTGAAAAGCTTTTTGGCAGTAGTACACCTATAGGAGAATGCATAGCCGGAGGCGGTGAATAAAGTTATCAAATCCATCTTGAAGAAACAGTTAACTAAAGAGAAGGGCAACTGGGTAGACGAGCTTCCACTTGCACTGTGGGATTATAGACAACTCATAAGTTCTTGATTGGGCACACTCCATTCGCTTTGGCCTACGGAGCAGAAGCCATGATTCTGATAGAATTGGAAGTCTCATATCAGTAGAAAAAGCACTACAACCCCAAGGTAAATGAGTAACTCTTGCTTTAGTCCCTCGACTTGGTTGAAGAAAAATGAGAAGAGGCTAAATTATGGGTAGCAGCAAACCAAAAAAGAGTAGAATGGCATTCCAATTTCAAGGTCAAAAACCGTACCTTTAAGGTTGGGGATCTTATTTTGAAATAAGTTCTTCCAGGTGGGGGTACGGTCTGAATTGGGAAGTCTCTATGTGATTTAATAAAAGCTTAGAGATGGAACTTTCTAGCTAGCTATTGTTGATGGGATCCTGATTCCACGGGCGTGCAATATCGAACACTTGCGATGTTAGTTCACTTAGATTTATTTACTTTAGCAAATAAAACATCCCGATTGATGGGATGAGGTGTAATAAGGCAGGATTCACTATCTTTTCGTATATAAATAAAGTTGGCTTTTTGCACCAATGGGACCAAGTTTTATAAAGTTTAACTTTCTGCCATATAATTAGCAGCAAAATGGGAATTTTATATGGTGAAAAACAAAATGTCTAGGTACCCAGAGATAGGTATCATTGGACTCCTTCGGTCCAGGATTTGATTAAAGGAGTGTAATCGTACTGGGGTCAATCAAATGATTTTCCCTGCACATATGATCTTTGACCAATACCCAGAGATATGTAAGGTCAAGGATTGATGCTCGAAGATAGACATCTAAGACAATGGATCCTAGGGATAGGAATTGATGTATAACCAAATCTTTTGCAGGTATGACCACACTTGTGACCTGGCGGGACATGCCTTGTTGTGGGTAAGTGAGGGCGGTCGATGACTGCATCGATCGATGCCCAGGGCTAGGCACGATCGATGTCCAAAGATTGATGTCTAGTTATAGTGTCATAGAGACAGGAAACAATATGAAGCGAAATGTTTCCTCGCACGTAACCTTGTTTATGGTCAGATAGAACCCAGTTTCAGATTAAACAAGAATGGTCATGGAGTTGACCATGTAGGCAACAAGTTTCATTTAACCAAAATGAGGAATACTTTAGCAATGGTAAATAGAATTGAGTAATGAAATACTACTAAAGCAATCACAAAGGTTTAATTATATGTATAGAGTTACAATATGTAATAATATTGCATAGACATAACATGTATAATATAGGTAAGTCACATTACATGTAGCTATATTATATATGCAGTCAGTTTATATAGGCAAGCAAAATAAAAGTGCACGAATGTAAATATGAACAAAGGTTGTACAGAAACACCAATTTTTATTTACGGTCACTTTTTATACAAATGTAGTAGGGGCCCGTCCCGCATTAACTTGGCCTATATGCAAAAAGGAACAAAATACATCGAAACAAGCTAGGCATCTACTTCCTCTTTCTATAGTGCTTCCCGGCTTTAGATTCAGATCTATCATGCAGTCTCTTTAGATCCTTATTGGCTTCAAACTTCCCCTTCTCGGGAGTGTTTCCTTCTGAATGAGTAGTCTCTCCCACGGTTGTAATGACAGTGGGATCTTAAGATTTATCAACGGGAGTGTCAAAAGACTTAGAGGATCCGCCAACACCGCTACCTTTTGGAGTTTGATTTTTACTAATGGAATTTCTGGAACAGGGCTTGCTTTCTCTGAACCAGCAGGTATTTTAGTTCTTGACTCTTTTGATATTAACCTTGCTGAGGTCAATCTTCAGCCTTTCCGCCATGGAAATCGAATCAGTTGGGCTCATAGCACTGGAAATTGTAACGTCTTCCTCTAGGGACTATGAGATATCCTTCAATCCTTCCAGAGCCCCTATCTTCTAAGAATCAGGACCGAGGCTGGAACTGGTAACATCTTCCTTTAGGCCATGCGTTCCTCAACTTTGGCTTGGAATGTTTTAAGCTCTGCATCCTTGGCCTGAAGTGCTAACTCCTTGGCCTATAGTGCCAATTCTTTGGCCCGAAGCGCTTTTTCCTAACCTCAACTTGGGCTAAAAGCTCGCCACTCTCTCGATGACTCTTTTTAAGCAAATCGTCCTCTAGTAGAAGGGCCTAAGTGAACATCTCCTCAATTAATGCTTTAGAGTTCTCAATTGATGTTTGTGCATCATCTCTTTGTTTTTTGAGTTCGACCAACTTAATTTTTGTACATGCTATTGTTCTATCATGGGCCTTTCCCTTTGATTCAAATGACTGGATGTCTGTCCGGTTAATTCTATCAACCTCGGAGAGGGCAAAAGCTAGTTCAATCCATTCATAAAGCTGGTCGACAAGTTTGGTAACCCCTCCAACTCTACGGTTGGCTTCCTCACGAGGGATACCCTTGATGTTGTAGTCGAAATTCACCCCTATCGGGTAAAGGAAAGGAAAGGCGGCTTGAATTTTGGTTATCACAACTGTGGATAAGCATGAAGGGGTAGCGGTAGTGCGGAAGAACGAATAGAAACCTCCTTGGATTTTTGTGCGGTTGATATAGTGGTGACTAGAGGTCATGTCACCAGAAGCTGCTAAGGATAAGGCTGAGAGCACTGTAGGGAAGAGCCGATAGTAGGACTGTGATGGTCAAGTGAATCACGGGACTTCTTCCCTTGATAACGATGTTTCCTCTCCTCAGCTTCACGTTTCTTTCTTTCTTTATCCTGGAGGCATTCCCTCTCTTTCCTTCTTTATCTTTTTTCTTCAGTTTCTCCCTGCAAATTAGAGTGATGAAGATAAGGTTCTAGGGTGATTCCGTAATGCTTACCGATGCTTAAGCATAGAAAGCGAAAACAGACTCTTGCTATTGTACCTAAAATTAAGAGGAAAGGGTTTATCAGTAACAAAACACTGAAGTAAAGGCAAATGCATGATATGAGTGTTCATGAGCCTAGAAGTGTGCTGAGTGCTAGTATTGCCCTATGGACCATGTTCGGAGGGTTTCAAAGGTGCATTTTCGTTACCCTCGGCTAAGAAGTCCTTAGATTGGTAACTGTAACCCAAAGGATATTCTTTAAGAATATCATCGATCAGAACGTCCAAATCGCTTATGGAGCCAAAAATGTTTTCTGAAGATCCGGCAAATGGAGTTGCCTCGACAGCTGGTGTTGAACTTAGACCAGAAGGTTGTAGGAAGGGTTTGACAACTATTCTCTTTGGGGTCAATGAAATAGGAACTTCAGTGCCTTCAGGGAAGGTCTCCTCATATGACTCATCCACATCAAAATCTTCATCGTTGTCGTCATCTTCACTTTCCTCCTTGCCTTTGCTTTCTCCTTCCTATCCTACTTCTTCTTTCTCCTCTTCTTCTACTCTGTCCAGTCCTCTTCTCTCTTTCCCCTTCTCTTCATGTTATTCCTCGACGATGTTATCCTCCATCGCTCTATCTTGTCCTTCGTCAATGTTTGCTTCGTCCACTAGGCCTTGATCACCTCCCTTAATTGATGTCATCAGAGTTACAAGTGAAGACAAAGGGTGAAGAGGTTGCCCTAGCTCTTCTTAGTGGAGTCTTGAGGGGAATGACCAAGCACTTAGGATGTAAAAGGCAAAATTGATAGAGTCTCTCGTTTGTGAGGAGGTAGTAGTAGTACGATGTCGAATATTGACACTTTAAGGTTCCTAAGGTCGGGGAGTGTATGTCACTGGTATCTCGCTCAGAAAGATCTGTGAAGAGAATGGAGAAGAAATTAAATGATCAAGTTAAGAGAGTCTTAAATTAGAAGCACTTGTTATGGAGTGCCTAAATGAACTTGCAGCGACACCAGTCTTCGATGATCAATAAAGAAGGTGAGTCATCTCTCTTCTTGAAGTTTATAAGGTATGTCAACTTTGCAAAGGTTTGTGGTCATTGAAATTGTGTCATTAATAAGACGTATAAGGAATTGATGAGGGTGTATCCATTAGGGTGCATTTGAGTCGGAGCCAGCCCAATTTCTTGTAAGATGAATCTGAGAGATTCATTGAAAGGCGAAACGGCTCCACCCAAGCACATGTACTTATTGCAAGTGGTGTACCCGTGAGGAAGATTGTTAGCCCGTAAGTCAATCGTTGGAAGAAGTACATCATTCAGAATTTCATAATGGTAGCAGATCGTCTGGAGTTGCTTTATAGTTAATAAAGATGGTATTTGATCTGGAGTGTCGTCTAGTACTCTTAGTTCTGGTTGTCTATTCAATAGAGGATGCTGGTTCTGGAGAGGTGCCATTGGAACAAGCTGTCCCTGGAGTTCAGCTATAATCAAATGCCTAGCTCCTGACGGAGTAGACATCGATGCCTAAGTAGCAGAGGAGCCATCTTCAAGAGGAGTTGAAGGTTCAGACGTTGCTTTGAAGCGTGGTGATTAACGAGTCATTCTAGATTAGAAAGCTTGACGGTGAATATGGTCAGCTATGTTTTATTTTGAAAATTTACTTTAATAAATGCCCGTGTGGCTACATACAAAATCCAATGGATTTTGACATATGTTGACTAATCGAATTCTGAATGTCGACCAGGGCAATGTGAAGTGTCAATCTATAGTGTGCGTCCTATGTCCAGAGCATAATCTATGGTGCACTCTTCATAGATAGCCCACTTGTGCTGGAAAATGTTCTCCATCGCACGATGGAAATGTAGGTCAGATATTACCCATTATCGCAGAGTGAACGATAATAGAATCGCTATCCGGAGCAGTGTGGAACATTATATGTAGGAACATAATATTGTACTTTACTTGGAATGCTTTATGGTACTGTCATTTAAGCTTTAGAGTGCATTCGGCATGACCGTTCTTCAGAGTCGTCCCATCGAAGCTTATTCTTTGATTCATGCTTGACAATGACTCGACCAAGCCCTTTGCAATGCCAAATGATAGGATTTAATGCCCTTGCATGATCATGGTTGACTATGGGAAGACCCATGGAATAGATCAGGCAGACCCAAGGCCAACCCCAAGTAAGGAGCAAGCTAAAGTAAACCTAAGGTTGTCTTGGAGTCGACTTCAAGTTCAACTCAAGATCTTCTTAGGGTAGCTTGGGCTTGGAATTAGCTAAAGTATACGAAGTGATCAACTATTCTGTCTTGAAGACCAAGTAAGGATAGGGTCGCTTGGGCTTCATCTTCCTCCCTATTCTTAAGGATTTGGATCCTTACCCGGTCTTTAATGATTTGGCAACTATGGTTAACGATTCTCCTATAAATACCAAGTCTAAAGCAACTAAGAGAGGATTTTTGTCCATTCTCTTCTTCGTCTTCTATCTCTACATGGATTTTATCACCTAGAGGCTTGCTCTCACTTTCCTAAACCTGAAATGAATTTTAAAACCTTTGTACTTATGACAGAACAATTTATAACAACGCTAAGGTGGACGTAAACCATAGAATTTGTCAAACCATTATAAAAATTCATGTGTCTTTATTGTTCTTATTGTTATTACTACCTATGTCTACTCTCTTTTATTCAATTGGGGTGTTATGTCATATTTTAGCCTAACACATATTATTTAATATTTTTAATTAAATATATTTAAATTAATTATCTAATTAATGTATCACAATATGGAAAAAATATAATAGTAAAAAAATACATTTTATTTCGAATGAGATTTTCTTAT
This sequence comes from Allium fistulosum, assembly GCA_030737815.1. Lineage (NCBI taxonomy): Eukaryota > Viridiplantae > Streptophyta > Magnoliopsida > Asparagales > Amaryllidaceae > Allium > Allium fistulosum. The sequence continues at coordinate 1,196,486,434 of CM060902.1, forward strand.
AGAGTTAATGATTTACAATAGATTACAGAATTACTCTTAGGGCATTCCCCTAACTCTATCATTCTCTCACTTGCACTTGAGGCCAATTATGGAATCTCAATCTTATCCTTTTGATCAGTTTGCTTAGTGCTGGGAAAGTTAGTCTCTTTGTGAATGGACCTTCTATGTTGTCCTTAGTGTCCACTCTTTCCATCACAACTTCATTATTAGTGATAAAGACCCTAATAAGGTGGAAATTTCAAAGAACATGTCTTTTTTATAGATCTAGGCTCATTTGCCATCTACATCGCCGCATTGTAGACACATAACAACATTACGGGTTCCTCAACTCTTGGAAAAACCACTGGCTCCGCCAATAACTTGTGCATCCAAACTGCTTCTCTAGCTTCTTTGTTGAGGGTGATGTACTGGGCCTCCATTGTCGAATCAGTTATTGTCTCTTGCTCGGAACTTTTCCAACCGACCGCTCTACCATTCAATGTAAATACATAACTTGATACTAATTAACTTTCATCAATATCACTTTGAAAGATGGAGTCTGTATACTACTTCATAAGGAGGTATTCAGTCCTATATATGGAAAAAGTCATTAATATTTATTAAATACTTAAGAATACATTTTACTACCGTCCAATGCTTTTTTTCAGGATCAAACTAATATTAGCTTATGCATCCTAATGAATAAGCCACATCTGGTATAGTACATGACATAGCATACATGAAAGAACCAATTGCGAATGCATAAGTATTTTCCTTATACCCTCCTTCTCCTCATCATTATGAGAAGTGTCCTTCTTATAAAGGATGATTCTATATTGCTTTAGAAGAATTCTACGCTTGAAATTCTCCATACTGAACCTTTTCAGTATGATGTCCATATACAGGGATTGGGACAATCCCAACAACCTCCTAGATCCATCTCTGTGGATCTTCATGCCAAATAAATAGGTTGCTTCTCCTAAATCCTTTATGGAAAAGTTCTTAGACAACCATGCTTTCATTGATTGCAACAATGCAATGTCATGGCCAATTAGGAGCAAACGTCGACATATAAGAGTAATTGCATGATAACACTTTCACATTCTTTCTGATATATGCATTCCTCCTTGATACCCTGATAAAAACCAAACTGTTTGATTACTTTATCAAAGCACTTATTCCAACTCCTTAAAGTTTGTTTAAGACCATAAATTGATCTTAACAATTTGCACACCTTTCCCTCGCTCCCACCGACCTTGAAACCCTAAGGCTGCGACATGTAAATGATCTCTTCTAAATCAACATGTAGAAACGTTGTTTTCTCAATAATTTGCCATATTTCATAGTCATGGAACATGACGATAGTAAGCATTATCCGCATGGACTTATGTATGGATATAGAGGAAAATGTTTCATTATAATAAATGCCTTGAATCTTAAGAAACCCTTTTACAATTAGCCTTGCTTTGTAGGTCTTTACCTATCCGTCTACACTTATTTTTTCTTAAAATTCCATTTGCAGTCAATGAGTTTTATCTCTTCGAGTACGTCATCCAAAGTCCATACATCATTGTCATACATGGAATCCATCTCAGATTTGACAGCTTCAAGCCAACGTACAAAGTCCTTACTCTGTAGTGCTAATAGGTATGAAAGACGAGCATCATCTTCTAAGATGTGGTCCTTTTTGTTACCATTCACGAGAAAACCGTAGTATCTATCTGGTGCTTGAGATTTCCTATTTGACCATCTAATAGGTTGCATGTTTTCATATAATGGTGAATTTGACTCTTCAACCAGTTTAGCCTATATATTTACTTCTCGAATCTCATCCAAGTCTACAACTTCATTGTTAATTTCTTTTTATAGAAATTTCTTTTCTACACAAGACATTATGTTGGGAAATAGTAACATTTTGTTCTTATTCTAGGAAGGACAACCCCACACCTTCAAATGCTCAAGGTGAGGTTTCTTCCCATGCCAATTTTATATGGTGTCTTAGGCATAGATATAGTAGGTATAAAATTCAACATATGCGTTGAGGTTTCTATCACATATCCCCTTAGGCAAGAGGTAACTCAGCCTTACTCATCATGGAACAAACCATATCTAATAGTGTTCGATTTCTTCTTTCTGAAATACCAGTATGTGAGCCATAAATTTCATGTTTGGATCCAGTCCAAACCCATATTATGTCATAGATAATCTCACTACGAGTGCAATGATGAAGACCGCGTCTTGATTAGACCTCGTATGCAAGAGATGCGAATTTTATAAAAATACGAATTATAAGTATAAACTAGTTAATTTAATAAACTTAATTAACTAATTAAATTACTGAATCCATCTTCCTCAATCAGGTCTTATTCAGGTGCACACCTATTTCTCTCCTACCTCTCTCTTCAATTTCCCATCCAACTCTCGATGAATCGTTGCACCGCCAATTCCATCGCACTTCTCTCCGCACGCACTCTGCAACACACCTCTGTTAAACACGACCGGCCCCCTCTTGCAAATCTCGACCACGACTCCTTATTCATGGTTCCAATTGTCGCACTTCACCTCAGGTGGTTGAAACTCCAATCGATGACGCCTACAGGAGCAAGCCTAATGATAACTCAAAAACGCACCCCCCCTAAAACTTCGCTAGTCGTCAGCCTTAGTTAATGGCCATGGAATGACGACCACCCCAAGCAACACCACACCGAACACCACTGCTATAGATTTGATGCCCTCCTCTCCACGAGTTCAACGGATCCATTCTCATCATTTTTCGTGGTCTATAGCTCCTGCAATATGAGCAAATCAGATATCCTCTATTTTGGACCAGTATCCATTATTTTTGTAGAGAAGAGAAGTAGCATAGAAAAGTTAGTGATAGGTGGGGGCCATATATATATAATTTATTTAAATTCTTAAATAAATCACCACATGTTTTGAGCTCGTACGATCCCACAACATATTGAATCGCCATGAAACTCGTCGGCACACATTACCTCAATTTTTTTGGTCCCATGGTATAAATTTCATCATCATTTGAGACAACGCTCTAGGATGATAATTTCACACATTTTGAGTTCGTTTTGGCCATTAAATCTCCTGATTTCAAAAATTCTTCAATCGTACGTCTCATAATGAAGTCCTCATCCCAGAAACACAAGTCATCGATTGAGATCCTTATGGACCCAATTGTGCACGTATTTTTATAAATATGTATAACAATACATAAATTTTAAAAACACAATGACTCCAAATATAGCAATATTTATACTCATTTTGATTCGCAACATCAATCCGAACTCAATGGAAGTAGTCTCCAATTTTATTTGACCGTATGGAGAGAAAAAAAATCAGATTTTGAACCTTCAATTAATTAATGATTCAATAATTAAATTAATTATTTAATTATCTAGTTGTTAAAAATGCGGTTTGTTACATTCTCTCCTCCTTAAAAGAATTTGGCCCTCGAAATTCATACGAGTATGATAAAGCAACCCGATTAGCCAAAATTTCCAAAGCACAGAATATACCTCCTAACCCTTAGGATTTAAAAACACCTTTTGTTTTGGAAAAATTTGGCATCACCTCCTTTGCACAGCTAGCTCAAGAAAAATCCCAGAACAATATATACATGCATGCATACACACACATACAAACACACACACCCCTCTCATACCCGAGGCATCCCATATTTGAGGCATCACATTTTAAGGACATACAAACATCCATACTATCTGTAAAGGAACCAAGCCAGTCGAAAGCAGGTCGATTAGGTAAATCTCAAAAAATTTTGTATTGGATCTTTATTGAGCCTATGTAGTCTAGATTCAATTAGAACTTTCTAAATTTTCTTTTAATTTTTTTCGTTTTTTCATAATTATTTAAAAATTAGTTTAATTAAAATTTAATTGATTGTATATTATGATGAGTGCATCAAAGGAACCTATGTGTAAAGTATAAGTGCAATATATGAAAAGTGTACATAGATAATATGAACGTTGTTTAGGTGTTGGGATTTACACCGCAACAGACACATTTCCTCTTTATTTATGCCTATATATATCATTCATAGTAGTTTACATTGAAATGGATTTTGTTTATATTACATGTAACAAATCAATGAATGCAATGTCGAATTAAGGTAGTTCAAAAGTTTACTACTGTAACTTACAAAAAACCCGTTTTTGAAACTTTGAGTTAAATATAAACACACACACATATATAAATGTTATTACATAAAATATATATAAACTTATATTCGCACACAAATCAAAACAATATTTGAAATTAATAAAAATAAGAATAACATCCAAATAGTTTGTGAAATAGAATGTTTGCCATTTTAAATAGAGATATGGTACTAGTTTAGATAAAATTATAAAACAAGAAATAAACTACAAAAATAATGTTTCCTCTTTTGATTTAGTTAGCAAAACAATTATAAAGCAAGAAATAAACGGCCAAATTAATGTTTCCTCTTTTGTTTTAATTAGCAAGATTTTTTTCAAAATAATTCAAACATAAGACAATTAAGTCATGATTAATTAATGTAATTATTTCAAAGTTCTATTCATACAGCAATTTAGATGTATACATTCAAATCTAAATCCTCCAGTATGAAAACTGACTTACTGATAAGATTATTCCAAATATTATTTTGTTTTTTAATAATAATAATAAAATCCGACGACATAAGCATATACAAATTCATGATAAGAAGGTCTAGAACTAGGTTACACAGATTAGATAAATAAACATACATAACAGAAATAAATGAAATTATTATTGCTTATAATAAACAAATAGAAAAGAACATAGCAAAAGTGTTTTTTATCTGTTTAAATCAACATGATAAGAATATATGGTTGATTCAAAAGGGGGAATTGAGATATTCAAACCTAAATCCAAATTCACAAATAAGAACAGAAAGAAGAGGTAGAGGATTAAAGAGATGTAAACAAAATTAAAAGTTATATGATTGTATTTAGAATTATCTTAGGATGAAGCCAGGAGAAGTGTCTCGAATGATAGAACAAATCCTAGATCCGATAGAACAATCTCTAGATATGTAGCAATCAAGAAATAACCACCTATTTATATTTAATTTTGCTTGATTAAATTTGGAATTTTGAAGCCTTTTCCACCATGGAAAATTCGGCCTTGATGTTTTCTATAGAGAGAGAGGAAAAATGAAGGAGCAAGATTTGATTAAAGGAGGAAACAAATGTGTAATCGATATATGGTACTTTTCTCTCCTTTAATTAAGATTGCTCCCACATTCAAAATTAAAAAAAACCCTTCTCTACATCATAGCCGGCAATGAATTTGGGCTTTGAGTCTAAAGAAAATATGAAATCCAATTCGTATTATCTCCATTTAAGTCTAATTTAAATTTCCTATCGATATCATATACCGATATGAACGTTTATAAATTTTTATACACACTCATTATTAAATACTAATGGAAATCAAAAAAATCAAATAAGAGATATTTTAATGATTAATATTTCACAAATATTAATCAATTTAATTTATTAAAGCCTATTTAGGTATTTATTCTATTTAATTGAATTTAAACTATCTACCAATATCATATATCGACGCATTTATAACTTTTATATACACACCTTACTAAATACTAATGTTACAAAGTCGTGTGGTTTATTCGGAATATTCATAATCTTGTTTGTGTGACTCAAAAGTGTAAATTCAGTTAGTGATTAATATTGAAAAATTCAAATATTAACGTTCACACGTCACATTAGCTAGTGGTGTGACATTTTGGTTGAATTTACCGGTTACACTTCCTTTGGTAAAATCCAACTTTACTTACTGTAAGCGTTACCCATTAGTGACAATCATTTACACCAATTCTCTTTATCAAAACTATATTGCTTTGGACTTATAAAATTTGGTAATGGTCAAAATTCCAACGTCATCCATATTCAACTCTATAGCCCAAACACAAAGTCCTTGGTTCAATATTAAAAGTTATTATTAACCGAACTACTCTAGTAAGAATTTTTTACTTTGAGTTGAGTAAGTTGATCGTGATATTAACCCTGTATAATCGACGAGACGAATCCTCTCTTGAATAGTGTTTCACTTTCAATACTTCTACTCGAATTAACTATTGTCATTCGATGGACTTCGTGCCATGATTCGACTATAATCAAAGCAGTCGTATTGAAGATTGATGGTATTATTAATTCAAGAGAACTATGTAAATTAGTCACAACGATATCTTCTGTTTGACCTTAGTTATATTAACCAATAGAAAACTATCGAGTGAGTCATTCCGTAGTTATCCAATAATTATTAGTCCCTAACCTCTTGGTTCCCCCAACAGAGTAATACACTATCCAACATTTGGAAAGTGTTGTGTACTCTAGTCTTGATGGATGTATCAATATCCAGCCTCGATACATCTTGACTAGGAACATTTAAAACGATATGTTTATTTTATTATGATAAATCACCCATGATTACAACACTTTTGTAATTACTATCACAAAACATACCATTTATGGATTTTCTATTAAATATACTTTTAACTAAATTAATTAATCAATATAACACATTATATCAAGTATATAATAGAAAGAAAACACCTTTTATTTCGAACGAGATTGGTTATCGAGTTAGATATATGTAATAAATTACGTAATTGCCTCTAGGTCATAACCTTAACTCTATCATTCTACACTACAGATCTTACGCATCTCTTTCACAGTAAGAGCATGCTATTTAGATGGAAATAATCATCCCAATAGCACATGGTTGCTCCCATGTACCTAATCATGTACTCAACAAAGCGGATTATACACAATTGCAACATTGTATCATTAATTTAATCATGCTAAACCATATAGAGCAATTGTCTCAAATAAATATGCTATATCAAACCATGCAATAAGCATCTCAAATAAATATGTTATAACTAACTGCGCAAGAAGCACATCTAATGCAATAAAGAAAGCTCTACATTATGCTTTCATATATATTAACAAACAAACAAAAAGGGAAACAAAAATTCCCTTGAGTAAATGGACACATATCAATAAAAAGCTCCATCAAACATGAACAAGCTTAACCCCATCGGTCTGAAGCCACATATCCCTATTCTCAAAAATATGAGTTGGCCTTCGAGGTCTAAAACTACATTCGGTTCGCATCAACTTTCTCTAGTCGACTCATCACGACATCATCGCTATAATTTCACACTTATAAAAACAGAATTCACAAAATACATTGTGCACTCCTTCTACGGAGAATGAATATTGACATAATATGTTAGCAATAACAATCAGCAATAAGCAATCAAAAAGCACCAAAAATTGATCAATGGAAAACAACAATCAATCAATAACCAAGTAACAATGATAAATCAATAAGCATTAACAATCAACATACAAAACAAACAATTAATTAATAATCTAGCAACGATAAGCAATCACTAAGCAACGATAAGCAATCACTAAGCAACAAAAATCTATCAACAACAATTACCATACAAATAACCCATCATTCTAAATAAGTCTCTAACAACATGCACGGTAACCAATAATAGTCATACCGTGCATGTCAAGCTGTAAACTCCCATGAGTTTGTTCAACATCCACGATGCCCCAAATGCTTAAGTAGTGCAACTCCCTTTCATGAATACAACATATGAAAGACTATCACCCCTCATGCGCTGAAAGGAAAACTTATATGAAATGTTGGATCACTGATCCTCAAATCTCTTGAATAAACCCAGCAATCCAAGTCTTAACTTTCCTTTCCTTCCGAGCAGAAAACATTTTTTAAAGGATAAAACTTCACTAAGTAAATAATTACTAAACGACAATCTACAAGTGCTTGGGCTCGCTCGAGTTCAAACTCACCTCACCACACAATGATAATAAGGATAAAATACTAAGGGTACTACGATGTACATCCAGGCAAGTATTATATAGTCACCTAGAAGATTATCCAAATCATCACAAAACTAGTCGAGAAGTACTTCCTCGAACTATGCCAAGCTATCCTAGTTAATTACACACACACACATACTTAATTAGAATAGAGCTTGTCAAAAATAACATACGATTCTCGATCTAATCCTTTGTTCACTTGCAAGTTTTTATTGTTAAACTAAGGCCAGCCACCTGATTCCTCTTATGCGAATTCTGATTTGGTTCCTTGGTAGACCATCAAAATTTTCTCATACGACTAGATTCGTGCTTCAAAAATCTCTAAATCACCTCAAGATTCCAACTCGAATACTCACATTTAAGAATTAAGTGAATGCCTAATAGGTGCAAATCACCTAGAAACCCCATGCTCAAACTAGGGATTAAGAATGGTTATGTGAATGCGCCGATCCTTAAAAAACACCAATGTAGCTCACGGGATTAATCCCATCACTTATGGTGTGCTAACATAGGGTTAAACAATTCTAACTTGAATGACTCAACACAAAACATATAAGTCATTCGCTTAGTTCTTGCTCATTTTTAGGCAACTACGAGATCCTACTTGGATACAGAATCTTGTTAGTTCCTGAGATGATGGTTTTGATGACAACAACCTTAGGACTTGTTATAAAATATAAATACCAATATTCTTGTCTAGATATATATGTATATGAAGGGTATATATATATGCAGGTACTGAGAATGAAGACTGTATAGTATAGAGATTCAAGACTGACGAATTCAAGATTGTAGAAATCAAGACTGAAGACTCATAAGTATCAAGATTATCAAGAGTTCAAGATATCAAGATAAGTAATAGAGTCTAGATTTATGTTAAAACTTCATAATAGCACTAAAGTCTTTATTCGGATTTTAATTGTGGAATGGAATCCACCTACTCGCTTTAATAGTGGAATGGACCCACGACCTTCTCAAGTGGTATGGAATCCACGAAATTTTCAAAATGACTTATTTTTATATTTTTTCAAAACTATCTTTTTATAAAGACGGCTCCCACTCTCGGTTTAAATATTTAGCCTTAATTCAAAAACTATTTTTAATCATATTAATTTCAAAATCATTTCTTGTTTTTTAAACTATCTCTTGATTTTAATATTTTAGCTTTAAATCTCAAAAATATATTTTAAAGAAGTCTATACTTAGTTATTAATATTACTTTAAGACTACTTTCTAAAACTCTTTTATAAGTTTAAACTATATTCAAAATGGTTTACAAAGTTTAGAAATTGTTTTGACAAGTTTTAGAATATAAATCATTTTAAAGAAAAATCAATTTTCAAAAATAACATAGGCATGTCGACATCCCTATACCCCACATGTCGACATGGTAGCCGTAGATTTTAAAATTCAAATTTTCAAAAGAAGTGTCTATTCATCATAACCTTTCATGAATGGATATGACCGTTATTCTTTTATATATACTAGTAGTTTTCAACGAATTTTCACTTAAGATTTCTTTGTTTTCTCTCCTCTTTCTCTTCCATTCTTATTTTCAAACATTCTTAACAAAACTCTGCCGAAATCCTAAGTGAATCAAACTCGATCGTCTCTAGTTTGATTTTCTACCACTCTCTCTCAAAGATCTCAATGCTATTCAGAGTTATAGGATCATTTGTAATCAAAGATCGAAGTGTATCAAGTCTCTCTCTATCGAAATGTGATTGGAAACGGTGTGATTGTGGCCCGTAAATCAATTGGGTGTGATTGTAGCCCGTAAATCAATTAGGTGATCTTGTAGCCTGGTTAAATCAAGAGAGTTTGCCCTGGACTCGGAGACAGGAGGGTGTATCTCGTGGCCTTGAAATCGAGGTTGTAATATCGACATTATATTTGAAAAGAAATCAGCAAAAGAAATTGTGTGGGACTGGATGTAAGGTAATTCCGAACTAGTATAAAATTCTGGTGTGTTCTTTTCTTTACTGCTTTTATTTACTATTTGCATCTGTGTTTGGTTCTATGATTGTCCCTGTGTTTATGAATTGCATCTGTTTGGGTTTAATTTGAAAAGATTTCAAAAAGATTCATAAAATTAATTAAACACCATTCACCCTCCCTCTAGTGTTAATTCTGCCTTAAGATCCGTAATCCGCATTTCCTACATTTGGTATCAGAGCGAGGTTTTCAAAGTTATCATAATCTGAATTTTGAAAAAGTTTAAAATGGTAATTTTTGGAGTGTTAACATTAGTTCAAAACTGTCCAAATCATCATTGTCTCATAATTCTGCATATTGTTATTATAGAAAATCAAGTTATCTACCGAATTGGTGTTTTGTGCAGGAACAGATGTGTTATATGGCTTTTGAAGAAATAACACTCAATGGACAAATGGTGCAAATTAAGAAAAACAAATGGATACTTGATAGTGGATGTTCAAGACACATGACTGGTAATCCGAAGATACTGAATGACATGGATAATTTTTCTTAAACATAAAAGTGATGTTTTGATTTATTTAAAACTTTTGCAAAAAGAATTCAAAATCAACTTTCTTTAAAAATCAAAACTATTCGTGGTGATCACGGTGGAGAATTTGAAAATGAAATTTATTCGAATTTCAGTAATAAAAAAGGAATAACTCATAATTTTTCTTTTTCAAAAACTCCACAACAAAATAGAGTGATAGAGCGTAAAAATAGGACGATTCAAGAGTGTGTAAGAACTATGCTTTCAGATAGTAAATTACCAAGAAATTTTGGGCTGAAGCAGTCGCTACAGCTTGTTACATTTTGAATTAGATTTTAGTTAGACCTCTAACCAATAAAACACCATATGAACTTCTTTTCAATAAGAAACCAAAGGTATCTTATTTTAAAGTTTTTGGAAGTGAATGCTTTATTCTAAATACAAAGGATAATTTGGATAAATTTGATCCTAAATCCGACAAAGGAATCTTTATCAGATATTCTAATAGAAGTAAAGCATACAGAGTTTTCAATTTAAAAACTAACACCATTGAAGGAACAATGCATGTATCTTTTGATCAAAATTTCAAAGATTTTGTTCAAATAAATGATGAAGATGATTTTGTTACTTTAAATAATGAATCAAATGAAACAAATTGTGAAACTGTTCATCCTAATAAAAGGACCAGGCTTTTAAAAGATCATCCTATAAAAAGTATATTAAGAAATATTGAATTTGTTATTAAAACTAGAAATCAACTAAACAAGATGAGTAACGTAGCTTTTATATCAACTACTGAACCCAAAAATCCAAAGGAAGCATCATCTGATGATTCATGGATTCTTGCTATGCAAGAAGAACTGAATCAATTCACCAGAAAAGATGTATGGAAACCTATTCCAGACCTGAGGATAAAACTATAATAGGAACTAAATGGGTTTATAAAAATAAAATGAATGAACAAGGTGAGGTCGTTAGAAATAAAGCTCGGTTAGTCGCGCAAGTTATTGTCAAGAAGAAGGAATAAACTTTGATGAAACCTTTGCACCCGTAGCAAGATTAGAAGCCATTAGAATTCTACTTGGTTTCGCAAACCAAAACAATTTCAAATTATTTCAAATGGATGTCAAAAGTGCCTTTTTAAATGGCTTTGTTAAAGAGGATGTTTATGTTGAACAACCTCCCCTTTTTGAAGAAGAAAAGTTTCCAAATCATGTTACAAACTAAAGAAAGCTTTATATGGTCTGAAACAAGCTCCTAGAGCCTGGTATGACAGACTAAGATCTTACTTATTACAATCAAATTTGGAAATTATTAGAGTAAATAATACTCTTTTTATTAAAAGAAACAAAAATGATATCCAATTAATACAGATTTATGTAGATGATATCATTTTTGGATCAACAAACAATGAAATGAATAAAGAATTTTCTGAAATAATGACAAAAGAGTTTGAGATGAGTCATATGGGTGAACTTACTTTCTTTTTAGGATTGCAAATAAAACAATTATATAGAGGCATTTTCATTAATCAAGAAAAGTATGCTAGGGATCTAGTTAGTAAGTTTGGTATGACCACTGCAAGTGGAAAACCCACTCCTATGGCAACCAATGAAGCCTTGAATATAGAAGACATGTCAAAAGATGTTGATCAAAAACTATACAGGGGAATGATTGGATCGCTACTCTATATAACTACGAGTAGGCCTGATATCATGCATAGTGTCTTGTCTCTGTGCAAGGTACCAATCTCAACCCAAAGAAACCCATTTAAAAGTTGTTAAACGTATCCTAAGATATGTTAAACAAACTTTAGACTATGGCCTATTTTACCCTAAAAATGATTCATTTGATTTAATCTCATATTGTGATGCTAATTATGTCGGTTGTAAATCAGACCGAAAAAGTACAAGTGGAACTTGTCACTTTTTAGGACATTCTCTGGTTTCCTGGTTTAGTAAAAAGCAAAATACTGTCTCACTATCAACAACTGAAGCAGAATATATCTCTGCTGCATTAGCTTGTTCTCAAGTTATCTATATGCAACAGACCCTAAAGGATTTTGGATTAAATATTTCAAAATCACCAATTTATTGTGACAATACAAGTGCGATAAATTTATCCAAAAATCCCACTCATCATGCCAGAATCGAACATATTGATATCAGACATCATTTTCTCAGAGATAATATAAGTAAAGAGATTATTTCTCTTGAATTTATCAACACTGAGAATCAAATAGCTGATATTCTGAAATCAATCAACCTTTACTAAATTAAGAAGAGAACTAGGTATTTGTTCTATAATTGAGATATAGAATATAGATATAGTAACATAAATAGAGAAAAACAAAATTTTCAAAATTTTCAAAAGGGATGTCGACATGCCCCTACCCCCCATGTCGACATACAACGGTCAGATTTGAAATTTTGATTTTCCCTCTAAAATCAGTTTGGTGGTTATATAACCATAATATTTCGAATTCATCTGTCTTCTCACTTCATTTTCTCTGTAATAAACTTTTGAAAATACAAAATAATGGCCTCATCTTCTAAATCAAACCAAAATGCAACCATTTCCTTCCCTTCTCCTAATTCTAGTCCATTCCAATGTACTACATTGGCTCGAGTAATGAAGATCGAGGAAATTATGAAGGATTCTCTGCAAATGTTGACTGAATTACAAGTCATGCAAATAAGGATGGCAAAGGAACAAGAGAAACAAGGCAAGATTCTTAGAAATTTGCAAAAATTTCTAATGGATAATCATGCAGACCCTATTGTGATTGAAGATGATTCCTCTAACATACGTATTCATAATCTATTAGAGGACGATGAAGAAGAAGAAGAGGAAGAAGCGCAAATGGACAAGGACGATAATGTTGTTTGCGTTGGAGAAGTCTGTTTTGACAAAAATGGTAATTTGGTCGAACAACATGGAAACATTTGTCTCCATTACCCTAATTGTTCGATTCACAAGTCACCAATTGTCAAGGACTCTCGTTAGATTGTTATTATATTAATGTTTTTATATTTTGTGTACTTGTATATATTTATGTCTATGTTTTATATATATGTGTAATGTAAAATCATATATAATAAAATTAGATTTATGTTTCGCTTATTATACTTCGTTATTAGCATTTAGTTCCATAGTATTAGTTTAAGGGGGAGTTATGTAGTTTAGGCATAGTTTTTGTTGATGACAAAGGGGGAGAATTATAAAATAGGATAGTTAGGCTGTTAATTAGGCTTACATTAAGGGGGAGTTAGTAGATTAAGGGGGATTTGTTGGAATAAGGGGGAGTTAGAGTAAAATCAGAGTTTGGTGGAGTATATTTTATAAACATAGGTTGTCATCATCAAAAATAGGGAGATTGTTAGTTCCTGAGATGATGGTTTTGATGAAAACAACCTTAGGACTTGTTATAAAATATAAATACTAATATTCTTGTTTAGATATATATGTATATGCAGGGTATATATATGCAGGTACTGAGAATGAAGACCGTATAGTATAGAGATTCAAGACCGACGAATTCAAGATTGTAGAAATCAAGAATGATGACTCATGAATATCAAGATTATCAAGAGTTCAAGAGTTCAAGATAAGTAATAGAGTCTGGATTTATGTTAAAACTTCATAATAGCACTAAAATCTTTATTCGGATTTTAATTGTGGAATGGAATCCACCTTCTCGCTTTATTATTGGGATGGAACCCACGACCTTCTCTAGTGGAATGGAATCCACGAAATTTTCAAAATGACTTATTTTTAGATTTTTTCAAAACTATCTTTTTAAAAAGACAGCTCCCTCTCTCTGTTTAAATATTTTAGCCTTAATTCAAAAACTATTTTTAATCATATTAATTTAAAAATCATTTCTTGTTTTTTAAACTATCTCTTGATTTTAATATTTTAGCTTTAAATCTCAAAAATATATTTTAAAGAAGTCTATACTTAGTTTTTAATATTACAATAAGAATACTTTCTAAAACTCTTTTATAAGTTTAAACTATATTCAAAATGGTTTACAAAGTTTAGAAATTGTTTTGACAAGTTTTAGAATATAAATCATTTTAAAGCAAAATCAATTTTCAAAAATAACATAGGCATGTTGACATCCCTATACCCCCCATGTCGACATGGTAGCCGTAGATTTTAAAATTCAAATTTTCAAAAGAAGTGTCTATTCATCATAACCTTTCACGAATGGACATGACCGTTATTCTCCTATATATACCAATAGTTTTCAATGAATTTTTGCTTAAGATTTCTTTGTTTTCTCTCCTCTTTCTCTTCCATTCTTATTTTCAATCATTCTTAACAAAACTCTGCCGAAATCCTAAGTGAATCAAACTCGATCGTCTCTAGTTTGATTTTCTGCCACTCTCTCTCAAAGATCTCAATGCTATTCAGAGTTATAGGATCATTTGTAATCAAAGATCGAAAGATCGAAGTGTATCGAGTCTCTCTCTATCGAAATGTGATTGGAAACGGTGTGATTGTGGCCCGTAAATCAATTGGGTGTGATTGTAGCCCGTAAATCAATTAGGTGATCTTATAGCCTGGTTAAATCAAGAGAGTTTGCCCTGGACTCGGAGACAGGGGGGTGTATCTCGTGGCCTTGAAATCGAGGTTGTAATATCGACATTATATTTGAAAAGAAATCAGCAAAAGAAATTGTGTGGGACTGGATGTAAGGTAATTCCGAACTGGTATAAAATTCTGGTGTGTTCTTTTCTTTACTGCTTTTATTTACTATTTGCATCTGTGTTTGGTTCTGTGATTGTCCTTGTGTTTATGAATTGCATCTGTTTGGGTTTAATTTGAAAAGATTTCAAAAAGATTCATAAAATTAATTAAACACCATTCACCCTCCCTCTAGTGTTAATTCTGCCTTAAGATCCGTAATCCGCATTTCCTACATTTGGTATCAGAGCGAGGTTTTCAAAGTTATCATAATCTGAATTTTGAAAAAGTTTAAAATGGTAATTTTTTGAGTGTTAACATTAGTTCAAAACTGTCCAAATCATCATTGTCTCATAATTCTGCATATTGTTATTATAGAAAATCAAGTTATCTACCGAATTGGTGTGTTGTGCAGGAACAGATGTGTTATATGGCTTTTGAAGAAACAACACTCAATGGACAAATGGTGCAAATTAAGAAAAACAAATGGATACTTGATAGTGGATGTTCAAGACACATGACTGGTAATCCGGAGATACCGAATGACATAATTTATGAAGATGGAGGACTGGTCAACTTTGGAGATAATTCAAAAGGATATGTGATTGGCATCGACAATATTGGTAACTCTAAAACTCCTACTATTTCTGATGTTCTGTTAGTTAGGAATCTAAAACACAACTTACTTAGCATAAGTCAACTATGTGATAAGGGCTACAAAATTAAATTTGAAAAGGATAAGTGTCACATCGAAGATAATAAATCAAATATTATCTTTGAAGGAATTAAGAAGAAAAATATTTATATTCTCAGTATGAAAATCTCAAATGATAACCTATGTCTTTTGGCTAATACAAGTGACCCTTGGATTTGGCATAAAAGATTTGGGCATTTGAATTTCAAACTCTTATCTAGACTTTCAAAACTTGATCTAGTAAGAGGTCTTCCTAAAATGGATTTTAAAGTAGATAGTATATGTGATGCTTGTCAATTAGGAAAACTTAGGAAGAGTTCATTCAAATTGAAAGATATAATTTCAACTTCAAAACCTCTTAAGTTACTTCATTTAGATCTGTTTGGTCCATCTCAATTTCAGTTAATAAATCATAGTAAATATGTTTTTTTAATTGTAGATGATTATTCTAGATTTACATGGATAATTTTTCTTAAACATAAAAGTGATGTTTTGATTTATTTAAAACTTTTGCAAAAAGAATTCAAAATCAACTTTCTTTAAAAATCAAAACTATTCGTGGTGATCACGGTGGAGAATTTGTAAATGAAATTTATTCGAATTTCAGTAATAAAAAAGGAATAACTCATAATTTTTCTTTTTCAAAAACTCCACAACAAAATGGAGTGATAGAGCGTAAAAATAGGACGATTCAAGAGTGTGTAAGAACTATGCTTTCAGATAGTAAATTACCAAGAAATTTTTGGGCTGAAGCAGTCGCTACAGCTTGTTACATTTTGAATTAGATTTTAGTTAGACCTCTAACCAATAAAACACCATATGAACTTCTTTTCAATAAGAAACCAAAGGTATCTTATTTTAAAGTTTTTGGAAGTGAATTCTTTATTCTAAATACAAAGGACAATTTGGATAAATTTGATCCTAAATCCGACAAAGGAATCTTTATCAGATATTCTAATAGAAGGAAAGCATACAGAGTTTTCAATTTAAAAACTAACACCATTGAAGGAACAATGCATGTATCTTTTGATCAAAATTTCAAAGATTTTGTTCAAATAAATGATGAAGATGATTTTGTTACTTTAAATAATGAATCAAATGAAACAAATTGTGAAACTGTTCATCCTAATAAAAGGACCAGGCTTTTAAAAGATCATCCTATAAAAAGTATATTAAGAAATATTGAATTTGTTATTAAAACTAGAAATCAACTAAACAAGATGAGTAACGTAGCTTTTCTATCAACTACTAAACCCAAAAATCCAAAGGAAGCATCATCTGATGATTCATGGATTCTTGCTATGCAAGAAGAACTGAATCAATTCACCAGAAATGATGTATGGAAACCTATTCCAGACTTGAGGATAAAACTATAATAGGAACTAAATGGGTTTATAAAAATAAAATGAATGAACAAGGTGAGGTCGTTAGAAATAAAGCTCGGTTAGTCGCGCAAGTTATTGTCAAGAAGAAGGAATAGACTTTGATGAAACCTTTGCACCCGTAGCAAGATTAGAAGCCATTAGAATTCTACTTGGTTTCGCAAACCAAAACAATTTCAAATTATTTCAAATGGATGTCAAAAGTGCCTTTTTAAATGGCTTTGTTAAAGAGGATGTTTATGTTGAACAACCTCCCCTTTTTGAAGAAGAAAAGTTTCCAAATCATGTTACAAACTAAAGAAAGCTTTATATGGTCTGAAACAAGCTCCTAGAGCCTGGTATGACAGACTAAGATCTTACTTATTACAATCAAATTTGGAAATTATTAGAGTAAATAATACTCTTTTTATTAAAAGAAACAAAAATGATATCCAATTAATACAGATTTATGTAGATGATATCATTTTTGGATCAACAAACAATGAAATGAATAAAGAATTTTCTGAAATAATGACAAAAGAGTTTGAGATGAGTCATATGGGTGAACTTACTTTCTTTTTAGGATTGCAAATAAAACAATTATATAGTGGTATTTTCATTAGTCAAGAAAAGTATGCTAGGGATCTAGTTAGTAAGTTTGGTATGACCACTGCAAGTGGAAAACCCACTCCTATGGCAACCAATGAAGCCTTGAATAAAGAAGACATGTCAAAAGATGTTGATCAAACACTATACAGGGGAATGATTGGATCGCTACTCTATATAACTACGAGTAGGCCTGATATCATGCATAGTGTCTATCTCTGTGCAAGGTACCAATCTCAACCCAAAGAAACCCATTTAAAAGTTGTTAAACGTATCCTAAGATATGTTAAACAAACTTTAGACTATGGCCTATTTTACCCTAAAAATGATTCATTTGATTTAATCTCATATTGTGATGCTAATTATGCCGGTTGTAAATCAGACCGAAAAAGTACAAGTGGAACTTGTCACTTTTTAGGACATTCTCTGGTTTCCTGGTTTAGTAAAAGCAAAATACTGTCTCACTATCAACAACTGAAGCAGAATATATCTCTGCTGCATTAGCTTGTTCTCAAGTTATCTATATGCAACAGACCCTAAAGGATTTTGGATTAAATATTTCAAAATCACCAATTTATTGTGACAATACAAGTGCGATAAATTTATCCAAAAATCCTACTCATCGTGCCAGAACCAAAAATATTGATATCAGACATCATTTTCTCAGAGATAATATAAGTAAAGAGATTATTTCTCTTGAATTTATCAACACTGAGAATCAAATAGCTGATATTCTGAAATCAATCAACCTTTACTAAATTAAGAAGAGAACTAGGTATTTGTTCTATAACTGAGATATAGAATATAGATATAGTAACATAAATAGAGAAAAACAAAATTTTCAAAATTTTCAAAAGGGATGTCGACATGCCCCTACCCCCCATGTCGACATACAACGGTCAGATTTGAAATTTTGATTTTCCCTCTAAAATCAATTTGGTGGTTATATAACCATAATATTTCGAATTCATCTGTCTTCTCACTTCATTTTCTCTGTAATAAACTTTTGAAAATACAAAATAATGGCCTCATCTTCTAAATCAAACCAAAATGCAACCATTTCCTTCCCTTCTCCTAATTCTAGTCCATTCCAATATACTACATTGGCTCGAGTAATGAAGATCGAGGAAATTATGAAGGATTCTCTGCAAATGTTGACTGAATTACAAGTCATGCAAATAAGGATGGCAAAGGAACAAGAGACACAAGGCAAGATTCTTAGAAATTTGCAAAAATTTCTAATGGATAATCATGCAGACCCTATTGTGATTGAAGATGATTCCTCTAACATACGTATTCATAATCTATTAGAGGACGACGAAGAAGAAGAAGAGGAAGAAGCGCAAATGGACAATGACGATAATGTTGTTTGCGTTGGAGAAGTCTGTTTTGACAAAAATGGTAATTTGGTCGAACAACATGGAAACATTTGTCTCCATTACCCTAATTGTTCGATTCACAAGTCACCAATTGTCAAGGACTCTCGTTAGATTGTTATTATATTAATGTTTTTATATTTTGTGTACTTGTATATATTTATGTCTATGTTTTATATATATGTGTAATGTAAAATCATATATAATAAAATTAGATTTATGTTTCGCTTATTATACTTCGTTATTAGCATTTAGTTCCATAGTATTAGTTTAAGGGGGAGTTATGTAGTTTAGGCATAGTTTTTGTTGATGACAAAGGGGGAGAATTATAAAATAGGATAGTTAGGCTGTTAACTAGGCTTACATTAAGGGGGAGTTAGTAGATTAAGGGGGATTTGTTGGAATAAGGGGGAGTTAGAGTAAAATCAGAGTTTGGTGGAGTATATTTTATAAACATAGGTTGTCATCATCAAAAATAGGGAGATTGTTAGTTCCTGAGATGATGGTTTTGATGAAAACAACCTTAGGACTTGTTATAAAATATAAATACTAATATTCTTGTTTAGATATATATGTATATGCAGGGTATATATATGCAGGTACTGAGAATGAAGACCGTATAGTATAGAGATTCAAGACCGACGAATTCAAGATTGTAGAAATCAAGAATGAAGACTCATGAGTATCAAGATTATCAAGAGTTCAAGATATCAAGATAAGTAATAGAGTCTGGATTTATGTTAAAACTTCATAATAGCACTAAAATCTTTATTCAGATTTTAATTGTGGAATGGAATCCACCTTCTCGCTTTATTATTGGGATGGAACCCACGACCTTCTCTAGTGGAATGGAATCCACGAAATTTTCAAAATGACTTATTTTTAGATTTTTTCAAAACTATCTTTTTAAAAAGACAGCTCCCTCTCTCTGTTTAAATATTTTAGCCTTAATTCAAAAACTATTTTTAATCATATTAATTTAAAAATCATTTCTTGTTTTTTAAACTATCTCTTGATTTTAATATTTTAGCTTTAAATCTCAAAAATATATTTTAAAGAAGTCTATACTTAGTTTTTAATATTACAATAAGAATACTTTCTAAAACTCTTTTATAAGTTTAAACTATATTCAAAATGGTTTACAAAGTTTAGAAATTGTTTTGACAAGTTTTAGAATAGAAATCATTTTAAAGCAAAATCAATTTTCAAAAATAACATAGGCATGTCGACATCCCTATACCCCCCATGTCGACATGGTAGCTGTAAATTTTAAAATTCAAATTTTCAAAAGAAGTGTCTATTCATCATAACCTTTCACAAATGGACATGACCGTTATTCTCCTATATATACCAATAGTTTTCAACGAATTTTTGCTTAAGATTTCTTTGTTTTCTCTCCTCTTTCTCTTTCATTCTTATTTTCAAACATTCTTAACAAAACTCTACCGAAATCCTAAGTGAATCAAACTCGATCGTCTCTAGTTCATTTTCTACCACTCTCTCTCAAAGATCACAATGCTATTCATAGTTATAGGATCATTTGTAATCAAAGATAAAAGATCGAAGTGTATCGAGCTCTCTCTATCAAAGTGTGATTGGAAACGGTGTGGTTGTGGCCCGTAAATAAATTGGGTGTGATTGTAGCCCGTAAATCAATTAGGTGATCTTGTAGCTTGGTTAAATCAAGAGAGTTTGCCCTGGACTCGGAGACATGAGGGTGTATCTCGTGGCCTTGAAATCGAGGTTGTAATATCGACATTATATGAAAAGAAATCAGCACAAGAAATTGTTTGGGACTGAATGTAGGGTAACTCCGAACCAGTATAAAATTCCGGTGTGTTCTTTCCTTTATTGCTTTTATTTACTATTTGCATCTATGTCTGGTTCTGTGATTGTCTCTATGTTTATGAATTGCATCTATTTAGGTTTAATTTGAAAAGATTTCAAAAAAATTCATAAAATTAATTAAACACTATTCACCCCCCTCTAGTGTTAATTCTGCTTTAAGATCCGTAATTCGCATTTCCTACAAGTCCAAGTCATACTTCTCTGAACAACTACACTTTATTCAAAAGCCTGTGCATCAAGTTCGAATGGCAGTACTATTAGTCATTATACCTTAGCTTAATAGCCAAGGTGCCCTACACAAGATTAATCAATACAAAAGAATGTACCTATAAAATGAAGGGTTAAGAATAGGATATGACTGAGCAATAAATCCAAAATCCATGCATAAAGACTTTAGGCAAGCTTCCTTTCCCACTTTAAAGGAGTAATAATCATCTCAACTTTGCATTTAGCCAAAAGATTAAATTGGATTACATAACCCTTCACTGATAAGCTACCTTACTGCAAACGGATGAAACGCTAGAGCTACATGTCCCTTTCAATCTTAAAACTAAATTGAGACTCTAACCAATGTCTAGAATTAATTCAATTCGTGGCCTACTAGTCAATCTCCTCTACTACTATGCCCTAAGGGATACACCACCTCCAACACCTACACAGTTGTCAGAATGTTTGTGGATGGCAAAACATACCTTATAGTATTCTAATAGTCTCTGAACTAATCAAGCATCTCAAACTGCCTATTTGCAGTCATTTGTGCATCCCATCAGCATATGAAAATAACCTCAAACAAAGATACCTTAGCCATTAGTGACTGAATAAATCAAAATTCATGAGACAAGTGGTGTATTCAATATTATATAGCACAAAAGTAAAAGTAAACTCTCTCAATGTGTCTCCATTTACCAGGTTGCCTAACTCAAAATGGTCTACTTTTCTTGAGTGTTGAGCCTAAGTTTGACAATAACTGTAAAGAACAACCCATCGTAACACCCTTAATTAACATCGAATGACAACGTCTAACTCTTGAATTCCATAGAAGACAATCCGTTGGGGTAAAATTAAAACAAACACCACAAGGAACATCGATACATTCCCACAACGGGAAGATAATATATAATATACTAAATCTACATGAATGGAATATGATAAACAATATATAAGAGACTACACTAGCAGAAGCAAATGCTAAATAAATGTCAATACAAAATGTCAGAATACATTAACTCCATTCATATTGAGTTCTGAAAATAGTATTTGATATCACAAGTCTAAAATACAAAATAGCCCGTCTGTCATGTGCTACCTCACCAACAAGTATACATATCCAATATAGCGACTTCATGCCTTTAGAGTGCGCCAATTGTCTTGTAAGCCTGTCTCCCAAAGCACTTAACTTCCAAAATACTCAATCGAGTACCTGAGAGTTGTCACGACATAAACAGACAAAGACAAAACATAGGTCAGACATAAAACCTAGTGCGAGGGGAACTATCTCTAAATACTTTATATATATGCAACCAATATACATCTAATAAACGTGAGCAAAGATCAATAAGCAATACTAATCACACGTCACCCTATTTTATCCATACAGTAACAAGTCACGATGATATATAATAATGGTTCTCTAACTAAAATAGTACATATTATAATAAGTCATGCTACTAAATATAAAAAACTAGTGTAGGGGTACTGTAACAACCCTGGTTGAGATTAAAATAGAATAAATATTTGAGAAAATAAATTAGATTTTTGAAATCGTTTGAGAATAAAATAGATAAAGTGAAAAAAAAAATTCAATTTAACATTAGTGTTTTGTAAACCCAAAATTCATTAAAATCTATATTAGTGAAATAAATTACACTTAGAAATTTTAGGGATTTTTCTGAGAAATAAATGGTAATTATTAAAAGTAAATATTTTGTATACCATCGAAATAGTTGAGAAATTAAATCTATTTCATAATTATGCAATGAATAATTAAAAGCAAATAATACTAAATTAAATAAAATTATCCAGTTCGAAATATAATTTGCAAAAAGAAGTGTAAATCAGTTTTAACAGTTTCAATTGGATTATATTAGATTTAAAAATTTATAAATTAGTTGGTTAAAAGAAAAGTGTAATGGTAATTTAATTATATAGGGACCTAATTGAGAATAGCATAAATTATATATAAATAATTCATTTCATTTAGCCCAAGCCCACCCAAAACAAGCCTCATCTCATGCTTTCATTTTGCCAGCCCACACTTCTCTTTATTTTTCTTCCTAACCCAAGCCCGCTCTTTCTTCCAAATAACGCTTCCCAGCCCTAGCTCCAAACGAGAAAAAAAACGAAAAGGGGAAATTGCACGAGGGAGGAACGAGCCGGTGCACAAGGAGAGGCGCACGACGAGCTTCGAGGCGGCGAGGCCGCAAGCAATTGGCGCGACCTACGGTGGTAGGTGTCGCAGTTGTAAGAGGCGCCTGGAGCTGGCATCGGCGATTGCATCATGTACTGGAGGTTGTGTGGTCAAGCGAGCTTCAAGACGACATCAATTTACAGTAGCGGGTTCTTCGCTTCCTTAAGGTGAGTTATACGCTCACTCATCTATATCTATAATTTTGATTCTCTAAATTGAATTCTGGTATTAAGTTTATTTGTTAACAAATGAATGATTGCTTTGTTGAGATGTTGGTTACTATTTGTTCGAAAATTCTGAATCAATGCATATATTTGATAACCCATTGCTTGAAAATATGATCACTCAACCTTCCTGTGGCGTTGAATGCGCACGTCCCTCATCTTTGTGCATTTAATTGAGTAAAATTTATTGTCCTTTACCTTGAAGAAAATCAGACACCAAAGCATCTTGCTTTGATAATTATTTAGTCCCTGTTAGTTCACTTTTAAACTATCCTTCTGCTTTGAATTATGAATACATCCTTACATATGCTAACTTGGGGTTGCAATTTTTTTCTTGCTTGCCTCTGTCAGTTCATTTTAGCTTGAACTATAGCATTAAAATATGGGTATGTGTGTTTAATTTAAAAATGAATCTGCTTGATTTATTTTTCGTCTCTACCTTGACATGTTAACTTGTAACTTGTACTGTTGCCTTGACATATGGCATACAAGCCTTTGTATAATTAGTGTGCGTCCCTGTCATTCTATCCTTGCTTATTTTTATTGCCTTCACCCAAACCTTGAAATATTTAAGACGTAGGTTGTTGCAAAAGCATGGGTTCTTGTTGCTGTGTAATGTGTTGCTGCCTTCTTTGTTATATTGTATGCTCTTTGAAATTATGCTGCTCTTTGGTTGCATAATTGTTTTACTTCGTGAACTTCGAGCTTGCTAATTATTTTGTTATTTTCTGATTTAGAAGCAGCAACTGATTTTCAAAATTTCAAATTCTTTTGATATCTACTTTAAAGAAAATATCTATTTTAAGTATAAGAAGTTTTATTTTAAAAGAATTAACAATAAGGTTTTAAATTTGATTTTTATTCTATGAAAGGTAAATGTGTGTGTGTGTGTATATATATCTAGATTTCAAAAATAGAGCAAGTTATTATTTTTTGAAAAACATTAGTTTAAATTCCAAATTTTAGTAAAGAAATTTTATTCTTAAAATAAAATCTTTTACCCTTTTTTTAAAACTAGTGCGAACCCGTGCTTCGCACATGGTTTTCGTTAAATTTCAAAAATAAAAGGTAATCTATTTGTAATATGAATCAAAAAGCAATTGGTAGTCAAATGATAATTCACTCGTTGTTGCATCTTTATACTTGTCAGATTAATTATCGACTGATATATTTGGCCGCAGTGCAAATTTATAGCGATCAGAAGGTAATTGCTTATAAGGAAATATCAAAGGCACAATAAACTCAATAAGAACGAAAACATCTAAGATCAAAAAGACAAAAAATAACACATGTACAACCATCAAAAATTAGTAAAGAAAATCTAACCTTCCACAATAGAGCTAATACCATAAAAGTTTTAAAAATAAATGTTAAAAACCAAGCTCAAAATAAAGCTCTCCCGTCTTTTTCTCAAAAAAATTGAATTAAAGATGATCGAATAAAACTGAAATGAAAATGAACTCCTCAGCTTTGTCTCACATTACCCGCATTACGAAAAACAATATACGTGCCTGTGAATACCTATTGCTACCATGTATGCTTCGTGTGTGCTAAGAAAATGATGAGCATATTCCTTCTGTTGCAAAATAAATATTGATTTTGGATAGAATGCGCTTACACATGGATGTATTCGATTGAAATAATAACAAACATGGCGGGGAAAATATAAAACCATCCATATATTTTTGAGGTAGGCCACAACATTAACAATTTGGATGCTTTGCGAATGTGTGTGAAAACTATACTAAATTACAATTGATCAAAATTACTGAGAATTCATTGTTACTGTAAAATATACATGGATGCACATCCTTTAATTTTCTTTTAAAAATACCACAGACTTCAATGTATTTTATAATAGTGTTATCATAGTGTACTGACAATATAAGTTGTTGCATCCATGTAGCTCTACCTATACATCACTAAAGTCCACGCACCAAAGACAATGACAACCTCGTGTTGCCTTTATGCATCCATGGTAATGGAATCCACCACATTAATGTCTACCTCCTTGATTCTGTCAGTGTTCATGTCGAGCAAAGACAAACTAATTATGAATGGAGCAATGCTACCTTACTCGTTCAACTTGGCTATTATTTTGACTTGTCTACCATTTTCTACTATTATCGTGGAGTTAACTTCGAATCTGTACCCCCCTTATATTTTCAATGATTGCAGTGTTTTAATTTTCATATGAGATTTTCACATCAGTCGCAATATCAGCTGCAAGTTAGTGTTAAAACGTGGGTACAAATTACCAACTGAAATTTTGTATACTTCAAGTATAATCTACTGCAGCCAATACAAAAAGAGTTCCAATGGCTAGCTACAATTAAATCAAAGAATTGAGGTGGTATTAATTCCAAAAACAATGGTAGACTGAACTGGGAACAAAATCAACTGATGTACATCATTCAATAAATAAAGTTTATCATTCAGTCTTTCTTTTTTTGGTTACTTCATTCCATTAAATATGAGGCCTAGCTACATATATACACATATTTGTGATTTATTGAAAGAAATGATTTTAATCAAAATATATTTTCACATATTATTTATATTTTTTAAGCTATAAAAGTGTGTGAGTTGTAGATACGTTAGTCAAAATCGAAAAGTATTGGTAACCATATTTAGTAACTGCTTTACAATTGATATTTTCTTTGCTAATACTCCAAAAATTAAAATATAATGTATGATTAAAGACAAGTTATATTGATAATGAATGAATATTGCCGACATGTTACAGGTGCTTTAAGTACCATGAAAATCGAAAGCAATAAATATGCAAATTTAATGAGCATAAGGAGAAAGTCAAGCTTCAGCTGATATGACCTAATATTGCAACTAAAAAGTAACTTAAAAATTGGTTTATCCAAAAGTAGCCATCTCATCCCTTGATGCATAGAAGTTCCATTCCCATCATCAATTAGTTGCATCGTTTCATACCCATTTCTTCACTTGATGCATAGATGTTACTTTCCTCATCATCAATTAATTATATGGTTTTATACCAGTCTCTTCAATTGGCAGGTGAAACAACTAAAATAAATGAACTGAAAAAATTGTTAGTATACATGGCTAGATTCCAAGGAAAAGTCTATGATGTCAATAAATAAACAAATAAATCCACATCAACAGTATGGTAACACAATCTTTCTGAATGAAACTAAATGTTGATAATATATTTAATGTAGTTATATGAATAAATTTGCAATATCCATATATAGAAATTAATAAATCTAAATAATTAAGAATATTAAAATTAAAGTCATAATAAACATTAAAACATGGCATACCTTATGTATAAATGATGCTTTATTAAGATCAAGTTCTTGGCAGTATATTTTTTAATTCAAATTTATTTTTATGAACTAAAAATAGCACCACTTAATACTATAATAGATATGTTTACCAAGAAGACAACTTAAAAGGAAAAAAAAACATTGAGTATCCTAATATATCTTTCATTTAATTATTTTCTATATTAATAAGATTATGAATAGTTTAGGAAACAAATGAATACGTAGCCAAGTAAACGAATTTCTTTGTTAACAGAGATAATTTATGCACTAAAAGGTATAATTATAGTTACAATTTATTCCTCTACTTTATGCACTAAAAGGTAAAACTATAGCCAATTTTTTTCTTAAATTTGAATAACTGCGTGGTTCAAAGAGGTTGTTCGATAGATTTTTTCAAGGTTTTGAGGTTTTCCCATCGGTTCGTACATGCAAGGTTATTTGATTTTCAAAACCGTAATACTCTAAGGTCGAAGATTGACCATGGTCAAACCGTGGTTGGATCGGGTCTTTAAAACACTTCTTTTAAGAACTTGCTATGAAGAACTTATAGCTGCAAATACTTTTCACTCCTTACGTGATCTAAATAATCATAATTTGGAAGTAAATGATGTATAACTTTGGTATTCTTACGAAACAAATTTACATTTATAAGACCACTTGCACATTGCTAATAAGAAGGAAAATTCCATAATGAATCCCTCAACTTAAATAAGTTGAGAGGAGAGTGAAAATACTTATTCATAACTACAGCAATATAATTCTAGGCAATTTTACCTGTAAACAAATTTGCTCAACCAAAATAACAAAGGTGTTATTAATTAGCAGCAATATAATAGTTTGTCCTTGAATCCAAAAAAAGAGAAGCCAATAAACGAAAGAACAACAAAATCTAAGCTTCATAATGATAAAAACAGGTGATTATATTGACAACTAAATGATGTTGAATACTTATTTTATATTTTCACTCACCAATGGTGTCAATAACTAAACATTATAATTTGGAACGAATACAAATAGGCCTAATAAAAAAGGCAATTAGATAATAATAAATGCCGACTATATTAATCCAAGCTAAAGAGCAAAAGTACTAAATACATACTAACAGGAAGAAAGTTAAGCATGGACCGAATCAAAGAAGCAACTAAAATAAAGTAAAATAAATACTAAAATAAGAAACTGAAACTAATAATAGACATACCGAAATCAGGGTTATGCTCGACAAATAGAATCTTAGAAATGGATTGAGTCGAAGGGGAAGTTCCTGAAAACGATTGAACAAAGTAAGAAACAGAAAAAACAAAGAAAAACAAACAACCGAAATGGCGAAATTAGGGTTATATCATACCTATTTAGAGAAGAGAAGCAATATACCATAAGAATATTAACCCGTGCTAATTCGTCGCCTATGCCATAGCGCAGTGGGAGAGATGATTCATTTTCTAAATGACCCTTGTTTAATGTTAGGATAATTAAGATTGAGGTGCAACAAAACATGCAACTATGGAAATAATTTGTTGCAAGATTAGAGGAGTGAAAACGGGAGGCAAATATAAATACGAAAAGTTTGAAAAAATTGTTTTCTGCTAATGTATGGAAGTTTAGAATTTCAGAAGATTAGGGAAAGTTGGAAGATGAAATTACAATGCATACAAAGGATGAGAAAGATGCGTTGAAAACATAAAAGAGGGGAAGGAAAAAGTTTGTAGGAGTGATGAGAGAGTGGAACATTTCATTGAATCATTAAATATAATTGATTGATACCGGACGGAAGAGCACAAAAGTGAAAATGAAAGGTCAGAACAATTAAAGAACTTGTAGAGGAATTCAATTTTAATATTATAGTACAGAAGACTGTTCATTTCATAAAATACTCAAGGGGCTTGTGCGCCTTTGAAATGCAACTCAGTAATAATATAATAGTATAGATAAAGTGAATTATCAATTACTTAAATATTGTTTTGATTCAAAGACCCAATAAAGGAATTTTATCTTAAGACTTAAAACTTTGTAACTCTTTTCTTTATATATATATATATATATATATATATATATATGATTTATTGGATTATAAAAGTTGTTACGAAAGTAATAATTTCAGTTTCAACTGATTTAGTTATAAAAGAGGTTCAAATTATTTTTAAAAGAGTTCAAAAGCTTTTGTAAATAAGAAACTCTTCTTTAAAATAAGTTTATGGATTTAAAAGTGCTTTTGGAAATATTATATCTTGGTATATATAAAAACTAATTTAAAAACTCCTTTATTTTATTTATTATGGATTAACAAAGGCTAAAAATTTAAAAGTGAATTATTGATAAAATATTTTAGAAATCATTTTCTATATGATAAAATTTTATTGATTACTTTCAAACTATAAACTACTGCTGATCTTTATTGTATTTAGCTTTTGGCTATTTTTATTCAAGTTTGAATTGAATTTCGATTGAATATCATGTTTTTCTGTGAAACAAATAATTTTAATAAATGATTGAATTGTCGGGTGGTATGGGACACTTTGTACAATTCTTTCGATTATTATTATAATTTGTTAAATAGAGTTTGAGTGGAAATTACTAGCTTTTAGTAAATACTTGAATTTACTTTCTGGTATGGGACAGTTAGTAAATTCTTGTAATTACTGGAGTGACAGTAATTAACACTTAGAGTTGTATTATCTTTGGATGTTTGGATTTCAGACCGATAGATTCCTGAGAGAAGTTAACTCATTTTTCATCGATTTAAGAATCGATATATTTTTAGATTTGGGTAGGCAGATCCCTTTCGGAAGATCTGTTATGGTGTAAATACGGTTGTCTCTTTCAGAAGGCAGATCTTTACATACATAGTAGTCTATAGATACCACAACATATCAGTTTATTTTGTTTTATACAGTTAGACTATGTTTACCTCTTTCGGAAGGTAAATTTGCATAGGACAGATTAGGTGCACGGCTGCTCTTTTCTTTGAGCGGTATCCCTAATCTGTAGTCTCTTTCGGAAGGCTTTCTTTCTATGTAGCGGGTCTCTTTCGGTAGATTTCGTGTCATTGTATTTAACCGATAGATGACTACCATTATTATTTCATTATTGATGATTATTTCTTTAGAGATTTTTAGTATGGATATTCTACATCCTTTATGGCTCGGAGGAATTTTAAATTGGTTATCATCATATTTTGAGATGATAGTCTATTGAGACTTGATATGTATTTATGAAATGGTGATTTGTTAGATATACCTTATTTGAGTATTTGTTTTGGGCATATTTTATTTATAGCTTATTTGAGTTAAGTCAAAATTTTGAGATCTGTATTTATTGGTTTGATATGCCTTTTTGAATTTTTGGGTTTTAGGCATATTTTGTGATGACTTATTTAGACTTAAGTCATTTATGGATTTATATAGTGAATTTAATTAATATGCCTTATTATAATTATTTGTTCGACATATTTTATATGACTTATTATTTTAAGTCATATATCTATAATATTAATATCTTACCTTTTTATTTAGATATAGTCTGACCCGTCTATTATTTTAATACTCGGGTCAGGCCGAGACTTTACAGGTATAGGGACCCATTAACCTTGGATTTTGGGCTAGCACTGAAGTAGACTATTTTGATAGTTTTAGTTTGTTTCATACTTGTATATATTGACAGTTAGGAGTTTATGTCATCTATATTATACAGCAGTGACTTTGTACCTGTTACAAGATTTTGGATATGATATATATATTTATGTGAGTCCAGTACTCATATTTTGTAGACTCACATTCTATTATGTATATGATGATGTATATCATTCCACTGTGATCCGTGACTCTGACTCTGATTTATTTATATTATATACTGTTTTGAATATTTTTAATCAATGTTTTTATTACTTTATATTAAAACTGTACACGTCAGATTTTCAATTCAGATCCTCAAAAAGGTAAATAAGATGTGTCAATGTTAGAATAAAGATATATTCACATTCGATCGTCCTTAACCAGCCGTATTCTTCGGATTAGTAGACGATATTACTTGTAATGTTCTTTGCTAAACTGGGTATAGCGGTGGGCTCATCACATGTAGTACTACAATCCATAAGCGATGGTGCCACAGATATCTCAATCCCTATCAAAGCATTTGAAATGCAAAACAAATACAATGATATAACTATGCTACGAAGATAACATCTCCATACCCAAAACCCAAATACGAATATCTATAACCGATACCTATGCCGAATTGTCATTAACTACCAAAAGGACCTACCGAGAGCCATACTAACCTGTGGACTCCCCTCAAAACAAACATCTGAAAAGAAGTTGGCCTGTAGGTCCTGCTGCAGCACCTAATCGTACTACAGAATATTATATGACCTACTCTAGACTGGCATCCAATCTCCCTCAACACATGCTCCAAGACCACTCAATAGGCCGTGCGCCTTAATGGTATGATTGATTCCCTCACTCACGTCCTTTCCGTTCGGTTGTTTACACCGACATATCAAAACCATATGTAAACGCTAAACTCCAAATACACACTTCCCACATGGGTACACAACACCAAAGTATTGATGTCCCCGTATGGATCGTCATTCGTTCTTGTAGTGCCTTGCACTACTCAGTTGCCCAATGTTTGGCATACCAAACCAATATATATAAATTGCCCAAACCATGCATCAATAATTATACATATATAAATCAGTTGAACCACATATTTATACATTTGTATAATATATTTTGTCCACCATTCATTAACCCCAAGTCGGGCATAACAAACTATTCATATTCTTAAATTGTGTATCAATAAATCATACCGAATTTCCATTAGCTACCAAATAGGCATATCAAGAACCACAACTTACCTTGGACTTCCCTAAAAACAAACATCTCAAAGAAGTTGGTCAATAGATCCTGCTGCAGCATCCAATCGTACTGCAAAACAATATATAACCTACTCCAGACTAGCGTCCCAGTCTCTCTCTGCCCCTGCTTCAGGTTCACGTCTATAGGCCAAGCGTGTCAATGGTATAATGGATTCCATGCATCAATCGGTAGGCCCAAGGTGGACATACCGAAACTATATATAAATGCTTCAAATCACATATCAATATACATACATACATACATACATACATATATATATATAATATTCTGTGCATCTCCAAGTAGTCCTAAATCGGACATATAAAAACTATATTTATACATATAGGCATATATAAATCACATAAATTATATGTAGGGGTGTGCGTGTGTGTATAACCAGTCCAACTGTGGGACTAATAAACACATATCGTGCACATTTACATACACGAAGATATACAACCAAAGTGACAAATCTATCATCTCAATACCAATAACAATTCGCAAATGCAATCATATAAACAGTTCAACAAAAATGCATCTTACTTAAGTCATCAAATCTAACAAATACCTTCTTTATATTATTTTATAGATGTTCCATACTTATTTTAAAAAAATAATGCACTTGCCTATCAATCATACTGTAGCTTATTTTCACTTAATTCTTCTATTTAAATTAAGTTTAGCCATCAATAAGGCATCAAAATATTATATAGCTCATGTATATAATTTCTATATATGTATATACACACACACATATATCTCATACCATTTCTTAGGGTCTAAAGTTAATAAATCATTATTACAATATTCAAGATTTTATAACCTTAATCAAACCCAATTAAACAATCTAATACTTTTTGTAATTTCTAACTTCTCAAGTAACCTTTATAGAAATTCACTAGTTAGTTAATTATTGAGTTACACTATAATAAACTAATATCAATGCCAAATAAACTTTCAAAGCGATTTTAATATAAGTTTAACCTGCCTAAATCATTATTTCAGCCTTATCACTTATTTTAAAGTCATACTTCTAATTTTTGATTAGTAATTAAATATATAATAATATTTCTATCACTATAGTTAGAGTTCAAATCAATTTATAACTTTGTTATAAATTAGTATCAACTTCATCTAACTCTATTCATTACGAATAGGACATAATACCAATATATAAGAGATCTTAATCAATTACCCGGATATCTACTCAAACTGTTCCAATCAAATGGGAAAAATAATTACTTATATATATTATTCTACCTCTCTAAGGTAATATTTTCTAATATATAAAACTACAAGAATTTCTACTGAAATATAAATTTAGAGTTATAATTCCGCTCATATGACCCATAAATTCCTAAGTGTTCGAATCCGGTCCATGCCCATACTATGTTATAGACAATCTCATCATGAATGCAACATCAAAGACCGCATCTTGATTGGACCTCGTATGGAAGAGATACAAATTTTATGAGAATACGAATTATAAATATAAACTAATTAACTAACTAAATTACCTAATCCATCTTCCTCAATCAAGTCATGTGCACGCACAGTACACACCCATTTCTCTCTTCCACTCTTCACATCCAACTCTGGATAAATCGTTGCACCGTCAATTCCATCACACTTCTCTCCGCATGCACTCTGCAACACTCCCTTCTCAACATGACCAACCCTCTCTTGTAAAACCCAACTGTAGCCCTTATTCATGATTCCAAATGTCACACTTCAGCTGGGGTGGTAGAGCTTTAGTCGATGACACCTACAGGTGAGCGCCACTAAGAAAAACTCAACAATGCTCTTCGTTTCGCACAATATCCCCTAAAACTCTGCTAGTCGCCAACCCTAGTTAACGACTATGGAATGACGAGCACCCCAAACAACACCACACCTAACACCTCCACCATGGATTTAATACCCTCCTCCCTATGAGTTTAATGGATCCATTCTCATCATCTTTCATGGTCTGTAGCTCCTTAAACATAAGCAAACCCGATACCCGCTATTTTGGACCTGTATCCGTTATTTTGGAAGAAAAGAGAAGTAGCATAGAAATTTCATTGCAAAGGAGGAGTATATAGAAAATATATAATTTATTTAAATTCTTAAATAAATCGCTACACATATTTAGCGATCACACAATATATCGGATTGCCATGAAATTCATTGGTGCATATTACCTTATTTTTTCAGCCCTAATAGTCTAAATTTCGTTGTCATCCGAGACTACACTCTAAGATGATAATTTCACATATTTCGAGGTCGTTTTGTCCATCGAATTGCTCGATTCTAAAAATTCTTCAACTGCATGTCCCATAATGAAGTCCTTATCTTAGAAACACAAGTCGTCAGTCGAGACCCCAATGGACCCCGACTATGCACATAAATACGTATAATAATACGTAAATTATAAAAATACATTGACTCCAAATATAGCGATATTTATACTCATTTTGAATCGCAATGTCGATTCGGACTCAACAGATGTAGTCTCGAATTCTAATTCGGCCGTATGAAAAATATAAATTTTGGACATTCAAGTAGTTAATGATTCAGTTTTTAAATTAATTATTTAAATATCTAGTTGTCAAAAATGCGGATTGTTACAATGATGCCAAAAGAGCAAAGAGAGCTCGAGGTGCAAGTGAATGATCTATTGAGGAAAGGGTTCGTTCATAGGAATATTTTCGAGTAGGGAGTGCCCATAGTAGTAGCTACAAAGGTGGATGGTTCCCTCGGACTGTGTGTCGATTACAGTGAGTTGAATAATGTGATGAAGAAGAACAAGTATCCAATCATACTTATTGATAACTTGTTCGATCAGCTCCAAGGTGCTAGAGTGTTTTCTTAGTTGGATATTGTGATAGGACTCCACCAACCGAGGTAGCAAAAATGAGCACGTCGATTACTGTGTTTCGTATGCCATTTGGTTTTATGAGTGGGTGGTCTTACCGTTCGAGTTAACCAACGCATCGACATACTTTATGGATCTCATGAACTTTGTTTTCAGGGATTAGCTAAATAAATTTGTGCTTGTGTTCGTTGATAATATACTTTTCTTCTCATAGACCAAAGGAGAACATAAGACAACTTAAGGATTGTACTTGAGGTGTTGAGAGAACACCGATTGAAGGCGAAGTTTTTGAAGTGTCACTTCTGGAGGTGGGAAGTGTGATTTTTGGGCCACATTGTTTCTAAGTTGGACACTGTCGTAAGTCCTAAAAAAATTGTAGCGGTCAAGATTGGAATAGACCCAAAAATGCTACAAATGTGAGAAGTTCCTTAAGGTTATGGATATTATAAATGATCATCCACTCAAAAGTGGCTTCATCGTTGACTCATTTGATGGAAAAGAATCAAACTTTTACTTGGGATGTAAGATACAAACTTGCATTCATGAGTCTAAAAGAAAAGTTGATGAGTGCACCAATGTCGACCGTTTCGAGTGGGAACAATGAGATGACGGTATACACAATGCTTATGGCACCGGACTGGGTGCGGTATTGATGCATAAGGGTAAGATTGTTGCCTATGCAAGTCGATAACTAAAGCCACATGAGATAAAATACTCGACCCGTGATTTGGAGTTAGCAGAGATCATGTTTGTGCTGAAGATTTAGTCGCATTATCTTTTAGGAGAGAGGTTCAAACTATTCACTGATCATAAATTATTGAAGTATCTCTTTTCGCAAAATGATCTTTACCTTCGCCAATAGCGATGGTTAGAGTTCCTAGCTTTCTATGATTTTGATATTTCATATACGCTAGGGAAAGGAAACACAATCCCTAATGCATTGACTAAAAAGAGATGCCAGCTTAGGAGCAATGTTCCTAGAGTGGACGCAGTTAGTGTATATTGCTGGTTATGATTTCCGCCAAGATGTGAGCTAGAGCTAGAGATATTGGCGAGCTTGACTATCAGGCCTACTCTAATTAAGTGGATCGGTACTAGTCAGAGACTTGATGCCAAACTAGCTGAGATAATTGCTAAAATTGAAGATGGAATATAGTCTAAATAGACGAGGTCATACAGACTTGATTGAGATGGTTGGCTTCGTAAGGATGGGAGATTGTTTATACCTGACGTTGATGGGTTGAGGGATGAGGTGCTACGAGAGTGCCATCATTTGAGATTGACTACATGTCCTGACTATAATAAGATGTACCACGATATGAAGCAGACCTATTATTGGGAAGGGATGTAGAAGGACGCTGGGACATTCATCTCGAAGTGCATAAACTGCTAGTTGGTGAAGGCAGAACAGAAGAAGCCAAGTGGTTTGATGCAACTGCTAGAAATTCCTGATTGGAATTGGGAGCAAATATTGATGAACTTCATCGATGGATTGCCACAAACTAGAGGAGGGTATGATAGAATTTGGGTCATAGATAATAGATTGATTAAGAGCTTCAGATTTATACCCGTAAAGTCTAATAGACGACAACTAAATTGACCTAGTTGTATGTGAAGTGGATAATGCGATTCCATGGTGTGCCGAAGAGCATTATGAGTGATTGAGATCCATTGTACACTAGTGGATTTTGGAAGAGCTTAAAGGAGGCATTGGGGATGAAGCAACATCTGAGTACAACTTATCACCCTCAAACTGACGGCCAAATGAGAGAGTGAATCATATAACTTGGAGGACCTTTTGCGAGCTTGCATACTCGACCTTAGAGGCTCGTGGGATGATCACTTATATCTTAAGTTCACATAAGATAATAGTTATTAGTCTAGCATTGGTATAGCACTATTCAAAGCATTGTATGACCGACCGTGCCATGCTCCTTCACGTTAGTGGAAAGCATGCGAGAAACTGATACTTGGGCTAGATATGATCTGAGAGACCTCGAAGAAGATCGAGATCATTTGACAATGAAAGAAAGCTTCTCAAGATAAAAAATCTACGCTGATAAGAATTGAAATCAGTATAGGAATATGAGAAATCCGAAATACAAAATTCATAAAGAAAATTCTAATTCGATTCAGAAATGAAATAATAATAAATTTCAACAAAATCTTTCTTTAAACAATTAAATCAAATATCTAAATATATATAAAGCATACCTTATTAATTCATAAGTAATTGCATTATTTGTGAAAATAAACTTTAAAATATCTAAGATATTAATCAAAAAATATTTCATATTTCTAGAAATTATATCAACCTCTTAAATAACAATTTAAAACAAACTATAGGTTACTTTTCAATTCATTAATTATTATAAATAGAACTTTTCTTCAATATATTTTTATATTTTGAAAATAATAAAATCTGGTAAAACCTTTTAATCAAATAAGCTTACCTTATTTATATAATTACCAAGAATAAAAATTAAAGCATTATTATTTACTTTAAATATATATTTTGAATCCAAAATATTTATAACTCAAGCCATGATATAATTTCAAAACATTTAAATATAAATAAATTACATGATTTAAAATGCAAACGAAGAGAGTTCATTTTGTAAATCAACATTTCCAACCAACACAATGAACCAACACCCAATACCAATACACCCAACAATCCAAACAAAAAAAACGATCACAAACAATCAATTCAACCAATTTACCATCTAATTTCACAACAAGAAATCAATATCAACTAATAATCCATCCAACCAAACTAAATAGGTTGATATATGGGTGATTACGGATAAATAACATGATGTAGACATAGCTATGAGTGAGAAAACTCACCGAAATTCCAAACAAGATTCAATACTGCCTCCATCCTATTTCATTGTTTCCATTTTTCTATCTTCAATAACTGTAGCCATTGGGTTTATACTTCCGTTCCAAGCCTAACATGATAGCATCCACACAACAATCTTCAACTTCAGTCACTTCTACAGCCCATTCCCGAAGCTCGCTTCTGTTTACAGTTGCCTTTGGCTACACTACCCTCGATGTGGTGACCAACTCCATCACCAATCTCCTCCAGCCAGTAGCTGCCATCCACCTTCTCCACTACCAGATATCGCGAATTTAAAAATCCAGTCATCGATTATCAGGTCACACACTACACACGACTAAAAATCGATGTTCTTCCCTCGTGTCGCCCCATCTAATGCCGCTCTGCCTGCCTAGATCCCTTCGAGTTACTTGCCTTCATCGCGATTTTTTTCCTCATCCCGATTCGATCATGTGTGTGTGTGTATACATACATACATACATACATATATATATATATATATATATATATATATATATGTTTTTATACCTTTTTAATGGAATGTGATTTGCTTCTAGAGAATTCTAGGGCTAGGGCTTGGTTTCGGGTATTCAAGAGTAAGGTCTGGGTTAGACATTTTGTAAGTAAATGTATGGTGTTGGAATTTGGGGTTGGAATTAAATTTGGCCCAATTATTAATTATTTCCTTTCTTTTCTTTTTTATATAACCTTTTAGTTTATTGGTGATTAAATTTCAATCTAATTTAAATTAATTCACACTTTATTCCGCAAATTTATATCTCAACAACGAGACAATTTTATTTGATTCAATGTTTTCTTATCTATTTCCACTATTTTAATCACATAACAACTATTAACAATTTTAAAACATTTTATATTCAACTAAATCGGTTTATTTAATTCCAACATATTATTTGAAAAGAATTTATAAATTTAATATAATTTATTGAATCAAAACCTTTTACTAAACAAAATTTAATTAACTATAAAATTATTTTTAAAATATTAATTATCAAATGTTGAGAAAAACAATTTTATTTTAATTAAATTTATTTAATTTATATGGCTTAGAAAGTAGGGTTGTTACAGACTTCTTACCTTACGAAAATTGCGTCCTCGTAATTTCTAAAAGGAAAAGCTAAACAATGCTTATCCTGACTTTCTTCGTATCAATAATCATATATCAAACTAAACTACACAATCCTCTATGTGGCACTTTCCAAACTTCTCTTATCGTGTGCCACAGATACTGTTATCCGACCTTTTGACCCGGCTATATCTAGACTGATTGGACAAGTTAGACTCGATGATAGACAAGGCAAGTAGCCCAGAGAAGTGATCATGGAGTCCAAAAGATCAAGCACAGACATTGGCATAAAGCAATGATCAAGTAAGACCAAGATATGGACTCTCCAGAACATTCTAAGTATGGATTAGTGCCTCCCCTAGGCAGGGGATCGATACATATCCCTTCCCCTAGACAGGGGATCAGATCGTTTCCCTTCCTCTAGGCAGAAGATCATATCGTATCCCTTCCCATAGGTAGGAGATCAGATTGTATTCCTCCCCCTAGGCAAGGGATCAAATCGTATCCCTCCCCCTATGCAGGGGATCAGATCATATCAGCCCCACAGCTTAACTCAATGGAAATCAATCGATATCTCCAAAATCATGAAGGCAACTATGCAAACAACTTTGGAAACATGAAGCTAGCATCAAGACGGACCGATAGGAGGGTTAGCATGGGCCCACAAGGTCATTCAGATCGATCAACGCCGATCCCTTATCCTTGGGAGTTGGGCCACAAAACTTTTTGGGTGACCTCGTCTACATCATGAGATTCTACTTGTGAAATATCAGGAAGATATTCAGTCGTCTTCCCCTATAAATACAACGACCATTCTCCATAAAGGGGATCCTTTTTCGACGACTAAGGCTCTTTCATTATTATTCTATATTCTTATATTACCAAATCCTAGCTGATCCAAATCCCTTGTAATCAAACAACTAGTGCAAGATCAATAAAAGAACCAAGTGGACATAGGCCAAGATTACTGAACTACTATAAAAATTTATGTCTGATTTACTTTTTCTGCTCTGTTTCAATTTTATTCTTCATTTGATCTATACTATAACTTATTGGGTGTTTGTGATCAATTTTGGTGCAAACATTTTGCTGCTTTCAATGAGAAAGAATTCTTAGCTTGATTGAATCTCATCATCAAATTATGGATTCCCATATCTGTGAGATAGATCCAGATTTATGTCGACAAGTTTTCATTTGTACTCAGATTTGAAGAAGATCAAAAAGGAAGCAATCTACAATGCTTCCTAGAAAGGAAATGACCATTGCTACCTCCTCATGACCTGCCGACGAAGTAGTAGAGAACACAAAGATCGCTCTTCTGAATGATGGAATGCAATAAGGAG
This sequence comes from Allium fistulosum, assembly GCA_030737815.1. Classification (NCBI taxonomy): domain Eukaryota; kingdom Viridiplantae; phylum Streptophyta; class Magnoliopsida; order Asparagales; family Amaryllidaceae; genus Allium; species Allium fistulosum. The sequence continues at coordinate 1,196,526,291 of CM060902.1, forward strand.
TCATGGCATGCAAGCCCCTTCTAATGTGATCACTAATGTTGATATAGAGAGACTTTGGAGAGAGCTCCATGAGACTCGTGTAGAATCGTAGAAATAAATCCAAGAGAACAAGGTCCTCATAACCCGCTTCTAACGGTCCCCTCGATCTGACTCGTCGTCACCTACTTTGCCTCCCGAGGTATAGCTATCCATCATCAAAGTCGTACTTCCCATCTTTGAACTCTCATCGTCGAGTCACAAGTGGTCGTCGTCGAAAATCATCGAAACGATCGTCGAAAAACTCACTTTAGTGTTAACCCAAAGTCAGACCCGAAGTAGTCACCCATTTGACTCGAAGCTAACTCTGGAAATTCTGACTCGAAGTCAGACTCGGGTAAAACTAAGATTTTCTCCAAGCAAACTCCAATTTGACTCCAAGTAGCGTTCATCGCCGAACCATACCCAAGGTTGGGTATTGAACCCTAAGCAAACATGCAAATGACTCCAAGCATCATTCGTCACTGGCCTATCACTTCAAATTTCCGCGACTCTAAGTGGACCATGTGCTGATTCCAAGCAAATAGAAAATTTTGTCAGGTCGGATTCCAAGTAAATTACCACCGATCCGTTAACACCGATCCATCTTTTGCCCATAACTCGAGCATACGAACTCCAAACAACTTGAAATTTGAAATGCAGCCTTCCTTGTCACTCCATATCGATCTCACCCAGTTTGGAATAAAAATTGGGGATAAGCACCGATCCCTCCAATTGGGGATCGACCCCCCTCTATCGCGATGATATGCAGCTCCCACGTTCTGGATTCGGAACTCAACTTGAAGACGGTGCATTCTCTCTACTCTCTGTGACTGACCGAGGCATCGAGAACCAAGCGGCGGCTGTTGAACTCCAGCCAAGGAATGAATAAGGAACTGTTACTCAAATGGTACTCCCAGAAGCCATAGAACCATGGTGATATGGACCAAACCGAGATGAATTACCGGGCCAAGCTTTTGGGGTAGACGATGACTACTCCCGCTGACCAGCTTTCAAACACCTGACTTGGCGATCATGGCACTACGGCTCATGAGAAAAAGCCAAAGCCAAACTAATGACGACTAAGGAGATTCCCAGAGCAATAACCTTTTACTGAAGCCATTTAGTGTGCAGAGCATCTTTGCAAGTACAACATGCCAACCATACCGGCATGCTCAAGGAAAATCGACCCTGCACTACATATCATGAAATATGGATGGCACATGGCTTCCGCCAGAGCGACGGACCCAATCAAATGCATATACTTTCCCATCTTTCTTAAAGAAGCAGTGACCATGTGGTTTATACGATTACAACCTAGGTCTGTCTCCTCGTTCTACCAGATAGTATAAAAGTTCGTCAAGCAATTCATAAGAGACTCGCCCCAAGCATGCAATGTCACTTTCAAACTTATTCCAGATGCCAGGGGTTACACTCAAAGACTTCTTGCAAAAGTTCAATGCCACCATAATCGAAGTGAGCAATCCCATCAAGAATACTATAATAACGGCGTTGATAAAGGGAATCGACCCTGAGATAGATTTTTTGCAGCTGGTTAGTTGGAAAGCCTCCTACCACCTTGGTTCGTTTTACTACGAGGTGAACCAATATTTTCACAAGGAGGAAATAAAGCTGACTAGGAAAAAGAAGAGTGTAGGCCTGTTGGCCGAAGGGGTTCAACATAAGAGCAATGGTGATGCCCTAGACGAGGACTTAGAATCTAGGAGACAACCCAGGATCAGAAATTCGACGCATACACTCCAATGATGATTCGAGCGAAAACATCCGCCTGGAGATTCGTGACTTAGAGAAATATAGGAAGTTATTCCCGAGAGTCCATCGAAACCCAGAAGAAACCCGAGAAATATTGCATATTTCATGGGACATACGGCCATAACACTGGCGATTGTAGACACCTCCAAGATTTGATCGAAGACCCGATCTAGAAAGGAAAGCTTCAACAGTATGTGCAAGCTCCATAGGATGGCAGACATGGAACGTCCGAACCTTACCAATAATGACCTTTGGTCATCAACTGGACTGCCTATGGTCGATTTCCAGCTAAGAAAGGCTGGGGCAAAGTGGAATAGCGAGCACACGATGCTGCTTCACTTATCAATAAGATTTATTTCGATTTGCATTAAACTACTTCATTAAATAGACTTTGTTATTTCTATTTTCAAATAAAATGTTCCTTCGATCGTGTAATTCTATCTTTATGTAATTATGTTGTGAACTATGACCAACTTGAAATAAACTTCATGCGAACGATGCAGGTTACCAAGTACCCAGAGTTAGGCGCTAAACAACCTCCACGGACCATGATCAGACCTTAGGAGTTTCTTTTAGATGAGCGCGAGTCAACCACTCATCACCTATCATATGCGCCTGAATTAGGGGTAAGAACTCGAAACAGAAATTAGGTGTAACTCTACCATCCACCTCCTATTCTGTGCTTCAATTTTGGCAGAACATCTATGCCTTGCTTAGAGCCCGACAAGGTCAAACTCCAATACAAAGTGGACGCGATTGACCATCCACTCATCAACCTCCGCACTTGACTTGGAGACCCAAGAAAGACTAGGAGTGGATGTGACCCGACCATCCATTCCCTAACTCGTACTTGAAGTTCGCCAAGATACTTATGTCTCTCCCGAAGCTCAGCGAGACTGGGATTCAACTAGAAGTGGACATGACTCGCCATCCACAAATCGACTCCTACCCTGGACATGGGCGGTTTGGGAGCTTGATCTAATGTGGGTGTGACTGACCATCTACTCATCAACCACTGCCCTTGACATGAGGGCACGACTACAACTTGAGGTGAGGTGCCTGACCATCCACCCAGCAACTCTCTCCCTCGACTTGCTGAGAGGAGCACGAAGCAAATTGGATGTAACCAGACCATCCAACCCAAACATGGATGTGATCCAGCCATCCATCGCTTATTCCTTTCCTTGACTTGATAGGAGGAGCAACAATCACTAAGTGGACGTGAATTGACCATCTACTCGCCAACTTCTATCCTCGGCGTTGGGGAGCAGAATTCCATTCCATGAATGAACGTGACTCGCCCGTTCATTCAATAACTCCTACCTTGATTCGGCAGGTGGAGTATAAACTCATAAAAACGAGTGGGACTCTGGTCCCCAGAGCATAGATAGGAGAATAAACCACTAAGGAGTGTGACTTGACCATTCATTCTTCAGCACCCTCCTTCGATCCATCAAGAGGAGTATGAAACCAGATGAGCATGACTAGACCGTTCCTGAGCTAACTCTATCCCTTGATCCGATGGAAGAATATAAATCAAAATGGATGTGACTGACCATCCAGCTCCGCATGAATGTGAAACGATCATTCATTCGTGTAACGACCCGAAAATTTTAACTGGTTTTATAATGTAATTAACTGGTAATTTTGTAAAATTTTAAATTATTAAATTTTGAAATAAAAATTTAACATTTGGAATACGTCTATTTAAACATAGCAACCGGTAAATTTTCATCTGAAAATATGGAAGTTTATTTTATTGTGTAATTCTATTTAAATTTAAATTAGTTAAAAATTTGATGATAATAAAATGTTTTCTAAAGCTGAATATTTTTATACAATAAATTTGTAAATCATCTTCTGAGTGAGACGTCATTATTTGTTTCGTCAAATTTGGACTTCTCTAGCTCCGTCTATCTTATTTTGATAAATTAGCAGCATTTTTGGTACCGATATCAATTTTTGATCGGATAATCGTACCACTTATATCAGTATACCGTTTTGATCGTCTCGTCGTGCTGATCTCTGCGGTATATTCAATTCTATGTTTTACAGTCCAGTACGCGGCGGAACCTGTAAAACATTGGACGGTATCGGTACTCGTTTTAAAACCTTTTTGGTTTCCATTTATCTTTTCATCTACTTACCGGTCCAAATCCAACAGCTATTTGCAATTAATAAATCCCTGAATTCGTGCTGACTTTATTATTCCATGGTTGTAATTTATTATCGGTGTCCCTTCACTTTCTCTTCACTTCCATCTAATGAAATACAGTATTTTATTTACAAGTTAATATATTCATTAACCCTGCTCAAAATTTTTCGTGCGAGCCTTCTTCTCCTCTCCTTAGCCAAACAACTCCGGCACGCGAGCAGCCTACCCGACCCAGAATTCGCCTACCCACCATTTGCCTACGACCAACCTCCCACCTCAGAACCCCACGCAGCCACCTTCCTCCATGCTCCGACCTGATCCGGCCTTCCCATCTGCAGCCGACCCCACTTCTCTCCTCCATCCACGTCAACGCCTCCCCTAGCTTGATCGGTCTTCCTATGGCATGTGGATGTATGTAAGCATATGAGTTTGTTTTTTTGTATAACTTTGGGTCTGGATATATATATATATATATATATATATTATAAGTGTTGAGGAACTTACTTTAATATAAAATGTGTAGTTTTGTATAATATAAAATATAGTAATTTTCGTGTATATACTACAGTATGTTAGTTTATTTCATATAGGATCTGCTTTAGTTAATATATATATTGCCTAAAGTTTAGATAGATTATTTAAGAACTGTTGAATTATATATATGCTATAAATTTTGTAATTTGTTTATGTTCTACTTAAGCCTATATATATTTGTATATACAGAGTTATGTAAATTATATAGATAGGTTGTAGCATTTCATATATATAAAGCCTGACTATAAGTATATATATATTTTGTATGTGGTGCCTGTGATTTACAAACTCTGTTTATATAAAGTATACTGTAATATATATTTACTGTAAAAAGGAATTTCGCACTTATGTATTGAGAGCACTGCCTCCTTCTTTTGCAGTTTTATATGTATACCGTATTTTTATTATTTCACATTTTTTTACTATATTGTACTATATTATATATTTGATATATTAACTTTAACTTATAAGCTCTGTTTATAAAAGTATACAGATTATATAATCTGCATATATCTTTGAGTATGACGCGATTGGTTTACATAAGTTTTGTTTATAGGATATTTTTTTGTCGAGTTATATATATAGGTTGTCTGTTGTAAATAGAATGTATATATTGTTTGCTGGTACATTTACAGGCTTTAATATCTCTTTTCATTTGCCTTTAAATTATATATATATTATGATCTATATATGATGTTTTGAATACAATTGACTTTTCTTACTTCCTACATATATATTATATAGTGATTTTGGGTTGTAATTAAAGGGTACGTGTACAAAAATTTTATAGGCATGCATATAGGATATTAGTCTAAGGAATGATTCTGTACATTGTATATATATAATATATGTATATATATATATATTTTAGTATATACGTTAAATTTTATAATGATCATGAGATATATATATATTTCGGTTTTGATACACATATATGTTATTTTGAACAGATTTTTGGTTGTAATAAAATATTGTATATATATTATTAGTTTAAAACTTTACTTTGATTTTTGAGAAAGATATATATAGATATAATATTTATTTTGTTTCAGTTTATGTTAAATTGTTAAGTTTAAATTGTGTTGATTCAATTCTGTTCTGATTCGATTTCGTCCATTCCTATTTATCAGCTCTGTCGCCAAAATCCGTGCCAATCTTGATTTGATTTGGATTTCATGCTTGGATTCGTAACTCATCTCAGTTTCGTTCATCTCTAACCTCAAAAGGTGAACAATCACTCACGATTAACGTTCTTATATTTATTAAATTTGATTTCAATTGAAACGACAATTGAAATATGCTACTGTTAGTTATTTACATTGCTATATATATGCTATTATCTGTATTTGTTAACTTGTGACATCTGACACCATTATCTGTTATCTATAATTATAATATATGCATGTTATATTATTATCATATCTATTCTCACTCTGCAAGTTCCCTGTTAGTATAGAATTCCCTATGGGTTGAAATTATACATACCTGAACGATCTGTAGAATAGGAGAAAATCGTTATGGGTTGAAATGATAAACCCAAGCGATTTTCATTGACATTGAACTTGGGATTGCGGATTGAAAAGATATATACCCGTATATATATATATATATATTGCGAATTGAAATGATAAATATATGTATCACTTGACCACAGGATAGAAAATTATATAAAGACACTGTTGGTCGATATATAAATATTTTGAAAATGATTTCTATTGTTTTGGAAGAAATATATGATTTAAAAAAAAGGTTGATCTTGAAGATATTATCTATAAATGTATTTTATAAAGTTTAAAATTTAGATTTTCTAAAATTATATGTTTTGAAAATTTGTATATCTATAAGTTAATTTTGTAATTATAAATTTTAATAATTATTTATAATATTTCTATTTTTAAAATATATAAATAGATTAATGTTTAATAATTGTTTAAGTATATATTGAAAATTTATATTTTTCAAATATAGTGTTTATAATGATTTAATAAATTCAGGTTGGAAATTTGTTTGAAATTTATTTATCTAAGAATTTTACTTAAATAAGTTTGATTTGAAATTTATTAAATTTGAAATTTTAAAGATATGTTTTACAACTTGAATTTGATTAAAAGTGACTTAAATGAATATTTCGAACTTATATAAATTTAAATGGGATATTTTGTTTATTAAAATTTGTAAATTGAAGTTGTATTTAGATGTTATTGAAATGATTATGTAAATATTTCAAAACTAAATAATAGTATAGTGAATTTGATATATATATATGAAATTATCGAATTTAGTTTTGAAATGTTGAATATTTAAAGCTTTGAAATATATTGAAATTGAAATGGCTTATTTTATGGTTCAAATATGTATTTGAAATCGATAATTTGAAATGGTTTATTTAGAAACTGAATCGAATTGGAATTGATGATTTGATTAAATTTGAATTTTAGAATTTAAGTTGATTTGGAATCGATTTGTGAAATTTGAGGAAGCTATTGTATTATATAAAGTATTTTAAACTATATCTAAAACTATTTATATTTTACTTTATAAATTATTTAATATAACTATTTTAATATAAATCATTTTTCAATATAAATTATTTTATTATAAACTATTTTAACTTATAACTATTTTGTATTAATTATTTTTATTTTATAAACTATTTTATTATATATACTAATTTTAATATCTAAACTGTTTAAGAGGAAAGTGTTATGGATTCCAAAATGATATGATTTCAAAGCTATGATTTCAAAATGCCATGAATTTCAAGGTTTTGATTTCTAAAGTGTTTTGATTTTAAAGGACTTATGATTTCGAAAGCGTTATAACTTTGGAAAGTGATATGATTTTGGAAATGGACATATTTGAAGTGAGAATGATATCGTATTGATTTGGTTTTTGAAATGAAAATGATATTTTGGAAGTATAAACTAATTTGAAATGACCGCGGTGTTATAATAACGTTGGATTGTTAAGGAGTCCGGGATCAGATATGGGCATATTCTCTGTCGATACCGAAAACCACTTTAACAACTATGTACGTGGTGGAGATTCCAGAATGAAGTAGGATGGTGGCGACGATCCTAAAGGTATATTTACGTGAATCCAACTCCCGTGAGTTGGCATAAGGTGGCTAAAATAGGAGCGATTTCGGGCCAATGAGGTAGCTCCTCTTATCGAACACACTCCATCGTATGCCATTCTATTACTTTGTGATTGATTTGGTGCGCACCCTTGATTCGGGAGTGTGGCTCGAGGTTGATTATTGCTGCGGCTCTGCGTTACCACCAGTCCGGGTGCGTAATTGGTATATCTACCCTGGCATTGCCTTGTTGTGCCGTGTCACCTACCATAGCATGCTTTACTACGAGTTTGATTTGTGTCGTACCTATGGAGTATCCTTTGGTAGCTCCAGTTTACGGGGTATTACGGTACTGTATAGACTATTGGCACTATAAAATGTGTTAAGGTGGAAAATGTAAAGCCTTAACGCTATTTTAAATAGTATACTTTACTGTAGACATTATTATAATAGCGTATATTACTATATAGTAGATAGTTTAACGGATCCTTAGAGGATGGTTATCCCAAACATCTTTTAAGTTACTTGTATTTCAGTTGATATTTCACTTGAGTTGGATTTATTGATATAAGAATGTTAATCCTGACTCGAGTGTTTTGTGTTTTGCTTTACGCTCGGGTCAGACCGAGTGGTTCAGTGTTCGAGACTCACCTTTGGAGTTGGAGCTTCGCTTGGAGATCCAGCTATCTATCCAGCTTTCAGTTATTCAGTTAATTCCAGTGATGTATTCTGATCTTGTATTTGACTATTGTATTGAGACATCTATGTATTCGAGACTTCTGTTGTATCTTGTTTAACTCTGTTATATATATAGTAGCTTCATGAACTACTATTCTTTGTTTCCGCTGCATTGTTGTTATATTACTCTGTGTCTGTGATTCTGTGATTATTTATTTACTGTATATGCCGAGTTTTGCCAAATTTAAATTAACAATATGATATTTTGAGCAATTCAAATCCGACATGTATGGATGCGAATGGTTGAAAATTTCAGGATGTTACAATTCGCTAATTATGACCATGATCTGACTAGATGAGCAATTCGAAACGGACGTGACTCGATCGTCCGCTCTCCAACTCTTGCCCTATTTTGTTTCAATTCGAAACGGACGTGACTCGATCGAATTGGAATTGATGATTTGAGATTTGATTAAATTTGAATTTTGGAATTTAAGTTGATTTGGAATCGATTTGTGAAATTTGAGGATGCTATTGTATTATATAAAGTATTTTAAACAATATCTAAAACTATTTATATTTTACTTTATAAATTATTTAATATAACTATTTTAATATAAATCATTTTTCAATATAAATTATTTTATTATAAACTATTTTAACTTATAACTATTTTGTATAAACTATTTTTATTTTATAAACTATTTTATTATATATACTAATTTTAATATCTAAACTGTTTAAGAGGAAAGTGTTATGGATTCCAAAATGATATGATTTCAAAGCTATGATTTCAAAATGTCATGAATTTCAAGGTTTTGATTTCTAAAGTGTTTTGATTTTAAAGGACTTATGATTTCGAAAGCGTTATAACTTTGGAAGGTGATATGATTTTTGAAATGGACATATTTGAAGTGAGAATGATATCGTATTGATTTGGTTTTTGAAATGAAAATGATATTTTGTGTTTTGAAGTATAAACTATTTTGAAATGACCGTGGTGTTATAATAACGTTTGGTTGTTAAAGAGACCGGGATCGAATATGGGCATACTCTCTGTCGATACCGAAAACCACTTTAACAACTGTGTACGTGGTGGAGATTCCAGAATGAAGTAGGATGGTGGCGACGATCCTAAAAGTATATTTACGTGAACCCAACTCCCGTGAGTTGGCATAAGGTGGCTAGAACAAGAGCGATTCCAGGCCAATGAGGTAGCTCCTCTTATCGGACACACTCCATCGTATGCCATTCTATTACTTTGTGATTGATTTGGTGCGCACCCTTGATTCGGGAGTGTGGCTCGAGGTCGATTATTGCTGCGGCTCTGCGTTACCACCAGTCCGGATGCGTAATTGGTATATCTATCCTGGCATTGTCTTGTTGTGCCGTGTCACCTACCATAGCGTGCTTTACTACGAGTTTGATTTGTGTCGTACCTATGGAGTATCCTTTGGTAGCTCCAGTTTACGGGGTATTACGATACTGTATAGACTATTGGCACTATAAAATGTGTTAAGGTGGAAAATGTAAAGCCTTAACGCTATTTTAAATAGTATACTTTACTGTAGACATTATTATAATAGCGTATATTACTATATAGTAGATAGTTTAACGGATCCTTAGAGGATGGTTATCCCAAACATCTTTTAAGTTACTTGTATTTCAGTTGATATTTCACTTGAGTTGGATTTATTGATATAAGAATGTTAATCCTGACTCGAGTGTTTTGTGTTTTGCTTTACGCTCGGGTCAGACCGAGTGGTTCAGTGTTCGAGACTCACCTTTGGAGTTGGAGCTTCGCTTGGAGATCCAGCTATCTATCCAGCTTTCAGTTATTCAGTTAATTCCAGTGATGTATTCTGATCTTGTATTTGACTATTGTATTGAGACATCTATGTATTCGAGACTTCTGTTGTATTTTGTTTAACTCTGTTATATATATATATATAGTAGCTTCATGAATTACTATTCTTTGTTTCCGCTGCATTGTTGTTATATTACTCTGTGTCTGTGATTCTGTGATTATTTATTTCCTGTATATGCTGTGTTTTGCCAAATTTAAATTAACAATATGATATTTTGAGCAATTCAAATCCGACATGTATGGATGCGAATGGTTGAAAATTTCAGGATGTTACATGTGGTATCAGAGCAAGGTTTTAGGCAAAACTTGGCTTATATAGTAAATGTAATTATAGAATCACTTTCGTTCGAGTTTGAATATCTTCCTGTTTGACTCGGTTTCCTTTGGGTTTTGGAACATCCCCATTCGTTCTGAAATCCATTCTCGTCTCTCCCTATTCGTATTCACTTTGATTCGGGAGCATCCCATAGCTCCACTGAATGATTTGTAAGGGGCGAAACTCGTTTATAATAGCATCGATTCACCGAAGATTTTTATATCCTCGGTTTAGATGCTGCTATCTTTTGCTATACCAGAATTCTATCTCTGGCGATCGAATGTCGATTTGCTCTATATTTCTACCTCGATCTTATTTTGAAGTCACGGTTGACCCGGTTAAGGTTGCCCACGATTTATATAAGTTTATCCATTCGTTTCTCTCTTTGAAATCTATTTATCTCCCTATCGAGCCTATCTTCTAGTTGATTTCTTTTAATTAGGATCCCTCTATATTTGGATCTCTATCTTTGTTTTAAATCCATTCTGGAATCATTGAGTAAGGGAGTGTATTTGTATTAATATTAAAAATGTTTTATAGTGTGTTGTTTGAGTTGTTGATGTTGATTTGGGTTTTCGATCGATTCGTCTGATCAACGCTATCGATAGGAATTCCCAAACACTTGAACAGAGCAAACTGACACAATATTATTTTCAAATTTGGTAAATGAAATAAATTTGTATGATTATATTATAAATATATAAGTAAAAAATTTCTGGAATTTAATAAGTTAATTAAATTAGTTGTTTGAAATGATAATATTTGATTATCATTTATTGTTCTACAAATGAATTTATAAACATGGTTTATAACATGATTTGGAATTGAAATAAATTTAAAATCAGGAGTTTGAGAATTTAATTTCCGGTGATTTCAACTTTGGTTTTAAAGTTTTAAAGTGTATAATATTTAAAGTATTTTCGAATAGAAATTTGTTTCCAAAGAATTTTAAAGGTTAAAATCAGTATTCTTCTCTTTTGTCGCTGGAAAATAATTTCGGTGATGGCAGCCGCATCATCGACATTCATTTTCGAGTTTCAAAGTGAAGAGACCATTCTATAGCTTTGCTACACTTTTATTTTTGGAAAATAAATTGATTTGAATTTCTAAAGTATGTTTTTATTTATAATATATATATATATATAGGTATATGATTTTAGATTTGATTTGATATGTATTTGCATATATATTTCTCTAAATGGTTTGAAGTGAATCAGAAATTTAAATTCATAAATTTTCTTAAAGGATGATTTCAAAATAAAGCAAAAATTTTTGAATGAATATTTAAACCTAAAATAATTGAATTAGAAAATCTTACTTGTATAATACTCAATTACATTCCAATATAACTTACCTAAATTATTCAGAAGTTGAATATGTAATTGGATAATATACAATATAAAATGATTTCATAAATAAAATTTGAGTGGTTATAATAAATGTTATACACTTAATTTTTAATTATAAATGTTAATAGAGATAAATAGAATAATAGGTTGATTGAATAGTAAATGAGACAAATTAAATAAAAGCTTTGTTTTGAAAGAAACCTTTTGTATCAAATATTAATAAATTGAAATAAAATCAACTTAATGAAATACCTTGAATTTAAAATCAAATATTGAATATTAATTAATTTAAATTGAAATTTATATGGTTTAAATTAATTGTTTTATTTTTATTTTTCAAATTTATTTTTCTTTCTGGTTGTTTCTATTCTCCTACCTCGTTCCTTTTCGAGGACGAAAAGTTTTGAGTGGGGGAGAGTGTAACGACCCGAAAATTTTAACTGGTTTTTAATGTAATTAACTGGTAATTTTGTGAAATTTTAAATAATTAAATTTTGAAATAAAAATTTAACATTTGGAATACGTTTATTTAAACATAGCAACTGCTAAATTTTCATCTGAAAATATGGAAGTTTATTTTATTGTGTAATTTTATTTAAATTAAATCAGTTAAAAATTTGATGATAATAAAATGTTTTCCAAAGCTGAATATTTTTATACAATAAATTTGTAAATCATCTTCTGAGCGAGTCGTCATCTTTTGTTTCATCAAATTTGGACTTCTCTAGCTCCATCTATCTTATTTTGATAAATTAGCAGCATTTTTGGTACCGATATCGATTTTTGATCGGATAATCGTACCACTGATATCTGTATACCATTTTGATCATCTCGTCGTACTGATCTCTGCGGTATATTTAATTCTGTGTTTTACAGTCCGGTACACGACGAAATCTGTAAAACGTCGGACGGTATCGGTACCTGTTTTAAAACCTTTTTGGTTTCCATTTATCTTTTCATCTACTTACCTGTCCAAATCCAACAGCTATTTGCAATTAATAAATCTCTGAATTCATGCTGACTTTATTATTACATGGTTGTAATTTATTATCGGTGTCCCTTCACTTTCTCTTCACTTCCATCTAATGAAATACAGTATTTTGTTTACAAGTTAATATATTCATTAACCCTGCTCAAAAAATTTCGTGCGAGCCTTCTTCTCCTCTCCTTAGCCAAACAACTCCGGCACGCGAGCAGCCTACCCGACCCAGACTTCGCCTACCCACCATTTGCCTGCGACCAACCTCCCACCTCAGAACCCCACGCAGCCACCCTCCTCCATGCTCTGACCTAATCCGGCCTTCCCATCTACAGCCGACCTCACTTCTCGCCTCCATCCACGTCAATGCCTCCCCTAGCTTGATCGGTCTTCCTGTGGCATGTGGATGTATGTAAGCATATGAGTTTGTTTTTTTATATAACTTTGGGTCTGGATATATATATATATATATATATATTAGAAGTGTTGAAGAACTTACTTTAATATAATATGTGTAGTTTTGTATAATATAAAATATAGTAGTTTTCGTGTATATACTACAATATGTTAGTTTATTTCATATAGGATCTGCTTTAGTTAATATATATATTGCCTAAAGTTTAGATAGATTATTTAAGAACTGTTGAATTATATATATGCTATAAATTTTGTAAATTGTTTATGTTCTACTTAAGCCTATATATATTTGTATATACAGAGTTATGTAAATTATATAGATAGGTTGTAGCAGTTCATATATATAAAGCCTGACTATAAGTATATATATATTTTGTATGTGGTGCCTGTGATTTACAAACTCTGTTTATATAAAGTATACTGTACTATATATTTACTGTGAAAAGGAATTTCGCACTTATGTATTGAGAGCATTGCTTCCTTCTTTTGCATTTTTATATGTATACCGTATTTTTATTATTTCACTTTTTTTTACTATATTGTACTATATTATATATTTGATATATTAACTTTAACTTATAAGCTAGGTTTATAAAAGTATACAGATTATACAATCTGCATATATCTTTGAGTATGACGTGTATTGGTTTACATAAGTTTTGTTTATAGGATATTTTTTTGTCGAGTTATATATATAGGTTGTCTTTTGTAAATAGAATGTATATATTGTTTGCAGGTACATTTAGAGGCTTTAATATCTCTTTTCATTTGCCTTTAAATTATATATATTATGATCTATATATGATGTTTTGAATACAATTGATTTTTCTTACTTCCTACATATATATTATGTAGTGATTTTGGGTTGTAATTAAACGGTACGTGTACAAATTTTTTATAGGCATGCATATAGGATATTAGTCTAAGGAATGATTTTGTACATTGTATATATATAATATATGTATATATATATATTTTAGTATATACGTTAAATTTTATAATGATCTTGAGATATATATACATATATAGATTTCGGTTTTGATACACATATATGTTATTTTGAACAGATTTTTGGTTGTAATAACATATTGTATATATATTATTAGTTTAAAACTTTACTTTGATTATTGAGAAAGATATATATAGATATAATATTTATTTTGTTTCAGTTTATGTTAAATTGTTAAGTTTAAAATGTGTTGATTCAATTCTGTTCTGATTCGATTTCGTCCATTCCTATTTATCAGCTCTGTCGCCAAAATCCGTGCCAATCTTGATTTGGATTTCGTGCTTGGATTCGTAACTCATCTCAGTCTCGTTCGTCTCTAACCTCAAAAGGTGAGCAATCACTCACGATTAACGTTCTTATATTTATTAAATTTGATTTCAATTGAAACGACAATTGAAATATGTTGTTGTTAGTTATTTACAGTGCTATATATATGCTATTATCTGTATCCGTTCACTTGTGACATCTGACACCATTATCTGTTATCTATATTTATGATATATGCAAGTTATATTATTATCATATCTATTCTCACTCTTCAAGTTCCCTGTTAGTATAGAATTCTCTGTGGGTTGAAATGATACATACCCGAACGATCTGTAGAATAGGAGAAAATCGTTATGGGTTGAAATGATAAACCCGGCGATTTTCATTGACATTGAATTTGGGATTGCGGGTTGAAAAGATATATACCCGTATATATATTTATTTAAATTGCGGATTGAATTGATAAATATCCGTATCACTTGACAACCAGATAGAAAATTATATACAGACACTGTTGGTCCATATATAAATATTTTGAAAATGATTTCTATGGTTTTGGAAGAAATATATGGTTTTAAAAAAAGGTTGATCTTGAAGATATTATCTATAAATGTATTTTATAAAGTTTAAAATTTAGATTTTCTAAAATTATATGTTTTGAAAATTTGTATATCTATAAGTTAATTTTGTAATTATAAATTTTAATAATTATTTATAATATTTCTATTTTTAAAATATATAAATAGATTAATGTTTAATAATTGTTTAAGTATATATTGAAAATTTATATTTTTCAAATATAGAGTTTATAATGATTTTATAAATTCAGGTTGGAAATTTGTTTGAAATTTATTTATCTAAGAATTTTACTTAAATAAGTTTGATTCGAAATTTATTAAATTTGAAATTTTAAAGATATGTTTTATAACTTGAATTTGATTAAAAGTGACTTAAATGAATATTTCGAACTTATATAAATTTAAATGGGATATTTTGTTTATTTAAAATTTTAAATTGAAGTTGTATTTAGATGTTATTGAAATGATTAAGTAAATATTTCAAAACTAAATAATAGTATAGTGAATTTGATATATATATGAAATTATCGAATTTAGTTTTGAAATGTTGAATATTTAAAGCTTTGAAATATATTGAAATTGAAATGGCTTATTTTATGGTTCAAATATGTATTTGAAATCGATAATTTGAAATGGTTTATTGAGAAACTGAATCGAATTGGAATTGATGATTTGAGATTTGATTAAATTTGAATTTTGGAATTTAAGTTGATTTGGAATCGATTTGTGAAATTTGAGGATTTTATTGTATTATATAAAGTATTTTAAACAATATCTAAAACTATTTATATTTTACTTTATAAATTATTTAATATAACTATTTTAATATAAATCATTTTTCAATATAAATTATTTTATTATAAACTATTTTAACTTATAACTATTTTGTATAAACTATTTTTATTTTATAAACTATTTTATTATATATACTAATTTTAATATCTAAACTGTTTAAGAGGAAAGTGTTATGGATTCCAAAATGATATGATTTCAAAGCTATGATTTCAAAATGTCATGAATTTCAAGGTTTTGATTTCTAAAGTGTTTTGATTTTAAAGGACTTATGATTTCGAAAGCGTTATAACTTTGGAAAGTGATATGATTTTTGAAATGGACATATTTGAAGTGAGAATGATATCGTATTGATTTGGTTTTTGAAATGAAAATGATATTTTGGGTTTTGAAGTATAAACTATTTTGAAATGACCGTGGTGTTATAATAACGTTTGGTTGTTAAAGAGACTGGGATCGAATATGGGCATACTCTCTGTCGATACCGAAAACCACTTTAACAACTGTGTACGTGATGGAGATTCCAGAATGAAGTAGGATGGTGGCGACGATCCTAAAAGTATATTTACGTGAACCCAACTCCCGTGAGTTGGTATAAGGTGGCTAGAACAAGAGCGATTCCAGGCCAATAAGGTAGCTCCTCTTATCGGACACACTCCATCGTATGCCATTCTATTACTTTGTGATTGATTTGGTGCGCACCCTTGATTCGGGAGTGTGGCTCGAGGTTGATTATTGCTGCGGCTCTGCGTTACCACCAGTCCGGGTGCGTAATTGGTATATCTACCCTGGCATTGCCTTGTTGTGCCGTGTCACCTACCATAGCATGCTTTACTACGAGTTTGATTTGTGTCGTACCTATGGAGTATCCTTTGGTAGCTCCAGTTTACGGGGTATTACGGTACTGTATAGACTATTGGCACTATAAAATGTGTTAAGGTGGAAAATGTAAAGCCTTAACGCTATTTTAAATAGTATACTTTACTGTAGACATTATTATAATAGCGTATATTACTATATAGTAGATAGTTTAACGGATCCTTAGAGGATGGTTATCCCAAACATCTTTTAAGTTACTTGTATTTCAGTTGATATTTCACTTGAGTTGGATTTATTGATATAAGAATGTTAATCCTGACTCGAGTGTTTTGTGTTTTGCTTTACGCTCGGGTCAGACCGAGTGGTTCAGTGTTCGAGACTCACCTTTGGAGTTGGAGCTTCGCTTGGAGATCCAGCTATCTATCCAGCTTTCAGTTATTCAGTTAATTCCAGTGATGTATTCTGATCTTGTATTTGACTATTGTATTGAGACATCTATGTATTCGAGACTTCTGTTGTATCTTGTTTAACTCTGTTATATATATAGTAGCTTCATGAACTACTATTCTTTGTTTCCGCTGCATTGTTGTTATATTACTCTGTGTCTGTGATTCTGTGATTATTTATTTACTGTGTATGCCGAGTTTTGCCAAATTTAAATTAACAATATGATATTTTGAGCAATTCAAATCCGACATGTATGGATGCGAATGGTTGAAAATTTCAGGATGTTACAATTCGCTAATTATGACCATGATCTGACTAGATGAGCAATTCGAAACGGACGTGACTCGATCGTCCGCTCTCCAACTCTTGCCCTTGACTTGGGGGTAAATATATAAATCAATGTGGATGCGGTCTGACCATCTGCTCCCTTGCTCGAGCTCAAAGTTTTCCAGAACACTCGTCTTACTCCCAAAGCATGGCAAAACAGAATCCAAATGAAAGTGAACACGATACGACCATCCATACGTCGACTCCTGCCTTGGATGTAGAGGTCCAGTTTGAGAGCCTAAGCTTAAATTGGATGTGATTCGACAGTCCAATCCAAGGAGGATGTGATCCGTCCGTCTGCGACCTTGCTCATGCCTAAAGTATGGTGAATTATTCAAGCCTTGCCCAAACATCGGCAAGCCCAAAATCCAAACCAAAAATCGAACACGGTTCGACCGTCTATCACCAACTCTGATCCTCCATTGCGAACTGGAGTATAAACTCAACATGGACATGGTTTGGCAGTCCATCGAATAACTCTAATTCCCAGAGTATGACTTAGAGTATAAACACAAACGAATGAGTGTGATTCGACCATTCATACATCAACTCTGACCTGAATCTGACAGGAGGAGTATAAACACTAAAATATGGACGTGGTTCGACCGTCCATCGATTAACTCTGTTCCCCCTGTACGGATTGGAGCATAAACTCCAAATGGGCATGGTTGGACTGCATATCAACAAACTCTATTCCCCAAGTACGGACCAGAGTATAAGTAACAAAATCAAATGCGACCTGACAATTAGGTACAAAGCGGACGCAACACGACCGTCCGTGTGTCAACTCTTGTCCTCGGCACGGGACCCATAGCATAAACTCATGCGGATGCGCTCCAATCGTACAACACTAAATTTCTTCCGCAACTCAACAGGAAGAGCCTTCGCTAAACGGACATGACTAACCATCCGATTCTAAATGGATATGACTTCCCATCAACTGCGAATGAACGTGCCTCAACGGTTCATTCGCTAATTTCAATCTTTGCCTTGATAGATGGAGTATAAACTCACCAAGTGCACGCGGTTCGACCATCCACTCACTAACTCTCGTTCTGGGTTCGACAGAGGGAGCCTATATCAAAAAATAGACGTGGTTCGATCGTCCATCGATAACTCTAGTTCCTATAATGCGAACTGGAGTATAAACACCAAATGAGTGCGATTGACTACCCATCGACATACTCTGGTCCCCAGGGCACAAATAGGAGTATAAACAATTAATGGATGTGACTTGACCATTCATTCGTCAACTTTATCTTGAACCCGACATGGGGAGTATAAACTCAAAAAGATGTGACTCGATTGTCCACAACCTAACTCCGCTAACCTAAGACTAGGGGCAGGAGTACAAACGACTAAAAGCTGAACATGACAGCTCACTATAGCTCCGGCCTAGTGTTCTTTATGTCTTAAGGAAACAACTGCAAGAAGGCCTTAATACAAAACCAATCGGAACAACATACAAAGTTACGGGCGATCGACTATATCGTACCACCGGATCAACGAGTAATATCAATCCAAACCTTCTACATCGTGTCGTCGGATCGACGGTCAATGTCGATCTGCACCAACTACAAATGGATATGATCGGACCATCCATCACTTAGTTCTTTTCCTTTATTCGATAAAGGAAGCATGAATCATAGAATGGATGTGACCTGACCAACCATTCTCCAGTTCCTACCCAGGGAATGGTGATATCTGCACCAAAAGTGGATGTGATTAATTGTCTAGTACTCAATTCATGCCCGAAACCCGACGAAGCATCGTGATCTTCCCCCTAGGAAGGAAAACACCAGAATATGATTCAGAATAGGCATGAATTAGCCTTCCATCAACTAACTCTGAACTCAGATATGACAGAAAGAGTATAAAACTTAAGCGAACGTGACTTTCCCATCCACTTATCGACATTTGCCCCTGACTTAGAGGGCATGAGCGAGAATCAAGATAATTGTGACTTGACCATTCACCAATCAACTCTGAGTCTTTGAAGGTTAGGCAGGAGTATAAACACAACTAGGACAAGACTCGTCTGTCCATGCAGTACATATATCAACTCGAGACTGGAGGCAGAAGTGTGATCATCCAAGAGCTCAATACGATAGCTCAATACTGTGAGTCTTGCCTAGTGTTTACAATGAATTGAGGCTATGACCGAAAGGATGCCTAGAGATAGAATCATTGAATCGGTGCCCAGGCTCATGGGCGACTGACTATCATTCCAACCTAAATGATGAGAAATGGACCGTGAGTACGTTGAATGGAAAGCACGTTACTCGAATACACATGCAGATTCAAACTCAAAGCAAAAAACAGCTATGCAGCTGCATGCAACACATGGTTAAACTCTACTCAACATTCAATTCAACATGCCTATAAGCCTGATCTTCAACCATTGTAGATAATCACTCATAGTGCTTGGAATCCATAACTATCAAATTCAATAGATAGTCATTATTATATGAATTAATATTTTTCCCCATGCTAAGTGCAATTTAGTGCGGTGTTGTGCAGTGTAATGTAATTCAATAGTATACGACAGTTATAAAGAAACTCGAGGTTTCGACCGGAGTGACCGTCATCGCTAACCATCCCAACCGGATTTCACGTCGATGGTTAGGCACCATAGTTACGTTCAAATTTAGGGGATCGGCTACCGGCGCATAAGAGCTTGTCATTCATATTCAGGGCATATGCATACATTTGAATTCATGTTTAAACAAACAAGTGTGTCCATCCATTTAAGTTCAAGTCCATACGGGCATACACGTGCGTGCGTTCAAGTCCAAGGTCATAAAACAAGTATTCATCTAGGCAAAAAGCATTCATATATGCAAGAGAACAAGGCAAGTTCACATAGAAAAAGAAAAACTAAAATTCACGTCTGAACAAGCAAGCCCAAATTCTAGTTCAAGATCACAAGGCAGAGAGCTTGTTTCAGTCGTACATGTTAATTCGTCATATATTAGAGATCCACCTATGGGACCAACATTGATCCCATCCCCCGCTATGTGTGCCTTACCGATCCCCTATGTAGCTGCCTGTATATGGATATCTTATCCATTACTTGTTTGGACAGGATATCAAAAATGTTTTGGTTCAACTACTGATCCCCTGTGTATGGGATCCTTTACTCACACTACTGATCCCTGGTTCGCTTGATTAAATAAGCAATCGAAGGCTAATTACGATCCTATTTATTGTTCAATTCAACACCGTTCCTTTAACCAGCTTCAAAATGCAGATCCTAAGCCTAATTGAACCTCAAATTTACATCCACTATATCAAACTCCTGCATCCCATAGCCGATCTCGAATCCGACCACTAGCACAAAATCGAACAATAGCTTAAGTAGTCCTTCCAACATACTCCAATTCACCCTTTGTCTGGAGCTAAGTATGGGGTCAGATTTGAATTAATTTCTAGTTTGGATTGATCTAATTGGATTAAGATTTGACCTAGAGTGGCGGTGCATCTGTACGGGGAATATATGATCCAATCGACAAAGTACTTGAGTGAATTGAAGGGATTTTTGAATTCTAAAGTTTGGTAATGGAAAGTAGAAGGGAGCGGGGTTCGGTTGCAGGAATGAACAAATGTAAAAGAGGGGATCGATGGAATAATGTAAAAGAAAAATAAAATGAAGAGGAGGGATTGTAACTGGATTATATCTCATGCGTATTTGGGTCTAAAAAGAATGCAACGCAACCCATTGCATACAGGTCCAAAGTGTTAAACATATGCGTACAGGATTAGTGCCGATCCCTCTTACAAGGGTAGATAACGAATCCTATTTCAAAAAAACAAAAAAAGGGTTGTGTATGTGTGAACTCGACGCATATCACGAGACTGGGCAATGACCTATTGGCGTATGAATGTACTCGGGAACCAATGATGAGTAAAATGTGTACAAGGATGTATGTGCACATTTACGTACCCAACATTCGATTTCTTGAAGCGACAGAAATTGAATTATTACCTGAGAACTTCGGAGAGAAAAGACCAGTTCAAATAATCGAGGCCTACTAATTCGATCGACAAACTCAATGGAACCAAGTGTAACAAAGGCTGAGGATTACATTGCAGATTTATACTAACTAATGTTGGCCAAGCAAAATAGCAAATAGAAGGAGATATGATTCTATGGAGAGACAACTCGATGGAAGGATAACGACTCTTCAAAACATTGAATGGAGTTCTTTCCGGCAACTCTGACTTGATTCGATTCAAAGCACATCACGTTTGAAATAAGAAGTACTTTGGGAGGCAAGTGTTATCCGGCCTTTTGATCCAGCTATATCTAGACTGATTGGACAAGTTAGACTCGATGATTGACAAGCCAATTAGCCCAAAGAAGTGATCAAGGAGTCTAAAGTTCAAGCACAGACAGTGATATGAAGCAATGATCAAGTGAGACCAAGAGATGGACTCTCCGGAAATTTCTAGTATGGATTAGTGCCTCCCCTAGGTAGGGGATCGGTACCTATCCCTTCCCCTAGGTAGGGGATCAGATCGTATTACTTTCCCTAGGTAGGGGATCATATCGTATTACTTCCCCTAGGCAGGGGATCATATCATATCCCTTCCCATAGGCAGGGGATCAGATCGTATCCCTTCCTCAAGGCAGGGGATCAAATCGTATCCCTTCCTCAAGGCAGGGGATCAGATCGTATCACTCCTCCTAGGCAGGGGTCGAATCGTATCAGCCCAGTAGTTCAACTGAATGGAAATCGATCAATATCTCCAAAATCATGAAGGTAACCGTGCAAAGAACTTTGAAAACATGAAGCTAGCATCAAGACAGATCCATAGAAGGGATCACATGGCCCTACAAGGTCATCTAGACCAATCCGTACCGATCCCCCATCCTTGGAAGTTGGGCCATGAAACTTTTTGGGTGACCTCTCTACATCATGAGATTATACCTGTAAAATTTCAAAAAGATATTCATTCGTCTTCCCCTATAACAACGACCATCCTCCATAAGGGGGATCCTTTTTTCAGCAGCCAAGGCTCTACCATTACTATTCTTTATTTTTGTATTACTGGATCCCAGCTGATCCAAATCTCTTGTAATCAAACAGCTAGTGCAAGATCAATAAAAGAACCAAGTGGACGTAGGCCAAGATTGCCGAACCACTATAAAAATTTGTGTCTAATTTACGTTTTCAACTCTATTTTAATTTTTTTTCTTCATTTGATCTCTACTAGAACTTTATTGGGTGTTTGTGACCAATTTTGATGCAAATAGATACACTCAACAACTTTTACTTTTCGCACACAATAATTTATGAATTTTTTCCAATTGTCGAATTTTGCGGAAAATTTCGGCAGCATCTCCTTTGTATGGTGAGCGTTCCGAACAATGACAATATAATAAAACACATATACATCGACCAAAACATGGTCGAAAAAAATTTATATATTAAAATTTGTCGTACGGTATATAATCCACAATATATAACCCTTTTAAGTAAAAACATACCTTATTTAGCATTTTTAAGCGAGTTCGCTTAATTTATGTGGAATTACACGTCAAATTCAATCCATATGATCTTCATGTACCTAATCTCAACTAAAATTAAACACATAAGTCTCATATACACAAAGTTTAATAACATGACATTCATTTAACTAAGTAAACATGTATAAAGAACTTTCATTTTTTAAGGTCTTTATTTGATTGTCGAGCAAGTTTCTGTTTTTTTTTGCTTAGTACTAACATGTTATATCATCAATGTTTAGAATGTATAAACGAATATAGAGGTTAAATGCTCCATTATAACTCATGTTATCCGATGAAAATTTCATTATAGTTAGATCACATCCATTTTTCCTTAATAAATCATTTATTTATTAGTGCGACATGTCAAGGCCATATAGGAGATAACACTTAGCATGTAGGTTATGTTTGTTTATAACATATAAATTTGTGATGGCATATAAAACATTATTGGGTGCAAGGTTTCGTTACACTACAGTTATTTACTAAACATAATCAAATTTAAAAGTGATTGTCAGATAAAGAACTAGAATAACGACAAGGGAAACAATGAAACCAGAATGCACTATGGTAAATACCTACTTGACAAGTACTTATTTATGACACCACTTTTATAATAGATTTTTTTTTTTCAAAATTTTAAAGTGTATATCTAAACACTTATTTTTTTCCTTTATTTTTTTGAGAAGCAACAAAAAGGTATAATTATTTTTTCTACTATGAATATAAAGGTACATAGCTCTGCATTGTAAAGAGTATTCATTACTATTTACTACTGCTTAATGATGAAATAAAAAAAGTAACAAGGCCAATTATTATATACTTACTTGAAAATTTGTAGACTCGTAATCGTGTTATCATCATCATCATCAAAATGTTAACAAGGTTCTCAAAACTGGGAACCATAGTGCATTGCATATTTAGATACAAGATTTGCAAATAAGGATGACTTATTCTCAAGTAGCCTAGTTGGAGTGTCAGGTTCAACAATCAAGCCATTATCTAAAAGCAAAACCATATCCACTAACACATTATAATAACTACAATTTTTTCTCCCCATCGCTGCTACATATTGCAGCAGCTATTCATGAATAGCTGCTGCACACTTACACAGCATGCATCACACACACTAATGCACATGCACATTTTTAATTCAATTTATAAACAACAGATGCTAATCTTCACATAAGTTACACACGCCAGGCTGCATATAAATATATTTGCAGATGACAAAATAGAAAATTCAAAATATTAGCAGCATAAATTTAGTAATCATAATAGACCATGCAATCTTCATTAGCATTTTTTTTTCATAAATATTGATTCTTTATCTACAGTTAGTCTACTTCACATTTTTCGGATGCTAGTTAGCCTACTAACTTTACCTTAGCCATTCTGGGTAGTGTTATGTGTGCCTATTTGATTTTCTATTTTATCATGGCCACTTGTTATCAGTTACCGCAATCATGTCTTAGTACTTTTGCTACATATTAGGAAAATTAAGAGCACATATACAAAATCATACACAGTTACTCACACACTATTAGAGATAACAAATGAATATCAGTAAACAAGTGAACTGGTATGTAATATACTGAAGTGGATATGGTTTATGTACTCGGCCCATATAACAATGAATAATGCCTATAAATACATCGTAAATCAGTGTACATTGAGTGTACAATTTTGATAAATATACAAATACAATACTTCTTCCAGTCAGTTTTCCTCACATGGTATCAGAGCAACTCTCAACCTAACGGTTATCATTGGAAGCGTGCCGCACTAGAGCCTCATTAGAAAATTGTCATCATCTGAAGGTGGCTGCACTGTTACTCTTCTCAGAGTATCATCATCATCGAAGAAGCATTCCTTCCCTCAAACCATCTTCCCAAATTTCACAAACCATTGAATTTGCAGTTCTGGACAAAGAACTGCAAACTTTCTTGGTTTTCTTGAGTCCATCTTGTTTTTTATCACAGTGCCTCGCCTAAAGATTTCCATCAGAAAAAAAACTCATTAGATCCCTCTGGCTACACCATCTTTCTTCTGATCTCAAAACATAAAGTTCTTCATCTAATCATTACCTTATATTTCTCATATTTCCTCATCAACATGGCTGAAAACAATGATAATAACGCACCAAATTCTCCTAATAATTCAAGAACTGCAACATCTCAACAATCTGCCACTCAAGGTCTATTAAAAGCAACAATTAATCCATAAATTTAGTTAATTACCATTCAACTAGATGAATCAAATTATCTACCATGGAAATTCAAGTAGAAACTGCCATTAGAGGATATGATATTGAAGAGTATGTTCTTGGAACACTGATTACACCACCAAAATATATCACTGATTGTGAAGGAAAATTGGTAATTAATAAAGATTACACAAATCACCAAAAACAAGACAATCTTATTAGTTCTTGGCTGTTATCTTCTATTAGTGCCAACATTTTACCACAAATTATAGGGTGTAAGTCATCTCATGAAATTTGGCACTCAATAGAGCAAGCATTTAACACTCAATCTATTGCAAGAGTCTTGAACAACAAAAGACAACTATAAAACTTAAGAAAAGATGGCATGAATATGAGAGAATACCTAACCAAGGTCAAGAAACCGTGTGATCAACTGGCTACTACAGGCCACAAAGTATCTGATGCAGAGCAAGTGTTGTCAATCTTAAGTGGTGTAGATGATGAATATGAAGCAGTTGTGGTAGTAATATCATCTAAAGAGAAAACACCATCTGTTGAGTATGTTCACCTATTCTTCTTTCTCATGAAGGAAGAATAGAGCAAATGAAACCAATCATTCAATAATTTTCAGCCAACTATGCATCAAGAAATCAAGAAAAATGATATAGCAACAAAAATCAGAGGGGTGGACCATCAAACAGAGCCAGAGGCAGAGGTGGCAGATGGTATAACAACAACAATAGATTGAGATGCCAAATTTGTGAAAAGTATGGTCATAGTGCAAACAAATGTTATTTCAGATTTGATGCCAACTATACTCCAACCCAACAAGGAAGCAACAATCAAAAAAACTATCAAAGTGCAAATATGGTCAACATTTAGCATGATGTAAAAAGCCAGAAAGAATACACTACCAAAATAGATGATATTCAAGATGAAAGTTGGTTTCCAGACTCAGGGGCAAGCAATCATGTAACCATTACTTGGAAATCTAAATCTTGGCAATCAAAAGTACAAAGGTAAGCAATGTATCCACATGGGAAATGGTAAGGCTATTAACATTACACATACCGGTAGTGCTTGCATTAAAGGTGCAAGAAAACTTTATCTCAATAATCTTTTGAGAGTAACTTTAATCACAAAAAACTTTAGTGTCTCTCAGTTTGCTAAGGACAATCATGTGTATTTTGAATTTTACCTAAATCGCTATTTAGTTAAAGACATTCTGACTAATGAAGTTCTTTTGCAGAGTAAAGAGTGTAGAGGCATGTACAAATTTAATGTTGACAATGCAAGAAATCAAGAATGTAGAGATAAATGGTGTAACGATTCTTAAATAACGCAAGCAAGTAACTATAAGTCTTTTGATATGTGGCACTGCAGATTAAGGCATGTTAATGTAAACATTGTAAAATAAGTGTTGAATAATAATAGTACTTCTTTTAAAAATGTTACCATGCCATATGTGTGCACATACTGCCAAATGGGCAAGAGTCACAAACTTGCTTTTACGGACTCTACAACTATTTACACTAAACCACTAGAGTTGGTTGCTACTGATTTATGGGGTCCTGCACCAATTAACACTGACTATGGATTTAAATATTACATTTCATTCGTAGATGCCTTTTCTAGACATGCGTGGATTTATTTTTTGAAGTTAAAATCTAAAACTTATAATGCAGTGATTCAGTTTATCAATTTAGCTGAAAAACAAACTGATTTCCATGTAAAGATTTTGCAACTGATGGTGGAACTGAATTTTATCCACTAAAAGAATATTTTCAAAAGAAAGGAATTAATCACAGAACAACTTGTCCTTATACTTCTGAGCAAAATGGATTGATAGAAAGAAAACATAGACACATTGTTGAAACTGGTTTAACACTGCTTGCTCAGGCCTCTTTACCACAAATTTTTTGGCCTGATGCATTTGCTACTGGTGTATACTTAATAAACAGATTGCTAACAAAAGTTTTGTAGTTTAAAAGTCCTATGGAAGTTTTATTTGGTTTCAAACCAGATTATCATAACTTAAAAGTTTTTGTATGTCTATTTTTTACTTGTCTAAGGCCATACAATGCTGACAAATTGAATTTTAGGTCATTACCAAGCACTTTCTTAGGATATGCAGCAAATAAGAAGGGTTACAAATGCATAGATAGTAATGGAAAATTATTTGTATCAAGACATGTGGTATTTAATGAGAAAATATTTCCATTCAATAAAACAATTACAAAAACTTCACAAAAAATATACAATGCAAAGTTTCCTATACCATCATTACCTGACTTGATAGAGCAAGCATCTACTGAAACTAATCAAGAAGTGTCATACCCTCAATAAGTCACACCAAATTCAAGAGTAGGTGATGATCAAAGGGACAATTTTGAAAGCCCACATAAAACCACATAACATGGCAGCAGCCAATCTGAATCCAGTCAACCAATAGGTAATCCAGAATTACCTATTGGTCAATAAGGAACCTCAACTAGCAACACCGCTCAACAAATCATCCCTAAAACTGCTCAACAAATCACTCCTGAAAATACTGGTCATCAAATGATTACAAGAGCAAAAAGGGGAATATTCAAGCCAAATATATACAACACAATTGTGGAAAATGAAGATCCAAGTACTTACTATTAAGCAATTCAAAGTGAAAAGTGGAAAGCTGCCATGAATGAAGAATATGAGGCATTGTTAAGAAACAAAACCTGGAATCTTGTTTCTTTACCAAAAGATAAAAATATTATAGGATGCAAGTGGACTTATAAATTAAAGAGAAATCCTGATGGTTCAATTTCTAAGTACAAGGCAAGATTGGTGGCAAAAGGGTATTAACAACAAATTGGGTTTAATTTCAATGAAACATTCTCACCTATTGTGAAACCAACATCAATTAGAATAATTCTTACAATTTCCTTGCACAGAAATTGGATCATAAGACAACTTGATGTAAATAATTATTTTTTGAATGGTGACTTGCAAGTTGAAGTATACATGGAGCGGCCAACTGGGTTCAGAAAAAATAGCATAGAAAAACTTGTGTGCAAGCTAAATAAAAGCAATTTATGGACTGAAGCAAGCACCAAGGGTTTGGTTTCACAAACTAAAGTCAACCTTGGTCAAAATAGGCTATACTTCAACCAAATTAGACAATTCTCTATTCACTAAATTTAATAATAATGAAGTTACATATATACTAATATATGTTGATGACTTTCTAATTACTAGAAGCAATGAATTGGAAATCAACAACACCACAAAGTAATTGAACAAAGAATTCTCTATTAAAGATCTTGGCAATCTGAATTAGTTTCTGGGGATTGAAGTGAATAGGGTTTCAACTACAAAAATTTAACCAAGTCAAAATAAGTACATCACTGAAATCCTCATTAAAGCCAAAATGCAAATGCACCACTCACTCCTATAATGAGTAATCTACACTTATCCAGAAATAAAGGGGAACCAATATCAAATGTCAAGCAATATAAGAGTATAGTGGGAGCTCTACAATATGCAACTATCACTAGACCGGAGATTTCATTCAGTGTAAACAAGGTAAGTCAATTCAAGCAAAATCCATTAGATGAACACTGGAAAGCTGTTAAAAGAATTTGAGATATCTAAATGGAACATTGAATCATGGTCTAACTCTACAATTAAGCAAATCAATCAACATCGCAGCATATGCTGATGCAGACTGGGTAATAGACATAGATGATAGAAGATTTACAATGGGTTATTTATATATTTAGGTCAAAATCCAGTTTCGTGGTGTTCAAAGAAACAAGCAACAATTTCTAGATCTAGCACTGAAGCAGAATACATAAGTGTCGCTAGTGCTACTGCAGAAATTATGTGGATTGAATCATTATTAAGTGAGCTAAAAATCAAAACACATAATAAAGCAACAATTTGGTGTGATAACGTGAGTACTATTGTGCTTACGGCCAACCTAGTCTTACACTCAAGAACAAAGCACATGGAGTTGGACTTATACTTTGTTAGAGAGGAAGTCATAAAAGGTAATCTCGAAGTAAATCACGTACCAGCAACCTACCAAAGGGCTGACATACTCATAAAGCATCTATCAAAGAAGAATTTTCTTCGATTAAAGCAAGATCTGAAAGTTTAAGAAGTAAGGAACAATTTACCAATTAGCCAAAAGTCTCAGATTCAACCTCTAGATCATCATCGGAGAGCTGTTACAACTACAAACCTGATTAAAACCAGATTTTGCAGTGTCGAAGCTTGAAATGAACACTGTCGATGCTATCATCATCATGAATCAAGTCGAACCACTCAATTAGTTCTTGAGATCATCAGCAAAACCATGCTTAGAACAGGATTTTGAAGATTAAAGTATAAATTTGAAGGATTGAAGCATTTACAACATATTTGGGAAAATAGTCGCAAACCCTAACCCTAGTAGGGTTTGGGGGGGTATTAGAGATAACAAATGAATATCAGTATATAAGTGAACCGGTAGTAACATGCTGAAGCGGATATGGTTTATGTATTCGACATGTATTCGGCCCATATAACAAATGAATCGTGCCTATAAATACATTGTAAATCAGTGTACATTAAGTGTACAGTTTTGATAAATATACAAATACAATACTTCTTCCAGTCAGTTTTCCTCATAAGCATATATAAATACACAATGCACTCATAAAACTGAACACAAAACACCCGCCTGAATACACACACACACACATACACACTATCACTCATAAAACCCATACAATATATATATATACACATATGCAATATCACACACACTAGGTATATACACAATATTTCACACACCAAAATTCAAACACAATCGTGTCCATATTCAATACAACACCACATCGATACACAGATATACCTACAAACACCTAAAACACACACACATTGATAGGCAACATACATGAATACATATATTTATACTCATATACACTATAACAGCCTTATAGGCATTTTTTTAATGTGTTGTTGCTTTGCAGAAACATCTGTTTTTTTTAAAGTTCGAACAAATATTGAAATCAACGACATTTATAGTATATGCCTAACACATAATAATTAATCATAAGAGAATTTTGTGCATGTTCTAGCAATATATTGGATGATATTTCACGACTTTACACGTTACTAATATTAGAAATATTTTATTTTCTATGGATTATGGATGATATTTTAAGACTTCACATGTTACTAATATCAGCAATATTTTGTTTTCTACAGACCATTAATAATGACAGGTCATTTAATTTACATTTATGGAATGCCAAAATCAATTCCTAGTTAATATATCAAAGAACATTTATTCTTCTATTTTTTTTGCCACACGACAATATTGTGCTAGTTCAAAGTTTTTACTATTCGGAAATCTTTTTATTTGGAAATTTATATTTTCATTCTTATACCTTAGTATATTTTACTGTAAACTTCCCTTTATCATCCCTTTAAATCACATCATAAGAACCACAACCCGCTTATCTATATTTATTTATCACCGTGCAATATATATTTTTTCTACTTCTCAAGGTAGTATATCCTTTTTAATTCAATATCGCTATAACAATGTCAAATATTATACTAATTTTAAATTGTTGTTTTAATCATTTCAAATGTTTTCCCCCATTTAAAATATTGTTTATAACATTTCTCAAAATATATTTCATTCCCAGAACATTGTACTGTTTTCGAAACACCGTATATTATTTTTAAAACATTTTATCGAAATGTCTCGTCCTAGCTTTTAGGAATCCCTACCAATAATGTTGGCTAGATGCATCAACCAGAATTCTTAAAGCACTCGACGGATAAATTAATGCCAAAAAAAACTACTAAAAATAATTTTTTTCAATTTGTATAATTATATTCATATTTTATTAAATCATAAGCTTGTTTAAATAAAAATAATTACTTTTCAAAATTCGCATATCCATTCCATTCAGTAACCATTAACAACAACATGATTCATAACACCACATTAATTTATAATATCAAACGAGCATACTAATAGTTTAGTTTAATTTTTCCATTCCATATTTTAGGTGTATATAATATATATTTCTTTTCTTTTATAAAACAAATATATATATATCCTCTCGTCATTTCTTCCTTAAATGAAGAAACCACTGGACCAAGCTACTCTATTCATAGCCACAAAGAGGTTTATTCACCATCATCATTACCGTCACTACTCGTCAGGCTAAGTACTCCTTATTTCGAAACCTCTATTCACAACTTAAATCCCACTAGGAAGCAAATACACCAACGAAATAGGGATAAAATAATAATATATATTGGAAAAATAACAGTACGTCCCCGGATGATTACCTCGGTAATCATCGTATATTCCTACTATCCCTTTAATATAGGGTATCTACTCAACACACCCAATGGGATAGAGATTCTAAGTCTCATCTAAGGTCAAGACTCGTATCTTTTATATATGATGTACTATTCTGAACCTGCTTTGATACCAACTGTAACGCCCTACCTCTATACACATGCTATCCATGAGTATTACTACGTAATACTATCAGATAATACAGAGAATGAGGCTATATAAGGAGCACATATGTGTATATTACCTTGGACTAATACCGATATGTATTAAAGCATTAAACAAGTAACTCACCTATATGTACACATTATCGGTACAAAGCAATGAACACGTGTGCCTCCAGGATAGAAAAATACATAATATATAGTAAGTAACAACACACAAAGAGTTAGAATCACAGCGATAAGATATAATACAAAATATACAATGTATTTCTTACGTACATCACATGGATATACATACATGAAACAATATAAGATGATGAAATCTATATAGAATTTCTAATCTCCTTTGTGCCCAATAAACACAAGCTAGTCTCACTGTCCTTGAACCTATAAAGTCTTGGAATGACCCAAGTATTATATAAATAACACACAGGTCAGACTATGTCTAAATCAAAGGACAATAAATATAGGTGAAATAGTATATGCATGGATAATAACGTGATACAGTATAACAACTCAAGTTAATGATCACACTGTAACATACATACATACATACAAACATACATACATACATATATATATATATATATATAAGGAGGGAGACACATGCATGGCTTACAATTACAACAACTTAAAACATCACCGAATATCTTTTAACATAAATATCACCAAAACCATGCGTAAAGATGTCATCACCCATATAAAACAATTCAAAAGAAATCCGGAATATCATATCTAATGGGTGAATCATCCATGCCATAAATAATCATTATAAAAAATGAAATCATCATGTGAATTGGGTTAGCACACAGCAGTGCCCTAATATAAAATTGTATAATCAATAGATAATATGAGACAGCCCATCAAATCATCCAAATGGTATCCAGTACTATACAACCCACCAAGATAATATATCATAATCAATAAATAAAGGCTGTCTATAAAACATCAAACCATAAGATTATGGATATACGGGGACTGACTACACTTTAGACTCACAGTCTCTAGTATAGCTAACTCATTGGATAGTGAATAATATATGTCAATCCACAACATACACATAACCCCGAAACAGAAAGGGAGACTGATAGCATACAACACGCTCTAGGAATCCAGTGTCTACTAGCCTCTAACTAATAGCCCGATCTATTTCTATGGTCTTTAGTTACCTCGACGGACATCATGACCCACATCCACCTATGAGTTGTCTACGCATAGCCTCGGTCACAAACCTGCACTTGCCCTTATGGTAACAAATCGCTGGCCTATGCGACACAAAATGGCTACCAACTACCAATTTTGTAATGCGCATCGAATAGCAGAATAACAGTGGTGTCATGGATCTAGGGCACGATCCCACGATCAGGCCACCAAGGTGGATACTAGCCAATCTGGTTCACTCCCGAACCATTAAGGGAGCTGGACACAAGTGGATGACATATAGTACTCATATCCTATATCTACATATAACTCTAGATGTAAGCCAACACATGGCTCCGTATAAGTCAACACATGACTATGATATACTAGAGCTCTAATCCCTCATCGACACATGTCTCAACTCATTAGCCAACACATGGCTATAATATACTCGCCACAGCGAGTATCAACACATGCATATGAATAATCCCCATTTGAATGATATTTGCTTACAATAAATAATTAAACAAATAACATAACGGTGTCCCATGCCACGACATGTTGTTCGGATAATTATTCAAGGCTCATAAACTACACTCGATCCACACTAGATATCTCTATATGAAAGTCTGATGAATAACCAAAATAGTGTAATCGAAAGCCCTACACCAGGCGGTATTACTAAACTGTCTATTTAGATTTCTCATCACATGGAAATAAATAACAAAATCAATATAAAATATCACAAATCCATTTAGAAGGATGCCATCACTGTATCATATTAAATACTAATCAAATCAACGGTGAATTATTCATAATATTAAAATCAGTATAGGAATATTAGAAATCAAAAATATAGAATTCATACATAAAATTCTAATTCGATTCACAAACGAAATAATAATAAATTTCAATAAAAGCTTTCTTTAAATAATTAAGTTAAATATATACATATATAAAGCATAATTTATTAATTCAAAAGTAATCACATTATTTATGAAACTAAACTTTAAAATATCTAAGATATTAATCAGAAAATATTTCATATTTCTAGAAACTATATAAACTTCTTTAATAACTATTTAAAACAAACTATAGATTACTTTTCAATAGATTAATAATTTTGAATAGAACGTTTCTTCATTAAAATTTTTTATTTTCAAAATAATAAATTCTGGTAGAACCTTTAAATCAAATAAGTTTATCTTATTTATATAATTACTAAGAATAAAGATTAAAACACTATTATTTACTTTAAATATATATTTTCAATCCGAAATATTTATAACTCAAACCATAATATAATTTCAAAACATTCAAATTACGCAATTTAAAATGCATACAGATGGAGTTCCATTTGTAAATCAACACTTCCAACTAACACAATCAACCAACATCCAATACCAATACACCCAACAATCCAAACAAACAACAACGATCACAAACAATCAATTCAACCAATTTATCACAACAAGCAATCAATATCAACTAATAATCCATTCAACTAAACTAAATAGGTTGATATATGGCTGATTACACATAAATAACATGATGTAGACATAGTTGTGAGCGAGAAAACTCATCGAAATTCCAAACAAGATCCAATACTGCCTCCATCCTATTTCGTTGTATCCATTTTGCTACCTTCAATAACTGTAGCCATTGGGTTTACACTTATGCGTCAATCCCAATATGACAGCACACACATAACAGTCTTCAACTTCGGTCACATCAACAGCCCATTCTCGAAGCTTGCTTCTCCCTACATTCACCATCGACTACACTGCCCTCGATGTGGCGACCAACTCCATCACCAATCTACTCCAGCCAGTGGCCGCCATCCACCTTCTCCACTGCCAAAGATCGTGACTTTCAAAATTTTGACACTAAGTCGTCGTTATCAGTCATACACCACACATGACTGCAAATCGAGGTTCTTCCCTCAAGTCGCTCCACCCAATGACGTGCTGCTTGCCTCATTCCCTTCGAGTTACCCGCCCTCATCGTAATTTTTCCTCCTCATCTCGATTCGATCGCGCGCACATTTGTATATATATTAATTTTTAATGGAACATGATTTGCTTCTGGAGAATTCTAAGGCTAGGGCTTGGTTTTACGTATTCGAGAGTAAGGTTTGGGTTAGGCTATTTTGTAAGTAAATGTGTGGGCTTGAACTTTGGGTTTGGAATTAAATTTGGCCCAATTATTAATTATTTCCTTTCTTTTCTTTTTTCTTAAAACTTTTTAACTTATTTGTGATTAAATTTCAATCTATTTTAAATTAATTCACATTTTATTCCGTAATTTTATATCTCAACAATGAGGCAATTTTATTCGATTCAATATCTGCTTATTTATTTCCTCTATTTTAATCACATAACAACTATTTACAATTTTAAAATATTTTTTGGCAAAGCCAGTCGGTTTTTAAAGCGAACCGTCCACTTTTTATTACAACAAGTAATAAATACATTTGAGAACCAGGAGATAGGCTGATTTCCTAGCTACTAAATTAGAACAACTAAACTAGCTTATAGAACTGGAGTTAGGCAAATTTGCCTAAGCTACATACAAGGTTTCTAGAGTGGACCGACCACTAAAACGCTAACATTACAACTGTTGCATAAGAAATCACAATGACACCAGACTTTAGCAATGCAAAAACCAGCAGCACACCAGAAGCATAACCAACACATGACTCAAAACCAAACTATAACACCAAGCTGGAAGATCCCAAAGGCATGAGAGGCAGAACACATTCACACTCAAGATTGCAGTAGGTTGGAAGCAGCACAACGCAAAATACCATCCAGACATATGCCAAAAAACAGAAGATCAGACATTACAAATACAATACCCAAGAAGAAACATACAATGCAAAATCACCTCCATGAAATAGAGCCCAAGCAAAGGAAGAAAGGCAGCAGTACCCCAAAAACTAGGCGCGACAACCATCATCAATTTTAACCTGCCCCCCGTTGCGAGGCAATCGCCAAGGACAGGCTTGAATAGGTGAGAAACGGTAAGGAGACGCGGCCAAAAGACTTCACGATAGGACTGGGTCGCGAGAGGTGCAAGCAAAATTTCAGCCTTAACCAGCATCCAAATAAAAAGACCGGAATACGACGACAAAAAAAGGAGGCGACCAGAACTCGAATAGGTCAGAGCATAGCCACAACACAACAACTTAAAAAAACCCAAAGCAATACCAAGATACCCACGCCAGGAAATCAAACTGCCAGAAGTCAAAACAAGCAAAGCTAGAAAACTCGAACCGAAAGCCAATCCTAAAGCTCGGAAGAGGAAAGGCTTCGCAATTCAGAGTAAACAAGCTGCCTATGAGGACTAAGGCAGCCAACATAGACGAAGATGGGGAGGTAAACGGCTCAGGAATTGACAGGGAAGGAAGGGATACAGAGACTAGTCAAAGTGATGGAGAACTCCAGCTTAAGCGATGAAAAGGGGGCAATGGATCTAGAAGGGAAAATTAGGGATCTAGAAAGGCGAATGGAGCTTGCAATGCTAGGAAAAGCTAGGAATGCTAGATCGGAGAGAAGCGAAGGCAATAGAGAAGGGATGAAATGAAGTGACGGAAGTTAATGGAAGAAAAGGGAGGCGGCTGAAGGAAAAAGAAACAGAAACCTAGTCACTATTGTTACAAACTGCATCCATAGGTATTTTAAAATATTTTATATTCAACTAAATCAGTTTATTCAATTCCAATATATTATTTGAAAAGAATTGATAAATTTAATATAATTTATTAAATCATAATCTTTTATTAAACATAATTTAATTAACTAAAAATTTATTTTTAAAATATTAATTATCAAATTTAGAATGAAAATAATTTTATTTTAATTAAATTTACTTAATTTATACGGCGTAGAAAGCAGGGTTGTTACTGTATATATGCTGTGTATTTGGTTGAAAATATCGATCGAATGATGACTTAGAAATAGGTGAGGTGGTGTTACAAGTCATCGCCGAATTGAGAAATGGAATTAATGCCAAAACGGACGCGAGTTGAAGGAGGCGACAAGAAGGCCTCATGAAGCTACCGTTGGGCCAAAAAATGACACAACACCCAAAATATATGACAACGGGTCTGTGCAGTTAATGCCCCGCTATTACACCGCTATAACCCCGCTATATCTCGTAGCGGGTTTCTGCCGCGACGATTTTTCCATATAGCCCCACAATATAGCCTTTCCGCTTTAATCCCCGCTATATCCCGTTATTTCCGCTATTCCCGCTATATTTTCTTTAATAAAATGAATTGAAAAATTAGATTTATACATTATAAAAATTATGAAACTAATTTATTTGATTTAATTTTTAATATATTTTCAGAAATGAAAATACTCTAATATTCTACTAAATTCAATTATGTTATATAACAGTTTTACGTTTATTTAAAGTATATTCGGACATGTTTTTATTTAAAAATTATTTATGTATTAGTTACAATTCAATTGAATGATAATTTTTCATTTAATTACCATTTATATATTCGTAAAAACATTAAGTACGAGTTTTATATGCTATTTTAAAGCCATCCGCTATATCCCGCTATATCCTCGCTGTATCCCCGCTATGACTTTTTGCACCTCCACCGCTTTGAATCTGCCGAGCGCTTTAACTGCACAACAACGGGTAGATCTAGTAATAAATATCAAGAAAACAGTAAGAACACATGGATTTTTATAGTGGTTCGGCAAATTCTATGGTCTGTGTCCACTTTTATCTTATTTAGTATGGTTTTATCACAAGTATAAGTACTTTTCTGATTAGAGTAGATCTAAAGAGCCTTTAGGAGACAAAAATTGAGTTGAGATAAAAGAATGAAGAAGTGAATGAGCAAAAGTCCTTAAAAGATTATTGTATGCTTACTATTTAAAGGAGAATTGCCCACCAAAGTTGCAAAATCACCGAAGACCATGTAAAACTCCCTATCGACAAAGTAGGAGGGAAGATGAAGTCCCTTTGTTTTTAAATCTATCAGTACCAACATGAATCATATCGGTACCGATATGATTTTCTTAGTGCAAATCACTTGCTTCTCCTTTACTTCATCTTGCATAATCAAATCTTCCAGATATGAGCACTTTTTCCTAATAATTTTGCTTGATACCGAAATGATCTAACTTATCTTGTACTTGTCCTTTTCTCTACAGCTTTTGGTAATTTTTCACCTACTCCTTCAAAAATGGGCCCATGACGACCACTTTATCCATCGGTTCCTTGACTATCGCTCCAGAGATCACCATAGTGCACAAAAGGTATTCGAAACTGACATAAACTCATGTTGATACCGACCACTTTTCCTTTGTGCAATTGACCTCGATTTCCTTAAAGTCTTTTCCATCACCGTTCCATGCTTGCCCCTAAGTCCTCGAACCATTTTTTGTCTAGATCCATTTGAAAGCTACTTGGTTTAAAAGATGGATAACACTTACCCCATAAAGTGCGCTTCTATTGGAAACAAAGTGTGATTTGGATCAAGACTAGCGTATATAACCATCCACATAGGCCCTTTGGTTGTCGAAGAATCGCTTTGAAGCATCATCTCTATTCCAAGAGTATCCATTCAACCACTTTAAAGAGTAGTCGTACCACTTTCTGTGCCAAGGCCAAGATCCACATCCCTCCAAAGAACTTTCCACGCCTCGGCCATGTCAGAATTTCTTTTCTTTTCCTTTTCTTTAAATTTACAAACAAATCTTGTCGGCACCAACCACATCATCTCTGTACCAACATGAATTGTTGAGTAATAACAGCAATATAAGTATTAGTACTTAGGTTTTTTCACAACCACTTTCCACTTTCCTGTTATACTCGGCCCTAACTCCTTTCCTTAACCGATTTCCTGTGATCCCAACTCCTACAGCCTCCGTCGCTGCCATCGATCATCTAAAGATGCCACCACCTCTTCATAGTGATCGCCACTATTAGATCTTCTCTTTGACAACCGTTTCCTTCTCTAAAGAATTCAACCCCGAATTCTTCAAGTTCATATCTAGATCCAATTGAAAGTTTAGAGGTGAATGTTCGATGGTGGTGCTGCTATGGTCATACTATGTTGGTTATTGGTTGGAATATGCTTATGGCTTTCACAATAGCTTCAAAACGTGATCGGCCTTCACTTGAAATCATGGCCATTGCAAGACTTGAAATTTCCTAGGATCAATCTCAAGCCCGAGCCGAAGTTGACACCATATCCACTCAATTTGTTATAATTTCATACATACCTGGTGTTAGCGTCGGGTCTCCATCAATCTCGCTCTGGGTCTTGCATGTTTTGCAATGATCTTAAGCACTAATCCATTCAAGATGTACAAGCATATCCTACCAAAGTCTGATTGATCACAAGTTGCTGTTTTAAACCCCAATGAGATGGTTATCTCCAAACAATGGTAACGTCAAATGCACTTTGGAATTCGAATAATTCCATCACACAACACTTCAAGTCATTGCATAATCTTGTGTTCCTGCAATGAAGGCTCCCCATTGCTCCAGATGGCGGTACCGTTATCGTTCATCCTACGATAACAAGAAAGGTATGACACGCAGTTCCATCATCAGATGGAGCTTGTTTGTCAGCACAGGTGAGGTATCTACACAAAATGTTCCATTTATTGTGTATTGAATACAAGATGGACACTATATAAATTGACACTTCAAATTGCCCCAATCGACCTTTATAATCTAGTCGGTCAACGCATATCAACATCCGTTGAATTTTGGACGTCAGTCGCATGTGTTCATATTAAAACAGAATTTCAGTATAAAACATACCTGCCCATGTTCACCATTAAGTTTTCCAGTTAAAAATGACTCGTCATTCACCCTACTTCAACTTTGGCGTTGGGCCGTCAACTCCTCCTGAGGTCGGCTCCTTTATGGCTCAACCAATGACATCTATGTCAACTAGAGTTAGATGCTCAAATACAGTTAAGTAACAAAGAGCAATAG
The DNA here is from genome assembly GCA_030737815.1 of Allium fistulosum. NCBI lineage: Eukaryota > Viridiplantae > Streptophyta > Magnoliopsida > Asparagales > Amaryllidaceae > Allium > Allium fistulosum. Next base: position 1,196,566,029 of record CM060902.1, read on the forward strand.
TACCAATGGCTCCATTCAAAAATCAGCCTCCAAACTGAATAATGATCCTGGTTAAAGGGTTTTAAAAGATCCCTCAGGTTCAATACCATCTGTATTGACTGCTAACTCACTCTGCACAGTATGCCTCCAACACGGGATCTCAAAGAGTGACATTCTGCTCCCGAGAGTCGATCAATGGGCGTATGATCCTCCATAGGGATACACAACTTACAACAAATATATGTGCCTAGTGAGGCTGTAACAAATTTCAATCCTTTCCTCTAAGCCTTTCTTCAAGGGCTTGGGCTTGCTCCTACCCAAATGCACCTCAGTAGATATGCCATCTTGAACTCCTTTTACGTCCTATTCATGACACAGCTTCATCGACCTTCGACTTTTGGGGAATTAACATATCTCCTGAGCTTCAAGAAAAGAGTCGAGTCACCTTCCTTATTAATCATTGAAGTCTAGTGCCACTGCAAAGCCATTGAAATTCTTTACAACAAACATTCCTATTTTAAGAATGAATTCTTCTTCATCTATTAGCCCTTCGGGTTCAACCGACTCTGGTTGTTTGGACGTAAGACTTCTTTCTTTCTACCATTTTCTGTACTTGGATTCTCACTACCCAAGTATATAACTTCTTATCCACTTTCTTCACAGTTATTCCCCGCCTAGATGGCAGGGATACACACTCTGAAACCTTGAAGACCCTTAAGAGAGTTAACATCCGCTATTACATCACTTCCTATCTTCTAATAAATGAGAGCCATTGTCAATGTGGCCTTTTGCATCCTAAGTGATTCGTTGTTCTAGTTAAACCTCCACCTAGAAGGGCCAAAGAAGTTTCTCTAGCTTCAGCTTTTATTTGCGACTCCGACGATGAAATCCAAGGGGGCATCAAAGGCCCATCAGACAAGGCAAACATCAATGAAGGCGCGAATAAAGTGATGGAAGAAAACATCGTCGAGGAGGTTCACGAAGAGATAGTGAAGGAAGGAGGAAGGATGGAAGAGATATAAGAAGAAGAAGAAGGAGACGATGAAGAGGGGGATGATAAAGAAGATGACGACAATGAGGATTTTGACCATGGAAAAGATGAATCATATGAGGAAACTTCCCCTAAAGGCACAAAAATCCTTCTCTCATCGCATCCTAGAAAAATAGTTGTCAAGTCCTCACAACAATCCTCTAAGCTGAGTACAACTCCAATTGTTGAGGCATATACTCCTGTAGGTATAGGCTCTTTATAAAACATCTTTGGCTCACTTAGAGATTTGGGCATCCTCATTGACGATCTTCTTAAGGAGTATCCTTCCGGCTCTAGTTTTTTATTCAAGGACACCCTTCTAAGGGAGATGAAACCCCATCTTTGTAACCCTCCAAACACTGTCCGTAGAGTACTTAAGGAAACAACAACTTTCCACACACTTTTAGGATCATGAGCACTCATATCCTGCATTTGTCCTAACTTTAGTGTTTTAAGGCTGATGCAACACTTTTTCTTTCATTTCACGTACAATGGGAATATACCGCTTCCAATATATATGCTCAGGCATCGACGAGCGCATGGGAACCACTACCGAACCTTATCATCACCGCTCTTCCTCGCAGCAAGAGACTGAGGAAGAGAGACAAAAAAGGAAGGAGAGGAAATACTATAAGGATATAATAATAGAAAGAAGCGTTGGGCTGAAGAAAGAGAATACTATGACCAAGGGAAGAAGTCCCATGATTTTGATAAACGTCACATTTCCATTATCGGTTCTTTCCAACCATGCCCTCAGCCCCAAACTCATTCTCAACAGCTTAGAGTAATCCAAGCCTCGATCACTACTATATCGACTTCCCAAAAATCGAAGCAAGTTTTGCTCGTCTAGCTCCACCACCACCACCTCCTTCAGGATCGTCCATAGCCATGACAACTAAGATGCATGGTGCATTTCCTAACCTTTGTTTGATAGGGGTGAAGTTTGACCACAACATTAAATATATCCCTTGTGAAGAGGCTAATCATAGAACTGAAGGGGTTACTTAACTTGTTAGCTAGCTTTTTGAATGGAAGAAATTAGCTTTTGCCCTCGCCAACGTCAATAGAATTAACCATGCAAATATTCAATCATTTGAATCAGAGAGGAAGATCAATGATAGGATGATAGCCGACTACAAATCCAAACTAGCCGAACTTAAGAAGCAAAAAGCTAAGGCTCACAAATCAGTCGATAACTTTAAAGCTTAAATCGAGGAGCTGTCTCACATACACACTCAGACCCTTAATGTGATAAGTGACCAACTTAAGAAGGCCCGTCTAGAAAGTGGTGAGCTTACAGCCCTAGTTAATGCCAAGTGCAGGGTAATTCAAGAGAAAGATATGACACTTCAAGCTAAGGACATGACAAACACTTCAAGCTGAAGTTAAAAGATTCAAGGCTACTCCAAGCGCTAAAACAGAAGCGTAGATAGAAGCTCAGGTCGAGCTTGGTGGGGCTACAGCGAAAATAAATGAAATCAAGGACAATCAGCTAAGGAGAAAGAAGAGATGAACTCCACCCTTCAACAATTTTTTGCAAATGCTATTAAAGAAAAGAATCCAAAGTGGTTGGGAAATAGTTATCCTAATACTTTGGCAGACACTTAGGAGGAAATTATGCGTCATGCAGCTGCATCTGGTAGAGGTCTCACCAAAGAGCAACTAAAACCAAAATTTATGAATGTCGATGACATTATAACCTTGGAGAAAGGCAAGGAGATCGTAATTGAACAGGACGTAGCTGCTAGCAAAGCATTCGTTAAAGCTTCTACTAGTCCTAGCATATTATGCTAAGCAGAATCGTCATCTCTAAAATCCAAAGAGCCTACGATGGAAATTCAAATTCCATAGGGGACAGCTTTGAGGCCACCTAGACTGCAATCCTAGCTTCTGCCATAGTTACTTCCATTGAGCCTTATATTTCCTCCTTGGTCACTCAACCAATGCAGTCAACAATAAAGGAGGGTAAAGTCAATAAATCCTTCGCCAAAGAAACTCCAATCAGTGAAGGTATTTCCCTCGTTTCTCTGGTATTCGAGAAGATTCCCTTCTCCCCTAAGGTCGTCACTGACCTTTACTTTATTGTTTGTGAATTTACAAGTCATCCGTCGCTTCCTCCTCCTCCACCACCAATCACTCAAGGTTTAGGTCTGGTTGCTATCTCTACCACATCGACTATCACAATAGAGATGATCATCCCGACTCCTCCTTCCAGCTCCGGTCCGGACCCTAATTCACAGAAGACAGGGGTATTGGAAGGGTTGGAAAAGTTTGACCATTCTTTGGAGGAAAATGTCATAATCACCAGTGCGAAAGACCCAGATGACCGTACTACGATGGTGTAGAGGTTAAAAGCTGGCAATGCAAAGATCAAAATCAAACTTGTGTCGAGAACCAAATAGCCTGCCATCGTCTCAGATAAACCAAGCCTAATTTCCATGCTTCCTCCCTTGACATTTAAGCCTCTAAAAGGCTGCAACATAGGTGGTTACTCTCTATCCTCCGATCCTACTATTGACAACTCGAAGACCCTCACAAGATGATGAATGAAGGAGAGAATACTCCTTTTGAAGAGAGTACTGCAAGAAAGGGAAAGTTCGAAAAGGGGAAGTCCAAGGATGGGAAGGATTTGAAGAAATGCTCGATAAAGGAAGATCCTAAGGGTGGTAGTAAGCAAGGGAAAATAAATAGGCTTTCAGATTAAGTCTTTGTAGAAGCAGCTTTAGTGCTTTTCCATGTGTTTTGAAGAAAGTTTCCTTCGGTCTTCTTAGTGATGTATTTTGTTCCTTTTTGCATATAGGCCAAGTTTGTATGGGATCGGCCCCTGCAACACTTGTATGAAAAGTGAATGTAAATAAAGATTGTTGTTTCTTGTACTACCTTTGTTTGTATTTACATTCATGCACTTTTATTTTGCTTGCCTATATACAATTGCCTGCATATATAATTTAACTTCCCGTGATGTGATTTACTTATATTAAACATGCTTGTGTCCGTGCAATGCTTTTACTTACTATCGCTCTATACGTATAAGTAAATTTCCATGGTTTTCCAGTTATAATCCATCGTATAGTACCATTTTCCGTGGCCAAAGCATATCCATTTAGGAAAAATAGAACTTTTTATTCATTTGGTCATCTATGTGGCAGACCTTGTTCATTCTCGGCCGTGTTTCATCCTGCCGTGAATAAATTCATAGTCAAAGAAGTGTTCGACTTCCCACAGTTTCCTATCAGTAGGAAACAACATTCCAAGTGCCTATCTCTGGACACCATACTTCAATCTCGCATATCTTCGGGCTTTGATCAAATTCATCCATTGATCATCATCACTCGTTATTGGGTAGACGTGTCTCATTGGGTCGTAAGTGATAAATAGTCCAATTACACATCGATTGCTTGTGGGTCGATAATTCATACACTTAACCACGAGTATCAATGTTTGACCTTGCCATTCACTAAGCAATGATCGAAATAACCCCTCGATTGTTATTATTTTATCATCGGCTAGGTATATCCTACCGAGCTGCAAACGTAGTCATGGAAATTTCAATTATATACCGATTCTTATCTATAGGTATCATGTTTTGAGTTTCTATCTCCAGGCCCCGTCCTCGATCTCACCTGTCTCTAGGTGTTGATCGAGAACATTCATCGACCGACCTCGCTTATCCTCGACCAAACATGTCCTGCCGGGCCGCAAGCGTGGTTGTAAAAGCCTGGGTTTTACACCAATTCCTATCTTTGGGAACCGATGCTTTAGTTGCCTAACACCGGGCATCCCTTGTTGACTTTGCCTGTCTCTACGCATTAGTCAAGACCAGAGGGATAATGGTGATTATTCGACCGACCCTTGTGATTATACTCCTTTGTCCTGATCTTGGATCAAAGGAGTTGGTCGATACCAATCTCCGGATACCTGATTGCGCTGCTAATCACGTAGAACAAGATTTTAGCTTACACAAACACAGTTCCATTGGTTCAAAATGCTAGCTTTATTTAAGAAAAAAGTGAAATGGTAAGTCCTATCTTATTATATTGCCTTTAATTCATTATGGTGGCTTATTTTTAGTAAATAAAGTAAATAAATCTAAGTGAAATAGCATCGCAACATGTCACAATTTCACGCTCGCGAAATTAGGATCCAATCAAGTGTGGCCTACTTGAAAGCTCCATCTCTAAGCTTTTGTTATTTTTCATACAGACCTTCCCAGTTTGGACCAAGTGCCCCCGTACCAGGAATGACCCATTTCAAAACAAGGTCCCCGCTTCAAAGGTATGGCTCCAGACCTTGGTGTTGAAATGTCGCGCTACTCTTTTCTAGTAAGCGGCTACGATCAATTCAGCCTCTTCTAATTTTTCATCAACCAAGTCAAGGGATACAAGCAAGAATTAACCAAGAAATAAGAGAGCGTCCTAAAAAATGACAAGTTCCACTTGTAATTTTTTGATCTGATCTCCATCCAGCATAGTCAACATTAGTATATGAAATTAAATCGAAAGAATCTTCTTTTTGATAAAAGATTTCATAGTTCAGCGTGTTTTTTACATATCTTAGTATTCTTTTTACTAATTTTAGGTAAGTTTATTTAGGTTGAGACTGATATCTTGCACCTAGGAAGACACTATGTATTATATATGGTCTACTAGCAGTTATATAGAGTAATGATGCTATCATACCTTTGTATAATTTTTGATCTACATCTTTTAAGTTTTCTTCTTTATTTAATTTCCCATTTGTTGCCATAAGAGTTGGTTTTCCAATAGTATTTGACATAACAAATTTCTTAACTAAGTCTTTGATGATGTAGACGACGAAGGTAAAGGCGATGAGGAGACTTGTGTCAGCCATCTATTTATCTACCTATATTGTTTTTATATTTCTGATGTACCCATTTAGACATGATGTATTTTGATATTAAACTACAGATATTTAGCATTGTTATGTGGGATTATGTTGTATGTTTCTGACATTTAAATTTTTAATGAAATGGGTATTGTTCTGATATCATATTTTATCATTCTGATGTGAGATCTGAATGTGTAGATAGATAGCTCTATGTATTGTACTTTGTATCAATTTTACTAACCAACAACCAATTTGGGATGGGTCTAAGGTTTAATAGGTCTTTCTTAGGTTGAAAAGAAGGTTTAAATAATAAAAGAATTAATTAAATAAAAAGGGGATTAAAAGTCTCTTATGTGACTTAATCGTGCTTTATATGTTTACTTTTTATGGAAGGTATTTAATCCTATACTTAGCACTAAAAGTTGACAAAGTAGACTTGTTCTATCTGTAAGAGTTAAGAATGATGTTCGAGTAGGGTTTAGAAGAAAACAGTGCTCTAACCTACCGGCTTCATAGTTGACTGAGGGATAGTATAAGTTGAGAAATTCGAAAATATGATAAGTACATAAGACTTGGTTTCGATATGCGATCATTTTTCATTGCTATCTGAATTTGACCAAATTAACTTAGGAAGTATATAAAAGCTTTGCGGCTTCATACGGTTTAGGATCCCCCGGAGAGGATTCACTAGTATGATATGTCTCTTACTTTAAAAATGTATGTATACGAGATCCCCTTGGAAGGACTCCTTTATATCGTTTGCCTACTTCTAAAAGAACAAAAGTTGAGTTAATCAGAAATTCATTGATTTAGTTTTGAAGAGTCTGTGATATGATAAGTGTATTACTTACCGAAAATGGCTTCAAAATTAATATATGAGTTCTAGGTTTGGAAGCGGTTGTGAAGTGGAATGTTATAGAGTTAAACTAGCTATCATAAGGCTAAGTCAAAGGGAGAGGTCAGCGTTAACATTTCATACTAATGCTATAGAGTTGAATTTTCTATCTTAAGGTTAAGTCCAAGAAAGATGTCAGCGTTAGCATTCGTCTGACGACATATGCTAAAATCCATGGAGAGGTTCATGAACTATTTGCGATGCTGGAATCCATGGAAAGGTTAGAGATCCGTTCGAGTGATGAAGACTCGTGTGATGAGATGTTGAACATGACTTCACCATCGGTAGGATGCACAACCAATGGGTTTAGCTAACCCAAGGGTAAATCAACTCCATATCTAGAGATGCTTATCGATGTTGCTAGTGGGAGTTGATGATATTCGGCATCACGCATTTGGGCATGGTCTAGTTGTGTTTACCTTATGGTATATTTTGTCTAGATATATATACGTCTCTTCGAAAGGTACTTTCCGACCCTTGTTAGGAGGCTGGCCTCGATGTACTAAAGTGACCTCTATGGAAATCCATATGCGAACATACCATAATGGTTTAAGTTGGTAATATTTTTGTATTGTGAGATGCAAGCAGCATACCTATTTTTTGATTTATATTCTATACCCTAGACATTGTCTATTATATCACCATATGTACTTATTAGATGGGTTTGGTTCTTTTGAGGGAAAACCCATTCTGGTGATTCGGGTGGTCTCGAAAGATACTGTTATATGATGATCACATATTTCTTGAGTTTCTTATACCAGACATACGTCTGACTCATGGTATTTATCTTTCCCTTAATTCCTCGACTGGTCGAAGAGCAGTGTGAGAAAGGAAGGTTTTCATTGATATTCTTTGAAGCTCAAGGAGTCAAGCTCGATGCTTTCACCTACCGTAGTATGCTTATTTCCACTGCACTACTGGTTTGTATATATCATTAATTGTAAGAACAGGCTGTTATAACTGTCCAGACTAATGATATTAGTTAATATTGTAACTCTGAAATGCTATGTATCTTAGGGTGACACTTTGTACTGCCTTTTTGATATTGTATGTTATCGTTCCACTGTGAGATTCTGATCTTGTGTTTTTTCTTCCCTTTTCTTTTTCTTTTTCTTTTTATTTATCCTAACAATTTGTCTTTCTGGCACTTGAGTGCTCGGCACGTGAATACCGTGGATATATTAGTGTCGATATTTGGGGTTCCAAAAGATATGATACCCATTTAGGGTAAATTGCACCATGGATAAAACTATTTGCCTTCATCTTATCCACTTCTTCTTTTAATGTAGTGGATCACTCCGGACCCAGGCTACCCCTCTTTTACTTTACAGAAGGGTATCGTGTTTCCGAATTTAATGTATGGCATGCTATCTCTGATGATATTCCACACATATCGGAATGTCTCCAGGAAAACACATCCAGGTTTGCCCGGAGAAACCTTACCAACTCCTTTATCTTCATGATAAGCTGAGATCTGATCTTTAAGACTCGAGTGGGTTCATCCTCGTCGATCGGGATGTTGACCGTTCGTTCTATTGGTGCTGCCCTCGCATCCTCAAGCTCCTTCCATGGGTCCATAAACTTATGAAATTTACTATGGCGTTTGAGCTAGGGCATAGGTAGTGGTTGCTAGTCATTAATGGTCTTGATGTAGAGAGTCTTCTCCCAACCCTTTTCCTTCTTACATCGATTCGCCTCTCTTAGCTCCATGATGTAACATTCACGACTAGTACGTTGGTCTCCCTGAATAGCTCCTACCCCATACTCCATGGTGAACTTCATCATTAGGTACCATGAGGCAAGGGCTATTCTGAAACTAGCGAGGGCCAATCGACCCATGAAAGCATTGTAAGCTGAATATGTGTTGATGGCCATAATTTTCTACACCTACGTCATCCTGCGGTTTCCTTCACCTAGCTTAACAAGCAAATCAATAGAACCGATAGACTCCTTAGCCTTTTCAGTAAATCCCTGAATATTGGACTTACAAGGCATCAGATCCTGCCTACTAATCCTCATCTGTTCAAAAGTTTTCTTAAATAGAATGATAACCAATCCCTCATAATCAATAAGGACTCAGTGCACTATTGTCGGCCAAAAAACGACCATAACCACCATAGGCCGGGGTCAAGCGTCGTTGCTTCTACCTCATCGGTGTCCTATTTTTGAAAATAATATGGTCTTTCATCATCATTTGTTGTTTCACTAGAGTTCCATCCTCCACAATGAAACAAGTCTCCTGAACTACATGCTTCAATTAACTACCATACCTTTCCATCTCATTCTAGCACTTCTCAGCTAGATGAGGTTCTCCAATATTAGCGTTAACCACAATTCTCTTCTTAGGCTACATACATCCCTCTCCACTAGGCCCAGCCTGATTTTGTCGAGTTATATGTCCATGAGGTCTATTATCCAACTATCTGCCAACCTATAGATCTCTCATGTACTGTTGCAATCCCTTTTTCCTGATCAACTCTTCAATTATATCTTTCAGATGTCAGCACTCATTAGTATTTTTTCATTTATTACGTGGAAATGACAATGCTTCCCTGAGCTCCTTTCTTCTTTCGTTGCCTTCCTCCAAGGTAGCTTTCTATACTTCTCAACCCCTTGCGTATAAAGGTAGATGTTTTCAATATAGTCATTTAGCGGAATATAGTCTTTGGGTCTCATATACCTCAGACGCTTCTTGGGGTCTGGTTTCTTCCCACCAGCACCTTGGTTCCTTCTTTTTGGATTATTATTATTCCTGACATTCAAAAAAATGTTCCTGGCGCTCTCACATGTTTTCTTAATTGCAATGTTATTTTGCACAATATCATTCGATATTCTACCGTTAATCAGTCCAACGGCCATGTTTGCCTCTATTAAGTGAAGAAATTGGAACGTTTTACAATAAAAGTCTTCCATAATAGGCAGATGCTTCCTTTTGTCCATTTACCGAATTCCATGTCTGGGTGAATGACCTAGATCAAAGCCATCAAAATGATCTCTTCTTTCGGGTTACTGACCTCGATTCCAGTAGTGTTGCATCACTTCAGAAAATCTTTCAGAGTCTCTCTGAAACTACGATGAATGTTCGCAAAGGACATCACATCCTTGGGTCGAGCTGTGTAGGGCTAAATTGCTTAATGAACTTTCTTTCTAATTAGTCAAAGGAAAATATGGACCTTGGCCCGAGCTGAGAAAACCACATCTTTCAAGGTAGCTCAACGGAAAGAGAAACCATCATATCTTACATTTAGGAAAAGTCAAACCTTGACTCGGCTTGTACCAAAGTTATAGCCCTCACAATATTTCAAGGTCAAAACTGTCCATAATTTGTTCAAAAAGGTCAAAACACCATACTACCCAAAGTTTTAGCCTAATATAAGGTTGTTAGTTTATGAATATAATATTATTACAATCTATCTATATGTAAAAATGTGGATCGTTACACTTGACCACTATCCAGTGGGCTCTTTCCGTACTTTATCAACCTTTTCTCCTAAATGTGCTTCTTAATGGTATCTCTAAGATGTCGACATTCATTGGTCTCATGTCCATATATCTCATGGAAGATACAGTATTTGCCAGTTCCCTTCTCCATTATAGTTGACTCTCTGGTCCTTGGTTTACCATAATCCATGGCTTCCCTTGTTGCAAGATAGTTTCTTTCTAGAGTTTTCATAAGCTCTGAATGTGAAAACTTACCATGTCCTCCTCGGAATCATTTCCTTTCTCTAGCCCTTTCGTTCATCTTTTGCTTCTTCTATCCTGAGGCTTTTCATCTCCAACTCGATTGATAGTGATTAGTCCTGCATAGAATTCTCCAAGCACATGAATGTATCAACTTAATAGTAGAAATCCCTTAAGTTGGTGGTTGGGTTCTTCTTAAGTTCCCTGTAAAATTCTATCTTCCTATTGATTCCTAAAACAAAAGCCATATTGACAATTTGTTCATTTTGTTGACGTATAGCGGTTGCTACATCGTTGGACCATGCAAGGTATCTCTGTAGGTTTCTCCATCCTTTTTCTTAATATCTACCAGGCACATCTCATTTTTAGGTTGAACGACATAAAATATAAACTAATTCATGAACTTTTCCTTCACCACAATCCAAGTGCTAATAGATCCATGCTCAATAGATCCAAGTGCTAATTCATGAACTAAACCACATTATCGCTAAGTCTGACAAGAATAGAGGAAAGCAATGACACAATACTTCCTCAATAGATCCAACTACTCCATACGCTAAATGTAGCCCCTCGAATGTGTTATAGGATCGGTCATTCTAGCGTATGGTTCCAAAACCGGCATTTTAAAATCTACAAGGTTATCTGCATATCAAATGTTTAATGTGAACGGACTCTAGTCCATCTCATTAACATCTAGTCCTCTATAATGCTCATCCAACACTTGACATATTAGCTCAACGACTTGTTCCTTAGCCATTAGAATATTTCCTTGGTTTGCCTAGTGGGCCACATCGTGCCCTTACACAATGGATCAACCACTTATGACTAATTGGTTTGAACTCAAACCATCCAATTTTGGTAGCCAAGCACGTGGTTCTACAATTAACATTGACTTCTAATGGGACATCCTCCCTTGGTCTGGCATGGGTTATACCGTTCAGTCATGTACCGATCAGTTAGGTACCTAGCCGATTTACTATGAGCCTTAGTAATTTCAGTTATGTGGAAGTTTGCATCTCCATAGATTCTTCCCGCCTTACCTACTTCCTGGCATCCATTCCTGATGGGTTGCTAATAGAATTTCCGATTTCGTCTCTCCAGACCTATGTTGGTGCTGCTTGCTCCATGCTTCTAAGGAATGCATTCATCATCTCCTATTGCTTAGCCAAGAAGGAAGCTCCATATTTTCTATCATCGTCTGCACCTCTTCCTTGGTAAGGTAGTTGACAGTTTGACTTAGATTGGATGTTGCTTCCTGATTGCCTCGATGGGAAAACTGCTCTCTATCCAATGGTGTCCTCTTTGATTCTTTCATTCTAGCTGGTGGCTTCATGATATGAATTAACATCTCAATTAAAGCACCAAAATATTTGCATCAAAAATGACCAAACACCAAGAATAGAGATTTGGCAGAGCCGATCCTTATTGTGATCTAGAGCTAGATTTTAGAAGATGGGATCTCTGGTGATCAAATAGGTTAAGTTCTTACTCTAATTCTAATCAAAAATCATAGGTAGATATGCTAAAAAGCAAGAGTAAATGCTAAAAAGGTAAATAACACATAGATATTATAGTGATTCGGCAAAATATAGCCTATGTCCACTTTATATCTTTAATTATGATTCTCGGAATTAAGATTGTTGCAACACTTTCTAAATCTCTTGGAATAAGTTACAACAATTGCAGATTGCTAGATCTATGTTTGGCAAAGCTCTGATGATGTACATCTTGGTCCATTGCAACTTGATGTTGGATGCTGGATTAAATGATTAAAGGCGATTGGATAAGGTTTAAATGATTCCTTGTTGTCTAAATATGCTCCAATAATTTAGTTCGGTAGTCTCCAATGCTACAAACTTATCTGTCATTACTATTCATCCATGGGGTATTTATAGGTGTGAGGATGTGAAGGAGTATATATAACCTAATCTGTTCGGTTCAGTAGGAGTTGGTTAGGTTTGATAGGATTTGATTTGGTTCGGTAGGAGTTGGTTTAGTTCAACAAGAGTTGGTTCGGCCATACATAATCGGACCAATTTTATAGTTCGTTACAAATCCTTACCAGATCGTTCTTGATGTTTTGTTTCGAGTCGATCTTCTTTGCACCATAACTTCTTTGTTTTAAGTCGAAATTGAGTAAAAGTTAGACTAATAGCTTTGTTTGATCTAATAGAACAATCCAATGCCCTTGGATGTTCAGTTTGGTTGAGGTAGAGGTAGATGTCCAAAGTAAGGCCCAAATCAGTTAGATAGTGGACCAGTTTTGAGATAACCATATATTTCAATATGTAGCTCATATTGAGATTTGGTTTCGTCCAAGGTGCATGTCACAACCATAAGAATATTTCAATTATTTTATTCTATTTTAAGACGGTGCCAAAATTTCCCCTAACATATACTATACGCATTTTGATAATAGTCTTTGAGTAAAAAATAGTAAAAACTTAATTTCAAACAAAGTGATAATAAAATTCATAGTAAACATTATAGAAAAATCGTTTAAAGGACAAACTTAAGGCCTTTTTTGGCTACAAGAACAACCCACTTATTTCTTTATTTTAAGGACATATTAACATACAGCAGACTACAATTTTTTTGGTCAAAGAACATAATAAAATTAGGGCACCAAATAGGAGAGCATGATGCTATCATCAAAAAAAATAGAGCTTCAATAGTAATCGTCCGCTAATAAGGAGAATGGCGATCAAATTTTGGAGATGGATGGCAGCTGTTATGGTGGTGGTGATGGATTGAAGAGATTGGATGGGATTTTAGAGTAGGACGATGACGACGGTTTTGAGGTTAGAGTGAACTAGTGGTAGCAATGACAATAAAAATAATGACTATTTTCTGATGGCATGATGATAGTGGTTAAGGTGTAGTAGCCTCAAATTAGGGAATAAGGTGATAATAGCAGTAAAGATATCATCTAATATCATTTTATATATTTTTTAAGAAACTTTTATGTAAATTTCTACTCAGAACGCTATTTTATAGTAGCATTATGTTAGTTGTAGCAGCATTTGTAGATAAAGTACGTATGTCTTAGCTCATATATAATGCTATTTATAGTAATATTTTGTGAACTGTAGTAGCAGTTTATGAATTGTAGTAGCGATTCATGAACAATAGTAGCAGTTTATGAGTAGTGGTAACATTTTTTAGATGAAGCGTGTATTTTAGCTCTTAATGCTATTTTATAGTAGTATTTATGAACAGAGGTAGTTGATTATAAACTATATTAGCATTTTCTATTTTTAGTAATATTTAATGAATTGTAATTTCATTTTGTAACATGTAATCATATATTACAATGCTAGTTTGTGGTAGCATTTTATGAATTGTAGTAATATTTTTAGATGAAAATGTATGTACTAGCTTATAAAGTTATCTTCCGATAACACCTTTAAATGAGTTTTTTATGTTTCTACCTTCCAATAGCATTTTATGATGTTTGTAAGGATGATTAAAATTTATTTAATTTTTTAAAATTGTATAATGTTGTTTTTTGTAAATTATTTTATAATGCTACTGCATTTTAGCATTTTATGTTTGTTGAAACAAAAAGATATAACATTTATTTTTCAATTTTATATGTTTAAATGCTACTACATATTGATATTTTGTATTTAGTGAATAAAAATAGAAGGTGTTTTTCTTTTTTATTTTACCTTTTAGCATTTCACATTTAAATGACACTATATAGTATCATTTTGTATTTACTGAATTAAAAAAATATCGTTTCATGTTTAAATTATACTACATAGTAACATTTTGTAATAGTATTTTATGTTAAATGCTAAGTCATGGTAGCATTTTTTACTTAGTAATTTTTTACATGATTTTTTCATATAGTGATACTATATAGTATCATTTTGTACCCACTGCTAATTTTTGCAGTAATGTTGATTGATGAGCGATGAGACGAAAAATGATGTCGAGTTTAAATGATACTATATGGTATCATTTTGTAGTATCATAACTAATTACTAGCATTTTTATTCACTTGAAGATATACGGCATTGTTTTTGTAATTTTAGCTTCTAGTGGCTTTTCATGTTTAAATGCTACTGCATAGTAGCATTCTGTATTTATCGAATTAAAAAATAACATTACTTTTTATCTTACATTGTAGTAGCATTTTACGTCTAAATGCTAGGGCATAGTAGCATTTTGTCTTATTATTATTATTTTACATAACTTTTTCGTATAAGCATATTGTATAGTATCAGTTTGTACGTGCTGTTATTTGTTGTTGTAACTGATGATTTATGAGTAAGATGAGATGTAAAATGATGTCATGGTTTGTTGGATGATGTAGGTAGCCCCGTAGGTGGTGAGAGGAGGCATTAGTTTATTTGCTTGCGTTAGGATTTGAGGATGTGTAATAAAGTGTTGGCAAGAGAATAAGGGTGCAAATGGTGGTTGGGTAGCGATAACTTTTGTGGCGACACCTGATGTGGCAATGGTGGGGGATCGACTCTGTAGCTGCCCGTATAGTGGTGATGGTGGATGATGACGGTGTGAGATATGTGATGTGGAGAGAGGAAAATGTATGTTCTTTGTTTTTTCCTTATGGCTAAGTGCTGAAGGTTCTTTCCTAGAGACTAAAATTTGATAGAAGTTTGTCACCCTAAACACTGTATAGTTATGTTGAGGGAATGTTTCATCCTTCAACTCCTCGAACTTGTGCAAAGTAATTTATTCGCTGGTTACTCTGCTGATTTGGAGTTAGCAAAATCAAGTAGTCTTAATTTTGCCGTTAAGTTGGGATTATGTCGTTGAATGTTTTCACAACCCTGTAGTTGCACTTTAACTATTTGTTAGAGTGTCAGATCTTAATCACTATTTTATTTGAATATGGTTAAATGTAGATATCGTATTATACTTAATAAAGAAAAAAACATAAGCAGTAAAGGACAAAAGATTTACATGGTTCAGATTTTAAGGAATCCTACATCCATGTGGGAGTTCTCTTTTCCTTTCTTTTTACTGATTTGGTACAGAAATCCATGGCAACTAGTGCAATAGAATCTTAAAAGCTTTCTAAAAGAGAAAAAAGATGTCAGAAGAAAAGTCCTCTTTATGCTACAATGCTTTTTCTATTTATAGTGGTGATTTATACGTGGATTACTGGAATTCCTTTTCTATCGTTACACTTCTACCCTTGGATCCTGCCAGGTGTTAATTATCTGTGTTCTTTGTTTGTTGTGACCAGACCGTTGATGTGTTTTTGGTGGCACATTCAAATTGGGGCGAGAATTCCCAAAACTGAAGCGCAAAGCGGTAGATTCCAAATTTGAATTTGGTCTTATCCATAGGTCCTTACAGAAATGTTGGTTGCAACTTGTCGATTTTACTGCATCTATGTTGACCAATACATGTTGTTATGAGGTGAGGGGTATGAAGAGTTGCTCAGTATTCAGACCATGTTGCCTCCTTATTGCCTCTTCCTTCTTTGCTTAACTTGTTGCTATGTAAGGTCAGAATGGAGTAGCTCTTCCCGTACTATTCTGAAGGCTGGTTGGCTATGCACATTTTTCATTTGGTTTGTGGGGGTTGAGTCTGAGTTGAGGTTCACCTCGAGTGAGCTGGCATACAGCCCCTTTGGAGTGCTTCGACTCTGTATGGAAATGTTCAGGCATGCAGTTGTACAGTCCTATTTTAGTAGATATTAGAATGTGAGCTTCAGGGTAAGTGGTCGGCTCAGCTTGGAGTGTGTTCCCCATCGTTTTGGAGTGTGCTCCCTGTAGTCTATAGTGTTTGATCTCGGTCTTTGGTGTAGGCTTTTCCATATTATCTTGAAACAATTCTTGGTAAGAACGGGTGTAACACTTACCCCCAAGTCTGTTGTGATTCATAGGTCATGATAGACTTGCTATCTAAGACACCCAATCTGCACATATGATTTTCTTTTTGGAGGCCCTTTTGTGTCTTGACTTGCCCTTTATTCTGGAAGCGAGCTGTCCTTCTTTGTATGCTTGGCCGAATTTGACATGTCCCTTGTTCGGGGGCGTAACGTCCTTAACCAAATGCTTGGCCAAATTTGACTTGCTGCTTGTTCAGGGGCGTAACGTCTTTAGCCAAATGCTTTGTTGAATTTGATCTGCCCCCTGTTTAGGGGCGTAACATCCTTAGCCAAATGCTTTGCCGAATTTGACCTGCCCCTTGTTCGGGGGCATAACGTCCTTGGCCAAATGCCTGACCGAATTTGACATGCCCCTTATTCGGGGGCATAATGTTCTTAGCCAAATGCTTGGATGAATTTGACCTGCCCCTTGTTCGAGGACATAATGTCCTTAGCTGCAAGCTTGGTATGATCTGCCTCCTTAGGGGTGAAACCCATAAGTATGCTGAGCTGTACTCTTAATGGATTTGACTAAGAAGTTAGTCGTGTATGTACAACCCATTATCGCATGCGAATGGTTTTTTTGTATAGGTTTCGGCTATCTAATATCAATATGTTTAGTATGAAATGTCGAATTAACTGACATAAGTGTTTTTTATACTGGTTTAGGCAGTCTAATATCCCTACACCATTCTTTATGATTTTTATCATAGAAAAATTCATACGGATCAAAGGAATTTTTCATCCTGTCCAGCAAAATGCTTTGGCTAAGAAGCCAGATTCGCATTGATGTGAGTCCAAATGTGTAGGCCAGTATCACTGTTCTCTGTGTTGAGATTGCCATTTATGCCTAACGCCCTAGCGTTTCGCCGAATCAGTGGCTACTAATAGGGACCTGTGATTGTGCTTTTTGGTTTGTTAGGAGCATTACAAAGATTTTTATGCTGGTTGAGCCATATAATGTCCTACATCCAGTTTATTGTTACTTCTTTATAATACTATAATGTACATTTGGTAAAAGCCATATTACACAAAGTAAGGCTTGAGATGCTCCAAGTTCGATGTTCTTAGGACTAGGTTGCCGTCAGGCCTGGACAAACGGTATGCCTCATTTGCCAAAACTTCTTCCATAACCAGTGGGCCTTCCCAATTTGATCCTAACACTCCATCTGTTGGATCCTTCGTGTTGGCCATTACTCACCGCAGCACAAAATCCCCTTTATAGAAATTTCTGACTTTGACTCTTGCATTATAACTCTTTGCCATTCTTTGCCTATATGTGGCTACTACCATCGCTGCTTCATCCCTTTTTTCTTGGATGAGGTCTAGAGCGACTTCTCCCAATTTCTTATTCTTTTCTATGGTATAAGACACTCTTCCATGTGACGGGATTTCTACTTCAACGGGTAGCATGGCCTCATATCCATAAGTTAGTTAAAAAGGGGTGTGACTTGTAGGGAATCTTGTCGGCGTTCGATAAGCCCATAACACCAAAGGTACTTCTTCTACCCACTTTCCTTTAGCCTTTTATAGCCTTTTCTTATGCAGGTTTTTGATGGTTTTATTCGCGGCCTCAACCTGTCTGTTTGCTTGTGGGTGAGCGACTGAGGATACTTTTGATCATGTCGTTTTTCTCATAGAGTTTCGCGAACTCCTTACTTTCAAACTGGGTACCATTGTCGGAAATGACTTTGTAAGGTATCCTGTATCAACTGATTATATTTCTTACTACAAAAGTGACTATTTTTTTCACAATAATGGTGGCTGGGGGTTCTGCCCTACCCATTTGGTGATGTAATCTATTACTACTATAGCATACTTGGCTCCATCTTTTGATGTGGGAAGTGGTCCTATTAGATCTATCCCCCAGTATAGCCATGGACTCGCGAGTAGGATGAGCTCATGAGATGGTAATCTGGGAATACTGGCAAATCGTTGACAACTGTTGCACCTTCTCAAAAAGTCCTTGTCATCTTAAAGTGTGGTGGGCCAATAGTAGCCGTGTCATAGCACTTTCTTTTCCAATTTATCCCCCTGAGTGATCATCGCATTATTCATCATGTACTTCCCTCATGACTCGTACCCCTTCTTCCTTAGAAACGTACCTACGATAAGGAGTAGAATACCCTCTCTTGTATAATGTGTCGTCAAAGAAGGAGTAATACGTAGCTTGGTATCTTATCTTTCGAGCTTCATTCCTTTTGGAGGGTAAGATCCCATTTGGGAGATGCCGTTTGATAGAATTCATCCAGTTGTCCTCTTCGGTTTGTTGAAGTACAGATTCTGTAGCAGGTTGGTCTTGGCTTCCAACTGTCTCTTGACTTAGGGTGCCTTGAATGGTGGCCCATTGAGCTCGGGTCAAAACCAGTACTTGATTTGATTCTGTTATGCTTGGTTCTTCCTGATATCCGATCGGGACTGCTTTCATTTCATTGGCCATTTTGGTACTAGCCAGTTTCGCTAAAGAGTCGGTAATTGAATTATTTTCACGAGGGATATGTTTTATCTCAAAATGCTCGAACTGCTCTAGTAATTTCTTGGATAATCTTACATATTTGGCTAAGGTAAGATCTTTTGCTTAATAATTTCCCTGAATTTGATTCATAGTTAACCAAGTCACTATGAATTTTGATTTGCATTACCTACATTACCATTACCTGAGCCATTCGTAGGCCTGCAAGGAGAGCTTCATATTCTGCTACATTGTTAGTTGCTTTAAAACCAAACTGAGCTGCCCCATATAGCTTCCGCCTGTTTGGTGTGATTAATACGTACCTAATTCCTTCTCCTTGTTCATTCGGTGCTCCGTCCATGAACGGGTGCTAGAACTGTGGGGTGTTTGGCCCTTCTTTCTGCTTGGATTTTGGTTGGTAATGTGCATTCTGTAATGAAATCTGTGAGCGCTTGATTCCTAATTGCTTTCCTGGGGCAGTAAGTAATTTCATATTGGCTGAGTTCACTGCCCACTTTAGCAGACAACCTGGTGTTTCTAGTTTTCGTAGTATTTTTCTAAGAGGCTCATCGGTAAGCACTTTGATGGGATGTGCCTTGAAGTAGGGTTGCAGCTTTATTACTTTAAGAAGCAGGTTGTATGCAAGTTTTTCAACAACTGAGTAATTCATCTCTACTCTGGATAATTGCTTGCTTGTAAAATAGATAGGCCTCTACGTCCCTTCATCTTTCGTACTACTTTAGCACTGATAGCTTGATCAGTTACAGCTAAATAGATGTATAAATCCTCACCAGTTATGGGTTTCGATAATATAGAGGTGTTGAACAAATGGTCCTTTAAGTTCTAAAACGCTGCTTCGCAGTCCTCGATCCACATGAAGTTGCGTCCCTTCTTTACTTGGTCGAAGAACGAAATGCATTTGTCTGTAGCTTTAGATATGAATCTACTAAGGGCTGTTACTCTACCATTTAGGCTCATCAGATCTTTTGGTTTCTTTGGGATTTTCATCTTTCTTATGGCGCCGATCTTCTCGGGGTTCGCTTGATTCCTCATGCGCTCACTACATATCTAAGAAACTTGCCGACTGGATAGGTAAGTGCATTTCAGAGGATTTAACTTCATGCGATACTACCTTAAAACTGCAAAGGTCTGTTCCAAGTCTTTAACATGATCTGGGGCTGCCTTTGACTTGATTAATGTATCATCCACGTATACTTCCACATTCATTCCAATCTGTTTGGCAAACATAATGTTGACCAACCTCTGATAGGTGGCCTCTACATTCTTAAGTATGAATGGTGTGACTTTATAGCAGTACAAACCTTTTTCTTTTACAAATCTAGTGTGTTCCTGATCTGGTTTAGACATAGCTATCTGATTATACCCCCGATAGGCATCCATGAATGAGACTAGCTCATGTCCACTAGTCGCATCTACCAATTGGTCGATTCTTGGCAAGGGAAAACCATCCTCTGGTCATGCCTTATTGAGATTGGTGAAATCTATGCAGGTTCTCCGTTTCCCACTAGGCTTTCTCATTAGTACTGGGTTGGCGATCTACTTGGGGTAGTATACTTCCCTAATAAACCCATTCTCCCTTAGTTTTTTAACCTCTTCATGTAGTGCATTGTATCTTTCTTGGTCTAGAGTTCTGCGTTTCTATCTAACTGGTGTGCATCTGGGTCAATATTTAGTGCATGACAAATGATGGCTGGGTTTATTCTTGTTAATACCCTAGGTATTGATTTTGATAACAACAACCACATAAATATTACTACTAAAGTATCTCCAAGTTATGCAGTCATATTAGATATATTATGGAGACATTTACAGAGATAAACAAGAATACAGTGGAAGCAAATGAATTATAGAAGAAGGTTAATCAGAGCAATCGAAGAACAAAACCTAATTAGAGAAGAATGTTGAAGGATAAAGGTGTTTAAAGTGATGAGGAGTTGGTTGAACCTTAGAATATCTTGTTAAAGATCTCACGGCAATTATACTTGAAGATCATCAACCATTGACCTCAACCGAATCACAAAAATCCACAAATATAAGGTAATTTGAAATGTTAAAAATTTGCAATACTTATTAGTGTTGCTGTTCATTTTGCAACACACCCATGTCGACATGGGGGTACCTAGGATGTCGACATGCTAGTCGTTTTTCAGAATTTCAAATTTTAAATGAAGAAATATTTCCCTCCACCCCTTCACCAAAAGACACGTCTCTTCAACCACTATATAAAGGCCTCTAAAAATGAATTTTAACATCAAGAGTTCTCATTTTCTCTTACTCCTTCTTCTCCAAACATTTGCAAAAGAAATCCATTGCATACTCTTCCAATCTCCTTGCAAATTGATACTATTTCACTCCAATTCTTCACCGATTTGCAAACCACACAATATCATAGAGTTATACTTGAATGCACATCATTCTCTCTTTGATTTCATCATATTCCTCAAAAAATTCAAAGATATATTGTCATTGGAGGTCTATAGGATCATTGTACCGAATCTACAAGAATCTGTATTGAAGATACGACTACTTGCCATAGTTTGTTGTTGGTGATAAGGAGAAGGTGTTCTTGTAGCCTGTAAAATCAAGAGGGTGTGTCTTGTAGCCCGTGAAACCAAGATTGTAAAGGTGTTCTTATCACCCGTGGAAAGCAAGCAATTATAGTGGAATTCTGCATGATAGAGTGCGGGACTGGATGTAGGATTGGTTAATCCGAACCAGTATAAAAATCCGGGTGTTATCTACATTACTGCATTTTACTTTATTACTTACTTATTCTCTGATTACTTCTTTCTGTTTGCAATTTGAGTAAATACAGTTTTATATTCATAAGTAAGTAGTTAATACACATTTCACCACTTCTAGTGTCTGAATAGCCTTAAGATCCAACATTGTGTGGTAGACACTCCAGTTTCCAACATTTGGTATCAGAGCATTGATTTTCAAAAATTCATAACTTGGTTTTTGAAAAGTATAAATGGCTAATGACACCAGTAAAACATTTTTTAACACTTTTGTAGAACAGAAATCTGCCACTAGACCCCCTCTATTTGATGGCGGTAGTTATGCATATTGGGCTTGTAGGATGAAATGTTATTTGTAGTCTAATGGTTTGGATATTTGGAACATTACCCAAATAGAGTACATAGAGCCTCAAAACGAATATTCAAAATGGACACTAGACCAAAAGATACAAGCACTTAATAACTCTAAGGCCATGAACATTTTATTTTTCTCCTTCGATGGAAATGAATTTAATCGAATGTCTATTTGTAACTCTGCATATGAAATTTGGAGAACACTGCAAGTCACACATGAAGGCACCAGTAAAGTAAAACAAACAAAGATATCTATGCTAACTAACCAGTTTCAACTCTTTCAAATGAAACCAAATGAGTCTATTTCTGATATGTATTCTAGATTTCAAGATATAATACATGCCTTAATATCATTAGGAAAGAAAATTACTAAAGAAGACCAAGTCAGAAAGATCTTGAATTCACTTCCTAGTTAATGGGATCAGAAGACCCTGGAAATCGAAGAAGCCAATGATATTAGTACTATAAAAATAGAAGATTTAATTGGTAACCTAATGTCCTATGAAGTAAAGTTGCAGATTAGAATAGAGAATCAGGCAAGTGAGAAGAAATTACTAGCACTCAATGCTATGATCGATAACGATGAACCAGATGATGATGTTGTTGATGATGATATCGAGTTTATGACCAAGAAGTTCAAGAAATTCTTGAAGTATTGGATAACAAACAAACTTCGAAAAACTAACAACAATAATTCTAGAAATGGAAATGTTGTTAAGTGTTTCAAATGTGATAAACCCGGTCATTTGAAAAGAGACTGTCCCAACCTGAATAAATCAAAGTACTTTTCAAACACTTTCAATAAGGAGAGTAAACAGGCATTCAGTGCAAAATGGAGTGATTCAAATACATCATCAAGTGATAGTGATTCAGAAACAGAAAATGCCAACATGTGCTTCATGGTAAATGATGACCAGGTATGGAATTTTAATAAAGAAATTACTAATGTTTTGAATGATATGTATCAGGGATATAAAATACTTAGGAAAGAGTACAACAATATTTTGGCAGAGATAGATAGATTAAAAATATTTAATCAAAGGTTAACTGGAGAAAAACAATGTCCAAAAGATGAAATTGAAAGACTTAATGGGTATAATGATGAAAAGGATTTGACACTTGAAAGTTTTGAAAAACTAAAAAGTGAAATGAATCCTTAAAATCAGAAAATCTTTCAATGAAGTCACAGATCACTGATCTAAATGACAAAATAACATCTTTTGACAATGTTATTCTTAACCGTAATAAGGATTTTGACAAAATGAAAACTGATATTGATAAATTTAACAAAGAGAAGGATAATCTAGAAAAATCATTATCTGCATCTAAACACACTAGGAATAAACATGGACATGGATACACCCCTAAGGCTAAATCAAAGAAAAATAGTACTCAAAGTACTAAGTTTGTTAAGGCTACCAAGTTCAAACCAAAACCTAAGAAATTAAAGTTAAAACCTCCAAATAGGTTCATTAATTTATGGGTTCCAAAAAGGTTGGATGATATTAAAAAAAAAATATTGATAATTTTATTAATAAGGTTCATTCATCTAATGATTATATTTTGAAAGGACATTCAAACTCTTCATGGGTTTGGCATCCCAAAACTTAACCCCATGGACCCTAAAATAAAAAGGGTACTAGTGTGCATATTTTATAATTTTTCAGGTACTAAACAATGCATACCAGATAGCGGATGCTCAAAGCATATGACAAGAAATCTATTAAACTTTGGATAAATATGAAAGGATTTGTTATTGGCATCAGCAAAGCAGGTAACTCTAAAACTCACCTTATTATTTGATAAGTTTATTTCATGTTTTGAATTGATTTGGTTTCCCCTCGTATGTTTTGTTAATATGCATTTATCTCTATATACAAACTCTACATATTGTCCAGTAGTGACTTAAGCGACTCTTTTTCGCCCTTTTTGTTGATGACAAAGGGGGAGAAAAGGTACAAATATACTAGGCAAAATGATATAGAGAGTGCATAGAGTTAGGGGGAGTCAAATATAAAAATATTATATTTTATCTCTCAAATATTTATATGGTTGTCATCATCAAAAAGGGGGAGATTGTTAATACCCTAGGTATTGATTTTGATGACAACAACCACATAAATATTACTACTAACGTATCTTCAAGTTATGTAGTCATACCAGATATATTATGGAAACATTTATAAAGATAAACAAGAATACAATGAAAGGAAATGAATTATAGAAGAAGGTTAATCATAGCAATTGAAGAACAAAACCCAATTAGAGAAGAATGCTGAAGGATAAAGGTGTTTGAAGTAATGAGGAGTTGGTTGAACCTTAGAATATCTTGTTAAAGATCTCATGGCAATTATACTTGAAGATCATCAACCATTGACCTCAACCGAATCACAAAAATCCACAAATATAAGGTAATTTGAAATGCTGAAAATTTGCAACACTTAATTAGTGTTGTTGTTCATTTTGCAACACACCCATGTCGAAATGGGGGTACCTAGGATGTCGACATGCTAGTCATTTTTCAGAATTTCAAATTTTAAATGAATAAACATTTCCCTCCACACTTTCACCAAAAGACACGTCTCTTCAACCACTATATAAAGGCCTTTGAAAACAAATTTTAACATCAAGAATTCTCATTTTCTCTTACTCCTTCTCCAAACATTTGCAAAAGAAATCCATTGCATACTCTTCCAATCTCCTTGCAAATCGATACTATTTCACTCTAATTCTTCACCGATTTGCAAACCACACGATATTAGAGAGTTGTACTCGAATTCACATCATTCTCTCTTTGATTTCATCTTATTCCTTAAAGAATTCAAAGATATATTTCCATTGGAGGTCTATAGGATCATTGTACTGAATCTACAAGAATCTGTTTTGAAGATACAACTACTTGCCATAGTTTGTTGTTAGTGATAAGGAGAAGGTGTTCTTATAGCCTGTAAAATCAAGAGGTTGTGTCTTGTAGCCCGTGAAACCAAGATTGTAAAGGTGTTCTTGCCACCCGTGGAAAGCAAGCGATTATAGTGGAATTCTGTACGATAGAGTGCAGGACTGGATGTAGGATTGGTTAATTTGAACCAGTATAAAAATCGGGTGTTATTTACATTACTGCATTTTACTTTATTACTTACTTATTCTCTGATTACTTCTTTCTATTTGCAATTTGATTAAATACATCATAAGTAAGTAGTTAATACACATTTCACCACTTCTAGTATCTGAATAGCCTTAGGATCCAACATTGTGTTGTAGACACTCCAGTTTCCAACAATTCCTACCATGTCTGAATGGGTCTAGGCAAACACATCTACCGATCGTTTTAGGAAGTCTATTAGCTCGTTCTGGGCTTCTGTACTATGGGTCTTCCCTATTTTTAGCACCTTTATGGGATTCTCTAGATCTATATGTGCGTCTTCAGTATCATCTACTGTAGTGCTGTCAAAAATCTTTAAATCGCATGATCTAAATCACAATTTAAATCAAATCGTGCCTGTCACGATTCAAAATGGAGAAAAACTCGTGCACCGTCAAAATCGTATGATCTATTTACATATCGAATCGCACTTATCAAATCGATGAATCTACAATTTACTTTTTATCACTCAAATCTGAAAAGTACAAATGGAATTTGAAATCTTAGAAATTGAAACCCTAATGTCGCTTCCATTCAAACTAACACGACGAAATTGGAAACGAAAACGTGAAGCAAAAGGTCGCGTTAAATCCAATTTATAGCAGTTGAACCAGAGAATAACCAAAATCAGAAAACAAATAAAAAAGAAATTACAAATAGGAGACTTAACAGGAAGGCAGCCTTCGAAGTTGTAAGAGAAGGACTTCTGCTTCCAGCCTTCAAAGTCGCTAGTGAATAATTCCAGTTTCAGTTCCAGCCTTCAAAGTCGGAAGAGAAGTTCTTCCAGTTCAAGCCTACAAAAGTTATAAGAGAAGCTCTTCATTCCTTTCTTTTCTTTTTTGCCCTAAAAACATTTTTGCTGTTTTGTGCATTTTGGACTGCGATTTATTAGAGAAGCTAGGTTTTGTTGGGCTTTGAGTTTTGCAAGTTACTGACAATTTGAAAATGAAGATAGCTTGCATTGACTTTTATACCAAAATATATTTTGAAAATGAAGATAGCTTGCGTAAACATTAAATATGCAAAGCTCATCCTCACTGACTTTTATAGCACCTTTTAGATAGCCAATCAAATTTTTTGTATTCAAAATGGAACATTTCTATAGTTCTTTTTTTGTTCTCTGTTAATTATATATAATCTGTTTATTATTTACAACTTTCAAAATATTATGTTTAGTCTATTTAGTTTTTATAAACTATTGAAATAAATGTATTAACTTTAACAATCTATTATTATAGATACTTAAAGAGTCTGATATCACTTGGGATCACTCCAAACCAGTGAAAGAAAATGACAAGAAAGTGAACCATTGTAATTATTGCTCAAAGATAATAAGTGGAGGAGTTTTCAGGATGAAACATCACCTTGCCCAAACTTCTAAAAACATGAAAGTGTGTCCTAACGTTTCCGACCAAATAGCCGCACTATCCAAAAGCACTTTGAAAAAATAAAATAAACACAATACATTTGATAATGACGATGAAGTAGATATCCAGATGACGATGTCAGTAAAGTTCTTGCCGGTGCAAGTTCAAAAAAGCAAAAGACATTGAATGCTATGTGGAAGAAGGAAGATAGAGATGATGTCTGCATGAATATTTGTCGTTTTTTCTATGCAAATGCCTGTCCTTTTAATTTAGTTAAGAGCCCCTTCTTTAGCATTATGGCGAAGGGTATTTCTACTTATGGAAATGGTTTAAAGCTTCCTAGCCATTATGAGGTTCGCAATACTTTTCAACTTAAAGAAGTTGAAAACATTAAGGAGAAGCTAGAAATATACAAATCCGAGTGGAAGAAGACGGGTTGTACGATTATGTCAGATGGGCGGACTGATAAAAAACATAGAAGCATCATAATTTTTTTAGTAAATAGTCCTAAGGGAACCATGTTTTTAAAATCCATTAATACATCTTCAATTATAAAAAATGCTAAAAATATTTATGAAACGATTGCTGATGTGATTGAAGAAGTTGGGGAAGAAAATGTAGTTCAAGTCGTTACTAATAGTGCTGCAGCTTATGTTAAAGCTGGTGAGATGCTGATGAAGGAAAAAAGGCAAATATTTTGGTCGCCTTGTGTGGCTTATTGCTTAGATCTAATTTTGATGGATATTAGGGAGTTGCCTACCCATGTTGAGACCGTTGGACATGCAAAAAAGGCAACACAATTTATTTATAAACTTAGTTGGCTTTTAAATCTTATGTGAAAGTATACTAAAGGTAGAGATTTAACAAGACCAGCGGATACAAGATTTGCAACTCCATACTTAACTTTAAGAAGCATGTTAGAACAACATATTGGTCTGAGAAAAATGCTTACCTCTAGTGAATGGGAGGATAGTCCATTTTCTAGAAAGATGGAGGGAAAGGAGGTCCAAGACATTATTTTGATTAAAAAAGATTTTTGGGATGGAATAAAATATTGCTAAAAAGGTACAATTCCTTTTGTTAAAGTTCTTAGACTAATGGATGGTGATGCAAAACCTGCAATGGGTTATATTTATAAAGCAATGGATCAAGTCAAAAAAAGATAGCATCGAATATTCAAAATATGGGATCTAGATACGATGATGTGTGGGAAATCATTGAAAAATGATGGAATGTGCAACTTCATAGACCTTTACATGCAGCAGGGATGTTCTTGAATCCAAAATATCTTTATGATAGTAAATCTACAGTTGATTTGGAGATGAAAAAAGGATTGTATGACACTATAGAAAGAATGGTCCTAAGCAAAAAAGAAAGAGCCAAAATAGATAGACAATTTGATATGTGTTCTTTGGCAGAAAGAGAGTTTGAAAGAGCTATGGCAACATAAAACCAAACTACTGGGTGAGTTTTATGAAGTATCATTGGTCTATTTATGTTATTAGCTTAAAATATATAATTATGAAAATAATTTTTTTGCATTTATTTGAATTTACAACTTTGTGGTGGGAGAGTTATGGTGGTGAATGTCCTGAGCTACAAAGACTTGCAATAAGAGTTTTGAGCTTGACATGTAGTTCAACTGTTTGTAAGCGTAATTGGAGCACATTTGATTAGGTATAAGAACAATAAATTGTTTCTTTTTTATATTTGTTCATTCATCCTAACTTCTTAATTCAAACTATTAGATTCACAGAAAACGAAGAAACAGGCTGGAACAATAAAAGCCTTAATGCTTTGGTTTTTGTGAAGTGTAATCTTCAACTTGAACTTAGATATAAAAAAAGAAAGGAAATTGATGAACTAGATCCAATATGTCTATCTGACATGGATAGTAATGATAAATGGATACGTGAGCAAGAAGATCCGGTTCTACCAATCGACACTGCTTAGATGGATGTACACGAATGTTTCAAAACTCAAGAAGGAGAAGCAAACCGCAAAATTCCAAAAAGACGAAAGCATGGTATATTAAATAATTTTTTGTAAAAACAGTTTTAAATGTCATACAAAATGTTAGTAAATTCACCAATATGTTGATATGTAGGTCCAATGAACACTCAATATAAAGGAAAAGAAACGGAAGCTCTAGTTAATGAAGGGGATGAAGGGGAAGAAGATGATTATGGCTACTCAACGGATCATGAGAATGAAGAAACAGAAATAGAAGACCAAGAAGATAACAACGTTGATGATGATTAGAAATATGTTTTGTATTTGTCTTGTATTCACTTTGTTTCCTTTCTTTTGAAGTGCTTATTTAAT
This sequence comes from Allium fistulosum, assembly GCA_030737815.1. Classification (NCBI taxonomy): domain Eukaryota; kingdom Viridiplantae; phylum Streptophyta; class Magnoliopsida; order Asparagales; family Amaryllidaceae; genus Allium; species Allium fistulosum. Next base: position 1,196,594,712 of record CM060902.1, read on the forward strand.
ATTTTGATAACAACATTGATGATGACTAGAAATATGTTTTGTATTTGTCTTGTATTCACTTTGTTTCCTTTCTTTTGAAGTACTTATTCAATATTTTATTATAAAAGCAAACACAAAGTTCAAAACAAAAAACATATCTCATTTGATTTCTTTACAAAAGTTTACATCTATATGTTTATGTGTTAAATATAAATCACAAAAGTAAGTACATTAAATGAATCAAATAAGTGTAGCTATTTCTTTCTGCTTGTAAGTAAAAGAGCATCTGCCAAAGAGACGGCTACTTTGAAGTGATCCCGACTTTCAACGATGAAAACTTGTAAGATAAATAAGAATAAGAATTAACTTTTAGTAAATGTATAAAAAACTGTGATATGTATCCACTTTTAACTAAAATGTGAAGACTTTTAAAAAAATTAGATCTATGATTTGCGATTTAAATCCCAATTTGATTTAAATTTTGATCTTTACTATTTACGATTTAAATCCTAAACTGACAACCTTGATCTACTGGCTTCAACTCCTTCTCTGTTGCCCCTAACCTTGGATCTATTTCACTTTCTGGTTCTCCTTCTAGGGGTGAGTTTACTGAGGATGCTTGTCTCTGTGCCTCTTTATAGAAATACTGTACATAAACTAAATTATATTCATCAGTGCAAATCATGTGCATATATGTCCTCTTCTCCTTTCTTTTGGATTTCAGGGGTATAGAGTTATTTGCCGCTGTATTAGTTTGTGTCCCTAATACTGTCGTAGTTTCACGTTCAGATCTAAGCTTAGTTATATGAATACCAGCATCGAAAGGAATAGCGGGATAGTATGGAACACTTTTATTGATAGAGTTAAGAGTTACATGATATAGTTCCCTAGCTAATAACTGTTCCCCTCTGACAAACCCTATCCCAACCGGGGTACTAAAATTCATAAGTAAATCCTTTTAAGAAATGACCGCTCCCAAATTGACCAGCGAAGATCTTCCTAAGAAAGCATTGTAGGGTGATGGATGATCGATGATTAAGAAAATTTCATAGAACTATTTGCTCAACGAGGCCCTTCCTGCTGTGACCAATAGGCGTGTTGACCCCACCGGAACAGTCACTGTGTTATTGAAGCCAAAGATAGGTTCAGGGTTGGGATTTAAGATTTTGGACGATAATTTCACCTGATCATAGGCAATCTTAAAAATGACATTCAATGAACTTCCTTTATCAACCAATACTTTCTCCATGGTATAATTTGGTATTTGCACTGTAATGATGAGTTGATCTTGATGCGGGAACATAATCCTTACTGCATTAGCTAGTGTGAAGGTTATATCAGGCGTGGGTTGCTGCTTGACATGGAAAACCACTATCCGGGTTTTAGCTTATTGCACGTATCTTTCATGTTCTTTCTTACTTGTCCCGGCAAGACATGGTTCATCATGAATTGAAGCTATCAAATTGGATGGATTACCCACCTGATGTTCGTTGGGATCCGGGGTTAGATTGTTGGTTCCGTTCTCTCCATGTTCCCATTGGAAACTGCCCAGATAACCCTTTTCTATCAACCTTCCTATCTCCTTCTTTAGATGTCAACAATTATCGGTGTGATGACCATTTTCTCTATGGAACCTGCAGTAGCTCCGCCCTTATTGTGCTCTGCCTTCTTCCCTTTATTTAGTATGTCATACACTAGTTCATCCTTGGTTATTTCCAATATTTGTCCAAAGGAATGAGTGAGGGGGACTTCTATTGTGACGTTCAACTCTTTTTGCCATTTTTCCTGCGAGCGATATCCATCCACCCCCCATTTTCAATTATAACTGGAAGCAAATACTCCCTATGGTTGCGATGTGGATCTGGCTTCCTCCATTCTGATGTAGCTAACTGCTCTCTCATAAAAGGCCTTTGTCCTTCGACAAGACTTCCTGCCATTTTTCTCCCACACAGCATTTCCTCGCCTTATTTCGGCATAAGCCGCCATTAATAATGCGTCCTTGCCGGTCACCTCTACTCGAAGAGCCTCTGTCTTAATGCGCTTGAGGAAATTGCGTAAACTATCATTCTCCCCTTGTTTCACATAAGACATAATATGAACATCTGGTGAGGCTTCCCTTCCCGAGTTGAACTTTCTTAGGAAATCAATGAACAATTTCCTCCAAGACCCGACCTTCCCTAATCCGTATCGCCGGAACCACCATGATGTCGCGCCAGATAAGTAGACAGGGAACAATTTACACCGGGCCATCTTTCCGACCTTTAGGATATCCATGAAATATTCAAAAGTTTTCATGTGGTCCTCGGGATTGGTAGTCCCATCGAACTTGTCAATCGTCAAGGCTTTGAAATTGTCAGGAAAATCAGCTTTGATGATCGCTTCAGAGAAAGGGATGCAAATTCCTTCCTTTATTCTTTCCCCTGTGTTTTGCCGATAGATCTTTGCCAATTGCTCCACCTGGGATCTGAGTTGTTGAATCTCGTATTCCTTTGAGTCGAGTTGGGATGAATTACCATCTGACATGGTGTCCTCATCCCTTCTGGCGGATCGAGTCGATTTTCCCAGTTGCAGAGGGTTTATGTTGGCAGGTTTGGTTTTAATTCTGGGGTTAGCCTGGATTTTGCTTTTCAATCTAGTGTTGACTTTGATTCCAACATCACTGTTCCTATATACAGGAGTGTCGTTGTTGTTCCTCTTCTGAATATTCAGTGCAACTATAGAACGATGGTGGTAAACTTTGGAGTGGGGTTGTGAGAGTGGCCCATGCTGGGCAATAGTCTTCTCCAATCCTTCCATGCGCTTATTTATTTGGTCCGAGAAGGATTGGAATGTTGTCAGGATGGAATCTATAGGAGCTTCAATTGAAGCTCCCACCTCATCCTAGGTTATTGAGAGTATAAGTGGCTTAGGGATAGCCTTTGCTGCCCTATGCAAAGGTTCTTGAATTGAGGGAACATGAGAATCAGTGGAATTCATAATCTAGGATGTACCATTTCATTAGATGCACGAAATCAGACAAGGGTACGGAGGTTGGACCTCCTTCTAATGTCAAAAGATGTTGAGGGAATTTTTCATCCTTCAACTCCTTGAACTTATGCAAAGTAATTTATTCACTAATTACTCTGCTGATTTGGAATTAGTAAAATTAAGTAGTCCTAATTTTGTTGTTAAGTTGGGATTATGTTGCCGAATGCTTACACAACCCTATAGCTGCACTTTAAATGTTTGTTAGAGTGTCAGATCTTAACCACTATTTTATTCAAATATGGTTAAATGTGGATATCGTATTATACTTAATAAAGAAAGTAACATAAGCAGTAAAGGACATAGGATTTACATGGTTCAGATTTTAAGGAATGCTACATCCACGGGGGAAGTTCTCTTTTTCTCTCTTTTTATTGATTTGGTACAGAAATCCATGGCAGCTAGTACAATAGAATCTTAAAAGCTTTCTAAAAGAGAAAAAAATGTCAGAAGAAAAGTCCTCTTCATGCTACAGTGCTTTTTCTATTTATAGTGGTGATTCATATGTGGATTACTGGAATTCCTTTTTGTCGTTATGTTTCCACCCTTGGATCATGCCAGGTGTTAATCATTTGTGTTCTTTGTTTGTTGTGACTGGATCGCTGATGTATTTTTGGTGGGACATTCAAATTGGGGTGGGAATTCCCAATATTGAAGCGTGAAAAACCCAAAATTATGGTGGTAGAATCCAAATTTGAATTTGGTCTTATTCATAGGTCCTTAAAGAAATGTTGGCTGCAACTTGTCGATTTTATTGCATCTATGTTGATAATACATGCTGTTGTGGGGTGAGGTGTATGAAGAGTTACTCGATATTCAGACTGCATTGCATCGTTATTTCCCCTTCCTTCTTTGTTTAACTTGTTCGATGTCAGATCAGAATAGAGTAGCTATTCCCGTTCTATTATGAAGGAGGTTGGTCATGTACATTTGTCATTTGGTTTGTGGGTATTGAGTCACCTTGAGTGACCTAGCACTCAACCCCTTTAGAGTGCTTTTGGCTCTGTATGGAACTATTTAGGCATGCGCTTGTACAAACCTGTTTCGGTAGATATTAGATTGTGAAATTTGGGGAAGTGGTCGGCTCAGCTTGGAGTGTGCTTCCCGTAGTTTTGGTGTATGCTCCCTGTAGTCTATAGTGTTTGATCTAGGTCTTTGGCGTAGGCCTTTTCGTATTTTCTTGAAACAGTTCTTGGTAAGAACTGGTGTAACAAGTTACAGTCCTTAATAAAGATAGCAACAAAGATGTCACAAGATAGCAACAAAGATGTCACAAAATTTATTCATTAGACCTACAAAAGAATCTTAATCTATATCTTTCTATTACCTGTTATCTTTAAATAAATAAGTACGTTTGGAACTAATAATGCATTATTGATATGTTAAATTAATAAAATAGCATATAATTGGATTTAGAAACATCTATAGTGTATAATTGATTTTTTTAATAAAATATAATTAAATTAATTTTTTATCTTTCTCAAAGAGAATTATTATTGGTATAAAAGATTTGTTTCAGTTTAAATGCATTGCAAGCATGATATTCTTTAATTAGTTATACAATACATTTAAGTTAATATATTATTAATGTAGCAGACAGGGTAACCGGGGCAAAAACAGTTACCAAGCAAGAGACCCCCATAAAACCACCAGAAACAGTACCCCAACTGGTAGAATATATATAGAGCCGATGTAGGGCGGAGGCAGTTAAGGGGATCAAGGAAGACAATTCTGAATTGAATGACATGGATTTATAATTTGTAGAATCTACACAGAAAGATGAAAAATATTTTTTTCTTATTTAAGGCAAGGACGTTGATTTTATTTATAAAAATAAAGGATGCATCTATACAAGATAGGTTGTTTTTAAAGGAATACAACTTAAAAAATATAGATAATGGCCAAATTATATAACTCGGCCAAACAAGATAATATTAACTTGTTATAGAACGATACCCCTCATTCTATACTTTAACTTATACATTCCTTTTTTGATTTAGGGTTACCAAATAGAAAAATAACAGGAGAACTCTCATGGCAGTGGGGGAGGCAATCGGGTTTCGTTGCCTTTGTATGCTCGACCCAGTCCATCAGCGTCTTGTAGACCTCTAAACCGATCACTAACTCCATGGCTCACTACTACTCTTCCACACTACGCACTAAATTGGGAGAAAAACTTGGAATCAAGTGATATGGTCCAAAACTCAAAATCCTATCAGATTCTAGTGAAATACTCCTTTTCAATTTATATTTGAGCATAATTATTTTCATTAAGCTATCGATTTTATTGCATGTTTGAAATTTGTTGCTTTCTAGATGTTTGAATATTTTGTTGTTTCTCTCTAACCAACCACTTTGTATACATGTAGTAAAAACCACTCTTGCTAAATCTCATAACCTATCTTTGATTTGAAACCTTTTTGCTACGAATCCTGCATGGATACGAAGTTCTATTGCAGAATTAAAAGGAACTACCAGTCCATTTTATCTATGGTGGCTGTATATAAGATGTGTAATTGTAATCAAAGAATAAAGATTTTACTGTCTCCTCATTTTGTTTACACAAAAAACATGTACTATCAACTATGATGTGCCTCATTCTTAGATTATCTGCTATAGACAACTTGTTTGATAAAAATCTGTAGGCACACATTGATATCTTATGGTAATTAATTTTGTCAAATGCTACACTTGCCCATGATACAATAGGATATGAAATTCATATGTTTTCCCATGCTTATTTAAATTGAAAATCACCATTTATTATTTCTTTGCAACACCAAAAAATCTTATCCTTTATTATTATAAATGTTTATACTACTGATCTCCATAGCTAGATTTCTAGTATGAACCAAACTATATGTGTCCCAATTACCATTGTTAATGATTATGTTAACTCCTTAGTTGCTTGTGTGATTGGTAATAAACCAATGTATCAAGAAAATTGGTTTTATCATCGTCAGATTTGCAAATGAGGAGGACTGCACCAGAATTATTAAAACTAGTCCATATACATTTAACTCAAAAGCCATCATTTTGAAGATATGGAAACCGGGTATGTTATTAACACAAGAGTATTTTTCCACCATCCTAATTTGGATCAAATTATTGGATTTAAATTAGAAACTCTGGAACAAAGATGCAATTGGTAGAATGGCGAGTTTACTAGGAAAGCTGATTCGAATGGACAATAACACTACTAAGAAATTAGATTAAACTTTGCAATAATTCTTGTCGACATTCAACCTGATTTTAAATGTCTATAATCTATATAAGATCTGAATTATGATAGTCAAGCATTCGAAGTTCAAGTATCATATGAATACAAGCCAAAACTATGTGATAATTGCCATGTTTTCGGTAATAGTTTAAGGAACTGCACAATAAATTTTCAAAAAACATGGCAACCTAAAGAGCATAGGTCTTGGAATTAGACAAGTCCAGATATTAGTACAACAAAGGTACCAAAGTCCCATGGGGAGTCCACATCTCCCTTTAGACATGTGGAAATGAATAAATATACACATAAGGCTGCTGATAATGGAGATTATAACAAAAACAAAAAATGGATAAAGGTAAAGTTGCAACCACTTTCACTACTACAAAAAAGTTCAAATGCATAGTAACTAATGATAAGGGTACTTCTTCAGAGAATGCTCCAATGGAAGCACAATAACATACTTTACCCCAATCACATCTAACTGAGCAACCTACAAAACTAGATAGAGCAGTAGAACCTATAAGCAGTAGAAGTAATGTTACATAACCAAAAATAGAGCAACATGAAAATGAGGGAAATATACCAAATGTATCAGAGGAATTTACTTTAGCACATGATATATTAGAGGATCAACAACAGTTTATTGAAGAAGTGGCACAATATGTTAAAGAGTTTATCAAACTAGATGAATTTAATAAAAAAATGTACCACACATGGTTGAGACAGATGTGAAATAGCATATGTAGCTTGAGAAGAAACAACAACCCCCAATACCTCCTCCTAAAAGGCTAACTAAGAGCTCAGCCATGGGTAAATGAATGGCATTTCATGGAATGTGAAGGGGTATGAATACGGATAGTAAAATGCATTCTGTATTCACACTTCTCCAGTCTCATAGGCTAACAATGATAAGTATACTTGAGACTAAATTAAGTACTAGAGGCAATCAAAATTTTATGACTAAATTCCCAACAAACTAGACTTGTATTCACGATAACGGTATGAGAACAAAAGGAAGAATTGTTGTCATCATTGATGCTAATATTTGGGACATGTGCATCTTAGACATGAGTTCGCAGCATATTACAGCTATTCTACTAAATTGTAGAGGATTTCAATGCACCATGACCTTTGTTTATGCAAGTAATTCTTGCACATAGACAGAAAAGCTATGGACTGATCTCATACTCAATGCTTTATTTATCCACATGCCTTAGCTAGCTTGTGGGGATTTTAGTAGTGCTTTAAACCCTAAAGACAAGAAGAGAGGATTGCCTATTCTTTTTCCTTATCTTAATGATTTTAAAAATTGTATATTATAGTGTGGACTTGCTGAATCTTCTTTGTAGGGGTGAAAATACACTAGGAGAAAAAGAGGAATGGCAAGCAGTATTGATAGCGTATCGGTGAATCTTGATTTCATACATATTTTCCTAGACTTCACAACTAATTCCTTGCCTACTACACTAAGTGACCACACCGCCATACTTATAAAGTTCAAAAATCAATTACAAAGAGACAAAAATGGGCCATTTAGGTATGTATATACTTGGTGAAGGATTGATGGACACTTCAATGTGACATGGAGGACCTAAAACTACTACATGGGGGTGATTACACATACAATTTCATTCAAAGATACGACAAGTTAAAAACAATCTCAAGTTGTGGTACAAGACCATTCAGAAAAGTAATGTTGTTAAAAGTTTACAAGAAGAGTATAACCAAGCTTTTATGAAATCCAATGAACAACTAAAAGAAACACATCTATATATGACAACATAGTGAGAGTTAATTTGGTTTTGAATGAACAAATTAACCTACAACATAAGCAGTTGATACAGAAGAGTAAAATTCTTTGACTGTAGGAGAGTGATTCTAAGTCCAAAATTTTCTATGCCAAAATGTCAATGAGAATGCACAAAAACAGAATTTAAGCATTGCTGAACGAAGATGGGGATTATATTTATGACAACTAGGCCATAGTTTAGGAATCTATTAACTAGTACCACTACTTATTCAATGACTCCAATGATTATTACTTCCCAACAGGTGAGCCAAGAATGTAGATTAATGCTAGTGGAAAGCAATACTTATTTGCACTAGTGGACATTTTAGAGATAAAAGTAGCATTAGATTCAATTCATAATGCAAAGAGTCCCGAACCTGATGGATTCTTAGCAAAATTCTTCAAATTATGCTAGACCTGCTAAAAGATGATTTGTTTATGGTTATAACAGAGATACTTTAACAAGAAATGCTTGTAAAGGGGTTGAATCATACCTTCATAACTTTGATCCTAAGATAAGCCTCAACTTGTCTTTGACTATAGACCTGTATCATGTACTAATGTACTTTGTAAAATAGTTCCAAAAATTATATGTATCATAACAAAACATTTCCTTCCATTTTTGTTTGTAGAAAATCAGTCTGCTTTCATTGCTCAAAGAAGTATTGAGGATAATATCTTGCTAGCATATGAATTGGTTAGGGACTTCAAAAAACTAGGAATAACAAAAATGTGTATTAAAATAGACTTGCAAAAAGCCTTTGACAAGGTGAACATAAAATTTATATGCCATATGCTTCAAGCAATTAGGTTTCCACCATCACTTATTCTTCTTATTTACTAGTGTATCAGGACTTTAACTTTCTCTAATTTAATTGAGGGCATACCACATGGGTTTCTTGAATCAAGTAGAGGATTGTGGCAAGGAAACCCTTTATCCCCCCATCCGTTATGCATGGAAATGGAATATTTTTCAGTAAGAATGGAAAATGGAATATCTCAGGGGTTACTGAACCCTATCAATAGAAACCAACCTACTATTTCACATTTATTATATGATGGCGATGTAATGATTCTCTTAGAAGCTAATATGAATAAGGCACAAGCTATCAAAAACATACTTGATGGTCTATAGAACATAACTAATCTACAAATCAATCAAATGAAACCAAAAGTGTACTTCATCATATCAGTTCCAAACAAGCAAGGTACCCTGTAAGCAGTTGGAATGGTTGAAGAGAAACTACCTATTAAATACTTAGGAGTCCCTTTGTCATCAGATTATGTTAATGCCTCCCAATGTGTTACATTGATGCAAAGAATGACAACAAAGTTAGAAATGGGATAGTAATTTATTATCAAGTATTGGAAGAGCACAACTAATTCAAAGTACTGTAATACACATAGTCCTCCTATTGGCTACTCATATAACATTTACCACTTCTATGCTTAACAAAATTGAATCATTATGTGCTAATATTTTTTGGTTTGGAAAACTTCATAAGATTGCTTGGTCAATATTGCATGCACCAAAAAGGGAAAGGGAAATAAGTCTGAGAAGACTTGCTGATCTAAGGAAGACATCCATTCTCAAACTATCATGGGATTTACTAACTAAAAAATGTTTGCGGCCAGCATGGATGAGAGGCAAGTATTTAAATGATTAAAAAAATTTGGTGTCTGCCAATTAACAACAATTTCTCAATTACTATAAAATTATTTCACAGAGTTATAGTAGGTGAAGCGACAACTTCCTTATGATTTGATCCTTGGATCAATCATAAGTCTTTGGTAGATATTCTTGGTTGAGATAGAGTGGAAAATTTTACAACTACTACATATATAGTCTCTGCAATCATACGAAATAATTATTTTGTGCTTGACGTAATGCTTGAAACTAGAGAAATTCGACACCATATTAATCAAATTCCACTATCCTCTGACATGTCTACTGATTATTCGGAGATTAAATGGAACCAGACATTTAATTTTTTGGATGTCTGGAATGAAGTTCATGATAAACACCCTATGATGGACTTGTATCAAGTAATTTGGCATAAATCTAATGCTAAGAAAATGTCCATATGCGCATACAAAGAAATCAATAAAAGACTTCCTATTACAGATCGATTAATAAATTAGGGACTGCAAATTCAAGTTTGGTGTGTATTATGTGAAAAGGAGGATGAAAATCATGAACATTCATTTTTTTGATGTGAATATAGCAAATACCTCCTTACATACATTTGATTAAAATTAGGTCTTAGACAACATAAATCATTTGACTTTGCTGACGAAGTTCGGGACATCAAAGCATGCTTCAATCGGAAGAATCTCGACCAAGTAATGACCTTTCTTTCCCTTGTCATAACGGTCTTCCATATATGGTTAGAGAGAAATAGGCTTACTTTGAGAGTAAAGAAATTTCAAGACTGCAGAGAGCGTAGATGATAGAAAAGGAAGTGATGTGTTTGGTGTTAAGATCGCCTAAAAGAGGACATTATAGTGACGAAGAAAAGGAGATGATTAGGAGGTGGGCGAAGAGCTGAATGATTATGGATGAAGGGGGCGTGGCTTCTGGATTTAGGTCCGTATAGGAGTGTTTTGGGCTGGATCGGGAGAGCTTGTTGAATGAAGGGTGGAGTGATTTTTATTATATTTTGCTTTGTATTGATGTATATATTTTTGATGTGGATGTTTGCTACATTGTATTTGTTATTGGTCGTTGTACTCTTTTTCCTTACTATTCTAGTAAGGTTTGTTAAGGAGGTAAGGTCAATGATATTCTTTATACGTCATTAATAAAGAACTTGTTTTTCAATACACATACACATCTTGAATGCATACAGATGCAACTGGCCCAACATAATGCCATAATTTATGCTTTTGGTTTTATATTAATTTTGTATTAACAAAAACATAATTTGTTCTTTTTGGTGCATGCATTAGGTATGTCTTAATCCATAATTTTATCATTTTTAATTAATATTTTTTCTCTTTGTCTTTTCAAATTAGGAGCATCTGCGTTTACTATAGATTTGTTGTTTTTAAATTTCATAATATTTCCAACTTTGTTATCATTCTCTAATTGATTTCTATGTAGATTTTGGTTTACCATACAATGCTTTAGTTGTTGTACAAGCTTTGATATATTTCTCAGCTTTTATAATTTGATCGCTAGTATAATTTTGTATAAATATCATACATTGCTTACATCTTCCTACTGTTAGCAACTTCTTTTCAGGCTATTGTTTATTCTTCAGTTATTAGTTTCCTTTGTTTAGAAATGCTTTAAATGTATATGATCTTCAGTATGAACCCAAAAGATAGATTCAAATTCTTTTTGTTGTAATATACTCAATTCTTTCTTAATATCAGATATGCTTGGTATCTTAATTCTAACTCACTGCTTTCAAAACTATAACTGAAAAAAATAAGGTGATTCAAAATTGAATAAATTCAATGTTCATTAGTGCTCAGACGATCAATTTATAAAATCCATTTTAATGACGTTCAGAAATAATAATTTACTAATCCTTATGTATTCTCATGATAGCAAGAAAGAACTTCCATAACAGCAAAGAAAATTTTCAAGGTTTTTTGTTTTCGATGTTCATTTAGTTTCAATTAAACTTAACTCTAAGTATTATTCATTTCACTTATGTTTGTACATATCTCTGATAAATGTTAAGCAAGAAATCAGCACAAATAAATTGCTTTTTAAATTAAGAAGTGATCTATATGTTACATATTTATTGTTACAAAATTAATTTTGTAACAAAAACATACTAACAAAAAGTAATTTATTATGGAGCATATAAAATAATATTTTAAGGAACATACTACCACCTTCCTATATTTAGCAATGTAATAATGGTTTACTTAAAATAAATTTAATAATGCAAATCTCCATTACTCCGCCTTTTTATTTTATGGAATGGTAAACAAATAATTTTTAAAATTTTAAATATCCATATTATTATAGAAAAACATAAACTTCACATGTTCTGAAACAAAAATTATCTAAGTTTTAGTAAAATATAAAACGTAGCCTTTTGAAAAAGAAAAATCTTAACATGTGCCCAAAGAGCACATGTTAAGATTATTAAATTACCAATATAACCCCCCTAAATTGCATCTTTTTAAAATTATAAAAGAATAAACTAGGTATTTGAAATATTTTCTTTTGTGCTTTAGCTAATAACTATTACTATCAACATGTGCCCTTAGGGCACACATTAACAAAACCCTTACTAAATTAAAGGATGATGGAGATATATGTTTGCATATACAGACAATCAACTCTATGTTTGCATTCTTGTTAAAATCACAATAACCCGCTCCTATATTGATTTTGAATGTTGGTTTTATTTTGTACCAACCATCCCTATAATTTAATATGAAAACAATAGAAAATCAACATCCATTTTGTTTATTTAAATGTTTGATAAATGTTGTCATTTGAGTTACTAATACTTGTAGAAACATTTAGTAGTAAGTATGATGAGATAGATGCTTTACGGGTAACGGAGTTACTCTGTGAAAATATTAATTTATATTTCCAAAGAAGTAATCCAAATGGAAACTATTATTTTGAACTACTTGAAATAATATGACATTGGCCATGAAGTAGAGTTTGGTTGAACATAAACTATTTAAATTGAAAGGCATAGTACAAATACCTGAAGCAGCGAACAAGATACTATAGGCCAAACATGCAAGAGGGTATATAAGGAACGAAAATTATTGAAACTAGCATATGGAAGATCAATTGACCAAAATAACCATGTGTAGTAACGATATTATAAGTATTTCCCTCTTGTCTTATGTAAGCTTCACTAGTAGACTCGTTTTCAGTAGTTTCTCTTATTATACTAGAAGTTACCAAGAAACCATACATAGCACTAAATAGAAAGACGTCCAATACACCTACTAAGCCGACCGTGTAAAATGAATGCATAAGCATGTTGTGCTCTGTGTGGAATACAACCATAAAACTGAAAATTTCATAAATTCCTGAAGGTGGATTAAAACAACAGTGACGGCAAGAAGAGCTTGCTATTACTGAAGATTATTTCCATAGCCACTCACATTATCTGACATCATAAATTGCTACTTAATGAAAGAGAAATTCTATTTGAACATAAAATATATAGATACAAAATGGGACATTGGAGATCTTACCTCTTCTTCTTGACGCAGATCTCACATCATAAGTTGCAATTTCCAACACTTTAGAATTATAGCCATTTATGATGCAAGATTTAGCATTTCCTAATTTAATAGAACAATCTTCTGTATTATTTAATTAATGAAGTACAACTTTATATTAACACTTGTAAAAGGACTACAGAAGAATCACAGTGGATTTTTAAAAGGAGTTATGATTTCAAAATGCGAATGGATGGACGAATCCATGGACTGTTTCACCGTATTATTTAATTAATGAAGTACAACTTGATATCAACACTCTTTTGAAAGGACTTTAAAACAATCAGTGGATTTATAAAATGAGTTATGATTTCAAAATGCGAATGGATGGACGAGTCCATGGACTGTTTCAATCAGTGGATATCACATATCAGCGTCAACAAAACTGTATTTTAATTAATGAGCATCACTAAATGATTAAACTAATTAATGTTACAAAAGTGAACTTAGTAAACGTGGTGCATCAGACGATTGAATCAATCAATAATATAAAAGTGAACTTAGTACAGGGAGGCTATAAAGAATCCTATCGAACAGCATTACAATAACGAAATATATAATATTTTGGCATATACATATACTCAAAAGCCGAGTTCTGTATGTAAGCTAATGCTCGGAGATGTACAATTATACAAGCATTTACCAATCATCTACAATCAGTCGAACTCACTATTCTCCCAACTATAAGTTCGCACAAGCCTTGGGCAATTACAATATATTACAAAAACAAAAAACATTATTATCCAATGATCTATCCCTGTTGAGAACAAAAAGAATGCACACTTGATATCATACACATACCACATTATCACCATCTTTCAACTGCATGTCTTTACCAGTTTAGGAGTCCATCCTCGCCACACTAGTCTCCTTCCTTCTTTTTGAGCTTCAGATCCCCTCTTTAAGTTCAACCCCTTTCTTCTCTCTTGTGCATGTTCTTCCTTTTTATGGTTACCAACATTAATAACAACCAAAGGAGGTTTTGGGCTCCCAAGCTCTGAACTAGCCAAGATCTTTAGAATCATTTCTACCACCTCGCTCATTTTAGGCCTGGACCGTGGTTTCCCAACTAAGCACCTGTTAGCGATTGTCGATAGCTTTGTCATCGATTTTAGAGATTTACGTGTGTCCAGTCTAGGATCTATTATCATCCGGAATCTCTTGACGTCGGTTATGTAAGGTTTTACCCATTCTAGAAGCTTCTGTTCCCCTTTTGGACGGTTGGTGTCTATTGGGAGGCGTCCTGTTATTAGTTCGTAGAGGAAAACTCCAAAGCTCCATATGTCGCTCTTTGCAGTAAGATGGCCAGTTTGCATGTATTCAGGAGCAGCATATCCCATAGTTCCAACTATCTGTAAATCATGATATGACAGACCTTATTAACTCATATGCTTTGGACAATTGTGTATGAGTGCAGCATGACTTAAAGTTCTCGGTTGGTAAAACACGAAAATAAAAGAAATGTGGTAGGAAATTATTGGTAATAGCAGTAAAAATGTAGAATACGATAACACGATTTTCAAAATAGGATTCAAATCATAAATCGTAAAGTTCAATTCAAATTGAAACTGGATTTAAATCGTGAATTATTCATATTATAATGTGCGTGTTTATATGTTGAACTTTTTTTTTTACTCCATGTAGATTGTTAAATGACATTTAAGTATGTTAAAACTTCAATCTTTTTTCCATGACAATAATCTATATATTTAAGATTATTTTGGTGATTGAGCTATTAAATTCAATACTAAAACTTATTTATTTTTCGTCCAGGCCCTCTAAAACTTGTTTATTTTCCTTTTCTTTGTTACTTATTATGTTTTCAAGATAATACAATTTTAAGCATTTATTCAAAGTATATAAATTTATTTTCAATTGTGATTTTGGTTGAGATTTGAATTGAATTCAAGAATAAATAGTTATTGGAGAAATTTGATTAAAAACAGAATTGAAATCATAAGATTTTAAGATTTTTGTAAATACTGCAAGATACGGTCTTAAATACTTGATAAGATGTAGATAATATACCAGATTCCAAGTTTTTATCTTTGTTAAACTGGTTGCACAAGACTAAAAATAAAAGCATGAAATGTGATATATGGAACTTGGAAGGAGTGCAGTTGTTTAGGTAACAAAGGATGACATGTGTTAGATGGATGCAACTTATGAAAAGCAGTACGTCAAAGGTTACCATTAGTTAAACTTCTTAAAATAGACAAAATAAGTTGCACAAAATGTCCCAAGAGATGACTCATATATGTTTAGCTGACAAATTTGACAAAAGTTGCATTGGTATGGTGACTACTAGTCTCTCAAAAGATGCTCTCAAGTGGGTCACCACACAAGATGATTTTGATTGCAAGTTTAAAATGTCTCTTCAATTCACCAAACATAAAAGTAGACGAGACAATAAACTAGACCAATTGCAGCTTATAAATTTTGATTCCTTCCGCTAGGTAAGAGTGTTCCGTAACTACATTAATTCCTTTCAATGATCATGCATTTCACCATCAAAAGTGCTTTTGACCACTTTGAAAACACTATTTATATGGACATAATCCATTCAGCAGAGTACAAAGAACAATTTCCAACAAGTAGTACCCACTTTCAACGTGGAAATAATTACCAAGTGTACATTGTCTTCTTCTCCACTTGTTTCTTGATAGAGATGTTCTACGAAGTGTCGAACACATTAAGTAAAACGTATACAAGTCAGGTTTATGCTGTTACGCAATAAAACCTAGTTTACTCAAATTCATTCTCAATCAATATCTTTTAAAATGAATCTTATGGCCCAAAATCCATCCGCACATCCCTACGTGGGGTGGGGGACATATGAGTTTTAATCAACACCTTTTAACAAAAGAAATCCCTTATTGTTACATGCGACCAAACTCAAATATATATCACTCCACCTCCATTGTTTTTCACGATGTGAGACTATTCTTCTTTTCAATATGCTCATTACCCACATAATGCGAGACACCTCAACAAAACCCAAATACTCTTGGATTTTTGTAATATCAATAACGAGAAAACCTACCAAATAGTTGGTCAAATATATTAATATTATTGTATTATTGTATAATTTCATAATCTAACTTTTCAGTTTTAGCAACTCAGTTAACATCATTTGCTTTATTCAGACTACAAAAATAACAAATTTGCCTAAATAGAGACCAATTCAAATTTGTATATTTATATTGCCAAAATCGCAACATAATAATGGCATGACATCACACTGGTGAACAAGCATGAATGGAAAAATTGTTATGAATTATATTTCAGTTGACTAAGTAGTACATACCGCTGTTGAAACATGAGTTGATCCTTCCTCTGGTCCTTGCCTGGCTAAGCCAAAGTCTGATAACTTGGCATTCCAATTTTCATCCAAAAGAATATTGGATGTTTTGAAATCTCGAAAGATTATCTGGAACAATACATTCATTAATCAGTTTCAACATGGTATTGAAATAGCACTAAGATAGTATAGTAAGCCCCCAAACTTCAAATCACCATTCTAAATGGGCTGTGGAGTTAAAGTTTAATTAAATCGGATCGATGATACAATTCCAGGGATAGTAATGCATTATCTTCTATTTAACCCCAAATTAATTTAATGATTGTGCAACATGGGCCGTGGTTTATAGCAAAAGAAGCTTTCTTGTAATTTTCTCAACTTCATCTCACCATTCATCAAATCTCTCATTTCTACCAAACGGTAAGCCAATACGGAGAAACTTCTTCTGCAATATAGTTGAGGAGGGCACACAAATCTGAATAATGTAACCAAGTAATGATCTGCATGGATCATCTTCCAACTACACCGTGTTAATTGTGCTTATTATTATTTTTCTTTGTATTTTTCTTTCGTTCATGTAACCACTCACCAATACAGTGTTTAGTCTTGTCTCAGATGGTTATCATGCAGAATGAAGAGTCCTACTTAAAAATAAACAGTTAAGAGTAAGACATAGATAATTAGTACTATTACTTTGATCCAAGCAATTTTGGGACAGGACAAATTATGATATACCAGAACCAAAGTTCAAAACTTTCAACAAAATGTATTCAGAAAGTAAAACATCGCATACTATATAATTTTAAACTGGGGTTTATTTTTTGACATACTTGAAATTCCAATTCTTCATGTAGGTATGCTAGACCACGAGCAGAATCTAGAGCTATTCTCAATCTCATTGGCCATGAAAGTGGTGCGGAAGTTCGAGGAGACAAATGGTCCAAAACACTTCCATTTTGCATGAATTCATACACGAGAAGTCTCTGAATTCCTCTTTCATCATCATCAGCACAGTAGCCAATCAATTTTACAAGATTTGGATGATCTACTATTCCAAGAACGTTCACTTCAGTCATCCATTCTTTATGCCCCTAAGAAAAATATAAATTTTCACTGGTTAGCATCATAAATGCACATAAAAAGAGCAAACTACTTGTTCCTTACTTCAAAGGAAACACCTTACTCTAAAGATAATTCAACAGTCACCGTACGAATTCCATATTTTGTGAACCATAAGATTTCGTATTAATTTAAATTGTCATGAGAAAACATATATAATTCAATTTGATTGATAACACTGCACGAAATATACAAACGAGAATTTAAACTTGCCTGGCATCCTTTGCGGTTCAACTGCTTAACAGCAATCTCGATCTTCGTATTTGGCTCTTCAGAACTCGTTATTGTGCCTCTGTATACAGAACCAAAGCCACCAACTCCAATCATCACAGACCTACCAAAGTTCTTCGTTGCTGTTTTTAGTTCCGAAAAAGTAAAGACTCGTAAATTGGTTGGCTTTGAAGAAAAGCTAGGATATTGTGGCCTCCCTACCGAATCAGAACTAGTATCAGAAATATTCTGGGAGTTGAACTCAGAACCCGATCTTCTTATATCACGATCAGTGGATGCTGTACTATTAGACCTAGCTGATGCAGATTGTATATTCTGCGAGTCTTCTTTTTTCTCTTCACTTCTGAAATTGAAGCACCCCATTTGTTCTGCTAGCTTGAAACTGAAAAAGATGCTAGTATTTGGACAGGATATATTAGACACTAGATTTCAAATTTCAAATTAGTATGCAATAAAAAATAATTAAGATTATAAAATTGTAATATATACTACCTTCTCAATTAACCAAGAAGCCTAAAATATGTATCTCTTATCAGAATAGCAGCACTTCATACTGTATTTCTTAATCCCAGAATAAATAAAAACGGAATGCTATGATCTTTCAAGATTAAGGGCCAAACAGATTAGCCCCTTAAAGCTAATTTTCAAAAACACGGAGAACCTTACTTTAGAAATCCCAGTATTAAAATTGAAAGCAACGTTAAAATCCCCAAGATTAAGTTATCATTTCTCATGCGTATTATAATTGGTCAAAAATTTGTGTTTTTGATGTATTATTTGACCAATTCAGTTCATGATAACTTCATAATGAAGCTGTGTAATAAATAATTTTAGAACCATTTCTTAACAATTACTCAATCATCGATCATGGATCAGCATCAAACATAGTATAAAAACAAAATTGCCAGGAATGTTAAAACTCCCAGGCCCCAAATTGTGATACCAGCAAAATATCACAAAAAAACTTGCTATTCATTTAACAATGGAACAAACACAATATTTATGTATGCTTTCATGTGAAGAACGAAAATTCCCAAAAAATAAACAAAGCAAAAAAAAAGAAGCTATTTGTAAAGCTCAGATTACGAAACCATTAAACAAATTTCCCTACGCAATAAATCAAACAAAAGAAATACAGCGACAAGGAGATTTTAAATTCTAGATAAGTATATTAAAAAAATACCTTATATCGAAATCCTTGATTAGAACTTCTGAATTTAGAAATGATAAATGAGAATATGATGATGCAAGTCAAACCAGTGCAGCTGGCTTTTCCTAGCTCACCCACTAAAGCAGTCTTAAATATCTATGATAAAGGATTCAAAGAATGAGGGAAAGACTTTGAAACGATAAAGCCAAAGTCTTCGAATGGGCGGTACAGGGACGAGGCTCGCAGAAACGACTTGGTGGGCAGATTTTATTGGTTGGGACCATTCAGTCTGGTGGCTCACATCTAGTTTGAGTTGCGTCACTGGATTGTCATCTTTCTTGCTTTGTTCAAACGATTTTGTCACTAATCACTCAAATGGAAAAAGTCACAAAGCACCGTCAGATAAACATTTTTTCTTGCGACGAATTGTGAAATAAAGAACTGCCGCAACTTCATTGTACTTAGCTTAATTCTATTTTCACACCTAAGTTTATTTACATGCATCGGTTTGTTCTAAAAGAATAAAAACCAAATATATTTTCATCTACAAAAGTGGTTAATAATATCTTCTAGTAAAAATCTACGACGATAAAATTTTATCACATGTAACTTATTTGTGGTAGATTTTTTCATCTCGCTCTTTCTGAAAGAGTAAATTTGAAAATTGCAATATGTATGATGTGATTCGACTATTCCGACGGTTTTCTTAAGATATTTAGGTACAGTAAATAATGAGGAGGATGGAGAAGAAGAATTAGGTGGAAAATAAGAGAAGAACTAAGCTCAGATAAGAAGAGATGAGAGAAAAGTAGCAATTCATATCATTATATCCCAGGATATCAATTCTTTTACATTTTATATACGATGATTAATCACACATTCATAGATTCACACGTGTCACAAATTAGTTGCAAGCAAAAATACATGCAGGTGCTAACCCCTATAGCTAAATTCTACTGTTATATTTCTTTGAATTCTTCTCTTTTATTCTTTTGCCTGCAATTTGCTCTATTATATCTTCACTGCTTCTTGCTTCTTTTTCCTTGTCAATTGTCGCTCCTGTGTATTTAATAGTAGTAATTTCTCTTTTCCCGTATTCTATTGGATCTTGCCTACTCTGCTCTTCTTTTGGTTGTGCACGTTGCACACCATTACATTTGCACACAAGATATTTTGCTCAATTCCTGCTAGTTCCTCCTTCTTGTTCATGCTTCTTTGTTTGTGCACTTCCTTCATTGATGCTCCAGTGTGTCCCCACTATGTTAGTTGAGTGTTAATCATCAACTGGTGGTTGTTCACAATAGGGTTGTAACAATTCCCCTTCCTCTCAAAGCTTGACCTTGTCTCAAAGTCAAATATGGGAAATCTAGCTACTAACTTCCAATAATTTTCCCCTGTAGCTTCTTCTTCCTCCATTTGCTTCCATTTCAGTAGTACCTGAGTTGTGTTAGAGTTGTTGACTTTTGTCATCCTCCTTGCTAGAATTTTCTTAGGTTCATGAATGACTTGTTCATCATAAGAAGAAATAGACTGTAGAATTGTACGAGCACCAATTTTCTTTTTGAGTTGAGATATGTGAAAAACAGGATGAATCTCTGCTTAAACAGATAATGCAAGTTTATAAGCCACTTCTCCAATTCTTTCTATTATCTGATATGGTCTATAATATTTGGAAGAGAGTTTGTGTATGTGTGTAACGATCCCGGATTTTAACTAAGTTTAAATTGATAATTAATTTAACTTTTGAATAAAAATTGTGAAATTAATTGGTAAATTGATTTGAGTTTCTCCAAATTCAAATAAAATATGTGTTGAATCATTTGAATTTAAATCTTGTATATATATGTGAATATATGTATATGTGCATATATGAGTAGATTTGAATATATATATATATATATTTGAATTTTAATTTTAAGTAAATGGTTTAAAAATAAATATAAAAAATATATACATTTGACACAAGTATGAAAATAAATAATTTCAAATTAAGAATTGATGGTTTATGTTAGAGAAATATATATATATATATATATATAGAAATACAAGACAATAAGTATTAAAGTTAAAAATAAATATTTAAGTTAGAAATACATATTTAAGTTGGAAATAGAACTAGATGCATATAAGATAAATTATTAAAAAAATGTAACGTAAACAAATCAAATTTGATGTGAATAATAAGTATGAAACCAGACAACAAAAATATAAATATCTATAAGCTTGCAAAAGAAGATATATATTCAACTATGTACAAGCAAATGAAGATAAGTATAAGCTTGTAAAATGGGACAAGCCTAATTAATGCAAGCACAAATTTTATCATTTCAGCCACCAAAGTAAAAATATCTCTGATGTGTTGTACAAAAATATCACCCTGTACAAATTTATCACCAGTAAACTCATCTCCTACATATCAAACTCTTCAATTCATTTTCGTCCATTCCAAGCTGAGAAAAATTTGGAGTAAATATCATTTCATACCTAAACAAAATTCAACTAAAACAATAATACAAATTCATATTAACCAGAGATCAAAGAAAAAGGGTTTCAGCTTGCAAAATTTCACAAGCCTGGTTCAAAAGAAGAACTCTGTTCTTTCTTCTGGAAAACAAGGTGAGTAACACTTGTTTTAAATTTGAAAAAAATATATATGGATTTATTGCAAGTATATTGTGATAAGTATGTTTGGATATAAACATGAATTCTCTATGTATATTGGTTGATGAGTGAGGGTGTGCAGGCTATTATTCATATATGTTCTCTGTCTACAATTCTAACATAAGATTTTAGTTTCAAAAATCAGTTCCTCTTGATCTACTTGTTGTTTGGGCTTAAGATTAAAACAAAAATTGTTTGTTACAGTATATATTAAGTTTTAAAAATTTATACAAGTTAAAACAACTTGTCAATGTCTCTGGAAAACCAAGATACTGAGCAAAACTTTAAATTAGTCAAATTTCAAACATTTTAATTCATGAATTCAGGTATGCAGATCGAATTCGTACGCTTTAACTTGATTTTTAAAGCAAGAATCATAATTTTTAGAGTTAGGAATTAAGAGCAGTTTGGGTTAGTCGAGATTTTATTGTTTTGGTGATCTCTGACGATCTATTGGGTCGTGAAGGTCGGGAACTTGCCTGGTGGTGGAGGAGTAATCGACGATTGAGGGAAAAATAGTGAGATGGTCGGCAGATGATCGTGGTGGCGGCGGCGATCACGTTTAGTCTGTAACCCTAGTTTTAACTAGGTTGAGTATTTTGGGTTGTACGCCATCTTTGGATGATCGAGTGTAACAGGACTTTGGGAAACGGAAGCTTGGATGGAGACGAAGGTTTGGCCGGAGTTTTAGACTTTCTGGTGGTCGGAGACGCGAAGACGAGGCGTTTCCAGGTTGATGGTGAGGTCGGCTGTTGTTCCAGGTTTTAGTTCGAACTCTCGATTTCAAATTCGAGTGAAGGATGGAGTTCTGGTGAGGGGGAGTTGATCTGTGAGCGATCGTCGACTTGCTCGATGATCTGGAGTCGAATGGAGGAGTGCGACGGCGCCGTGTACGTGCACCGTGCATGAGTTCTGGTGATCTGGAAATTTGGGTAGTTTGGGATGAAGCAGGGTTGTACTTGAGATTGTCTCGAGTTACTCGAGTATTTTACTCGAAGGATTTTCGTTTTGGCTCAAAGCAAGATTGAGTGGCTCGGGTAAATTGTTGTTGCCAGGTTTTAAAACTTTAAAATTTAAACAAACTTTTGAAAAGGAAAGAAAAGATGGGTTTCTCGGGTAAGTACTCGAGTAGGCTTCGGGACGAACCCGAAGCAGCATTTGGAAACAGATTTTTAAAGTTTTTTTAATAAAGATTTTTATTTTAAATAATTTGGTTTTAAACTCTTATAAATTTCTTTTATAAGATAAGTGTTCTCTAACCTTGATTTAAAAGGTTTGTAAATTTGATCTTAATTTTGTTAAAGTTAAATTTAAAATCATTTTAAATCTTGAATTTGAAATGAAATGTGAAGGTAACTACTTAATAAAGTAAATTAAGTAAAAATTAAGTAATTAATTACTCAATGTAATTAATTAAGTTAATGTGGTTAATTTTAATTAATTAATTAAGTTCAATTAATTTAAGATAATTACTTGATATTGGGTTAAGTATAATTACTTAATGTAATTAATGAAGTGTAATTACTTTGTGAAGCAATTAATAGAAAATTACTAGATGTAATTAAAAGGGAAATTACTTAATGGATAAAAATTAAAGGATAATTACTTGAGGGAAGTAATTAAGTGATGATTACTCAGTGTAATTAAAGGATTAATTAATGTAATTAATCAAGGAGTTAGTTTAATTGATATAAGTAATTAAGGGAAGTAAATTACTAATGTGATTAACCAAGGTTGTTTAGTAAATGTAATTAGAAGAATAATTAATTAATGAAAAGCAATTAAAGGATCATTAATTAATATAATTAATGACAAAAAAATCAAAGGTTTAATTTATTAATAAATATGATCAATTAAAGGATAATTGCTCAATGTAATTAATTTATGATTAGGGATAATCATGTTTGGAATTAATTAAGGGTTAATTAATTAATGTAATTAATTAAGAATAATTAATTAAGGTGATTGATCAATTAATTTATATCAAATAATTTGTAATTAATAAATCAGGATTGGATAATTAATTCATAAGTAATTAATTTAATTGGAAATAAATTGAATTAATTAGGATTAAACAATTAATTAATCCTGCTTATAAATGATTATTGAATGCTTGACCTTACTTATGAATGATTGTATTGTATGAGATGCCTTGAATTGATTGTCCTATTTAATCTGTGATATTTTGTTCTGTGGATTGAGCTGTGTATAATTTATTCATTTATTTGTGATACATTTGTATATTATCTGTGAATCTGTGAATGAACGATAAGCGTTATAGTTTATACCGCTTATCAAATATATTGTTGTATTTGAATCTGTGGTGACTGAATGATGTTGCACTATTGTGTTGAACCCCTGGACCACACTATACACACACAAATATGGATTTCACGAGGAAATCGATTAAGTCACAGATTTTTGAAATGGTTTTAAAAAAATTAAATTTGAATTCAATGGTTTGGACATGGAATCGGGTTAAATGTGAAAAGCTTTGGAAAAAGGAGTTTTTGAGGATAAAGTTATTTTGGATAACTTCATAAGGTTTTGAAATTTAAAATGGTTGAACCTTGTTTTGAAATTGAAGAGGATTTTAAATGGTGTATCTTTTATATATAAAAGATTTGAAATGAAAAATGGTTTTCCAAGCTATGAATTAAATCTTGATTTAAAGAATTGATGAGTTAATCCAATTTGAAATGGGAACTGTGTTGAAAGGAATATGTGTAAATCTTTGTTAAAGATTGGTATACTTTGTTTTCAAATTGAAAGGGGGTCTTAAAAGTGTATCCTTTCTATAAAAGATTTGAAACAGAAATTGGTTAAATCTGCAAATGAATCTGTGTGAAAGACTGGGTGAACTTTGTGAGATGAATCTTTTTGTTTAAAAGATTGAAAATGGTAATTTGTTTAAACCATTTGAAGAAAAGTTTTGGGTAATAAGTTGTGCCTTAACTGAAATCCCAATATCCATATGTTTTAAAATTAAGCGCTCACTATTCGGATTAGCCGGGAGAGGACTTTGTGTCATATAACCCATTTCGAATAGTGATACGACGTAAATGGATAGCATTTGAAGACCGGTGTTGAAGACCGGGTGTTTTCGAGAACGATAGGATAACCTATCGATTGTCTCTGCACTGAGTAGCTACGGTATAGAGACTCCACATGTGATGGGAAATCTGATTGGGATTGTGAATACCCGGATTGCAAGGGCTTCTTTGGAAGTGCCTTCGATTCTGTTCGAACCCGGAACAGATTTGTATGGTCGTATGTTTTACACTACACTTTGAGATATAAAGCAGATTTCTTTCAAATACATTTCTGTTTGGTGGCGGAGATTTATTGTCTTAGCTTAACACCCTTCTCTAAGACGTACGAGCTCAGAGGTTATGTAGTTGAAGGTTATCAGTTATATACTCCCAATTTGGTAGTGCGGCATGCTGAGTGTTGTTGTGTGTTGTTGATCAAAGCAAGGCTTTCGTGTAAAGCGTAGCTTTATGGACGAGACCTCATCGGACCTTACACCCCGGAAATGGTTGAAACAGGAAAGATGCGGCAAGGTTATGAGGGTCGCTCTCTTTAGGGTATGTCATTTCCTTCTGGAAAAAGGTGGTATCAGGTATGGAGCCCTGATATTTAACCTGTGTGGTTGCTTCAATCTCATTTCTGTGTGGTTGTTGCTTTGTTGAGGCGCCTCGGATAAAGGTCGCAAACGACCGGGGGATGGCATATTCGTGTAGTAGTTACCTAGTTACAGAGGTAACCCGGCCTTGTGTTGGTAGAGAGCTGGTTAAGTTCTCGGGACGTCACTCCAGAGGCGTACCCATGTGGCAGTAGGAAGTTCCTTAGCCTGACCATTTGTTGGAAAATCTAAAGAAACAATACGAGCCCTTTACGGTTTTAGTTGTATAACCTGCTATGGAATTTGGCGGTAACCTGCTATTGAACATAGTAGCTATAGTAGGCATACAATAATGGTTGTATGCTGGCTAAGATTAATATTATATGTTTGAGATGTTTTCACACTATGCACTAGTAATAATATCAAAGAATTTTTCCCGTATCAAGCATATTTGACTATCATAAGAAGAAATCTCCTCCAATTCTACGATTGCATTGTGTGTGTGGAGGGAGGTCTTATGGTAGTTTCTTTTTCCAAAAAGCATATCGGATTTCTCTTATGAACTGTTTTTTTTCAAAGCAACTGTTTTTGTTACTCATACCAATCCCATGACTGACTCGGAGTTTATTGTTCCCTTCCTAAACTCTGGGTGCCCACAATTTTCCCACACGGGCAGTCTAGAGTTGGGTTTTCAGATAGTCAGGTTTAGTAGATTATCGGGAGTTAGTTCAGTTTTTGGAGTTCATGGACGACTGACCTTGCTTATCTTTGTGAAACGTGATAGGGGGTTCTCGCTTCGCGGTTTGATGGCGAACGGGAGACTCTTACCCCTACATGTCCTCTTTGTGGGGTTGGTTAGCCATAAGGTGTGACAGTCGAAAGGCTGGCCGTAAAAGCAAGGGCAGGGTACCAGTGTATGCCACAGTGGGGCTGAGATGGTTGAAAAGCCTACCGGTCGCCACTGCCTTGAGCCGTTACATTTGGTATTAGAGCTAAGGTTGAACTTTAGCTCAGGAGTATAACTGTGACGCCCCACCTCTATGCTCATAATAACAAAGAGTATTAAAAGAAATACTGTCTATTATTACGAAGAATAAGGCTTGATAGAAGCGACCATCTGTAATTGACCTTACACTAATATTGGTTATCTCGATAGGAGTGGTATATACTTTTTATTTTTCATCTATTGTTTATTTACTCCCATCGACATATCCAATTATCAGTATAAAACAAACTACGATAGTTCATAATAGTTTAGGACATTAGATATAACAATAACACAGATAATATAAATGCGGAACACAGAATAACAAAAATCTCATATATATATATATATATATATATATAACCGATGTCAGTTACAATATAGTTGACACGATACATATGATACAACTACAACTGTCGACTCTAGAAGTTATATATACAAGTACATTATCAACTAATATACATGAATACATATCGTTCTATACAATGACACGACTACTACAAAATGACACTGACAACTTCAGAAGATGTGAAAAGTCTTCATATCCTGAACAGCAACTCAAAGAAGAAAATCTACAACCTGAAATAACTCGGGTCTGACCCGAGTATTACATTCAGAAGAAAATAATACACGGGTCAGTCTAATTCAAACTCAGTTATTAGTGCATAGTAGCGATAATAATCAGATAGTCAAATAGACGACAGTCACAGAAATCTCGTATATCCAACTCTCGATACGAGAATTGGATAACAGCAAATATAACACTAAATAGTGTTGAACAACAAATCAGCAATCCAAATCAGAATACAAATTCAAACCATTGAAATTAACCATCGAAACAATTCAACAAATCGAAACAACAATTTAAAACTGTCAAATCCGATAGGGCTGCAGTACACGCACGCGTGTACTGCCTCGCCACTATCGTAGGAGATACACAACAGCTCAGAGAAAATCACAATTGATCACGAGGTCAAATCCCGAAATCGGGTTCAACTCAAGGAAGTTCGAAAACAAATCTAAATATCTCAAGTGGTCAAGACAGCTAATTTATGTACAAGCTACCTCACACCACTGTAAAGAGAAAACCACAAGGCAAGGCTTCAGTATCAAAACAAAGGTGAGGTCAAAGAAGGCAACACGAATACAGATGCAAACTAATTGCCACCATGAAAGAGGCAACAAGTGCAACAGTGAAATATCTGTTACAGACCGACTAGTATGCGATGGAGATTTCAAGAAACTCAACACAGAACTCAATACAACAAACCCAGTTTAAGTTGAAGAAGCAGTAGTGAAACTGCGAACCCCAAAGTGAAGCAAAAACCTCAAGCAGTTGATAATGCCCATGAATCAATTAACTGAGTAGCAAATGGAGATGCAAACAACTGCATAACAGGGATGGCAACAAGCATGCCACGGTTTTGAAACTCTAAGACAAGCACCCTTCTAACTGGTGGCATATAGGAAGTATACAGAGAGCAACTACAAAGACTACAGTGATGAACAGGAGCTCAAATGTGCAACTATACCAGAATCAACTACAAGCTACAAGTATGCAGCAGGTCAGCAAGTGCTCAGGGATGAACAGATGCAAGTGAAAAATGACACATGAATATGTAGTGTATAACCAGGTACCACTAAAATGGAAACTGCCAAATTCCAAGAAAAAGGAAATACATCATGTATATAACACGTAATGACCAGTGAAATAGAACTAAGATCGAAGTGGAACAATATGCAACTTGCATCTGAACAGTGCTCCAAAGATAAGGAGACAGGACAATACATGATACTAGTGACAATGCACGAGATACAGTGATGCAAAAGCTCACTGAAATATACAAGGCAAACCAAAAATAAATGCAACATGCATATGAACAGTGCTCCAAAGATAAGGAGACAGGACACTACATGATACTAAGCAACAACAACGATCAGACTCGATGCATGATGACAGTAGACGAACAAAGCCGCTAGCACATAGAGATGCACAGTATAACTAAATGGAATGAAGACCCAGTACACTAACTCGAAGAACAATGGACTGCAAACCATACATGAATCCAAATAATGGAACCCAGGGTAATCTCAAGTGAGCTCAACAAATTCCAACAGTCAATACATAATAACCGGAGTCACGAGACAGTAAGAAAATTGAACCAGGTAGCAACAATAATCAAGAATGACTCAAGTGCCACCAAAACTCAAAACCAAGCAGTGCATATGAAAAATCAAACCATTGTACAATTGAAAATATACATGTATACTAGTGAGGCATGTACAAACGTGCACAGGTACAAAGACCAAATGATGCAGTGCAAACAAAAGTCCAGAAATCCCAATGGCTTCATATATCTCAAGATCGAAAGCACTTACGAAGTAATCAGAGCGAAAACGAACTTTCCAGAGGCAGTTAGATGAACCTCAAGCCAACAGCATAAATCGAACAACGAGCAAAGTGAATCGACAAACTCAAACCATTTAACACAAACGAAAATCATAGAATTCGAAGTAGATGTGAGTAATAAAATTACTCACTGATGTTTCGAAACAATAAGAAGCAGAGACGAACCATTCATTCGATCGAGCAAAGTTGGCATCTCAACAAAATCGAATGGCCGAAGCCAACAAAACCAAAACCAGAAATTTACGAAATTGAAAATACCAGAAATCCAAAATCGCGAGCATCAATTTCTCAAGCAGCCGATTAAACAATTTAATGCGAACAAAAATCACATAGAAGTCGAATTGGATGTGAGTGTCGAGAACACTCACCTTAGCCACGATGTTTTGGAGCAGTCGAAGCCAAAGTCCACGTCGCCAGAGAATCGAGAAATCGCCGAAGCCCCAAGGAGCAGCTGTGAATGAGCGCAAGCAAACAACCAGAATCGGTCGACAGAGGAGCGTACAAAGCCGAAGCCAAGCACGAACAAGCGAAGCCGAGCGCTCACGGGAACAAAAGGGAACGAAGCCCTAATTTTCAGATTGAAGGAACGAACGAAGAAGAGGGCCGCCATTATTCTATTTTTTTCTTCGTTCCAATAATTTTAGGGTTGGTTTCGAGTGAATGAACTGAGATGGGGGATTAGGGTATTTGCCTCACAATTATGCACGGCCTCAAAATAAAATATGGGCCACAATTAAATTTCCACAGCCCACAATTCCTTATAACCATTTTTACAAGAATTTACAACTGATAAAACACTTGACAATTTTTATAAACGAATGTCAACACGAATGAAATCCCAATTGCAATTGTCTAACCAATTAAATCGTCGTTTATAAACTGACGCGAAAAACCGGGTTGTTACAATAACACATTAAGTAGCTCATTAGAGATAGGGTGAAGTATACCCTAGAATGAGTATCCCTATGATATCTATCTGTATACCTCAGTAAATTCTCTTACTATCCACTAATAGTAAGTATGAGTGCAAGAAGAGGATGAGATAGGGGACAAGGGAATACGACTATAAATGGTCCATACCCTGTAACAACAAGGAAACAATCTTTTCTCTATCAATATCTTTTGTTCGTCATCTTTTCTCAATTCTTTGATAGTTCCTGGTAGATCCAGGAAGAAGATTTGATATATTTGCATGGGACATAAACTCCATATAGGTCAGAATTGTTTGCTTGGATGAATTGGTTGCTTTGGTTGCTATGGTTGATAGGTATAATTTGGTTTCTAAACTAAAAGTTTTGGAATTGTATCCATATATCTGTCTATTTTTGGGTCCGGATATATTCTACGAATGGTTAGTTATCCCTTCGGACTAACCGATGCCCTTGCATACTTCGTAGATCCGGATAACCCGAGTATCTTGTGAAAAAAATTAAAAAGATCCATTCTCGTATCTATTATTGATATTCTGATTTGGTAAGCCAAATGCAGAATAGATGTTCAGTTTGATTTGATGAAATATTCTTCATCTATCTTTGTGTCTCCCTGGCAAATTTCGAAGATGAAATTTCTTAAGAGGGGGAACCTGTAACAATCCTGGATTTTAACTAAGTTTAAATTGATAATTAATTTAATTTTTGAATAAAAATTGTGAAATTAATTGGTAAATTGATTTGAGTTTCTCCAAATTCAAATAAAATATGTGTTGAATCATTTGAATTTAAATCTTGTATATATATGTGAATATATATGTATATGTGCATATATGAGTAGATTTGAATATATATATATATAAATATTGGATTTGAATTTGAATTTTAAGTAAATGGTTTAAAAATAAATATATAAAAATATAGACATTTGACACAAGTATGAAAATAAATAATTTCAAATTAAGAATTGATGGTTTATGTTAGAGAAATAAAAATAAATAAATAAATAAATATATAGATATATATAGAAATACAAGACAATAAGTATTAAAGTTAAAAATAAATATTTAAGTTAGAATACATATTTAAGTTGGAAATAGAACTAGATGTATATAAGATAAATTATAAAAAAAATATAACGTAAACAAATCAAATTTGATGTGAATGATAAGTATGAAACCAGACAACAAAAATATAAATATCTATAAGCTTGCAAAAGAAGATATATATTCAACTATGTACAAGCAAATGAAGATAAGTATAAGCTTGTAAAATGGGACAAGCCTAATTAATGCAAGCACAAATTTTATCATTTCAGCCACCAAAGTAAAAATATCTCTGATGTGTTGTACAAAAATATCACCCTGTAAAAATTTATCACCAGTAAACTCATCTCCTACATATCAAACTCTTCAATTCATTTTCGTCCATTCCAAGCTGAGAAAAATCTGGAGTAAATATCATTTCATACCTAAACAAAATTCAACTAAAACAACAATACAAATTCATATTAACCAGAGATCAAAGAAAAAGGGTTTCAGCTTGCAAAATTTCACAAGCCTGGTTCAAAAGAAGAACTCTGTTCTTTCTTCTTGAAAACAAGGTGAGTAACACTTGTTTTAAATTTGGAAAAAAAATATGGATTTGTTGCAAGTATATTGTGATAAGTATGTTTGGATATAAACATGAATTCTCTGTGTATATTGGTTGATGAGTGAGGGTGTGCAGGCTATTATTCATATATGTTCTCTGTCTACAATTCTAACACAAGATTTTAGTTTCAAAAATCAATTCCTCTTGATCTACTTGTTGTTTGGGCTTAAGATTAAAACAAAAATTGTTTGTTACAGTATATATTAAGTTTTAAAAATTTATACAAGTTAAAACAACTTGTCAATGTCTCTGGAAACCAAGATACTGAGCAAAACTTTAAATTAGTCAAATTTCAAACATTTTAATTCATGAATTCAGGTATGCAGATTGAATATGTACACTTTAACTTGATTTTTAAAGCAAGAATCATAATTTTTAGAGTTAGGAATTAAGAGCAGTTTGGGCTAGTCGAGATTTTATTGTTTTGGTGATCTCTGACGATCTATTGGGTCGTGAAGGTCGGGAACTTGCCTGGTGGTGGAGGAGTAATCGACGATTGAGGGAAAAATAGTGAGATGGTCGGCAGATGATCGTGGTGGTGGCGACGATCACGTTTAGTCTGTAACCCTAGTTTTAACTAGGTTGAGTATTTTGGGTTGTACGACATATATGGATGATCGAGTGTAACAGGACTTTGGGAAACAGAAGCTTGGATGGAGACGAAGGTTTGGCCGGAGTTTTAGACTTTCTGGTGGTCGGAGACGCGAAGACGAGGCGTTTCCAGGTTGATGGTGAGGCCGGCTGTTGTTCCAGGTTTTAGTTCGAACTCTCGATTTCGAATTCGAGTGAAGGATGGAGTTCTGGTGAGGGGGAGTTGATCTGTGAGCGATCGTCGATTTGCTCGATGATCTGGAGTCGACTGGAGGAGTGCGGCGGCGCCGTGCACGTGCACCGTGCACAAGTTCTGGTGATCTGGAAATTTGGGTAGTTTGGGATGAAGCAGGGTTGTACTCGAGATTGTCTCGAGTTACTCGAGTATTTTACTCTAAGGATTTTCGTTTTGGCTCGAAGCAAGATTGAGTGGCTCGGGTAAATTGTTGTTGCCAGGTTTTAAAACTTTAAAATTTAAACAAACTTTTGAAAAGGAAAGAAAAGATGGGTTTCTCGGGTAAGTACTCGAGTGGGCTTCGGGACGAACTCGAAGCAGCATTTGGAAACAGATTTTTAAAGTTTTTTTTTAAACAAGATTTTGATTTTATGTAATTTGGTTTTAAACTCTTATAAATTTCTTTTATAAGATAAGTGTTCTCTAACCTTGATTTAAAAGGTTTGTAAATTTGATCTAAATTTTGTTAAAGTTAAATTTGAAATCATTTTAAATCTTGAATTTGAAATGAAATGTAAAGGTAACTACTTAATAAAGTAAATTAAGTAATTAATTACTCAATGTAATTAATTAAGTTAATGTGGTTAATTTTAATTAATTAATTAAGTTCAATTAATTTAAGATAATTACTTGATATTGGGTTAAGTATATTTACTTAATGTAATTAATGAAGTGTAATTACTTAGTGAAGCAATTAATAGAAAATTACTAGATGTAATTAAAAGGGAAATTACTTAATGGATAAAAATTAAAGGATAATTACTTGAGGGAAGTAATTAAGTGATGGTACTCAGTGTAATTAAAGGATTAATTAATGTAATTAATCAAGGAGTTAGTTTAATTGATATAAGTAATTAAGGGAAGTAAATTACTAATGTGATTAATCAAGGTTGATTAGTAAATGTAATTAGAAGAATAATTAATTAATGAAAAGCAATTAAAGGATCATTAATTAATATAATTAATGACAAAAAAAATCAAAGGTTTAATTTATTAATAAATATGTTCAATTAAAGGATAATTGCTCAATGTAATTAATTTATGATTAGGGATAATCATTTTTGGAATTAATTAAGGGTTAATTAATTAATGTAATTAATTAAGAATAATTAATTAAGGTGATTGATCAATTAATTTATATCAAATAATTTGTAATTAATAAATCAGGATTGGATAATTAATTCATAAGTAATTAATTTAATTGGAAATAAATTGAATTAATTAGGATTAAACAATTAATTAATCCTGCTTATAAATGATTATTGAATGCTTGACCTTACTTATGAATGATTGTATTGTATGAGATGCCTTGAATTGATTGTCCAATCTGATCTGTGATATTTTGTTCTATGGATTGAGTTGTGTATAATTTATTCATTTATTTGTGATACATTTGTATATTATCTGTGAATCTGTGAATGAACGATAAGCGTTATAGTTTATACCGCTTATCAAATATATTGTTGTATTTGAATCTGTGGTGACTGAATGATGTTGCACTATTGTGTTGAACCCCTTGACCACACTATACACACACAAATATGGATTTCACGAGGAAATCGATTAAGTCATAGATTTTTGAAATGGTTTTAAAAAAAATTAAATTTGAATTCAATGGTTTGGACATGGAATCGGGTTAAATGTGAAAAGCTTTGGAAAAAGGAGTTTTTGAGGATAAAGTTATTTTGGATAACTTCATAAGGTTTTGAAATTTAAAATGGTTGAACCTTGTTTTGAAATTGAAGAGGATTTTAAATGGTGTATCTTTTATATATAAAAGATTTGAAATGAAAAATGGTTTTCCAAGCTATGAATTAAATCTTGATTTAAAGAATTGATGAGTTAATCCAATTTGAAAGGGGAATTGTGTTGAAAGGAATATGTATAAATCTTTGTTAAAGATTGGTATACTTTGTTTTCAAATTGAAAGGGGGTCTTAAAAGTGTATCCTTTCTATAAAAGATTTGAAACGGAAATTGGTTAAATCTGCGAATGAATCTGTGTGAAAGACTAGGTGAACTTTGTGAGATGAATCTTTTTGTTTAAAAGATTGAAAATGGTAATTTGTTTAAACCATTTGAAGAAAAGTTTTGGGTAATAAGTTGTGACTTAACTGAAATCCCAATATCCATGTGTTTTAAAATTAAGCGCTCACTATTCGGATTAGCCGGGAGAGGACTTTGTGTCATATAACCCATTCCGAATAGTGATACGACGTAAATGGATAGCATTTGAAGACCGGTGTTGAAGATCGGTCGGTGTTTTCGAGAACGATAGGATAACCTATCGATTGTCTCTGCACTGAGTAGCTACGGTATAGAGACTCCACATGTGATGGGAAGTCTGATCGGGATTGTGAATACCCGGATTGCAAGGGCTTCTTTGGAAGTGCCTTCGATTCTGTTCGAACCCGGAACAGATTTGTATGGTCGTATGTCTGACACTACACTTTGAGATATAAAGCAGATTTCTTTCAAATACATTTATGTTCCGTGGAGGAGATTTATTCTCTTAGCTTAACACCCTTCTCTGAGACGTACGAGCTCAGAGGTTATGTAGTTGAAGGTTATCAGTGATATACTCCCAATTTGGTAGTGTGGCATGCTGAGTGCTATTGTGTGTTGTTGATCATTTGTTGATCAAAGCAAGGCTTTCATGTAAAGCATAGCTTTATGGACGAGACCTCATCGGACCTCACACCCCGTAAATGGTCGAAACAGGAAAGATGCGACAAGGTTACGAGGGTCGCTCCCTTTAGGGTATGTCATTTCCTTCTGGAAAAAGGTGGTATCAGGTATGGAGCCCTGATATTTAACCTGTGTGGTTGCTTCAATCTCATTTCTGTGTGGTTTTTGCTTTGTTGAGGCACCTCGGATAAAGGTCGCAAACGACTGGGGGATGGCATATTCGTGTAGTAGTTACCTAGTTACAAAGGTAACCCGGCCTTGTGTTGGCAGAGAGCTGGTTAAGTTCTCGGGACGTCACTCCAGAGGCGTACCCATGTGGCAGTAGGACGTTCCTTTGCCTGACCATTTGTTGGAAAATCCAAAGAAACAATACGAGCCCTTTACGATTTTAGTTGTATAACCTGCTATTGAACATAGTAGCTATAGTAGGCATACAATAATGGTTGTATGCTGGCTAAGATTAATATTATATGTTTGAGATATTTTCACACTATGCACTAGTAATAATATCAAAGAATTTTTCCCGTATCAAGCATATTTGACTATCATAAGAAGAAATCTCCTCCAATTCTGCGATTGCATTGTGTGTGTGGCGGGAGGTCTTATGGTAGTTTCTTTTTCCAAAAAGCATATCGGATTTCTCTTATGAACTGTTTTTTTTCAAAGCAACTGTTTTTGTTACTCATACCAATCCCATGACTGACTCGGAGTTTATTGTTCCCTTCCTAAACTCTGGGTGCCCACAATTTTCCCACACGGGCAGTCTAGAGTTGGGTTTTCAGATAGTCAGGTTTAGTAGATTATCGGGAGCTAGTTCAGTTTTTGGAGTTCATGGACTACACTTGCTTATCTTGGTGCAACGTGATGGTGGTTCGAGCTTGATGTTGGAGTTGTTGGACTCATTCTCTTTTAAAGATCATTTGGAGTTATCACTTCTGTTGTTTCCGCTGTAACATTATTATTTGTCTCTGATATTCTTGTATCATATAGATATCATTATTGTATATCATATTCTGGATATTGTATCATTTGTGATGTATATGATATCATTCATTTCTTTCTTCCGCTGTGTTGTTATACTTAACGTGTTATAAGCTCCGGCGAGCCAGATTCGGCGTTTGAATCTGCGGCATTCGAGTACAAGTGAAGTACGGGTGCCGATTTTCGAAGGCCGAGTCAGGATCATTACAATGTGTGTCTACTATATACTGATAGTTGTTTGTATAGTTGAATTCTCAAGTAAACCTAGTCATTGATTTCAAATTCTCTATATGTTCTGTGTTTATCTACTGGAAGCTTCATTTTCTCCATAGCATGGTTGATGTTGTCTTTTAAAATTTGGAGGGTGATGTCCCTAGCAAATAATGTATCTTCCACTTGGGGTACTCTTATAGTCTTTGGTATGTTATTTAACAAGGTGAGTGGTTTTCTGCCATAAACTGCTTCAAAAGGTGTCATTTTTGTAGCACTCTTTATGTAGTATTATACCACAACTTAGCTAAAGCTAGCCATTTCACCCACTCTTTAGGTTTGTGACCACAAAAACATCTCAAGTAACATTCTCATACCCTGCTTGTGACCTCTGATTGACTATCGGATTGTAGGTGGTATGCGGTACTCAGTGCTAACTTATAGGCTAGTAATCTGAAAAGCTCTTGCCAAAAGTTGCTAGTAAATATTAGGTCTCTATCACTGACTATAGATGCAGGCATGCCTTGAAGTTTAACTATATTATCAAAAAAAAATTGCAACCTATGGAGCAGTATAAGGATGTGTTAATGGCATGAAATGAGCACATTTAGATAGTCTATCTACTACTACTAAAATGACAAGAGTAAGCATAGCATTTTGGTAGTTGAATTATGAAGTCCATTGCTACATCTTCCCAAATTTTCTCAGGAACTGGAAGAGGCTGTAATAACCCAGTTATGTTAATATTTTCTGATTTAATCCTTTGACATGTGTCACAGGCTGAGATAAAAGTTTTCACATCCCTCTTTAGACCTTGCCAATGAAAAACTTGCTTAATTCTATGTAACGTTATTTTGATGCTTGAGTGGCCTAATAGTGGCGATGAATGAAATTCTTCCAAAAGTTTGTTTTTGATATTAGTAGCATTTGGGCTTATGAATAGTCTGCATTTGTAGTAATATATATTAGCCCGTTTTCTATACGTTGAATGACTGTGAGAGCTGTCTGTAATTTATCAATGGTAGTGTAATATGGGTCAGTTTGGATTAGAGTTTTGATATTCCGAATCCATGGACTTTGGACTATTGAAATTGCTTGTAGTTGCAATATTGAGTCGGTATAGTCTTGTTCGTTACTTCTTGATAGGCAGTCTGCAACTGCGTTGTCTCTCCCAAGTTTATATTGCACCATGTAGTCAGTGCCCATCAATTTGTTAAGCCATTTATGTTGAGTACTATTAGTTAACCTTTAATTCAACAAGTATTTAAGAGCTTGATGGTCTATTTGGATAACAAACTTTCTACCCCATAAGTACTGTGATCATTTTTTTGCAACTAAGATTAAAGCTAATAACACCATCTCACATGTAGATAAGTGCAAATTCTTCCCTTGATTTGCTTGACTCAAAAAAGCAATTGGTCTTCCTTCTTGTATTAATACAGCTCCTATTCCACTTCCTGATGCGTCACACTCCAGAATGAAATCTTTAGTAAAGTCCGGAAGAGCTAAAACTAGTAGTGTTGTGAGTGCTTCTTTCAGTTATTCAATGGCCTTTTGTGCTTCTTGATTCCAAGAAAAAGAGTTTGTCTTTAATAAATCTATCAAGGGTTTAGATATAGCTCCATATCCTTTAACAAATTTTCTGTAATAACCGAAAAGTCCAAGAAATCCATGAAGAGCTTTAATTGTCTGGGGAGGAGGCCATTCTTTTATTGCTTGTATTTTGAAACGTTAACTATTATTCCTTCTTTTGAAATTACATGTCCCAAGTACTCAAATTTGTTTTTGTGCAAAAGAGCGTTTAGAAAGCTTAGCCACCATCTTAAACTATAAATTAGGATGTCATCAAAGAAAACTAAAATGAACTTCCTAAGATATAGTCTAAATATATCATTCGCTAAGGTTTGAAAAGTGGCAGAAGCATTGGTTAAGCCAAAAGACATCACCAAGAACTCATAGTGGCCTTCATGAATCTTAAAAGCTGTTTTATGAATATCATTAGGATGCATTCAGATTTGGTGGTAACCAGACATTAAGTCTAGTTTAGTAAAGTAAGTTGCACCATTCAATTCATCAAATAGATCATCAATGAGGGGAATTAGTAATTTATTCTTCTATGTGGCTTTGTTCAGTCCTCTATAGTTCATACACATTCTCCAATTACCATTACTCTTCCTAACCATTACTACCGGGGATGAATATGGGCTTTGGCTTGGTCTGTTGGTTCCTGCATTTAACATTTCACTACTACCTTCGCTATTTCATTCTTTAGATGGTAAGAATGTCTATATGGCTTAAGGCGGATTGGCTTGGAGGAAGGGTTTAAACGAATTTTATGGTCAATGGATCTTGGTGGAGGTAATGTTGTTGGTTTTTGGAATACAATCTCAAAGTCTTAAATTATTTGCTAAATTTGTAGTGGAATGTGATTTGAATGCATAGACAAATGAATGTGGTTAGAAGAAAGTGTCGGTTGTGTCTGCTGAAGCATGAAACAAACGTTGTTAGAAGTGAGAGTTTTTTCCATTTGTCTTTCATTTATTAATTTGTTGTTTGGTGGTTGAATCCCCGCCATACTATGTCCTTTCCTTTGTAACTGAATTTCAGTTGTAGTTTCCCGAAGTCAAACACAATGTCATCAAAAGGATAGAGCCATTATACACCCAAAACTAGTTGACAACCCTCCAAGGGTAGTAGTAATAAATCAGTATGCATTTCTAGACCCTAACATTTTAAAATTTCCTTACATATTCCAGATCCTAATAGTAGCTCACCACTGGCTATTAGAACTTTGAAATTATGTAATGTAGAAATTGTAAGTTTAATTTCTTTGCTAACTGATCATCGATAAAACTATGGATAGAGCTCGAGTCAACTAAAATATGAACTTGATGTCCCAAAATTATTCCATTAACTCTAATTGTATTAACAGTAGGAATCCCAGAGAGAGCTTGTAAAGATATTGTTAGGGTAGTATCAGTGATTTGGTTTTGTAAATGTGGTTGTTGAAGCACTTGTTCTTCCTGTAGTAAGTCTGGTTCAATCTTTTCGTTATCATAAAATCCTTCAAATATGTATACTCTTTTATTTGGACATTTATGGCCTCGAATCCACTTTTTATCACAAGTGTAGCAAAGACCTTTATTTCTTCTAGTACCTAATTTAGTTGGAGATAATCTGGTGTATTGGTTGTTTTTGGGTCTATTTGCGATGGTGTAGCTGGTTTAGGAATACTTGTTGGCAAGGTATGAGACTGTTAAGTGGAGTATGATGATTGATAGGAATTAAAGCTTGGTTTGTATTATTTTCTAGTATTCGAAATTTTCTTCAAAGGTTTTAGCTAGTTTTATCGCTTCTCTCAAAATTTTTAGTCTAGCAGCTAAAACTTCATATCGATTTTCTTATTTTAAGCTACTAATTAATAAATTTACCCATGATATATTCAACTTGTAGTTTATCTAAAAGACCAGCAAGCTGTTCAAACTTTTTAAGGTAGTCTTTGACTGAAGTTATTTGTTTCAAATTCGCAAAAGAGTGAAACGGTCTTAACATTTCTAGTGGTCCAAATTTTATAATGATTTTTTCCTGAAATACTTGACATAGAAAAGCATGATATACATTGGTAGAATACCAGTTAAACCATTGAAGTGCTTCATCTCTAAGGTGAAAATCACAAATCTGAACCCAATCTTGTTGTGGCATTTCATGGTATAAAAGCACCTGCTCAGCTTGTTTCAACTAAGGAAAATATTATGATCACCATTGTAACTTGGAAATTATAGTTTCAGTGATTTATGCTGAAATGGTTTCTGTGTTATTGATGGTTGTTTTGGTTGAATGATGTGAGAAGGTGGTTGAGTGTAAGGATTTGTTTGTGGTTGAGAATTTTGAAGTGGGTTATGAATATGCGGGAAAGAGCTTGGTTCATTGTTTATTAGTTGTTTGAGAGGATAATTTATGGTTGTATGGTTTGTATATAATGGATGGATTATAGGATTAGGAAGTATGTGTAAATATCCGCCCTTTGTAGTACCTTGAATCAACGTTGAGTGACAACATCCGACTCCAGAATACTGCAAATGACATTCCGTCAGGGTAAAACAAAAAATATTCAACCTCAACAAGGCACGCTGGTAGAATCTCATAGTGAAATGATAATATATCATACGCTGAATATACATGAGCAATAGGATAAATAATATATAAGAGACTATGCTGATGTAAGTAACTGATAAATGGATATCAATATAGAAAATTAGAAAACAATATCCGATACAACAAGTCTCGTATATAATAAGCCTATCTATCACGTACTTTTACAACATTAAGTATACATCCAAGGTACTGTCTTCG
Organism: Allium fistulosum; assembly: GCA_030737815.1. Lineage (NCBI taxonomy): Eukaryota > Viridiplantae > Streptophyta > Magnoliopsida > Asparagales > Amaryllidaceae > Allium > Allium fistulosum. The sequence continues at coordinate 1,196,635,056 of CM060902.1, forward strand.
CCTTCAAAGTGCTCCAGTTGTCCTGAAAGCATATCCAAAAAAAAAACACTACTCAATCGAGTATCCGAGAATTATCATGACATAAGCAGAAAAAGACAAAACGCAAATCGGATATAAAGCCTGATGTGAGGGGAACAATCTCAAAGTATTTTATATCAAATCCATGTACAAACATATAAGGGGCTTGTGAAGTACAGCCGGTCCTCTCTACAAACGTTGCTTAGGGATAACCCGAACTGCTCTTAAACAAGTAAAGTAAAACCCAACTCAAAAATAGGGGATCATACTATAATTTGCTCTTATCCTGCAACTGAGTAGCACAACTAATTTAATGTGATTGAAACGTAACAACATACCATGAAAGGGGTAACCTAATGGACCAATGTAGGAGTAATATACACTTCTCTATATAAGTCTAACACATAATGTTCAATAATGGTAATCAACTAACCAATATAACATACACAATCATAACAATAGCAGACGCCGAAAGGTTAAGTTGATACCCATACAGTACTAGTGGGTGGGGTTCGCTACAGACACCAATCGATCAAACGGTCCCCATCAAAGCATTTGAAATGCAAAACAAATACGACCATATAACAATACTACTAACATAACATCTCCATACCCAAAAACCAAAATACGAATATCCATAATTAATACCCATCCCAAACTGCCATCAGCTATCAGTGAGACCTATCAAGAGCCACAACTAACTTATGGACTCCTCTGGAAACCAATATCTCAAAAGAAGTTGGCATGTAGATCCCATCATGGCCTCCAAGAGTACTACGCAACAGTATATGACTTACTCTATACCGACGTTCCAATCTCTATCCGCCCTCACTCCAAGATCACGTCTGCATGTTGTGTCGTCTCAATAGTAAAATGGATTCCCTTACTAGGGTCTTTTACTCCTGGTTGTCAATACCAATGTACCAGAAATGCATGAAAATGCTAAACTTGCGTATATCCTTTCCACATGGGTATATAATGCTAAAGTATTATCGCTCCAGTGTGGGTCGATAAATCATCTTAAACTGCCATTAGCTACCTATGAGGCCTATCAAGAGCCATAATTATATTATGGACTCCCTTGAAAAAACCAACACCTCAAAAGACGTTGGCCGGTAGGTCCCGTCGTAGCCTCCAAGAGTACTACACAACAGTATATGACCTACTCTAGACTGACATCTCAGTCTCTCTCCGCCCCTGCTCCAGAATCACGTATACAGGTCATGTCGCCCCAAGGTACAATAGATTCCCTTGCACTAATCGGTAGTCCCAAGTCGGACATACCGAACTAGATATACACGCTTTAAATCGCATATCAGTTAATATAAATAAAATATTCCATGCCTCCTTTAAATAGTCCCAAGTCGGACATACCAGAACTATATATAAATATAGTCGTATGTAACCCACATAAACTATATGTGGGTAAATATACAATCAGTCCATATATATGGAACTAATCAATACATCTCGTGCCCATTTATCTATACGAAGGCAATACACAGCAAAAACGACTGTTCACCATCTTAAAGTAAACTAATCAACAAATCAAACAATCTACTTATCTATCAGTCAATTCTAATCTTCAATCAATTCCACTAATTCACCCAATTAAAAACAATGACATGAAACTATGCATTTCAATCGGTAATCAACTCGTTATACCATAAGGTAATTTAAGAGATGATCCATCTATTAATATATTATTTCTAAGCATATTATATTATTTATAAAACAACCACAAGCTTATAAATCATTTAAAAGCTTAATATTACTTAATTATATAATTATAATTAAATACACACCTTCATACTATTTTTATAAAATCGTAACCATTTTATAGAAATATCATTATATACTTAAAACCGGTTTAAGTAACATATTTCACCTCATAATATTTTATAAATCCATAAATCCTTTTATAAAATATTGTGTTCGGTTCAAAAACCATTTAAGCCATACTATACTTAATTTATCAAATTAAATCAAGTAGGTCTCAATCACACTATTTTTATAATATCATATAAGCCTTTTTATAAAATATCTCATCTACTCAAAACTAACTTTTAAGTAATTACTACACTTAATTTACCAGATTAAATTAAGTGTAAATCCATTTATCTAGTCTATAAAATTATTCAATAATTTTTAAGTCTTTATGCTTATCTTAAAAAAGTCATACTTTTAAATCTCAATTCGTAACAAAATATATGCTAGTATTTCTATCACTAATTTAAACTATATAAATTGTGGTTAAATTAATTTATAACTACGTTATAAATTAATATAAACCCCTTCCCACTCTATCCAATAAGATCTTCATATATATATATATATATTCGACATCTAAATCAATCATCTCAAATATTCACTCAAACCAATCCAATCAAAAAGGAAATTATTAAATAAATAACACAACTGGGTCGTTGACATCTACGTAGGATCTTAGCAAGTATCCTATGTTGATAATGGTCCATCTAAACATCATATCAATGAACCACATTACCCTACAACATTCTGATCATATAAACTGGTATACAAAAATACTGGGATTTATACGATAATTAATTGTAGAGTTATCGTTCCGCTCACCTTAGCCATATTTTTCAGTCATTTAGAATGGGACCAAAGTTGTTCCATTGCGTAGGTGATGTCTCCACGAGTCCATTGAAAGAAACCACGTTCCAATCCGACCTCGTATGAACAAGATGCGAATTAAATACGAAACGATAGTTAGTCAAATTAATTAATCAAACATTAATCCACTAATTACCTTATTAACCAAATCATCTTCTCCAACATGTTCCCATACACGATTGAGCATGCCCAAATTAACGTCCACGTCCATCTCCATGTCGGTGCTGTTACAACCGACCGGACCTCAATCGGAGACCACAACCCAAGCCTCCTTCCCAAGCTTCTTCGAATGCAACCAGTCTGGTCGCCCGAAGCTTTGCCATCATCGAGATCTGAAACCCTAAGTCGCCAGCATCGCCTCCCTTTTACCGCCACTGCACCCCACCTTAGGCCAATTGCCTCCGCCTATTGCTTGCCCTCGCTAATGCGCACATTTTTCCTTCAGGCGCCACCGCTTGAAGAGCCACCACGGCGGAGATCGGAGGTGAACCAATACTGTTCGTTGGTTTTGTATCGGCTGAGAGAGAGAGAACATAGAGAGAGAAAATAATAGTTTTTGTCCAAATAATATTGAATAAAATTGTATATATTCAATTCTCACTTCATGTTTCCGACTCGTACGAGCTGTAACAAGCTCCGATCGAAACAATTCTCACTCCTCACGAATCCACGTTTTTTTTGGTCCTAATGGCATAAAATAAGACACCATCCAAGACTGCTCACCGAATGGTTAATTTTATACATATCGATCACATATATCTATCGAGAAATCTGCAACTCCAAACAAAGCATGATTACTGTCGTTCATAACCAAATGCCCATATTCTAGACTCAATGGAAAAGGTTTTGGAACCTAATTCCATTGTATATAAAAGTTAGCCTTTTGGATCGATCTACTAATCGAACGCAGGCTACTAACTAAAAATCCATTGGTTGAAATATCTCGATACTTATACTCATTCTCAACCGCTCGGATGATCCAAACTCAATGTAAGTGGTCTCGAGTCCTAATTCATCCATTTGTGAGAGTTGAGTTTTCACCCATCTATTAAATTAACAATTCATTATTTAAATAAATCAATTATTTAAATATTTTGGTGCATAAAAATACGAGTTATTATAGTATGCCTTGTGAAGGAAGTGATGTGGTAGAATCATTTTAGTTTGAGTTATTTATGGTTTGGTGATAGAGATTTGATTTGATTAAGAAGTGAAAGTTTGGTCATTAGCTATTGTAAGTTTTGAGAAATCTGTGATAAATCTGATTTGATACTTGATACCTCCATGATGATAGTTGAATTGAATCCATCTAGTTTATTTCTCCGTTCATCCAATGATAAATTTTATGTTGAATTATTTTGCAAATCTAAAATACCATCTTTGTTTTCATTTTGATCTCTTGTATAATCATTGTAAGTTTCAAAACCTGAATCTAATACCAAATAGTAGGATTTGACCATTCCAGTGGCGATTTTCTTAAGATATTTAGGCATAGTGAATGGTGATGAGGATGGAGAAGAAGAATTAGGTGGAAAAGAGGAGAAGAACTAAGCTCAGAGAAGAAGAGAAGAGAGAAAAGTAGTAATTTATTTCATCATATCCCAGAATATCAATTATGTTACATTTTATATATGATGATTATTCATCCATTCATAGATTCACACGTGTCACAAATTAGTTACAAGCAAAAATACATGCACATACTAACCCCTATAGCTAAATTCTATTGTTATATTTCTTTGAATTCTTTCCTCTCTTATTCTTTTGCCTCCAACTTGCTCTACTAAGTATCTTCACTACTTCTTACTTCTTCTTCCTTGTCAACTGTAGATCTTGCGTATTTAACAACAATAGTTTCTCTTTTCCCATATTCTATTGCATATTTCCTACTCTGCTCTTCTTGTGGTTGTGCATGTTGCACACCATGTATATTTTCACACAAGATAATTTGCTTAATTCATGTTAGTTCCTCATTCTTGTTTATGCTTCTTTGTTTCTACACTTGCTTCATTGATGCTCCAATGTGTTCCCTCTCTATTAGTTCAATGTTAATCATCAACTAGTGGTTGTTCACAGTAGGGTTGTAATACTGTATGTAAAATAGTACATGGTGTATGGTTGTATCTAAAGCAAAATAGAGTATATGAATAGAACCGATCTTGTATATAATATCATTAACTTGTTGTCCAACTATCTTTTCTTATTGTTAGGCCTGACACTTAGTAAAGGTTGAGGAAAACTGGTGATTTGAAATGTATCACTAATTTAAGTTTATTAGTGCATTTATGACCTCTGATTCGTTTGTTAGAGCCCTATATATTCAGAAATTTAGATGAACCAATAGCAAAACTAAAAAATAAGGTAAAAAAGAAGAAGAGTAAAACACAAGGTAACTACATGTACATTCATTTTACATAGCTTTTGCTGCTTTTGACATAGATTTCAAGAAATCAAGTGTTTAACACAAAATTACAAAGGGATTAAATCTAGTAGAGTTCCCTTTAGTGAAATAAGAATAGATCATTTATGCAATGGTGTAAAGTTTGTATTTGTAAGTGTATTCAAGGCTACTAGGAACCTCAAATCATCCAAAATATCTTTAAATATTCATCAGAGAAAGAACTAGTACAGATCCATGATTCCAAGTCGAAGAATAGGTAAAAGTTGACTTTGCCCGTATAGTTGAGTTGTTATCTATCAATAATGATCCATGTCTATCAATCGGTATCGATCGATAAGCTCCAATACTATATTTTTTGCAACTTTGCTAATCGATCCACATTGCTGCTAAAGTTATTTTCTAGTCCAAAATTATTCTATCCTTCTATCTTATAGATGTATATTGATCTATCCATGAATTGGTGCATCAATTCCTTTGCTTTATTTTTTTGTGTTTGATAACCCAATGTCAAATGTTCAGGATCTGTATCGATTAACGCCATGAATTGATACTAATCGATAGAGATCTCCATACTTGTCCATTTTTTTCTCCAATTCTTCCACTGTTTTATATTTGCCATCTCTTGCACTTGATCATCCCCGAGCTCTTCACTCATTCCTTCATCATTTTAAAATCCCACATTGTCAAATCATTAAGTGTGAAAAAATACGAATAACACTTGCTTTTCCCCTACCCTCCAACAAGCTTTTGTAAACACAAAGTGTGTTTTGTTTTGAGACAAGCTCATGAATCGTCGAGATAAACAAACTTAAAGAAAATTGTAAAATGGTCCACTTATGATCTGTAGGAACCCGATCTATTTTGCAGCGGGTGAAATGGGTAAATTTAAAAAAAAATATCCTAATTGGATCTTCGTGGGTCTATGAAATCTAATGTTTAATAATAGATCCAATCCGATGGTTTAATAAAATCATATTTTATTAATATTGTCGTATTCTTAATTAATTAAATCTATATTAATCAAGCATACGTTATTTGAATAAGTATGAATATATTCAAGTATATTCATATTTCTAAATGGTGTGACATACATGTGAAACATATAGGGAATACAATTGCTTGATGTTTAAAGATAAAACCAAACATAAAATTAGATCTAGTTATAAGCACGTCAAGATCTAACGGATAGAGATAAAGGTAACATCATTAATTGATTATGCTTCCACTTTTGTAAAAATTTGATTAATACTACATCAAATATTTATACAAGAGATGGTGTGTGATAATAATAAGTTTAATATGGCAAAAAAAACAATGACATGGTCAATATATACATGTGTAGATACTGGGATTTATATCTACCATGTAACTAAACGATATATATATATATAGCCTAAATTCTAAACCATTCAATGAAAAATAAATGCATGGATAAAATTATTTCTAAATTACATACCTCAACAATATAAAATATAAATACGCACGCGTGCGCGCACACACACAGATACATATATATATACATATACATATATATATATACATATATATATATAATGGGAATACCCTATTTTGATGTTTTTGAAATTACAATTTTAATCTTTCAATATTTGAGAGATGCTCCATTGATTTTAGGATATTTAGGTCATTTCATAATTACCACAGTAATGAAATCGATTAAATATTTCAAGTACTATGTGCCTTATTATTTGTTGCTGCGGAAACACAAACAGATGCATTATTTTTCATAACCTCATAAACTACCGCACGAGGTATTTGTAAAAGCAGGAGTATGCCTTCATAAACTCTGTTATAGTTCAAATCAAGCATGTTGAGTGCCTTCATAAACTTTGTTATGGTTTAAATCTGACTCAAGTATGTCTTTAGGAAACTAAAGAGCTCCAAATGATGAAAGTATAGACCTAGAAAACTGAATAAGTGCCAAATTTATCTCCTAGATTAATGAGAAGCGGTAACTTATTCTTTGCAAGGTAAAATGACAATAGCAAATATTGTCAAATCAGCGCTACTAGACATTTTTTTCTTATTTATTCATATATGTTTAAACTAGGTAAACACATGGACTAAACATTGTAATAATTCTTTGAATAATACATACCAAGTCATAAGAAAATTACTAACTACATCAGTAAAATTTAACCCGAAATCTGACCAACACCACTGTCCCAGAGGTTAGGCACTTCAACTTTGGTGCAAGAGATCAAAGGTTCGAAACTTGCATAACATGATTCGAACATATATTGGCATGCACTATGTTACATACTACCTAAGACTTCTAATACTAACATGTACTACCATCCAAGTATCCAATTAAAAAAATCCAAAATCGACCAAAAATTGGCTCATGCCATAGCATAGGATGGTAAAATAACAATCAAGATATATCAGCTGCAAAAGTTTCTCTTCATTTGCCTACAATTGCAAATATTCTCCATGTGACTCCACATAGTGATTCCTTCGACTCTAAACCATTTCAATTGCATGCATTGATCTACATCCAACTGTCATTACACCCACAATCCATTAATTCAGCCTACTTTATCATCCATATTTATATTGAGCTACTTCCACTTGCTATAATTAAAGTAAATACTGAATCTATGCCTATAAATACTACATATTATTTCACTTTTAAAGACAAAATAATTCCATTCAACGTAGGTGAAAGAAAAACATACGAGTCATGGTTATTCCTAACATTAGCACAGAAAAATAAATATTAGTATAAATTTGGAAACTGGATAAATTTCAGTCATTTTTTTATTGTATAAATAGATTAAAATAATAATATTATTGATTTTTTTATATAAGTAAGAATATGACCAAGCAATGAAACACATACGAAGTAGTTCTTAATTAATAGCTTCTATTCTGAGATATCTATGTAGTATGCCATGATAATAAAATTTTGCACCTCTGTGTGTGTGTATCAAAGAGGCGTATATATTTATTAAGGCATATAAAGCTCATCCATGTGAACTAACATGCAATTTTCCATTACATAACCATATGTTGTATTCACTAACCATTGTATTCTACAACTATATGATGCTTATTTATCCACTCTTCTACTAAGTAACCATGGACAAACTAAAGCAAGGACATTTGTATAAAGTAGTGTTCACCTTTGTATTCCACAACCACACAGCTCACATATTTATTCGTGCCAAGAAGTGTGTGTGTGTGACCATTTTCAGAATAAATAAAATTTCTCCCAATTTTCTTTGCACTAACATACTGGTATATATAATGATTAAGTCAAAACAGTTTCCAATTTATTCAAACATACATCTATATTACATTAAAAAAATTGATTTATTTACAAATATATGCATATAAATATGTATGTGTATATTAATAAAATTTCAGCCCAAATATTAATTTTTATTTTTAAACAACCAAAAGTATTATTGTTAGCGTCAAAAATGGCTGCCAACACCCAAACAACGTGAAAACACCACAAATCCAACAACCAATTCCAAACAGAGTGAAGTAGAGAATAAAATATGAATAACAGAAAATTTAAACAATAAGAAATGAACATAAGAGGTTTTATAGTGGTTCGGCTGACTCCGGCCTACGTCCACTCCATAGATTTTCCTTTTATTTATACTGCTAATTACAGTTACAATGATTTGAATCCGAGTAATAAAAATGGCAAAGTATAGCCAAGAGAGAAGAAGATCCTCAAATGACTTCCATGCCCGCTGTAATTATAAAGGAAGACGGATAAAAATCCAATAGAAAATCCATATGCAGGACCTTTAGACCAAGCCGACCATACCCGAAAATGGCCCGCATTGGGCCCACTTTGGGTGGATCGTGCCGATCCACTAATGTAGGGGAGTGAGGCCCGGTGATCAGTCATTGGAGTCCCACATGACATTCTCTTCCTCTTTTCTGAGTTGTTTGCGTAGTTCCCTAAGTGTTTTCTAGAGTGAGCGATCGATCTTCGTGAGTTGATCTGCCGAGTTGAGTGTCCATATCCATAGCGATCTGATCTAATCCCATGTTTAGGGGAAGTTCCAATCCATACTTAACCAATTATGTGATTCCATTCGTTCGAATCCACTTGACTATCATTCATAACCTTGCTTATAACTAATCTTCGATTCTGATAACTATCTCTTCGGGCTTCCTGTCTTGATGATCATGAAATCCATTTTGCCAAATCCATGATCTCATGGCCTTGCCAAAAGGCAAGATAACATTTGCCCCCCAAAACTTGCATTGCAATAAGAATGTATGTTTTGAATTGCTATAAGTTCGAAGTCCGAAATCCATCGACAACCGAATATTCCAATTCAGAAACCATTCCTTTGCCAAACCGAATCACCGTAAGCCATCTCATGTTTTCCCAAGAGTTGGTATTTGCATGTCGAATCCTCAATCTCTATGGATTGTTAGTGAAATTCACAACTTTTTCTGATTCGATAGCCAATTCCAAAACCATTTCAAATCCTTAGCCGAATCCATATCCATCCAAAGCTAGTAACCGAATCCATGATCTCACTGGATCATTTTACAAATCCAGAGTCTTGATCTCACTAGATCGTTATCTAAATCCTCCGGATCGTTAGCCAAATCCTTGATCTCACCGGATCGTTATCAAATCCGTGATCTTCTGGGTCAATATCCAAATCCATAACTGTTTGAAATCCTAGAAATCAGTAAGCCAATCTATGATTTCTCCGTATCGTTGTCCAAGTTCATGGTCTTCCCGGACCGATCGATGGTCTCTCTGGACCCTTGCTAAGCCCAATCCACTTGCTCTCTGGCGAGGGGTCTAACGACGAGTGAGTCGATCCTATCGCTTTCCTGTGAAGCGTCTCACTCCTTACACTCTGGCCCTTTTGAGGCATATAACGATGTCTGATCCTCCCGGACTGATCATAGCCTCTTCGAACTATTGCTAGACCTCATTCTATCACTCTCCGGTGAAGGGGAACAATGATAAGTAAGCCGATTTTGTCGCTCTTCGGCGAAGTGGCATCACTTCCTGCACTCTAATTCAGTGTAACTAAACATAACTCGATGCCATGGCCTTCCTGGGCTGATTATGATCTCTCCGGACCCTTGCTGGACCTCATTCAGTAACCCTAGGGCGAAAAGGGGAACAACGACAAGTAAGTGGATCCTATCGCCCTCCAGCAAAGCGACTCACTTCTTGCACTCTAGTCCCTGACTATCCAGTTAGGCACATAATGCGATCAATTCCGAACTGACTTCCTTTCTCCGGCATCGACTCTCCGGTCGAGGGCTTAATTCATGACTTACAAATCCAATTATTAAATTTAAGTTCTTACAACCAGAAAACTAGAAAATAAGAAAAACCAAATATAGCCTCTTCTGGCAGACAGTTTATCATCATCTCAGAGCATGCCTAGGGACCAACCTCGACCTCATACACGTGTAAGTGACTTAGCCGTTTTATTGTGGAGTTTATTATTTTTTTAGTTCATGCCATTCCGATCAAGAGATGACGATCTGTAACCTTGATCCAAGGACATTTCCATTGGACGTAGATAGTGGCCGCTCCTGTTTCATTGCCGCAACCCGAGTCCTCACATATTGTGGCAGCCTTCCATCCCTGACATGTTCCTCAACCATATCCCATAAGTTCCTGCATTCTTGCGTAGTATGCCCATCTAGTTTGTAGAATAGGCAATAACTTTCCAGACTTACGTTCCCGCTCCGTAGGATCCCTCCTTTGCGGTTTCCAATAGGGAAGTTGCTCCTTTTTGTTTAGATAAATCTATTCTAAGCTTTCCATCAAATACGAATAAGTGGAGAACTTTAGTTCCCGTTCTTTCCTTTTTCTTTTTGATTCATCATAACCATCGTCTAGCTTTCTTTTTCCCTTATCCCTCTTGGATCCTTCTCTAGATGGTCCTTCACCTCGCACATCACTTACTTCTTGTTTCGTACGTCATCCTGCCGCAAGAACCTCTTAGCTTCATGGAAAAATTCCTCAAGATCCATTGGCGGATCTTGCTCTAATGAAATCTTAAAATCCATGTCGCTGGCAATCCGATTTACTAAAGCAACTGCCACATTAAAACGTGTCAAAAAACTCCTCAGGACTCTATTGTCCTTTGCTTTAGTGTTGCCAATATTATTATGGTCTTGGGTCTTGAAATGTGGACCCTAAACTGCCTCATGAAGCTATCTGCCTACTTGTTCCATATAATGATTGAACAATTCTCCAGTTGCCTAAACCAGAGCGCAGCTAACTCCATCAAATAAAGTGGAAAATACCTTGTCATGACTTCCTTCGATGCCCCTAGCACTTCCATATGCCGGATATACCTCATCAAGTGTACTGTAGGGTCAGACCGTCCGTCGTACACATCCAATGTTAGTGATTTGAACTCCGGTGGTGTTTGTGCCAAAAATGGTTACAAACACCCAGTTGTATGTGAAAGCACCAATTTTCAAAAACAATATCCAAATAGAAAGATAAGCACTAGATCACAGAATAAATAGTAGAAAAAGTAAAGGAACACATGAGTTTTATAGTGGATCGGCAAACTCTGGCCTACGTGCACTCCAATAATCTTTTATTTATACTGTAGAATTACGAGTACAGTTGTTTTTTCCTTAGAAAATTAGTGGAGGAAGAGGTAAGAAGTGATGAAGGAGAGCTAGTCGAAAAAAGTCTCTTGCAATGAGCCAAGTCCGCTGTATTTATAGGTGAAGACGTGCATGGATCGGGCTGAAATTTCGGCAGAAGAACCTCCAAGCCCATATGACCCGACCCATAAAATTTAGGATCGATTGTACATCTGATTGTTCCATACTAACTCCAATGGGGCTGCAATCCCCATGCCTTTAGTCCATGCTCCTAAAGTTTCACGCCATTCCGACTTACCGTTTGTGAGGTATCGATCGATCTTCGCTGTTTTGACCAGAAATTGGATCATAGGAGATCATTCCATGCTTCATCCTTTTAAGATGTGATCGATCATGTAAGTTTCACATGATATTAGCTACTTGCTCTCCAAATTTCGTGCAATTCCGACATACCGTTTGTGAAATATTGTATTTTCCGTAAAACTATGGATCGTTATGCTAATTTGTACGATCGTTCCAATAACAATCGGCCTAATTTCCAAGATTTCATCCTTTATAGCTGCGATCGATCATGGGGGTGCTTCATGATGTAAGAGACTTTCCCTCCAAATTTCGTGCAATTCGACATACCGTTTGTGAGATATCGCGTTTTCCATAAAACTATGGATCGTTATGCTGATTTGTACGACCGTTCCAATAACGATGAGCCTAATTTCCAAGATTTCATCATTTTGAGCTGTGATTGATCATGGGGGTGCACCATGATGTAAGAGACTTGCCCTCCAAATTTTTTGAAATTCCGACATGTCATTTGTGAGATATCGCGTTTTTCGTAAAACTATGGATCGTTATGCTGATTTGTACGATCGTTCCAATAACGATTGACCTAATTTCCAAGATTTCATCTTTTTAAGCTGTGATCAATCATGGAGGTGCTCCATAATGTAAGAGACTTGCCCTCCAAATTTTGTGCAATTCCGACGTACCATTTGTTGATATTGCGTTTTCCGTAAAGCTATGGATCGTTATGCTGATTTGCACGATCGTTCCAATAATGATCGGCCTAATTTCCAAGATTTCATCCTTTTGAGTTGCGATCGATAACGGTGATGCCCCATTATGTAAGAGACTTTCTCTCCAAATTTCGTGCAATTTCGACGTACCGTTTGTGAGATGTCACATTTTCCATAAAACTATGGATCGTTATGGCTGATTTGTACGATCGTTCCATTAACGATCGACCACTTTTCCAAGATTTGGGATTTTTCTCATGCGATCGTTTTTATGGGCTCCAATCTTCAATATAGTGATGCTTTGAAAGCTTCAAGTGCATTAACTTTGTAGATTTTGAGATATTGATCGATCTTCATCGATTTACGCTTTTTTATGGATCATTCCCGATCGATCCATACAAATTCTTCCTTTGCCCATAACTCGAGCATACGAACTCCGATTGACTTGAAATTTGAAATGTGGCCTCATGGGGCCTTCCTTTGTCACTTTATATCGATTACACCTTGATTGGGACCCGGTCAGAGTCTGCCCAACTATTGCCCCTAGTTCCTAATATAATCGATTTCCGAGCCTGATAACCATCTCTCCGGGCTTCCTGCCTTAATGATCAAAGAAGCCATTTAGCCAATTTTTATGATATACTGCCTGGTCAAAAGGTAGTATAACATTTGCCCCCCAAAACATGCCTTGCGATAGGAATGTGTGTTTTGAATTGCCTTAAGTCCAATGTTCGAAACCCGTTGATGACCTGTGAACAAATATGTGATCTTGCCTGATTGTTAGTAACGGCCATTCGGGACCGTTAATCAAACTCTTAGCCATCCCAGGCTGATGATGATCGCACGGGATTGAGTGTCTATTCAAGGCGAAATGCGATCGTTCGAGATCGAATGCTTGTTTGAGGCGAAATGCGATCGTTCAAGATCGAGTGTTGGTTCGAGGCGTAATGTGATCGTTCGAGATCGAGTGTCGTTTGAGGCAAAATGTGATCGTTCAAGATCAAGTGCCTATTTGAGGTGTAATGTGAACGTCCGAGACCGAGTGCCGTTCGAGGTGAAATGTGATCATTCGAGATCGAGTGCCGTTCGAGGCGAAATGTGATTGTCCGGATGAGACTCAAAATTATTTATGTTAGATTTCACGTTCGAGTGAGTTTTATAATCAAAATATTCAACTAATAAAATTAAGTCCAAGTACTAAAAGAGAAACAAAAACAAAAACTAAACACTACAATGCATGCATCTCCGGGTGTGACGGTTCATCGTCATCTCAGAGCATGCCTAGGGACCGTTCTCGATCCCGTACATGTGTAAGTGACTTAGCCATTTTATTGTGGAATTTATTACTTATTCTTTGTCATTCTGATCAATTGATGACAAGTAGATGTCTCGATCCAAGGCAGTTCCCGTTCGATGCGAATGGTGGTTGCTCATGTTCCACTACCGCTGCCCAAGTTCTAAGGTATTGTAATAGCATGCCATTCCGAACACGTTTCCCAGTCTCAACCTTTAAGTGTTGCAGTCATCTGTACTATTTCCGTCCAGCTCATGGAACGGATAATATTTTTCTAATTTCTTTTCATTGTTTGTAGGCTCTCTCGTCATTGGCCTTCGATAGGGGATCTGCCCCCTAGTATCTAGATATATCTGTTCCAATGTCTCAGTCAATTCCATGTAAGAGGTGAATCTCGGTTCCCTTTGTGGTCGCTTCGATCCATTAGAGCCATCCTCTACTTTCCGTTTTCTTTATCCTTGTTTGAACCTTCCCCGGGCGAACCTCCACCTTTAACCGCATAAACTTCCACTTCCTCTCTTCCCTCTTTATCAGCTTTCGCATCTTCCTATCGCATAAATCTTTCTACTTCATGGTAAAATTCCCCAAGATCCACTGGTGGATCCCGTTCCAATGATATCTTGAAATTTGAGTTATCCGCAATCCTCGACATTACTGTCATCAAAACCATCGACGGATCTGGTCAATCTACTGAAGCTACTGCCACATTGAACCTGCTTAAGAAATCCCTAAGTGATTCTCCTTCCCACTGCTTCATCGATGTTAAAGTCATCACGCTCTTAAGTCTCATGATGTGGACCCAAAATTGCCTCATAAACCTACTGATCAATTCCATCCATGTGCTAATAGAGCCGCTTTCCAACTGTCTGAACCATAGTGCAGCTATATCTGTTAAGTACAAGGGGAAGCACCGTGCCATGTCTTCCTCCGATGCCCCCAGTACTTCCATGTGTCTTATGTATCTCGTCAGATGAACGATGGGATCCGTTTTTCCATCATATGTCTCAAGCATTGGTAGTTTAAACTCCAATGGATTCCTAGCTTGCCTGATATTAGGAGCGAAGGGACTCCTATTTACATCTTCCAGATCCATATTTACCAATCCTCCTCTCATAGTCCGTCTGATCATTTCCGCTAACTTGTCGTTGTTATCTAGTGGTAGTCTTCGATCATTATCTCCAACCTGCCCCCCGAGGCGACGGGGGAATCCTAAAATCTGCTCTTATGGAAGCGCATACACAATCTGATCAACGACAAACTACACAGCACCACTCAGTATCTTGCCTGGGATCAATCCAATGTGACCAAGGGGCATGCCCCAAAATATGGATCGATCGACACCGATCGTTCTGCAACGATCGACTCCGATCGTTCTTAGTTGGTTAGGGGATGCTCCCGGCCGTTCCACTCCATCCCGCATCTTGTTAGCTTCGTTTCCTTGGTCCTAATTGTAGTTTTCCTCAGCTCCTACCGCTCCAGCTCCGTGATCCATATTTACAGCGTTTCCTGCTACTCCATTTCCTTGGTTTTGCGCTCTAGCTTGTCCAATCTGTCAGAGTAGATTCTGCATCATATCTCTTGTCTCTTTAGCATCCTCTCCTATATAGCATCCATCATTGTTCCCATTTCATCACCAGTGATGTAGATAGATGTATGATTTGCTCCAGCTCCAGAAGTAGCCTTCTGACTCCCCCATGATGGCTCCTATCAGCTACTGGTCTCCTTGTTGATTGCCTAGCCATTGCTTTCTAGATCTAAGTATCCAAGCTTCCAAATCCAAGATCCTATCTTCCTAATTCGTAGGTGCAAGTCCTTCTCAGTGAAAGCATAAAAAAAATTGCGCCAAAAATGGTCACAAACACCCAATTGTATATGAAAGCGCCAATTTTCAAAAACAATATCCAAATAGAAAGATAAGCATGTAGATCATAGAATAAATAGCAGAAAAAGTAAAGATAACACGAGTTTTATAGTGGTTCGGCAAATTCCGGCCTACATCCAGTCCAATAATCTTTTATTTATACTGTAAGATTACAAGTACGGTTGTTTTTACCTTAGAACATTAGTGGAGGAAGAGCTAAGAAGTGATGAAGGAGAGCCAACCGAAAAAAGTCTCTTGCAATGAGCCAATTCCGCTGTATTTATAGGTGAAGACGTGCATAGATCGAGCTGAAATTTCGGCAGAAGAACCTCCAGGCCCGTATGACCCGACTTACAAAATTTAGGAATGATCGACACCAAAAAATAATTTAGTCGATCATTCCATACTAACTCCAATGGAGCTGCGATCATTTTTATGCGGTCCACATGCCTCTAGTCCATACTCCTAAAGTTTCGAGCCATTCTGACGTACCATTTGTGAGATATCGATCGACCTTCACTATTTTGACTTGAAATTGGATTATGGAGATCATTCCATGTTTCATTATTTTGAGTTGCGATCGATCATATGGGTTTCCCATGATATTAGCTACTTGTTCTCCAAATTTCGTGCAATTTCGACATACCGTTTGAGAGATATCGCGTTTTCCGTAAATCTATGGATTGTAATGCTGATTTGTACGATCGTTCCAATAACGATCGACCTAATTTCCAAGATTTCATCCTTTTGAGCTAGATCAGGGGGTGCTACATGATGTAAGAGACTTGCCCTCCAAATTTCATGCAATTCCGACTACCGTTTGTGAGATATCGCGTTTTCCGTAAAACTATGGATCGTTATGCTGATTTGTACGATCGCTCGTCCTAATTTCCAAGATTTCATCCTTTTGAGCTGTGATTGTTCATAGGGTTGCTCCATGATGAAAGAGACTTGCCCTCCAAGTTTCATGCAATCCGACGTACTGTTTGTGAGATATTGCATTTTCCTTAAAACTATGGATCGTTATTCCAATTTTTATGACCGTTCCAATAACGATGGGACTAATTTCCAAGATTTCATCTTTTTGAGCTATTATCAATCCTGGGGGTCACTACACCAAAACGCTGATTTAGCCACCCCTCATACCGCCTCATTAGATACGGCTATTAGCCGTTTCAAATTTGATACGGCTATTAGCCGTATCTAAAAGTTTAGACACGGTTAATGGCTGTATCAAATTTGATACGGCTAATAGCCGTATCTTATTTCGTGCCTATTTTTGGCGCAAATTTTCCACCCCAATACGCACTGCTTCCCTCCAGAAAATTGGCTTTCCCACTTATTTAGATACGGTTTTTAGCCGTATCTAATATGATACGTGATTTAGCCGTATCTATTTTGTGTGCTACTTTTTACAATCAAACCAGACACGCCTTCTTTCGTTCATTTCGTTCGTTTCCCCCAAATTTCTCGTACTCTTCTTCCGTTTCCACCATCTTCAAATTGAACGATTTATTTTTTGCTCTGCACTGGAATCTTATATTTTTCTCAAGTGATCACTGAGCACACCTTTCCATTTGCCATCATAGAAGGTAAATTTCGTCACTTGTTCCCCGATTATTCTTGACTCATCAAGATTGAATTTTGGTATGAAATTCCTATATATTCTTGGTATAAAATCATCAATTTATTGATGATTAACAATTGGGATTTGCTTTGCTTCTTCTTATCAGTAAAATAAGTAATTTTAAGTTAAAATAACTTGGTCTAAATCATTTTATTTGTATATTCCTGCATTTATTTTGTAAGCGAACTAAATGGTAACTTCCATTCATCTTAATAAACCAGATGCAAAAGTAAGAAAAGGGAAAAAATATATCCATGAGTACTGTATTATTTCCAATTCTCGTGCTCCAGGTGGCCTGTATTCACTTGCATTTTTACCAGGTTTCTAGGGATATGCTTTTTCTATCTAGTAAATTTTGAATCAACTTTCAGAACTCCCCATTAATTGTGCATTTCTGTTTCCATGGTCAGCCAAAATGGTATACACTTATATATTAAAGCCTACAGTTGGTTAAAGAAATTGTCTCTGTGGCAATCTGCATGCAAACATGACACTCTGCCAATCTTAATTAGAGCATGAACTGAAACCATTTTCTGTGATTTTGGTCTGTTTAATAAATTATTTGTAGTCAATTAGTCAAAATGTGATTGATAAAATTTAGCAGTTGTTATAGTCCACAATAACTAAAGTAGTGGTGATTTTGATCTGTTTAATAAATTATTGGTAGTTGATTGAGTTGATTGTTGTAGGATAATATCAACTAGTGATATTATTCGATTGGTAGTTGACTTTGATTGTTACTGTAATGATGCTTTGTAATGAGTAATGATTCATTTGCTTTTGGGATTAGTGGTGCTGGGAATATTAAATAGTTGGGATAAAACTATTTAAAAGGCGTTGTTGTATATGGTTCTGACATTGTTGTATATTCAAAAGGCGTTGTTGTATATTGTTCTGACATTGTTGTATAAGTGGATAAAATTGTTGTTAATGGTGCAAGCCAAGTCAGGAGAGGGGTAATGCATAGACGTTACTCCGGTGCTACAAAATAACGCTGTTGTAATGGCAAAATTTTTGGAAACTGTTTGGTGCTAATGTTACAAAATAGCTACGTTAACGTGTTTATAAGTGGCAACTCATAAGTCGTTGAAGTGGCACTAAGATATTTCAAAATATATTCCATAACACTTAGTTAAAAAATAGTAAGTATAACAAATAAATTGACATATTTCATAATATTTCCATTTGTTGTATATTGCTAAATGTAGTATAACATTCTATATCTTGTCATTTTTTCTTCTATATAGACAGGTTTGATAAATGTAGTTGGCATAACACTAGTGAGTGAAATTTCACATATTATTTAAATTCAATAGTTTGTGCCACCCATGTTTTGAAAACGAATTTGATAAAATTGTATACTCTTGAGAAATTGTGATCATGTCTGAGTATGCTTTGCATATCATAATTTGATTGTGTTTTAAACTATACTGACAGGTTTAATAAATTATTATAAGATAATTTAATGTCTATCAATTGTATTCACAAGCACAGTAAGAATGCATTACATGCATGTTGGTATTTAGAAATGAGAAAAACAAAAGTGAAACTACCTGATTCCATAAAACCCAAAACTTATCCTGAACTTTATAAGTCTAAGGTATCTACCATATATTCTAAACTTATTCTAAACTTCCGACTGACGACTTTTATAAATCTCCAAATTATTCGACTTGAGTGTATAAATTTGAAGAACGAACGATAATTATCAATTGTAGCATAATCGCGTCGAATTTCACTTTCATTGCAGTTTCATGACAGAACTGCTATCACTTGATTTTTTCCGTCGATCCAACCCATCAACTCCAAGAGTAAATACATCATTTATACATTTTCTGTTTATGTTAATATTTTACTATGTATTGTTTTTTGAAACCTCATTAAATTTTAAGCATTAACATTTAGAGCCATGAAATTTTTGGTTATATAAACAATCAAACCTTTACAAATTTGAGCACCGAAAAATTTAGACCGTTAACCCATTTGATTTTTAAGCATTTGAGTGCCATAAATTTTGAACTTTAAATTTAAAATTTGATGTTTCAAATTGTAGAATTATTATGTTTAATATTATTGAAATTTGAAACTTTGATTTTTATTTTTGAAACTTTAAAAATTCAGTATTTCAAAATGTATAATTATTGGCTTTACTATTATCAAAATTAAAATTAAAAGCTATGAAATTTAAAATCCTATTAGAATAGCATCAAATTTGGGTTGTTATACTAAAATTTTTGGCATCAACTTTAGAAACTTAAACATGGTTCTCTATAATTTTTAATCCTTGCCTCGGTACTATTTGTATTTTCTTTAATGTATGTTAAACATGTTTTTGATCAGTCATTGGATTTGAAATTAATCTCCGCCATTTCAGTTATTGTTCACTTAGGATTCTTCATTTTACGAATAATGAGGTTAATTATGCTCCTTCTCGAAGTATCATTAACTCTAAATAGGAGCTTGGTTTAAATTTAAATTTCTATGTTGTTTTTATTATTTTGTATTTCATGCTAACCTAAGATAGAAATGTGAAGAAATAGTTTTCATTTTATCTTGGAGTTCTTCCCTTCGTCATGGCATCAAAAACATTTTGTCTTTCATGCCAACCTGCAAATGTGAAGAAATAGTTTACATTTTGTTTTAGAGGTCTTCCCTCCATTATTCATGACAAAAATTTCAGTCCTTGCAAAGTGATGAAGTGCACGTATAAAAAAGTTGTATATTGGCTTTTAATCATCAAGTATCAAGTGATGCTTTTGACGAGCTCGAAAGTTTCAAAGTAGGAAGACAAACAAGACACGACCAAAATAGTATAATTTTGATATAAAATTTGGAGAAAGGTTAAAAAACACGTTTAGCATTCGTATCTTACAAGTTATTGTTTATTTATCTTGGAATCAAACTTTGAAAGTGGAATGTCTATTTTAAGATGTCTTATGGTGGATTTTGTAATATAGTTAGGTGAAGGTACTAGCTAACTATCTCTGGTCGTCTTACAAAATGTTTGAAAATTCACAATTAGAAATACTTTACTTTTTAAATATTTGCATTTTTCTTCTTCTGATTTTTTATTTTTGGTTATTGATAAATATTTGCAGCTTTAAGAGTAAATATTTACGTTAAAGACTGTAATTTAACGAAATTTTTTTTTAAAGGTCTGAGCGTGGTTTGTTAGGTTTTCTCACTTGTTTAGCTTCAAACTTGGTTTCTTATGTTTTATCACTCGCTACAGCTTTATTTCTTCTGTTATCTTACTCGGTCCGAGTTTAGTTTTTAATGAATCTACCTTTATATTGACTGTGATTCTATACATTTCTGCTATTCTCATCCGCATGGATTTGTTTAAAATGAACCGCGACCTGCTAACCCTACGATATTAATGGTGATTTTATCCGAATGAAAATTTTATATTTGATTAAGGGGTGTTAATAGATAAAGATATTGGCAGATATACATACAAGTTTTGGATGATCAAACTGTTGATAATTAATGTATGTGTGTGAATAAATTCTGTAGCACTTTGAATGATATTGTTCAGAATATGAAAATGGTACCATAGAGGTGCTCCTGAAAAAGTCTTAATTGCCTAGCATTGAAAAGATGCAAACCTTTAAATTTCCCTGGCCAATAATAATTGGAGTTTAAAAACTTTGTTAGGCAATAAAGATAAATGTTGGGGCAGAATCATAAATGACAGTAAACTAGAAATTTGTACTTGGTGAACTTACAAGCAAATGGTCTTCAAAGGAACATGGGTTGTAGGCTAGAGCAGATATTTATGAAACATTTATGGTTACAACAGCTCCCAACCAATTTACAAAGGCGCTACCATTATTAACTAGGGTTAGTAAAACGTGGAAGACGACTGAACAGCTGTTGAAAATTTTGACACTATGAGTTATGATAAACATCTTTTAATCAAATTCTAAAGCCGAACATGATAGCACTATAACTCTGAGGCAAGCTTTATGTGCATTCTATTGTCATGATCTTGCCCTGATGGTACAGTATTACAATTATATTGATTTTTACCCAATTCAGAATTTATCCACTGGCAATTAAGTGCTAGTATTATAGTTGTTTGTTCAACCTCAGGTCGATGTATTATTGTAACTTCTTCTTGGCTCTTGCACTAGTCTACATAAAAACTGAACTGGTTAGTACCCTTGTAACACCTTTTTCTCATTATTAACCTTATTTATTATGTACTGTTCAGCTATCAGTGAGGAATTGCTTCATAAGAGGATCAGTAGTGAGATATGTGCAGCTACCTCCTGATGGCATTGACATTGACATCCTCCACGATGCCACGAGAAGGGAAGCGCGTGGTGGTTGATAATTGCATACCATTCCTTTTCTTTCTTCAATGCTAAATCTGTATCAGGTTAAAAATTGATGGCGACTTGACATTGTAAAACTTATTGAACTTGTTATGTTGTTTTCTTCTACTTTATGTCTGTTGCTTGAAACTAATTTAGTAATGGTTTTATGAAGCTTGCTGACAGTCAAATATTTGCAAGAAATATCAGATGTGAATGTTGTGATTCACCCTTTGTAGAAGTTGTTATCTGAATCAACTATATGTGTTAAGCTATTTGTATTAAGCTCAAGCTCAGACCGTATGCTGAAATATGGTTTTAGATACGGCTTTAGATACGGCTTTAAGCCGTATCTAATTCGACTATTAGATACGGCTTTTAGCCGTACCTAAATGGACAATTAGATACGGCTTTGAGCCGTATCTAATTTGACTATTAGATATGGCTTTTAGCCGTACCTAAATGGATAATTAGATACGGCTTTGAGCCGTATCAAAACTATAAGCTCGCCAAATTTTGATATGGCTATAAGCCGTATCAAATTGTCATTTATGGTGTAGTGGGTGCTCCATGTTGTAATAGACTTGCCCTCCAAATTTCATGCAATTCCAACGTATCATTTGTGAGATATTACGTTTTCCATAAAACTATGGATCGTTATGCTGATTAGCACGATCGTTCCAATAACGATCGACCTAATTTCCAGATTTCATCCTTTTGAGCTGCGATCGAGAAGAGGGTGCCCCATGATGTAAGAGACTTGCTTTCCAAATTTCATGCAATTTTGACATACCGTTTGTGAGATATCGCATTTTCCGTAAAACTATAGATCGTTATGGTTGATTTGTACGATCGTTCCATTAACGATCGGCCTCATTTCCAAGATTTGGGAGTTTTGTCTTGCAATCGTTTTTGTGGGCTCCACTCTTCAATGTAGTGATGCTTTGAAAGTTTCAAGTGCATAAACTCGTCGATTTACGCTACTTTATGGATCGTTCCCGATCGATCCATATAAATTCTCCTTTTCCTATAACTCGAGCATACGAACTCCGATTGACTTAAAATTTGAAATTTGGCCTCACGGGACCTTCCTTGTCACTTCATATTGATTGCACCTTGATTGGAACCCGATTTGAATCCGCCCAACTATTGCCCATAGTTCCTAATATAATTGATTTCTGAGCCTAATAACTGTCTCTCCGGGCTTCCTGCCTTGATGATCACAAAAGCCATTTAGCCAACTTTTATGATATACTACCTAGTCAAAAGGCGGTATAACAGGCAGGTTCCAAACTTGCCTGATATTTGAAGCGACATACTCCGATTGACATCTTATAAACACCTATCGGGAAATCTGCCTTTCATTATCCATCGTATCAACTCAACCATCCTTTTATTCTCATCCATTGGTGACCTCCAATCCATATTACCAGCCTGTCCCCCAACTCCATAAAGGTATTCCGAAATGTACTCCTCTGGACGTGCATCCATTTCTATTTGCGCCAAACTGCACAGCACCGACCGCTGGCCTACCGACATCTGATCCAGCCTGACCTTGGGGTGTGCCCCCTAAGCCTAGGGGATCGGTGGCGATCCCTCTAGGGGGATCGATGATGATCCCTCTAGGGGGATCGGTGTCGATCCCTCTTGCTTGCCCGAGGTTCGCCCCAGCTACTCCGTCCCGTTCTCCTGCTTGTTAGCCCCGTTTCCATGCTCCTAGTTCTGATTTTCTGCAACTCCTACTACTCCAACTCCTTATCTAGATTACTAGTAGCTCCTGCTCCAACATCTCCGATTTTCCTAAGGAAATTCTGCATCATCTCTTCTTGTATCTTCATCATTTGCTCCTATATTGCCTACATAATAGTCACCATCTCGTTCCTAGTGATGTAGACAGACGGTTGATTAGCTCTGGCTCCTGAGGATGCCTCCTAACTCCCTTCATGATGACTCCTATCAATGGTCTCCTTGCTGGTTGCCTAACCATTACTTCCTAGATCTAAGTACCCAAGCTTCTAAATCCAAGATCCGAGTTTCCAAATCCATGAGTGCAAATCCTAAGTTCAATTCTTAATGAAAGCACCAAAATGTTAGCATAAAAAATAGTTGTCAATGCCCAAGCAACGTGAAAGCACCACAAATCCAATAGCCAATTCCAAACAGAGTGAAGTAGAGAACAAAATATGAAGAGCATAAAATTAAACCAGTAAGAAATGAACATAAGAGGTTTTATAGTGGTTTGGCAGACTCCGGCCTACGTCCACTCCAAAGATTTTTTTATTTATACTGCTGATTACATTTACAATAATTTGAATCCGAGTAATAAAAATGGCAGAGTGTAGCCAAGAGAGAAGAAGGTCCCCAAATGAGTGTCTTGCCTGCTGTATTTATAAAGGAAGATAGATAAATGTCCAGCTGAAAATCCACACGTAGAACCTCCAGACCAAGTAGACCCAGCTCCTCGAAAATGGGCATGCAGCATTGGGCCCACTTTGGAGGATTGGTGTTGATCCTCTAATGTGGGGGAGTTGGGCTCGACGATCGGTCATAGGAATCCCCCATGACATCCTTTTCATGTTTCCTAAGTTGTTTGCGTAGCTCCCTAAGTGTTTTTTGGAGTGACCAATCGATCTTTGATGAGTTGATCTGCTGAGTTGAGTGTTCATATCCATAGTGATCTGATCTGATCCCCTGCCTAGGAGAAGTGCCAGTCCATACTTAACCAATTCCTAGATTTCATTCGTCTGAATCCACTTGACTATCATCCATAACCTTGTTTATAACTGATCTTTGATCCTTATAATCATCTCTTCGAGCTTTCTGCCTATGATCACAAAATCCATTTTGCCAAATCCATGGTATCATGGCCTTGCCGAAAGGTAGGATAACAATTATAAAACCAAAATTGCATACATCATGTTAATTAAGATATCAACAATCTCTATATTTTAGGATTGATTAGAAATTCAAGCAAAACACTTGAATCATTAAATTATATAATATATTTAGAATATTATTATAGGTAATATTAAAACATAAATTCATAACCTAAGACATAATTTTATGCATATATAAATTTTGGTTTTAATTTATCAAGTTAAAACAGATAATGTCATAACAAGTTGTTTAAACTGTATTACTAATTCTGAATAAAGTTAAGGCAATAATATGTACGTATAAAATTGTTATTATGTTACATCTAAGAAAATAAATTAAATTAAATTAAATCATAACTTGCCAATCTGGTCAAAATGTTACCCATTGATTTGGAAATTCCTCCTTAGATTCTTGAATCAACACCCAAATTGCAGGATTGGATGAACAACGTAGCCTTTAATTATATTTGATATTTTTGCTTGATTTGGAGTTGATTTTATTTAGAAGATAAAGAAGAAAATTGAGGCCATGGATAGAAGAAAAGGTGGATAAAGAAAAATTTTAATTGAGAGAATGGAACCTTTCCAGTTCTTTTAATTAAAACTTCCCTAATTAATTGCTCCTCAATTTTCAATTACTCCACCCTTTTTTCCCTTTTTATGGCTGGCCTGTGTTTCCATCTATATGGTCCAAACACCCTTTAAGTAATTATCTCTCATTTAAACATAGGGTTTAAAAGTATATCGATATCGTATATCAATAAACACAAATATAACTTTTATATATGCTTTCAAATAATTGCTAACAATATCAAAAACATAAAATAAATTAAATGGGTAGTTTTTTGGAGAATTCACAAGAATGACTGTGAGACTCAGAGGTGCGAATTTAGTCAGTGATTATTTTTGAACAATTCAAATATTAACGTTCATATGTCACCTTAGTTAGCAGTGTGACAGTTTAACTAAATTCATTGCTTATATATCTTTTCGGTAAAATATAATTTCACCATTTTTTAGGTGGTGCCTTTGTAATGATAATTTACTCACATTATCTTCGTCAACATTATATCACTTTAGAAATTATAGGGTTCTTCTCAAAATTCCATATCATCCTTATTTAACTCAATTAGTCCATATACAACGTTATTGGCTCGACAATAACATTTATTATTAACCCTACTACTATGGCTAGAGATTTTAACTTTGAGTCAACTATAGTTGACCGTGATACTAACCTCATACAACCGAGGAGACAAATTCTCTATTAAATAGTGTTTCACTTCCATTGCTTCAACTCATATCCAACAATAGTCGCTTAATGGTCGCTATGCCATGATTTAACTATAATCAATGTGTAGTATCCATATTGAAGTTCAATGTATTCTTAAGTCAAAAGAACTGCGTAACATTATCACTCCAAGATTTCATATTTGACCTAGTTTTATTAACCAACTGAAAACTCTCGGTTGAGTCATTCTATAGTTATCTAATAACTATCGGTATGTAACCTCTTAGTACCTCCTACAGCCATGAGTAATAAATTGCTCAGCATTTGAAGAGCAATACATACTCGGTCCCAATGGATGTATCGATATCCTTTCTCAAAACATCTTGACCAAGAATATTTAAAATAATATATTATTTTATATTGTGATAATTTTCTCATGATTAGAACTCCTTGTAATTATTATCACATAACATGTCATTTAAGGATTTTCTATTAAATATACTTAAATCAATTACTTAATTGATATATCAAAATATAACAAGTATATGGTAAAAAATAAACACTTTTAATATGCACAAGATTGGTCATATAGTTAGATATATGTAATAAATTACATAACTGTCCCTAGCGTATACCTCTAACGCCATCAATCTTCCAGTTGCACTTGTGGTCAGATATGGAATCTCATTTCTATGATCAGTTTTCTAAAAATTGATCAAGTTAGTCCTTTAGTGAATGGATATGCTATATTATCTTAATTGTTTACTTTGTCAATTAACTCTCTCCGACAGTGATAAACATTTTTATCATCTGTAACATTACGGAGTATGTTTCTCGACTTCTAATGAGCTCTAGGTTCTAGCATGATCTGTATTGCGGCATTGTTATCACATAATAATGATATGGAATTCTCAACATTTAGAATTAATCCTAGCTTAGTTATAAATTTGTGCACTACATATATATAAAGCTTTTGCTGTGGTGGTATTCAAGGCAATGTACTTGCCTTGTGGTTGAACAACCACAAGTTCAATGTTTGTAACATTTCCAACTTAAGGCTCCTTAACTAAGATTGATGGAGAATTATGATTGACATATTATACTCCATGTCACTTATAAAGCTTGAGTCTGAATAATTTTTTATAAGGATTTCGTTTGTATCACCCCATAAAATAAACAAAATACAATTAAAAGAATTAATAAATAACTATTAAAGCTCAAAAATGAAATTTGAGCAAATGTTAGAATTTGGCTATGAAACTTGCACCATTATGTTTATAGCAATTTTCATATATAATGCTTCGCGATTAGAGTTCAAATGAAGAAGTTATCGACGTTTGAAGATTTCAAATTTGAAATAATTCAAAACGGATTAAGGAAACAAATATTAATAATAACCGTTAATGGCGAATTAAGGAATAAGTATTTATAACTTAATGGCAAAGTAATGTTAATGATAAACGTTAATGGGTATACCATTAAATAAAGAAAATAATGTTAAATGAAGTAACAAAGAAATAAATAAATAAAAAGCAATCGGGTCCCAATAGTCGGCTGCTTATATGGATCGATCGACCATTTCATATGAATGGTCAATCAGTTGGTTAGGGCCAACCGCATAATGAATTATGGCCTTACAGCTCGGATTTAATATATTATAGTCTAACGAATAAAATTGATTCTAGCGCCTATAAATACAGGCATAACCTCTCACTTTCCATCTCATATTTTCTGGACCGAGCAGCAAAGGTAACATATATATATATCAGAGATGAATGGAAAATAAAAGGAGAAGAAATGGAGGAGTGAATCAAATTCTGCTTAAAAGGGTAAATTCAATAATTTAAAATTTTAAACTCCCCCCAATTCAAATATCCTATCAGATCTATAATTCTAATGGGCATGTGTATATCTTTATATATATATTTTTGGATTGAAAAGGAAAAGGAGTCGATTAAATGAATAAATTTGGATTTAGAGATTTGGAAAGCTAGAGAGGTAAGTGGAAAGTTACATGATTTATATGTAACATTGAAATTTATATCGTTGAATTTTATTTGATTATTATGTCTATGCAAGACCCATTAAATTGTAGGCTTAAAATGAATGTATTTAATTAAAATCTCACATGCATATTCTATAAGTTATGCAATTGTGATGGAATGACATATGTACCCTAATATGGAAATTTTGGGAAATTTGTCCATAAGAATTTTAAAGTATGATGTTGATAAGATCGTGAAGTTTATTCCAAATTTACGTTAGTTGGGTTGTAAATTATTTAATATTCATTTGAAATGCCCTAATTTGACTTGAAATGTAAATTTCTATATTTTAATTTATTGGAAGTGTGGAATGGACAATTTAGTTGTATCTATTTTCGTGTAAACTTTCATAGACCATATAACTTCACAACTATGCATAAAAAATGCGTCCATTGGAATAATAAGGAATACTCTTAAATGAAAGAGATGTGTAAAGTACAGATATTCTTCTTCATATTTTTCACTGTCTATTTCAATAAAATGAAAATAGATAATTCCTTGTAATTTCAAACGGAGCAAAAGTCCCACATTTAGGTAGTTTATGGAAGGTTATAACGGTAATAATTGCTTTTTTGGGGAATGACAGCTCCAGTATATTAAAATGTGAAAACAAATAATCTTTGTAGAATTTATACATAAGTGTATATTTTGAAATTCCTAAATGTAGAAATTAAAGAAATAAAAAATAGAAATATATATCACCGTGTTTATTAATTAAAAATATAAGTATACATAAGGTAAAGGATAAATCGTAATAAATGAAAATACATCAGTTCTCATATTAACTACAATTAAAATGTTTAAATATTAATAATGTAATAAATCAAAGAGTTAGGAGGTTGCAAATAGAAAAGGGTTAATAACTCTAATACTATGAGTAGTAATTACAAATTAATGGGAATTAGATGCGTAGGTAAAATGAATTTACAAAAATCAAATAGGGACATAAATGTGTTTAATGGGATTAATTATAGAATTAATTGTGCGTTTATGGAGAAAATAAAACTGGCATAATAAGTTAGATTTCAAAATAATAAATTAGTTTCATTAGTAATTATCTAACTTAGATAAAAATGGCCATTTATAAAGGTACAATTAATTGGAAATAAAGAAATAAATAAATGAACTTAAGAGGCATAATAATTTCCACAACCGAAATTATATGGCCTCAATAATACGTTTGTAATAGGTATGAATTAGTAGGCCTAGTCCAATATTTAGATTAATTATAAATAATATGGGTTGGGATGCGAGGTCAGTTGAGTTACACAGCATAAGTCCGCCCTCCGCAAGGGGTTACCATCAATTGTGTATACGTACTACTGATGTAGGACATCTCCAACTATAGGACCCATGGGGATAGATGTTTGCATATATGTTTGGGAAAATATACTAAGGGGTTGAAGTATTAAATGGCCATTGGAATATGCCTCTTCCCTATTTATGAAGTATTAAATGGTAGAGATTATCCTTTAGGTGCGTTAGTGAGAATCTCTTGGGGGAGGTCCGCTTTAGGGTTGAGGTATTAAGTGATTGTTGAAGGGTCTGCCTCTTCCATATCTAGGAAGTATTAAATGGCCTAGAAGACATTTTCTACGATGAATGTTAGGGAGTACCAAGAGGGATCCGTCTAGGGTTAGGTATTAAATGGTTGGAGGGTCTGTCTATTTCCCGTTTTAAGGGTATTAAGTGGCTATGGTACTTCCTCTCGCACGTTAGGGTATGATTAGATGGCGGATGGGTTATTGAACCCAATATACTACATAGTTGCGAAAGGGCCCGCTTTGGGGTCGAGGTATTAAATGGCTATTCAGTCTGCCTCTTTTCTATTTAAGAAGTATTAAGTGGCTTAGGTTTTATTTTGGAAAGTACGGCGATACGCCTATATATACTATATAGATACTTATACCTCGGAGTAGGTTACCTATATAAATACTTATACCTCGGAGTAGGTTACGCATATAGGCACTTATGCCTTGGTGTAGGTTACGTATATAGATACTTATACCATGAAGTAGGTTAGACATATCGTACGCGCATATGGAATTAAATGACTAATCCATAAATAGTAGACATAACACTTAAATGGAAATTAATCAACACAAATTATTATTATGGATAAATTGTGTAATTTACCAGTCACCAGAATGTTGAATTGACCCCTTCCTCATTATAACCCCCATATAGATGTAGAATGACATAATAGTGGTCCAAGATGGGAAAGGTAGATGGACAGGACTTCTCATTCATGCTCAGCACCAATATGGCAACTATATATCTAAGGAATTATATTGATTCCATGGTAGTAGCCTTAGTTGGTTTATATGTTCTATTATATTTTACTATTCCATTGTGAGTTCATACTTAGCTCTCTGATATACTTATGTTTATTACAAGTTACAAACATCAATGATGTACTCTAATGGACCTGGGTTTTTGATTTTGTCGAAAATTCGGGTCCATTTAGGTGCGGGTTGTTACATCATTGTTTCTTAAACAATTCTATAATATTCGGTAAATACTCAAGAATACCCTTAACTACCATTTAGTGATAGTAATTTGGATTTTATACTCACTTAATATACCAATTACATAAGTGATTAGCGATATAGTAGAAAACATAGCATATATGATAATTCTTATTGCTGACGCATAAAGAACTTATCTTATATTTTCATATCAAATATTTTAATATGGTGTATGTTTATATCATTTGGGATAAACCCAACATCCTTTTATACCGATTATATAAGATGTCATTTTCTAATCCAATGCCAAAGATTAAGCAAACAAACAAAGACTAATTTTAACATGATTACACCGTTAATAATTAGTAGTATGTTGTTTACTTATTGTTTTAGAATATTTTGGTGCCTGATAATATTCTTTTTTATAGACGTGCTTCCTCTGTATTTTGACTTAGAATCAAACTATTTGATTTCTCTATTAAAACATTTGCTTAGTTGTGATGCTTATTGAACGACACTATTGTATCAGCTTTTGGTTCCTATCCAAAACCCACAAACTTAGTTATTGCTCCCACTGACCTCGTGATATTTGGTTGTTATTGTTGGAATTGGGCGACATGCAAGAAGTTAAAGAGTAAATTTCAAAAGTTTACCTTTATTGGATTTTATTGAGCCTATGAAGTCTAATGCATTTAGAACTTTTCTAAATTTTCTTCTAAATAAAATCGATATTTTATTTAACTTTATAAATAAAGATTAATATTATATGATTTGTATTATATTTAAATAAAATTGATTTTTTATTTAACTTTATAATAAAGATTAATATTATATGATTTGTATTATATTTTGGATATGTGTCTCATATACACATATATGTGTATGTGCATGTGGGATATAATAATGTGTACGTTGTTTAAAATACATGTATATAGATGTTGGGATTTACACCGCAACAGACATGTTACTCCCTCTAGTATTCGATTAGTGTTGTCTAAGTGAAATATATATTTACACACAATGATATATATGTGTGTATGTGTGTGTGTAAAAATAGATCATTTATACATATATAAATGTAAATAATTGATAATTATAATAATTTATATAAAATATATAAGTAGATATATATATATATATATGTGTGTGTGTGTGTGTGTGTATGTATATATGTATACATGTATTATTAAACTATAAAATCATTTAATATTTAATATAAAATAATTTTGAATATAAATATTACGTGTATATTACAATAGCAAACCTAAGAATAAAATAATATTATTTATTTATTTATTAATAAATCAAAATAATATGTATTTATAAATACACAAACATATTTGAATATATATATATATAATAAATTATACATACATATATATAATTTAATATATTTTTATAGAGAACTTCGACTTAGGAATTATATATATATATATATTTGATTATAAGTATTTATTAATTTATAAACATATATATAAATATAAATATATATATTACAATAATTTTTTTATAAATTAATGTAAATTTACAACAAGCTCGGCTCATATAACAAATTTAGTGATAATTTTTTTATTATTTATAAAATGATTTTTAAATAAAATATTTATACTTAAATATAAAAGCCGCTTGGAAAACTACTAAAAAGTATTAAAAAATTAATTTTAAAATCTAAAAATTATGTTTTATTATCATATATAATTTTACACTTCATTTCTATATATTTATTTTATTATATAATTAATTTCTAGTTAGGTAACTAGTTAAATTAATATTTAAATATAAAATAAATAATATATATTAAAATAAATAAAATATTACTGTCGAATAATATTTATATAAAAATAAATTTTTATAACATTTATTATAATTTTATTCTTTAGAAATGATTTATTATTTAAAAAGGCATATGTAAATAATATTTAATTATAAAAAAATTATTTATTTTTTGGTTAGTCCAATAATTCAATGCTAAAAAATATTCAAAATGATATCAAATTTTATTTATACATATATGCGCTAATACATTTTCAAACATCATATATTCGACAGCATACCGGTGAACTAGATCCATAGTATTTCTACCTAAGCATCACATGATATAGCAATTAACTAAACATTGATAAATGAATGTAAATCGGAGAATTACCTTTTCCAAAGCTGATTAGTGACATGTTGAAACAAAGTTGAGTGCTCCTTGAATCAGATTCACAACTTAGAAGATGCCAGCTCCAAATTGTCTACCACTGTCAATCGGATTGAAGTGTTTTTGATATGTATTTGAACTAGGAATTTTATGGACTAGGAGTGGGGGTTCTAGTCAAAATTGGAAGGAGAAGTGGGAAAAATCTATCAAAAGCGAGGGTTAAATGGCATTACATAAAGGAGAGACAATAGAGCAAAAAGTGAATCACCATCCCCCTTTCTCTCTTTACCATTTCTTTCCTTTTAGCCATTCAAACCTCACCTACCTACCAACCCTTGGCTGGCCTGATTTTTTCCACTTCCTACCAGAATTATCATGCCCCATATGGGCCTCAAACCTAGTCCAAGGCCAAACAAAATTCGCCGTAATTTAAAATCCAATTTAAATGCATACCAATATCGAACATCGATCAATATTTTTATAACGATTATAAACACACTGTTTAATATTGTTCAACATATCAAATATAATTTTATAATTAACATTTCATAACATTAATCAATTTAATTTATCACAATTAAAAATTAACTAAATTAGGTGGTTAAAGGAGTATACAACTTTTCGATTTTATGACACTTTAGGTGTAAATTTGGCTAACGTTTAATATCGAACTAGTCAAATATTAACGTTCATATGTCGCTTAGCAGGTGGTCTGACATTTTGGCCAAATTTATCGCTTACTTGGATTTGGTAAAATCCAATTTTACTTTGTTAGCCATTACCCAGTTATGACTATTATTTGCACCAATTCTCTCCGTCAAAACTGTCACTTTGGATTTATGGAATTTGGTAATGGTTAAAATTCTAGTATCATCCATATTCAACTCTATAATCCAAACACAAAGTCCTTGGTTCAATAATAACAGTTATTATGAACCGAAATTCTCTGGCCAGAGAGTTTTTCTTTGAGTTGACCGTGACACTAATTCAATATAATAAGGAGACAAATCCTCACTTGAATAGCCCTTCACTTCGAATACTTCCACTCGACCCAACTATTATCACTCAATGGACGTCATGCCATAATTTGACTATAATTAAAACGGAGCATTCATATTAAAGATCGATAGTATTTTCAAGTCGATAAAACTTAAGTCAGTCACATTGATATTTTCTGTTTGATCTTAGTTATATTAACCAACAGAAAACTATCGAGTTGGTCGTTCCATAGTTATCTAATAACTATCAGTATATAACATCTTGGTGCCCCAACAGTCATGAGTAATAATGCTGAATATTTGGAGAGCTTAACATACTCTAGTCTTAACGAATACATCGATATCCAGTCTCGATCCATTTTGACTAGGAACATTTAAAATGGTATATTTATTTCCATTGTGATAAATTACTCACGATTACAACACTTTGTAACCATAATCACAAAACATACCATTTCTGCATTTTCTATTTAATATACTTTTAATAAATTAATTAATTAATATAACACATTATATCAAGTATATAATAGAAAGAAAACACCATTTATTTCGAACAAGATTGGTCGACGAGTTAGATATATGTAACAAATTACATAATTGCCCTAGGGAGAACCCCTAACTCTATCAATCTCCCACGTGCACTTGGGATCAATTATGGAATCTTATTCTAACATCTCCAATTGGTTTCCTCAAAACCAATTGGGTCAGTCCCTCGGTGAATGGGTATGCTATTTATGTTTAATTATCTACTCTATCAATCAACTCTCCCGGTCGTTGATAAACTACCTTTATCATATGGAACAATTCAGAGTATGTCTCTTGACTTTTAGTGAGCTTTAAGTTCTATTTACGAACTATATCGTGATATTGTTATCATATAACAATGTTACGAGATTCTTAACATTTGTAATCACCCTCGATTCAGTTATAAATTTTTGTGTGTGTGTGTGTGTATGTCTATATATATATATATATATGTACATACGTATACAAACATTGGTCTTATTGTGGCGCTATTCAAGGCGATGTACTTAGTCTTTTTCATTGAATCAGCCACAGTCTTTCATTAGGAACATTTCCAACTTAAAGATTCTTTAATTGAATTTATTATTGACACCTGATACTCAATGTCACTTATGAAGTTTGAGTTCGAACACTCCTTCATAGGGAGTTCGTTGTTTCTGTAAACAACTCTCTAGTATTTCGTAAATACACAAGAACACTCCAAACCATCATTCACCGATATTAATTTAGATTTAGTATTGGATTCATGTATCAAATACATAAACAAGTCTCGATTCGTAGACAACATAACATGCATGATAATTCCTATTGCTAATGCATAAGGAATCCAACTTACATGCTCCGTATTGAACATTTTAATAAGGTGTCCTTGCATATCAATGGACATTCCCAATATCTTTTATACTTATCATAAAAGATATCATTTACAAATCCAACATCGAGTATTAAAACAACAAAAAACCGATTTTAACACAAGTACGTCGTCAGCAATCAGCAATGTGTTGTTTACTTACGATTTAGCTATATCAATGTACCTTTTAATGTTCTTTCTTATGGACACACTCTTCCTTTGCATTTTGATTGATAATCAAACAATTTGATATTTCTATCAAAATATTTATTCAATTTTGATACTTTTAAAACGATACTTTCTATCATTTATTGGATCATATCCATAAACCCACAAACTCAATATTACTCCCACCGACTTTGAGACACTTTGGTTATTACGTGCTAATAGCCTATTCTAAATCATTATTTAAAATTTTATATTTAGCACATATGTACCAAAAATAAAGTCATATTAAGCAATATTTTGTGAGTAAGTCCAAGCTAACTTAAGCATATCGAACGATGAATCTGTTACGTTAATTTCAACAATTGAAATTCATGGTAGTATTCTTATTAATGTGGCTCACTATATCCCAACTGCATTTGTCTTTTTCTTAAGATGCATTTGCGGCCAATGGATCTTATCCCTTTTGGTACAACTATCAAAATCGTATTTTAATAATGTTCTTGGAATCTATTTCAGATATGCATGTCATACCATATTATAGAGCCAATACTCTTAATGGTTTAATTAAACAACCAGGATTATATATTTTCAACATTGATAAGAAACTTGTAGTTCCTCTTCAATGTGTGAGAATACTTATTAGACATTCTAATGCGATGTGTTTGGTTAGGTTAGTTAATTTCATTTCACCTTATGTAATCGGTTTTATCTTTGGATCGTATCCAGTTCCATTTTACTGCCATAATTTCTCAAAGAAATTCCTTCATTATAAAGTTGGTATTTCTTGAAACGACAATTATTTCTCGGTGCAACGGAATAAGTATTCATAAACACTTTATGATATCTTTTATATAAAACCAATTTGGTTTTTAGTTTACAAAACTTATGTTCAAAACATAAATTGGTCATCCAACGATAGTCGTTGACAAACTCATTTTGGGGCGATTCGTACAAGATTCCTCACACACGATTATTACGTGCAATCTTTTGACTCACACAACCTGCCAACTCCTTGGCCTGGGATGTTGGGGATTCTTATAAACCCTTATGTTGTATGATTTTGTAAACTATTGTTTGGATGAAATTAATTTTAACCCTATGTACTGCTCTTAAATACACGACCTTATTGAAAGAAGTTAACTCGTTTTCACTCATAATTAATCGTACTTCGTTCTACAAAGTTTGATTACTCCTTATTTTTACATTATTATGTATCATAGGGAGGAGTGACTTTCGAGACTGAATCTTTATTCATATGTGGTACATATAGAACTCTTTCCAATATACTCACTCATTCGATTAAATCGAATCATTTCTATTATGTATTATATTACTAACCTCCGTTTTAAATTTTATGAGCTTATCAAAGATTCATTCATGTGTATCAAATACACATGTCCATGTCTATGATAACTCATCCGTAAACATGATGAAGTACGTGAAACCGTTTTGGTACTAATAGACTTGTGATTGCATACATATATATGTATTAATCCGAAGAGTTCATCAACTCCTTTGACACTCCCACTGAATGAGTGCTTTGTCTTTATTGTTTAAGATATAATTTTTAAGATCATATGATTCATAATCATATAATAAAATTATCTCTCAAAACTATGGCTTAGTCTATAATTCCAAAATAATTGCAAATAATCTTAGATACTTCTGTATTATCCAATGCACCACTTTTGTTGTGAAAACAAATACCGATTATAGTTTATTTCATAATGAATATTGAAAATATTCATATTGAAATATAACTATATCTATTTGTAATGAACTGCTTTTCTTTCACCTAAAGACAATACTTAATACATCCTCGGTATTCGTATGTCGATCATTTTAGTGTCCGAAAGATAGGTTATCAGGGGTGAAAGAAAGAAAAAGAAGGAACAGAATCTCACAAAATGTGACGAGTAATATATCATATGAACAAGTCTTTACAAAAAGAAATTATCTATATGTACACATCATCAGAGTACATTAACCTATTGTCAGCTTGGACAGTTATAACAGCCTATCCTTACAATCGTTGATAAATACAGACAAAAATAAAACAACAGAACAACAAAAGAATGTAATATGTGTGAATATATCTTGGAGAATCCAGCCCGTCACCTGAAAGCTCCAAAGGATGCAGCTAAATCTAGAAAATATACTCGGGCTGACCCGAGCATTATCAGAAAATAACGCTCGGATCAGTCTGGTAAAACCAGCGCGAGAAACTCAAATCACAAGGAATTAATTTATCATAACTTATAAAATCTTTTAAAATCAAAGGTATCTCATAAGACCACGCCGTACATAAACACGGACGGGTTTTTACCTTACGATAACCATAACATTTTCAATAGAAAATCCAGTGATACTATAATAATGTCTAGAATATAAATACATATTAATCATAGACAAAAATTTTAAATTATTAAATTCCAGCATAATAGGCATACAATCAAGTCTGAAGGCACTTATTGTAGAATGGGTTCCAACTATGAAAGGGTAAGGGTCTACCATTGAATCCGTGCACCTCTAGATAAAATGTACGGGAGGTCACAACGCATTGCACCTCTTCTACTCAGGACCGGCCCAACCCCTTATTGGATAGCATCGAATATGATCACCCCTTGGTTGCGATCAAACGACCATAATGGGCCACGAAGCATACATAGAGATATCGACACTAGATCTTGGGATGATCATACCCTAATGGGAGCAACCCACGTAGCCCTACTGCACGTCCCTGCTTTAGTCATTTTCCCAATTGATGAGGCTTACAGCTACGATTACCATTTTATATAGCAACCATCTTGGAATGCTAACATTGCCCTCCAAGCAGAAATGCAATGCTAGTATTAATCCATACTAGTTCGTACTGGGTCTAAACGAAACCAAATGCACTACCTCTACTACATCCATTTTGGAATTACCCTCAGGATTAGTAGCATGTAGACCTTGCACTTCAAAAGCTTCGTCTTCAATCATCTTTAAGATATCTTAAGTTCGAAACGCTTGAGTTGGATCGAAGTGGTTTTGGGATAATTTGTACTTATCTGATCCCAGTCTCTTCGAAACAACTTTCGATAGTTCCGATGAACTCAAGCTCGGTTCTTTTGGAAATAATCAGACAATACATAGGAGCAGGGATCATGTGACGCCCCACCTCTATACTCACACTAGCCAAGTACACTACTGGGTAATGCCGTCGACTAGCACGAAGAATAAAGCTGTTGAGGAGCGACCATCTATGTAATTGCTTTGTGCGAGTACCGATATGTTAGATAGTATGTCATGCATTTCATTTCAAGAGGAAATCTGACATATCAAATACAAACTCAAAGCTACTACACAGTGGCTATGTGGCCTTCGAAAACAAATATAAAATAAGCATAACATAAATCGGTCATAGATATTCATATCACTAAGGCGGAAATAGATATGAATATAACACATAGAAGTGTACATCAAAGCAGTGGCCATACAAGATCCACTACATCACAAAAGAATAGGTACAAGTGCTAGACAAAAGAATATGTATACATCAAGGAGTCCCTATCTAGAATGTATAAAACAAAAACTACTAAGCTAAAGTAGTTAGCCAAAAGTCAAAAGCTAGTCTCTGCTAAGAAGTCAAGTGGATGCACCTGAAACACCTCGGTCTGACCCGAGTATTATTTAAGAAGAAAAATAATAAACGGATCAGTGTAGCTGTAATTATCATGTAAGATGAGATAGGATAAGAGATATGACAAATATATATGATAACAACAAAAATCATACAATACCACAAATTTTCTCAAACACCAAAAAGAATGTCATATTCTTTATTTTATTCACCAAGTCACAAATATTGATAAAGCTTATTTAAGCAAATCACAAATATTGGTGAAACACAAATTCTAGAAATCAATAATTAGAAATCCAGAAAACATGAAAAGGGGGAGGCCTATCATAAACGGAAGCATGAAAACTCACCAACACGTGTATCACAAACGGGACGCTATCCCATGGATCGCTAACCCATAAAGCCGGTGCAACGACGTAGTACAATGGTACGCCCGAGGAACCTGAAACTCAAATAAGCTGGAACAACGACGTAGTACAACGATACGCCCGATGAACCGAACTCCATAAAACCTATAGGTCACTAAACTATAAAAAATGAGACGAAGCTCAACAGAACGGGGTACAGTCCCCCACGCGGACAATGTGACATCGCATATTGCTAGTCTAAACCTCAAAATGATCGTCATAGATCAATAAGTGTAAATTACATCAAGCTAGTAAATAGATGAGTTTAGCTTCATGTCCCATAACCACTGGCTTAATTTAAATATTTACGAACAAATTGTAGATTTCCACTCGAAAATTATCACAAGATTTCAATCGAACAAGTCTAAGAATTAACCGACGAAGTAAACGCAAGCGTTTCATACCACTTGTTTTGCTAAGTCGTTTAATTGGATTTCTCGTACGAATGAGGTAAAGGTTTGTATATACTAATAGATTGGAAAACTGTTTTAAAAGTGAGCTTTGTATTAAAAGTAATGTTGAAATCATTTTTGTGAAAGAGTTTGAGTATTTACTACTAGTATAGAAACATTTGTATTTTAAAGTAACAAATCATAGAAACGATTGTAAAAACAATCTATCACCAAAAATTCACATTCGAGACGTGAATTAAAACCATGAAAATCGATATCAAATCCATCAAATGGATATTCCAAAAAATCCAGAAAAGAAGTCATCAAAGTCGATAATAAATGACAACAAATAATCGGATCAACAAAAATCGATAAAAATTAGAAATTTACACAAAAACAGGCAAATTGGCTGAATTTAACACCGCCGGACGTCTGGTGGTTTTCCCCAGACGTCTGAGCTGAAGGTCTAGAAATTTCTTCCAGATCGCTCAGATGTCTGAGCCGTAGGTCTGGAATTTTTATTCCTATGCATCAGACGTCTGAGCTGAAGCTCAGGGCAAAATTTGCCTAGGCCATTGATGGCTAAATCAACTCGGAAGCGATCGAATGAGCGACGGTGGCTAGGGATTTATGCCAAGTGACAACCCAGCCCTATAGGCTCTTCAATACACTCAAACACATTCCAAACATCCATAGTTGGATTTTCATAGATTTTGACTTCAAAATACCAAAATTGGAAATTCACCAAACCAATTCAATTCAAAAGCAATTGAACATGAAATGGATGTTAGGAATTCATACCTAACAACAATGAAAGCTATAGACATAGATGTGAGTTCAAGAACTCACCTTTAAATTCAAAAATAAGGAATGGGAAGCTCTAAAACAAAGCAAGATCAATCAACTTTACTTCAAGAACCTTCAATTTATGATTAATTGCAAAGTTTTTCCTAAGTTAGATTATAGGAAAAATCAAGAATTGAAGAGTAATTGATATGGAGAAGATGAAGAGCATGCTTACCTAAGCTTCTCCTTGATTTTGGAACTTGAATTTGAATTTCCTAAGAATCTATGGCTTAGGAATTTTGGTTTCCCCTCTTTTCCCCCATTTTTCCCCTAGGGCTTGAGTATTAGGAATTTAGAAAATGGAATGAATGAATGAAGAGGAGTGAAGTGGGAGCTATTAGGTAGAAGAGTTTGAGTTCTCTTACTGGGTTAGTGGGCTAGAAAACAAACCAAAGCCCAAACAAAATACCAAAATCATAATCAACTCCAAACATATCAATGTTTATACTCAAAAAAGTTGTAAACGTCATTTTGAACTCAATGAAAGTGGTCTCGAGTCTGGATTCGACTGTTTACAAAAAGTCACATTTCGGACTTTAATTCAACTAACGATGCTATATTTAAATAAAACATTTAAATATATATATTCGTAAAATATGCCGGTTGTTACAGATCACCCCCTAACCGTTTAAGTGGACGGATCACCCTATCATTTGTCCTAGGAGAACAAAACAAGATTTATACGCATAGTACAGCATCATTAAAGATGATTGTGCCATATAACCCACGTGTTTCTCCTAGATATTTCCGGAGTTATACTTTGGTCCAGATTTGATAGTCGGTTATTTAACTATCAAATAAACAAATAACAACAAATTTAGAGATTTAATTACCCATATCAACCACTAAGCCTCAAACTAAATCTTTCATTTATTAAAAATCTTTTCAAAAGTACGTATCAAAAACATTCATATACTTATCTCGCTGACATAAGTATATTCACAAAGCAATTGTGAAAGATTTCTCATTTCCAAATCATATCAAAGGGTCAAAACCAAAATGTTATTTAAATTATAGATAAAGATAACCTCTAACAATATTTCTACGGTGTTAAGTGTGGAATGAATGTCCATACCACCGGAATTAAGAAGATCAGTTAAAGGAAATCCAATCTCAAATCCTTTTATAAATTTCCTTCTATAAATCCTCTTAATGAATCTCTTTTATTTATGAATCTTCTTTACTTAAATTCCAAACCCATTTACAAAACTCTTTATAAATCACCAAGTTAAATTTACAAAAATCTTTTACAAATAACAAACCATTTATATATCTCTTTATAAATATCCAAAATTATTTACAAGCTTCCTTATAAATATCTATATCATTTATAAAATTTTCTTATAAATATTCCTTATTTAAAACAAAAATTCTTTAATAAACTTATTTAATAAAGTCTTTTTTATTAACAAAACAATTATTTAAAACACCTTTACTAAATTTATTACTTAACTTGAAACCATTATTATAGGTATGATTGACCTTAAAAATCGGAAAGAAGCTTAGTGACCGCAATGGTTCTCTTTTAATTAAGTTTACATTTCAAGTTATAACATGGGTATTTAAATAACAAGCAGATATATATAAGGGAATCAACCAACAATAAAAAAATCAACATATAGGTAAGATGTCTAAGTTACTATAATAGCAGACGGGAATTTGTTCTGCTAAACACATGTCCAAGTTAATATAATAGAAGAATGGGCTTTTATTTTGTGTAATATATGTCCGCATAATCTGCTTGGGAAATTATGGCAGAACTGTGATTTATACTACCAAACAAATGTCTAATATAACTTAATTAGCAGAACGGTGTTTTATTCTACTGAACAAATGTTATTGGGTTTCATATTCAATTGGGATTACTTAAGGGTGATCGACAAAGAAATCTCTCGGATTAAATGTATTCTTCTAAAAGAAAGTTACTTTAAAACAAAACCGACCTTCGGAATTAAAGTGGTTTAAAACATTAAAACTTTTATATAAAAATTAAATGACAATTAAACTCTTCACTTAATAATAATTAAACCTTTAATTAATAATTAAATAATAATTACTATTAAATAAATAATTATATAATAATTATCCTTTTAAAAATAAATAATTAAACCATAATTAATCTTTAATTTATTATTAAATAATAATTTAAACCCTTAATTATTAATTAATTATTAATTAATCTCAATTAATTAATTAAATATTCCTTAATTAAAAATTAAATAAATTAATTAAATCTTTATTTGAAATAATTAAATCATAATTAAGTTTTAATTACATCTTAACTCAAATTTAACTTGATTAGTAATTAATTAATTATTAAATCCTTTCTTAAATAAATAAATAATTGAATTAATCTTAATTAAATAACAAATTAAATAATAATTAACCTTTTATTATTTCAAAAAATATGATTACTCACTTAAAAATAATTAAGTACTAATTACCCTAACTTAAT
This sequence comes from Allium fistulosum, assembly GCA_030737815.1. Classification (NCBI taxonomy): domain Eukaryota; kingdom Viridiplantae; phylum Streptophyta; class Magnoliopsida; order Asparagales; family Amaryllidaceae; genus Allium; species Allium fistulosum. The sequence continues at coordinate 1,196,677,843 of CM060902.1, forward strand.
TAATGATTAAGTCTTAATCCACACTTCATTAAAATTTATAAACCTTATTTAATATTTAATTAATTATTAATTATTGAAACTTAATTAATTAAAAATTAATCATTAAACTGTTAATTAACTTTTAAAACATCAATTTTATGTTTACAAAACATTAGAAACCATTTCAAAGTTTGAAACTTACTTTTGAAAAATTCAAATTTTATCGAAGCTGCATCCATAGCGACTATCTCTATGGATGTCGTTTCTCAGAAATGCTTTCCTACTTTCTTCTTTGATAACTTATCACTTTAAAGCTTTCTAACTTTTTGAAATACAAAGTAGGTATTTTAAAAACAAAGCAAAGTTTCCTAACTTTAAAAATGTTTTTTTGATTTCTAAATCAAAGCTCGTATTTTCACAAAAGGATTCCTTTGTCGATAAATTAGGACAAAGTGCTAACTTTATAAGCAACAAAAATATAATCAGGTCCATCACAACATATACATCTCACAACCCAAACCTAAGCAAGCACATATTCATGCATATATAACCAATACTTTATACTTCAACTCAAAGCCTAATTTTTCAAACACATAGCAACATCGTTCAAACTTATTCAACTACATCAAAACCTAACAACATTAAGCCACATATCATAAACAATTTTATGAAACATTTAGAAGTAAAACTTAAAATTTTAAATCAAGAAAAGTTTACTCACCAAAAATCTTTGAAAACTTGAAATGCTTTAGAATTTGGAAATCTTGAAAAACCACAAAAATCATTCGAAAATAGGTCATCTTCCCTTCGATTTTTGGCCATTTTACTCTCGGAATTTGGACAAGTGGTAAAGTAAAATATTTGGAAATTCTTTTCTCTATCATTTAAAAAAAAGAATCACCAAATTTGGATTTGTTTTGAGGGAGATATGGTCAAAAGAAGGAGTGGTATTTTCGGGCTTGAAAATATAGGTCCAAAAATGAGTCATAATGAAATGGAAATTTGACCCAAAAATATTCAAAATTTGGAAAAGTCATTCAAATGAAGGTTTTAGCCACTGAAATTATATATATTTGAAAAAAATAAAATCTTAATTAGGAGTATTATAGAAAAAGTTATGGCCAAATGAAGTGGGAGGAAAAATGGAGAAAGTGGAGATGAAAACAAGTATTTTAAAAGGGGAATTGATTTAAAGGACAAAATTTGTATATTTTTAGCTCCAAGGACACGACTTCAATATTTTAATCATAAGGACAAACATTTTTCCAAAATTATTCATAAGGACAAATATTTTTCCAAATATTTTCATAAGGACAAACATTCTTCTAAAACTGCTACCGAACTAAAAACTGATACCTAAAAACTACTACCGGTAACTACAAACTGATACCTAAAAACTGTTATCAATAACTAAAACCGATACCTAAAGAAAGTTGTCCTTCAGGCTAAAATACTGAAAGTCTATCCTTGAGACTAAAACGCTGAGAAATTTTGTCGTTGACAATAATTTTCTGTATTTTAAACTAAGTTTTTTAAAAGTTTTAAAGTAAGAATTTGATTTTTAAAAACTTAGGATTTTAAATTAGAAGCCATGGAAGATGCTAAGGGCTTAAGAAGTTTTCAAATGGAAAAGGAATGAGAAAAAAAAAATGGAAAAGAAATTAGAATTTTTTTAATAATATTTTAACATGTAAATTTACCAAAATGACCTTGTTCTTTACCCTCCATAACTTGTTGCCATGTCACCACCATTGTCCCCCCTCTTCTCTACATACTTCCACACGAAATTTACTTGGTCCCCCCTCTTCTTTTCATGCTCCAACATCGTTTTACTACAGGATGTACTTATGTTCCCTTATGTTGCCAATATGTCACATCTTTGTCCCTTTATGTTTTCTTAAGCATCTTATTCCTTTTAAACTTTATATACATAGGTATAAATACATACACTAATACACACAAATATACACAGGTTAACTTATTTACAAATGTATGTATTCACATTAAAAAGTTTACAACATTTTCGATAATTTTTAGCGGATGGAAAATCAGAAATTCAGAAAATGAATTCCGGTCACATTTTCGATTTTTCTTCGAACTATATATTTTTGTAAATAAATTTTGAAATTTTTTCACCATCATCATTTATTATTTAAAAGTGTTTTATTTTAATTATAAATCTATAAATTGAATATTTAAAACTAATTAAATATTCGCAAATCAAAGCGGTGAAATTCTGGGTTGTCGCATTCTCCCCTTTCAAAGAATTTTGACCTCGAAATTTTACCACAACCTAACCCAGAACACAAAACAACTAGGAATACTATACATTAGTCTGTATGATGTACATACATCATCCCTATACAAAATCTTATTTGATCCATCACTTTAATGCATAGCTTTACTTTCGAACTAGTATCGCTCACCTGGCTTCCTAGTGCGGACTCCGATCAGGTTCTCAATCAGAAACCCCTGTTCTCCTTACATAGCCATATACCATGATAGAAAACTTTGGTTCTAGATTAAGAATCCTCACCAAATGTTCACCATCAAAAATCGAGTGATAAATCCTTATTCGGAATGGTGTGAAACACCTCAAGTCATGTACTCAAATCTTGGATCGAGAATTATGTAAAAAAGAAAAATGATATACGTACAACCTAGTACTAAACTTGTTGGTTCTTTCTACCCAACTACTTTCTACCCTCCCCAAAATATTTATGAAAACATTTCATAACAATTCTAACTTAGGTTCAACCTTTTTAAATGATACCACTATTATGAAACCTTTTCAAAAAAATCATTAATTTATTACTTTGTATAATACCCTTCTACATCCTAAGAGTATATACAAAATATTTGATTCTAATTCTATTTGATTTTTAACTATTCAGACTTAGATCCAGAATAATTTGGTCTTAAAACCGAGTCGACCAATCCAACCTGTAACGACCCGTATTTTTACGAATCGAAAGATTTTAAAATAGTTGTCATTATGTCGTAGTGTTGTTAAGTCGTTCAGAGTTTAGGTCGTTAGTGTTGATAAGTCAACCAAAGCTTAGGTCGTGTGATAGTTAGGTCGTGTAGTAGCTTAGGTCGTACAATAGCTTGGGACGACTTAAGAGATTGGAATGACCTAAGGAGTAGACGACTTAAGGAAGTAGACGACTTAAGGAAGTAGGTGACTTTAGGAGTCGGCGACTTAAGGGTTAGAGGCATAAGAGTAGCAACCTAGGAGACTAGGCGAGCTAACGACTTAAGGAGGATAGGTCGGCAACGACCTAAGGAAGATGTTGGTAGCAGTTAGCGACCTAGGGGTTGAGTGAGTTAACGACCTAAGGAAGTTAAGTCGTGGACGAGTTAAGGTGTTAGGTCGTTGAGTTGCTATGGCGTGTTTAGTTAGGTCGTAGACGACCTATGTTAGTATGCTGGGTGTATTTAGGTGGTTATATGAACTAAGAGTGTTAGGTCGTGAGTTGTTAAGTCGTGTGAGGACTTATTTTGTTAAGTCGCTAAGCCGCATCTCTGGTTAAGTCGTAGGTTGGAAGATTTGTTAAGTCGTAGGATGTGTTGAGTCGTTAAGTCGTAGGTTGGAAGATTTGTTAAGTCGTAGGATGTGTTGAGTCGTTAAGTCGTAGGTTGGAAGATCTGTTAAGTCGTAGGATGTGTTGAATCGTTAAGTCGTAGGTCATGGGGATAGTTAAGTCATGGACGACTTAAGGGGGGCGGACGACTTGGAAACAGCCTATAAATACGGGGTTTTTCTTCACTTTTTGGGATCCGGATTTTGAAGCGACGAAGTCCTGCCATTTTGAGAGCTCGAGTGCTGCACTTCTTCACTTCTTTTCTCCACTCTAATCTTGTGATTCCTTCCATCCAAATCGAAGATCAAATCGAAGATCCAAGAGCTTAGATTGAAGATCTTCAACCATCGAAGAGAGATTTCATCGTTTGAAGCGGAATTTTGACGGATCAAGTTAGATTCTTCGCTGTCCAGATCTGAAGTGTGTTGCTTTTGAGGTGATTTGGTGAGTGGTGGTTATCTCTCACACAGATCCAAAGGAGTATATCGGATTGGTGGTTTGATTTTGTGTTAAATAGTGATTTCCATGCATTTTCGTAAACTTAAGTATAGATCCATTGTTCATGATGATTTGATATCCATTTTACTACATGTTAATCTATGCAAGTTTATTCATCAAGTTGTAGAGATATTGCTCATGTTTCATGCTTGTTAGATTTGGACTCTTTATTTACAAAATTGCCATTTTAGTTATAATTGCTGTTAGATCTTGTTTGCATGATTGATTACTTGAATTAATGATTGATTTGATTGACTGTTATGAATTAGTTGATTAGTAGTTGGATTTAGACAAGATGGTCGAAGATGATTCAAAAGCTAAGGGAAAGGCTCTTGAATTGGAAAAGCTGCTCGTGGCATATGTGGCGGTTGATGAAGCTCATATGGATAGATTTGATGATGATGTTGAGATGAGGCTTTGCTATGATGAGATGAAGCGAGGCATGATGTGAGATAGCCTTGGTTTAATCCAGACGGGATCATTCCAAGCATGTTGATGACTCGGTGAAAGGGTTCGAGTTTGAGGATAATGGTTGGCTCGAGAGGCGCTTGAGCTAGTATGAGAATAGTCATCGAGGAGGATGACTAGAAGGCTGAGATTTCATCGTTGTTGAAGGTTCTAGCAGGCTCAAAGCAAGAGTACGCTGGGCAGATTCGATAGTCCCAAAAGACTACAGTTGGTAGTCGAGTACTCTGGGCAGATTCGATAGTCCTAGGCACGGGCTACGACGACGTGTGGAGTTCTGTCTAGAACCGGGGTTACCATTGGCCCTTGACGGACGCTGAAAGAATGTGTCGGTCATTCAATTAACGGTGGTATCGAAGCAATGATAACAGTGATAGCCAGAGTCATGGATGTTTGGTTGTATCGTCATTCGGTCTCAAGAGGAGTATTTTCTGGGTGCTTATCTGATCTTGGTTTAGGCCTTGGGGGTTTGTACTTGGAAAACATCACCCTTGACTCGAGTGATAATTGCTTTACTTTAAATGTGTGCTTTACTATGTTTACTTCTGCTTAGTGTGTCTGGGGCTATCACTGTAGAAAGAGGTGGAGTGGGAGGGTTGGATTCCTATTCCTTTTACCTTTATGCTCTTTTGGTATGTTGTTAGTTAATTTACCGCTCACTAAGACTGTTGTCTGACTCAAGGTTTTATGTTCAACTCTTATTACCTTGGGCTGTTCATCCATTTTGGGATGGGCAGACTAGGTAGCAGGTGACAGGTGCTGTTCTTAGTGACCAACGATGATGATGACGAAGACGAGCTGGAGGCTTGCGTATTAGTTTCTTACTATATGTACTGGATGTTCCGCCGCTTGTATAATCTCTGAGTGATATGTAGTGAGGCTTGATGTATTGACTATTCAGATGTTTGTATTCAACTATTATGAAGCTTAATTGATGAGATTCTATTTTGTGAAGCTTCACTATATATATTCTCTATTGTATTTTATCCATGCGCTGTGAGTAATACGATAGATTCTGCTGTTTTAACTTAACCTTGGCAATCGTCCATGGCTGCCTGGCACACTTTACAGCGCACTATCTCTATGTTCAGTGCAGGGGTCATGGGCGGTCGTCACACAACCTCTTTACCCAATTGGTCTGGTAAGTAACTAAGAAGAATAGGATGATGGTATCCAAACTCCGTCCTAGAGTCTACTTTTCTTAGACGCCTATAAGGTAAAGACATTTATTAGCCGGCCCAATAACATCAAATTATTTTCCACTTCCTAGATGTTAAAATCAAAAGACACATTTTAATAAAACCATGTTTATTAAACCTTTTATTAAATTAATCCAATTTCAAAACTTCATTTATTCACCTATTCTTTAATCAAAATATTTGAAAAACTTAGGGGCTAAATACCCGGATTTTAGTTCAATATTTTTTTTGAAATAATACTTTATTTTTAACCCTTTGAAAAATATACATATAGTCCGAGTTACTCCAAAATGATATCAAGGAACTGGGTACTCTCGAATAGTATCATAATTCCCTTTATCAAGAAAGGTAATACTCAAGAGACATGTTTACCATTCGAACACATTTCCGACCCATTTTTAGTCACTTTCGAGTCACTTGAACTAGTTAATTATAAAAATACTTCTTTCTTTTCAAATCCTTTAATTTGAAATAATACAATATACACATATATTTCAGCTAAATCGTTTTAACAAAATATTTATCATTCACTTGCTTTGGATTCATTCAGACTTAAACTTGTTTCGATCATACAATGCTAAAGAAAATAATTTACTAAGTGCATTATCACATCTCCCTAAGCAAACATTCGATTATTACTTAGAAAATCATTCAAATCATCACAAAACAGATCGAGACGCAATTCCCAAACCGTCCAAGGAAAAATCTTACTCTTAAATTATTTTTCAAAATATTTATATCTTAAAGTATTTTTAAGTAAAATTATTACCATTTTTCCAAGAATCATTTGAAAACTTTATCAAAGCCACCGGGATTTGAATTTCTTAAAAATTCATCTTATTTCCAAAACAATTTTATAATTATGATTTATAAAAATCAACTTTCAATCTGAAATATTTCTCTTAACGAACACCTTTTATTTAAATCAAATTTTAACCCAACATTATCATAGAACGCCTTATAGTCAAACTGTGAAACTTAATTCACAAGGTGTTCAAAAATGGATTAGAAAATAGTTAATGCTCAAAAATGGACGAGCATGACTAATCAAATCCTATATGATAAAAATTAAATATTATCAACTCCAGACAACAATCACATCATATATAATTATATTTTATTTTTGAAAACCATCCCCTTATATATATATAAAAAATATTCCTAGGTAAAATTAGTTCATTTACCAGATTTAAAAAAAATATTATGTCAATTGGACTTGTTCAAATGTTTAGGAAATTCCGATTGATAATGTTGGCCAAACACATCGACCAGAATTCTTAAGCCACTCAACAGATCAAACAACACAATATAAAACATTTTTGTACACTAACAAATACGCGCTCTTATATATAATATACCCTCAAACTCATCCTAGGGTCTCACTTACCCTATTCTTACCGAGTTTACCCCACTAGGGCCAAGGTTCTCTCTTGACCTTACGCTTTGATACCATGTTGTAACGAACTGCCATTCTTACACCTAAAGACGAAATTTAATACATCATCGGTATTCGTATGCCAATCATTTAAGTGTCCGAAAGACAGGTCATTAGAGGTGAAAGAAAGAAAAAGAAAGAACAGAATCTCACAAAACGTGACGAGTAATATATAATATGAATAAGTCTTTACAAAAAAGAAATTATCTTTAGTTATACACATCATCGGAGTACATTAACCTACTGTCAGCCTGGACAGTTATAACAGCATGTCCTTACAATTGCTGAAAATATAGACAAAAACAAAACAAACAGAACAGTGGAAGAATGTAAGATATGTGAATACATCTTGGAGAATCCAACTCCTCACCTGAAAGCCCCAAAGGATCCAGCTAAATCTGGAAAATATGCTCGGACTGACCCGAGCATTATAAGAAAAATAACGTTCGAATCAGTCTGGTAAAACCAGAGTGAGAAACTTAAATCACAATGAATTAATTTATTATAACTTGCAAAATGTTTTAAAATCAAAGGTATCTCGTAAGACCACACCTCACATAAACACGGACGTGTTTTTACCTTACGACAACCAAAACATTTTCTATAGAAAATCCAGTGATATTATAATAATATCTAGAATACAAATACATATTAATCACAGATGAAATTGTTGTATTATTAAATTCCAGCATAATAGGCATATAATCAAGTCTGAAGGCACTTATTGGAGAATGGATTCCAACTATGAAAGGGTAAGGGTCTACCTACCGAATCCATACACCTCTAGATAAAATGCATGGGAGGTCACAACGCACTACACCTCTGCAACTCAGGACCGACCCTACCTCTTACTGGATAGTGCCGAATATCATCACCCCTTGGTTGCAATCGAACAACCATAGTGGGCCTCGAAGCATACATAGAGATATCGACACTAGATATTGGGATGATCATACCCTAATGGGAGCGACCCACATAGCCCTAATGCACATCCCTGTTTTAGTCATTTTCCCGGTTGATGAGACTTGAGGCTACGATTACCTTTTATATAGCAACCATCGTGGAATGCTAACACTACCTTCCAAGTAGAAATGCAATGCTAGCATTCATCCATACAAGTTCGTTCTAGGTCTAAACGAAACCAAATGCACCACCTCTACTACATCCATTTTGGAATCACCCTCAAGATTAGTAGCAAGTAGCCCTTGTACTTCAAAAACTTCGTCTTCAATCATCTTCAAGATATTTTGTAACAAACCGGATTTTCAACCCTAAAAAATCGACACTAATACGTCCACTATATTACATGCCGAACATCAAGTGTCGGAAATACCGATCTGTTAGGTTGAAAGAAGAAGGTAGAAGATAGAAAAAACTAAAACAACACAGAATCTCACAACGCAACAAAAAATATATAATACAACCATGATCTTTACAGAAAGAAAACATCTTTATTCATATATACAACATTAGAGTACATTAGACTTATCCTAAATTTTTGGACAGTTATAGAAACATGTCCTTACATTGACAAATATACAGAATCTGTAGTATAGCAAAATTAAAAATACATGAATATGTCTTGCCCATATAGCTCCTCTCCAGCTCCAAAGTATTTAGCCAAACCTAGGAAAAACATGCTCGGTCTGACCTGAGCATTACATAGAATAACGCCCGGGTCAGTCTGGTAAACCATCGTGAGTAAAAATAGATAACAAGTAACAGCCAAACTGATTTCTACATTTGAAAACTTTTCAAAAATAGGGTATCTCGTAAGACCACACCGCACTAAAAAGCAAACGGGTTTTTACCTTACGATAACCAAAACATTTTATACCAAAATCTAGTGATATTATCATAGTGTCTAAGTTTAAAGTAAATAGATAAAATTGCTAAAATGCTTGCATCTCACATTCCAACATACTAGGCTCTACAATCAAAAACGTAAGGCACGTATTGGAGATTGGATTCCAACTAATGACTAGGCTACTAGGGTACCGCCTACCATAGTACACCTCTAGAATAATGTACCGAGGTCGTACCTAACGACCCTTGCCAACACAAAATTGGCCTACCCCTTGCTGGATAATACCAAATATATCATCACCCCAATTGCTTTGCAACCTTTAATCGAGAGCTCCCACATACATGAATTCATTGATGATTGTGTATATATCTATAAGGGGATGATATACCCTAATGGGTGCGACCCACATAGCCCTGCTGCATATTCCCTGTTTTAGTCATTCTCGATTGATGAGGTTTGAGGCTACGTTTTACCTTTTTGAATAGCAATTCATCTTGGAATGCTAAGACTGTCCTCCAAACGTCAACGCAGTGTCAACATTCATCCATACAAGTTCGTTCTGGGTCCGAACGAAACCGAAGGCACCAACTCTGCTACATCCATTTTGGAATCACCCACAGGATTAGTAGCAGTAGCCCTTGCACTCTAAAGAGCACCGTCTTCAATCATCATCAAGATGTCTTCCACTCAAACATATATGTTGGTTTGGAGTGGTTTTTAGATATATAAGTCCGATCTCAGTCTCTCCATACCAATAACTGATAATTTCTGGATTACTCATTCTTGGTTCTTTTGGAAGTAAGTATTCGAGTCCTTATCCGATACTAGAATTTTACATTCATACTTCCAAAGTCAAGTTAGGCCAAATTTGATAGTTAGTTATTTAACTATCAAATAACAACAACGAAATCTAGATATTTAATTACCCAAAGCAATCACTAAGCCTCAAAACCATTTTCATTTATAAATCTCCTTTCCCAACATTTATCAACATTCATATACTTATCTCCTTTACATAAGTATATTCACAAAACATTTATAAGATTTCCCATTTCTTAATCTCCTAAATGGATTTAACTACATTATTTAAATTGATGAAAAGGATAACTCTAAGCACGGTGTTAAGTGTGGAGCGGATGTTCCATTCCACCATTTTTTAAAAGGTCAACCTCGAGAAACCCAAACCTTGAATTCCTATTGTATATATCTTCAATAAATCCTTTTATAAATTTCCATTATCCATGAAATCCTTTTTTCTATAACCCAAACCCGTTTACAAAACATTTATCAACCTCCATACTCATTTATGAGGCTCTTTATAAATATTCAAACCTGGTTATATAAACTTCTTTATAAACTTTCAAACCTTGTATAGAACTTCCCTTTATAGACATCCAAACCCATTTATAAAATCTTTTTATAAACATTCAAAACTATTTATAAAACTCCTTCTATAAATAGCCTAAAATTATTCATAAACTTCTTTATATAATATTCAAAACAATTGTCAAATCTTCTTCAAATATCTTGTTCAGAACAACCTTGAAGACCATTTTAAAAGAAATTGAAATATTAACTTTCCAATACCAAATAAAAGCTTAATGACTACAATGGATCATTAAATTTGGGTTTACTTCTCCAAGTTATATCATGGGTATTGCCTAACATCAGATATGTAAGGGATTCACGCATAACATACAATCAACCATAGGTAGATGTCCAAGTTATAAATATAAATACATCCATCATCGGTGAAATATGTGCATATAGAAGTATATTCTATATGCTTAAGTTACCATGACTCGCTTATTGAAATTAACTTCCTTGTGTTTATCACGTTACTGATATTCAACATTTGTGCTAACACAAGTCAACTTACTTCCCATAAAACGTGTCAATTTTTTATATCACTACTTTAATTCATTTGGCTACTTAATGGTCCAGACGAGAGATCCTTTGATTTGAAATCAATTAACCTCAAAAAGAAAATTGATTTAAAACATAACCGATTAAGTTTAAAAATAGCTTTGAAAAGATTAGAGTATATTCAATTAGCTTAAACCCTAATTATATCTTAATTAAATCAATATTAATTCATAATTAAACTTTAATTAACTTAATGAACTTGGTTAAGTACTAATTAACTTCCTAATGTATCTTAGTTTAGGTTTAAACAATTCATTATTAGTTAAACCCTAATTAATTAATATTGATTAAATAATCACTTAACTAAATAATAATTAATTAACTAATTAACTTAATTAAATAATAATTAACCATTTAACTACTTCTTAACTTCATAAATCATTAATTTAAAACTTTATTAATCACTAATCAATCATTAACCTTCCTTAAGTGTTACTTAAACCTTAATCGCTTACTTAATTACTAATTAAGTACTAATTACTTTTAATTAATTTACTAAATAAATAAATTATTAAACTATCTAAACTTAACTCTTTTTATGTTACTAATAAAGTTCAGAAAACTTTTGCAAAATATTCCAAAAGAAAACATTTTAAAACGAAAATCGACAATTTTGTCGAACTACGTCCATAGCGACTATCGCTATAAGCGCAGTTCGCTTAAACTTACTTTAAGCGAAATACTTTACTTATTCCTTTCTATTACAAGTTTGGAAACCTAATTTTGAAATTTTTTGAAACTTAAAAACAAAGATGAAAACTTTGAAACCATTTCCGAAATTTAAAAATAGAAAACTTAGTTTTGATTCCAAATCGAATCTCACGTCCGTCACAACATACAATGGTGTAAACTTTGTAATTCTTACATAACATACAACTAGTTTTGATCACAAGCATACCGTTAATATACCATACACGAACATCACATTCTTACAACCAAATATGCCACTTTAAACACCCAAACATGATGCTTAACATCCAAACACAATATTTAACATCCAAACTATGCTAACCACAAATCGCAAACGTATATCATTACCATAGCATGATATTTTGACAACATGAACTATCGATTTCCATAACATATAATATATGGAAATAAAGTCAGTTCTTTCTAAAAATGAGATAGTTTCACTCACCGAAAATATTTGAAACATGAAATGCCTTAGATGCACAAAAATCATCTCAATAATATGTCATCTTCCACGTGATCTTTGGACATATTTCTCTCGGATTTTGAAATAGTGATCAAAAGAAAAGTTTTAGAAAATTATTTTCTCTATATATTAAAATAAATCACTAAAATCGGGTTTCGTTTGAGGTAGGGTCAAAAGAAGGAGAGCTATTTTCGGACCTGAATTTCTGAGTTAAAAAGTACACTACAAAGAAATGAGATTTTGACATCCCTAAGCTTGAAATTAGAAAAAAGTGTTAAAAGAGAAAGTTGTAGCTACTAAAATTTTATATGATTTCAAAAAAAACCTTGATGTGTTGTAAAATAGAGGAAGTTGTGGCCGAATAAAGTGGAGGAAAAATGGAGAAGAAAGAGTTTTAAAACAAGTTCGCATCTTTAAGAGAATTTAAATCTTTTGATTTTTAAAAAACTTAAAACTAACATAAGAAGGCATGAAATTATGAAGAAAGCTTTAGGGAAATAGAAATGGAGAAGTAAACGAAAGTATGGTAAAGGGGATGTGTATTTATATACAAAAGAAAGTACGAAAATTACTAAACTATCCTTTGAATTAATTAACATGTCATGATTTTCTAAGGTCGCATCACCACCTACTCCCCCTCTCTAATCACATCCATCATTCCCCCTCTTGTTCCATCCCTTAAGCTATGATTGCATGCTTAATAATGATGATGATTTTAAAAAATGACAAGAGATAAGGTGTATTATACACACACACACACATATATAAAGTGCATGTATATATACGTTATAATTTAGACCATGACTTGTCACATCACTATCTAAACATATTTAAGATAAGATAATCTATAATTAAGTATATTATTATATTGTTGATTATCTCTTATTTATGTGTACATACGGTGCACGAAGGTGAATAACATTCCCGACAACTTTCCGGTGCTGAAAAGTCAAAATTCCGGAAAACGTTTTTCGGTCACATTTTCTATTTTTCTACGAACTATCTATTTTGGTACACAAAATTTAAAAATATTTCACCATCATTATTAAATAATTAAAATAGGTTTATTTGTAAATAAAAACCCATTTATTTAATATTTAAACTTAACTTGAATTGCCGAAGAAATATATAAAACCGATGATATCAACTGTCGATGTCATAAATACATTTTATTTTAAAAAAATAAAATAAAATATTTTATTTTATAATTTTGTTTGAATACATATATTAGTTTATGTATCCAAAGCCGTGCACGATTCTTATTGTTTAAAAGCAGTTTTATCGGTAAAACGATTTCCTGTTGTTTTATCGATATTTTACCTAGGACGATATTTACAAATTTTCAATATTTTACCTAGGTAATTTGTTCACAAATATTTTTCCCAAACAAAATGACTATTATCATTTACCACTTACAACTTTATTATATCTTACTTTCAAACCCATATCTAAATATTTTATAAATAAATATAATTTATCCAAGTGATAAATTTGCGGGTCTTTACATATCTTCAGTTCGAAATGCTTGAGTTGGATCAAAGTGGTTTTCAAATAATTTATACTTATCTTATCTCGGTCTCTTCGAAACAACTTTTGATAGTTCCGATAAACACAACCGCCGTTTCTTTTAGAAATAATCAGACAATACATAAGAGCAGGGATCACCCCCTAACCGTTTAAGTGGACGGATCACCCTATCATTTGTCCTAGAAGAACAAAACAAGATTTATACTCATAGTACACCATCATCAAAGATGACTGTGCCATATAAATCACGTGTTTCTCCTAGATATTTCTGGATTATATTTTGGTCCATATTTGATAGTCGGCTATTTAACTATCAAATAAACAAACAACAACAAATTCAAAGATTTAATTACCTATAGCAACCACTAAGCCTCAAATTAAATCTTTCATTTATTAAAACTCTTTTCAAACGTGCTTATCAAAAATATTCATATACTTGTCTCGCTGACATAAGTATATCCACAAAGCAATTGTGAAAGATTTCTCATTTCCAAATCATATCAAAGGGTCAAAACCAAAATGTTATTTAAATTATAGATGAAGATAACCTCAAACAATATTCCTTTGGTATAAAGTGTGGAACGAATGTCCATACCACCAGAATTAAATAGGTCGGTTAAAGGAAATCCAATCTCAAATCCTTTTATAAATTTACCTTTATAATCCCTCTTACTAAATCTCTTTTATTTATGAATCTTCTTTACTTAAATTCCAAACCATTTACAAAACTCTTTATAAATCACCAAATTAAATTTACAAAACTCTTTTACAAATATCAAAACCATTCATATATCTCTTTATAAATCTCCAAAATTATTTATAAACTTCCTTTATAAATATCTAAAATCATTTATAAAACTTTCTTATAAATATACCTCATTTAAAACAAAACTTCTTTAATAAGCTTATTTAATAAAGTCTTTTTGATAAACAAAATGATTATTTAAAACACCTTTACTAAATTTATTACTTAATTTGAAACCATTATTATAGGTATGATTGATCTTAAAATCAAAAAGATGCTTAGTGACCGCAATGGTTCTCTTTTAATTAAGTTTACTTTTCAAGTTATAACATGGGTATGTACATAACAAGCAGATATATATATATAAGGGAATCAGCCAATAACAAACAAATCAACATATATGTAAGATGTCTAAGTTACTATAATAGCAGACGAGGATTTGTTCTGATAAACACATGTCCAAGTTAATATAATAGTAGAATGTGTTTTTATTTTGCTTAATAGATGTCAACATAATCTACTTGGGAAATTATGACATAACTGTGATTTATACTACCAAATAAATGTCCAATATAACTTAATTAGCAGAACGGTGTTTTATTCTGCTAAATAGATGTCATTGGGTTTCATATTCAATTGGGATTACTTAAGGGTAATTGACAAAGAAATCCCTTGGATTAAAAGTATTCTTCTAAAAGAAAGTTACTTTAAAACAAAACTGATCTTCGAAATTAAAGTGGTTTAAAACAATAAAACTTTTATATAAAAAATAAATGACAATTAAACCCTTCACTTAATAATAATTAAACCTCTAATTAATAATTAAATAATAATTAACTATTAAATAACAATTAAACTCTTCACTTAATAATCTCAATGAATTAATTAAATATTCCTTAATTAAACTTAAATTAATTAATTAATTAAACCCTTTCTTAAATAATTGAATTAATCTTAATTAAATAATATATTAAATAATAATTATCCTTTTATTATTTAACAAATTATAATTACTTACTTAAAAGTAATTAAGTACTAATTACCCTAACTTAATTAATGATTTACTAATCCACACTTCATTAAAATTTATAAACTTTGTTTAATACTTAGTTAATTATTAATTTTTGAAACTTAATTAATTAAAAATTAATCATTAAAATCTTAATTAACTTTTGAAAACATCATTTTTTATGTTTACAAAACATTACAAACCATTTCAAAGTTTGAAACTTACTTTTGAAAAATTCAAATTTTATCGAAGCTGCATCCATAACGACTATCGCTATGGATGCCATTTCCTAGAAATGCTTTCCTACTTTCTTCTTTGATAACTTATCACTTAAAAGCTTTCTAACTTTTTGAACAAATAAGATATTTTAAAAACAAAGCAAATTTTCCTAACTTTAAAAATGATTTTTTTGATTTCTTAATCAAAGCTCGTATTTTCACAAAAGGATTCCTTTGTCGATAAACCAAGCCAAAGTACTAAATTTCTAAGCAACAAAAATATAATCATATCCATCACAACATATACATCTCACAACCCAAACAGAAGCAAACACATATTCATGCATATGTAACCAATAATTTATACTTCAAATCAGAGCCTAACTTTTCAAACACATAACAACATCATTCAAACATATTCAACTGCATCAAAACTAAAAACGTCAAGCCACATATCATACACAATTTTATGCAACATTTAGAATAAAACTTAAAGTTTTAAATCAATAAAAGTTTACTCACCAAAAATCTTTTAAAACTTGAAATGATTTAGAATTTGGAAATCTTGGAAAACCACAAAAATCATTCGAAAATAGGTCATCTTCCCCTCGATTTTTAGCCATTTTACTCTTGGAATTTGGGCAAGTGGTAAGAAAAGTTTTAGGAAATTCTTTTCTCTATTATTTTAAAAAAAGAATCACTAAATTTGGATTTGTTTTGAGGGAGATATGGCCAAAAGAAGGAGTGGTATTTTCAGGCTTGAAAATATGGGTCCAAAAACGAGTCAAAATGAATTGGAAACTTGACCCAAAAATATTCGAAATTTGAAAAAGTAATTCAAATAAAGTTGTAGCCACTGAAATTATGTTTGGTTTGAAAAAAAAGAAAATCTTAACTTGGAGTAGTATAGAAGAAGTTATGGCCGAATATGAAAAATGGAGAAAGTGAAGATGAAAACAAGTGATTTAAAACTAAGTTTTTTTATAAGTTTTAAAGTAAGAATTTGATTTTTAAAAATTTAGGATTTATTAGAGCCATGGAAGATGCTAAGGGCTTAAGAAGTTTTCAAATGGAGAAGGAAATGAGAAAAAAATGGAAAAGAAATTAGAAAATTTTGTTTTTATAATATGTTAACATGTAAATTTACCAAAATGACCTTGTACTTTACCCTCCATAACTTATTGCCATGTCACCACCATTGTCCCCCCTCTTCTCTACATACTTCCACACAAAATTTACTTGGTCCCCCCTCTTCTTTTCATGCTCCAACATCGTTTTACTACAGGATATACTTATGTTCCCTTATGTTGCCAATATGTCACATCTTTGTCCTCTTATGTTTCCTTAAGCATCTTATTCTTTTTAAACTTTCTATACATTGGTATAAATACATATGCATACACTAATACGTACACATATTAACTTATTTACAAATGCATGTTTCACACTATAAAGTTTACAATGTTTCCGATAACTTTTAGCCGATGAAAAATTGGAAATTCGGAAAACGAATTCCAGTCACATTTTCGATTTTTCTTCGAACCGTATATTTTTGTAAACAAATTTGAAAAAAAAATCACCGTCATTATTTATTATTTAAAAGTGTTTTATTTTAATTATGAAATCTGTAAGTTGAATATTTAAAATTAATTAGATATTTGCAAATCAAAGCGTTGAAATTCCGGGTTGTTACACTATTTATTAGTTGACATCAAAAAATAGTCATCATTTCATAAATAATATATGGTATGTTTTACGAAAACAATTTTTGTAACTTTATGTAATCAGTAAGTACTATATGGCGTACTCCTACTATTTCCGACATTACTCTAACAACTTACTGTATATGTAGGTCCATTATTCACTTACTATATATTATTTATTTCATATACCGCAACTAGTTAACAGCGAACTGTTCTTTGGATCAAAGATTTTGAACTCAAATAAATAATATCATAGAAAATAATTTTCTATATGAAAATACATTTCAGAATAGAAATCGTATAACTTATTCCAATGTCAAGTATCAATTATTATTATTATTACTACAATTCTTATTTTCGATGTTTCTTTATGAAGAAAAGTGACTTTTCACTTTCTTCATCCCAACCGTACCTTAAATCACATTTACTCTAATACATTTGTTTTCCTTTCTAAATTTTCAAACCATTCAAAAGAAAAACCCTTACTTCAATCTCATAACGAACTCTTTGCAAAAACACATTCAATATCCTTAACATTTAAGGACATCAAATATGTTGCACCTTACATAAACTGATCAAATCGACATTTTAGTGATTGAGTTCTTAGATTTATATTGTAGTTTTGGTCTAATGTTAAATTTAATACAATACAATTCTTTTGTAATTAATCAAATTGGATACTCGATCTTACAATACTGTTTATTGACTTATTAGAATAAACTAACTTCATCGAAATATTATACATTACAAACTGTGACTGTTCGCAATATAACATTTATATGCAATGGTATATAGACTAAATATCCATATCCTTGTATTGCTTTTAGAGTTCGAAACTCATAGAATGCAATACACAGCGTCGACTAAATAAACAAGTAAGCGACCAAATTACGAATGCATTAAGTAGTTGTAAAATTAGACACTTGCATGGGTTACATGCCAATTTATTTAATTAATTAACATTTAATTTATTTATTTAATTAAATAATTTTAATTAAATTATATTAGTTTCAAAATTCATTTCATATACGTACATGTATACTTATGTTATTTTAATATTTAAAAAAACATAACATATATCATCATATATAATACACGTATATATATATATTAATTAAATTTATATAATTAATTTATTTTATTAATCTTATTAATAAAAAGTTTAAAATTTTGAAATTAATTTATTATTTTCAAACACTTTGAAAACTTATATTATATTATAAATTTTATAATAAACATGTTCCATTTTAAATTTAAATTTTAAATTTAAAGCTTTATTTAATTTTCAAAACATTTTGAAAATTAGCCTAAGGCCCGACTCAAACGTGAGCTTTTCTATTAGGGACAACCTTTGAGCTCACATCACCTTTCAGGCCAGGTTGGTAACCAGGTAGGACAAGATACTTGATTACACAATTTCAATCTTAGATGTTACATTTCTAGACATCGTACTAAGTGGGCAAGCTTAATTGATTAGCCCTAATTTAGACATCATAGGCTATTGGGCTCTGATACTATTGTTGGAACTAGGCCAGTCCATAGTGGAGTTAAAACAATAAATTTCAAAAAAAATCCTTTATTGGATTTTATTGGACCTATAAAGTCTAATACATTTAGAACTTTTCTAAATTTTCTTTTAAATAAAATAGATATTTTATTCAACTTTATAAATAAAGATTAATATTATATGATTTGTATTATATTTAAATAAAATCAATTTTTATTTAATTTTATAATAAAGATTAATATTATAAGATTTGTGTTATATTTTGGATGTGTATCATATACACATAAATGTGTATGTGCAT
This sequence comes from Allium fistulosum, assembly GCA_030737815.1. Lineage (NCBI taxonomy): Eukaryota > Viridiplantae > Streptophyta > Magnoliopsida > Asparagales > Amaryllidaceae > Allium > Allium fistulosum. The sequence continues at coordinate 1,196,696,902 of CM060902.1, forward strand.
GTACGACATAATAATGTGTACATGGTTTAACATGCCCGTGCATAGATGATGGGATTTATACCGTAACAGACATGTTACTTCTTTAGTATTTGATCATTTTGTCTAAATGAAATATATGTGTGTAAAGTGATTTATATATGTGTGTGTGAAAATATATCATATATATATATATATAAATGTAAATAGTTGATAATTATAATAATTTATATAAAATATATAAGTAGATATATATGTGTGTGCGTGCACGTATAATTAAATTTTAAAATCATTTAATAATTAATATAAACTAATTTTGAATATAAATATTTATGTGTATGTTACTGTAGCGAACCTAAGAATAAAATAATAATTTTATTTATTTATTAATAAGTCGAAATAATATGTATTTTTAGATACACAAACATATTTAAATATATATAATAAATTATATATACATATAATTTAATACATTTTTTTATAGAAAACTCTCGACTCAGGGAATAATTTTTTAATATATATATATATATATATATATATTTAAGTATAAGTATTTATTAATTTACACCTCATTACCGGGAGGTGGCCTTGTCGGAGCTCGTTATTGAGGTGTATTGGTGGTGGCCTTGCCTGAGCTCATTCTAGATGTACCTGAGTCCTTTTTCATTTTTTTATTATGATTAGTTACCTGCCAGGCATGTTGGCAGCACCTTTATTTTCAGTGTTATATATAGATATACACATGTGTGCTCTTCTCTACTTTTGAGGATCACACATTTCTGTAAAAAAAAAGTATTTATTAATTTACAAACATATATATATATATAACAATAAATTTTGTTTATAAATTAATGTAAATTTATAGCAAGCTCTCGGCTCATATAACAAATTTTATGATAATTTTACTTATATTCTTATTTATAAATTTATTTTTATATAAACAATTTATAATTAAATATAAAACCCACTTGGAACAGTACGAGTTAAGCTAAAAAGTGTTTGAAAATGGCCGCTCCTCCTCCTATTCCATTTCATTCGCTTTCAATCTGAACCTTCTCAATATCCCCTCTGCCCACCGTTTCTTCCATCCATCTCGTGTCGCATTCACCCCAATCGTCTACATATGCCGAAGAAAAAGGTTTCGTTGCCTCAGCAGTTGGGTCAATCTCCATTAGATCTAGATCGACAAACTTCTCTGACTCGCTCTGGCAAACCTTTCGTAAATTCAAGTGTACGTCTTTCTTACCATGTTGAGTGATTTCGTCCTCTGCTGTCACTCTTGATAAATCGCATGCTACTGCTGCGTTGCCGTTGGCAAACCCCTATTCCTCTTTACTGAATGACATTGCGGTCGGAGCTAGAGCAGTTGGTTTTGGTTGCTCTGACCATTCGATGCTAGTTGCGCCTGCTGTTGGTCTGTTTGACATTGAAGTCCCAAGTGAGAACCGCGTTTCTTTATTTCTTGCTTCTACCACAAATTCGAATTGGTCTGACACAAGTGTTGGTCTTCCTTGTGATTTCGAAAAAGTTTGTGGTGAGAATAATGGTTTCGTTCCCTCTGATTGTTTGGAAGAGGAAGCTGTTGTTCGAAATTAGGTTGTGCCTATGATCAAGTATCATCTGTGTTGTGCACGCAACATGCTCGGGGAAATGTGGACTTGAATTTGCCTAGTGAACATGCGCAACCCGTGCCCTCTCCTGAAGCGCCCACTGTATTATTTCCGGACATTTTTATAACATTGGTAAATCAACTTTAAAAATCTATATTAAATCAGTTTGTTAATTTTAATTCAGTTTATTAAAGCAATTTTTATTATATTAGTTAATTTACTTTAATCGCCTTTATTAAATCAATTAATTAAAAGGATTTATTAAATTCAAATAGTCATTAATTAAATGAATAATTAATCTCAAACATCATTAATTAAAATGATAAGTAATTTTAAATTCCATAAATTAAAACAATTAATGAAGTTTAAAATAATCATAAATTAATCGGATTAATTAAATTCGAACTCCATTAGCTAAAACCATTAATTAAAACATCATTTATCAAAATGATTTATTTAATTATAAAACATCATTAATTAAGTTAATTCAACTAAATCTAAAAATCATTAGTTAAAACAATTAATTAAATTTTAAAACAATTATTAATTAAAATGATTAATTAAATTTAAATATCATTATTTAAAATGATTAATTTCTTTTAAATATCATTAATTAAAATGATTATTAATTTCAATTATCATTAATTGAAATAATTAATTTAATCCCATCATCGTTAATTAAAATAATTAATTAACTCCATTATCATTAACTAAAATAATTAATTAAACTCAAATAATCATTAATTAAAATGATTAATTAAGTATAAAAACATCATTAACAAAAATGATTAACTAAATCTAAAGATAAACCAATTTTAATTATTATTTATTAAATTGGTTAATTAGTCCCAAATTAATTAATTTAAATGATTAATTAATTTAAATTACCATTAATCAAAATGATTAATAAATTTTAAATATTGTTTTTAGTGGAAACACAAGCTCAAGTTCATATGACAAGGGTTTGGGGATGAAATTTAATAAACAACGGTATAGCGAAAATCACTATAACGACATTTAAACTATTAAATGGAATATCAGAAATTAGTTTCAATTAACCATCAATAACAACATATGGATGTAAATAAATAATTTATGGGCGAGAAACCCCCTTTGGGTCTCTCTACATATTTTTCCTGCAGAAAAAAGGTTATGGATAATAAATAGATGATCATATGAGCTTATAACGATCAATTTAATATGTCATCAATTTTCCAATCGGAAATGCAACCAAACAAGCAATCAAACAATTTAACTAACATCCAAACAATCGATAAACATTTATAACATCGTAGATATGATATAATAAAATTTAATGTGAGTTAAACTCACCAAAAATCCTTTGAAAACTTGATACACTTTGAAATTCATGAAGCGTGGAAAACCACAAATTCTTCTCGAAAATGGGTCATTTTGCACTCGACTTTTGGACCCTTTCCTCTCGGATTTTGGAAAAATGGTCAAAAGGAAAGTTTTAGATAATTCTTTCCTCTATCATAAAAAAAATTACTTAAAAAAGTTAAATTTTAAGGAAGTTATAGCCAAAACAGTGAGGGGTAGTTTCGGACATCAAAATCTAGGTTCAAAAACACTCTTGCAAAAAAATGAATTTTTGGAGCATCTAAGCTCGAAATAAGAAAAGTGGTAAACTACAAAGTTGTATCCACTAGAAATATACATGCTTTGAAAAAAAGAAAATCTTTATTTGGTTTAGTGTGGAGAAAGTTATGACCGAATGAAGTCGGAGCAAAAATGGAGAAAGTGGAGATAAAAACAAGTGAAAATTAAAACCAAGTTTTTAAAGTCAAAATTTGATTTTTAAAAACTTTAAAACCTAAAAACTAAAATAGAGAAGCTATGGAATATTTGTTTCCATGCTTAGAAAAGTTTGAAAATGGAAAAGAGAATGAGAAAGTGAATAACAATTAGGAAAATTAGTTTATATATTATGTTAACATGTTGAATTACCAAACTACCCCTCGTCCTTTACCCTCAATTCCATGAATGCCAAATCACCATGTCCTCCTCCTCCCATCATATCAATGCCACCATACCTTCCCCCTTTCACATCAAGCCACCATGTCATTTAATGCTTGTGCTCAAGTTGCCAATATGTCAATTCATGTCCCCCCACGATGTGACATTTTCTTTTATTTTTTATTATAGTTGCCAAAGTGTCACATCATCATTTTCTTAACTTAACTAATTACACTTAACCCTAATTAAATTACTAATATATGTTTATAAGATTTCATATATTTGAATATATATACAAATGTGTACACAACATTTCAAACAACTTTTATATGATGAAACATCGAAAATTCGGAAAACGGTTTCCGGTCACATTTTCTGTTTTTCATCGAACTATATATTTTTGTAAACAAATTTTAAAAACTATTTCAAAATTATTATTTATTATTAAAAGTAGTTTTATTTTCATTATAAAACCATTTATTTTAATATTTAAAATTAATAAAATATTCGCAAATCAAAGCAGTGAAATTCCGGGTCGTTACAGATTAATCATCTAATCATAAATCAAAAGACTAAATTTAAAAAGTAAAAGTGGCATATACCTTGAACCAAAGTGATATAATAGAAACTTACCATTGAATTGATGAGAATGATAACGATGACGCAATAGAAATAAAACATTTGAGACGGGAAATATTTAATCAATCAAAGGAATAAATTACATGCATGAAGATGATGGGTTGAAACAAATTGTAACAACCCAGAATTTTAAACAATTTAAATTGAAAATATTTAATTTATTTTAAATATTGGAACGGTAATTTAATTTGAATCCCCAATATAACTTTGAAATTGGCGATTAAATTATAATATTTAATCTATTGAAGTTGAATAAAAATTTGAATCTTCAATTTTAAGCTGATTAAAAATATTTCAAAAGCTTTTAAAATTCGTATTGACAATACCGGAAATAATAAAAGCTTCAAAATTGAATTGTTCAGTGATTTGTTCGGTTTTGAATTTATATCGTTTAAATTGAATTTAAAAATAGCCGTCTGAGGCACAGTCTCGGAATTTGACGAAACCAGTTCCATTGGATCCGTAATATTGTATTATTATCGGATTTCAATTTTCGTAGGGTTGAAGTTATTGTGTGAGCGTACGATAATTAAACGTGCTGAAAATTATATCGAAATTCAATTTAATAACTGGTCCAAAAAGCTATCTTCTCCATACGATCGAATTTGGACTCAGAACCTTTTCCATTGGGTTCGGGATAGGCGTATAACATTACGAACGCCTAGCGGCACACCTCGATGGGATGTCAAGATTTTGAGCTGCGGATTCTCGACGATTTAAATTTGAATTTAAAACTTGAATAATATATTCTATTCACTAGTGAAAATTCTTTCCCATCAGCCGTATTATTTCTTATCAGCTTCTCCAACACGCAATCCTTTGTTCCCCCTTTTCAAAGCAATGTCGATAGAAAAGAGAAAATAAAATGAACGAACATTATTCTCGTTCAAAGTAGGAAATAAATGGCAAACGAAATCATGGTCGAAGCTAGAAAGAAAAATAAAAGGAAATCGCGCCCCTCTTTTCGACATTTAATTTCGTTCCTCTTCTAAAATTAAATTCAAATGGCAGCGTTCCCTCTTTTCTCCGATTCAAAGAAAAATAAAATCGCACCCAAATCTCCTGCAAAATTGAAGGAATCTCGTTCGAATTTGAAGCCGTGTTTAAATAATTGAGACTGGGGGAGAGCCTCATCGCGTCTGGAGGTTGAAGGCTAGAGCGAGTGTGGGTCGCGACTGCTAGGGCTCGCAGTGGCGGAGTCGAGATGGATCGAGATTTGGTCGCGTTCGTGCGACGCTGGAAGGATGTCGGCATCGCGTGTTGAAGTGTGAAGAGGTGGAGCTCGCGAGCGTGATGGGTATTGGCGCCGACGACAGCGTTCAGGCGAACATCTCAATGGCTCGCAACTCGAGGATCGTGACATCGGCGATATGGGAATTGGGTTCGACGTCGTTCGACTTGGGGGAAGGTCGGCTGCGAGGTATTGAGTTTTAATAATTTCAATATATGTGTATATTCATATACATATTTGGAAATAAATATATAAAAAAAAAGAAAACTGTATATCATCTTTTGATTTTACAGTAAGTTAGATGGACTGTCCCATTTTAGAAATAAAATAAAAATAGGTTTAAATAAGATGTATATATATACAGATTTAAAATATATATGAAGTTTAAAGGAGAAAAAAAAGAGAAAACTTTGTTCGGTTGGTTTTACAGAGAAATTTTTTTTTACAGTAAAATAAATCTGGTTATTTCAAAAGGGAATTCGATTTAATTAAATTGGTAAGAGAAAATTGTTTTCAGTAAGGTTAAATCAATTAAATCATTAGTTAATAGAAATACAAAGGAAAATTTGTTTAAATTATCAGTTTGAATAAAATTGTTAGTTAATGAAATAATTTAATAATTAGTTAACTCAATCTGTTTAAATTGGAAATTTATTTGTTCGTTTGTTCAAATATTAATGAATTTGTATAATTATTTATACAAGGTTTAAAATCATGGAAATTAGCCAGTCTGGAATGGATTGCAAAATGAAATAAAAAAGCTAAGGTGAGATTTTTCTCACTCAAATGAAATTTGATATTGCACTTATTGATTTGATTGATTGATTGTTTGGATGTGATATTAGATATAGTAGGATATATCTATATATATAGCAATATATACATATTGGCATATGTATATATTGGATTGATTGATTTCCCGCCTTGTATAGCGGATGAGACCCTATTGCGCCGTTAGTAAGCGGATGATTTTTATAAAACCTATATACCACGATATTCCACCTCGAAGTGGAATGGATATTGTGCTAACGTCTGTGGATGCAGGGAAACAGGTTGGAGGGATCCAACTGGATTCCTCACCAGTATTTATTTATTTACAGATATTGATGTATATTCTATTATCATATTGATATATGATGTTTGTTGTTGTGATTGACTAATTGGTGCTGTTACATCATCGGATTCAGTTTTGAAGTTTAAAAATAACGACTTTTACTTTAAAAGGATTTTAAAGTGATTTTTGGAAGTAGACGTTTTATTTAATTTTTGAATTAATAAATAAACGTTCAAACTTTAAAGTTATAAAAGTTAAGATTTGTGAATTATAACCAAAAGGTAATTTCTTTTGAAATAAATAGTTAAGAAATTTATAAAATGGTTTTAATTGGAATTTTTGAATTATTAAAAACGATGTATGTAAAAGATGTACAAGATCGATATTTATAACTTTAAAATGTTGGTATTATAAAACGAGTTTTTATAAGCGTTAAAATGAATTTTTAAGAATTTATAAATAAATGAAATTTATGAATTGTGAACTTATAAATGGAAATGATTTTGTAAAATAAAGGAATTATAAGTATTTAACTTATAATTATGGATTGTTGGTATAAGATTTGAGTTATGAATCGAATTGTGAATAAAGGAGATTTATTAAATTGAAGTTGTTAGAAAATAGAAATAGAATTTATAAACGTTGTTTTATAAATTCGAAATCAATTGGATTTGATAAATTAAATATAGAAGGTTGTTAAAGGAGATATATTCGCGATTTTGGATAGCGAATTATTATTGAAATAAAATGTGTAGAAAATAGTGAAATGTAATTAGTGAAGTATATTCACGATTTTGGATAGTGAATATATCGTTAAGTAAAATGGATAGTTTTGGAGAAGTGACATTAAAAATGAAGTTAATCGTTTTAACAATGTTAAAAATGTATTAACTATCGAAATCATAGATTTCAATATTCATTGTTGAAATAGACGTTTTCGAGCAATAAGGAAATGATGGACTATAACACTGTTGTTATAGTAAATGATTTCCGAAAGGAAATGTTTTTGTCTAGTATTGGGATATATATATCTATCTTATTTTCGAATCCCTATACTAGTGATTTTGAGTCGTCGTAACGATGTTTTACGTAACATTCGTTTTGACTCAAATAAATGTGCTTAAAAGAATGATTTCCTTAAAGAATGAAATATATACTTAATTTTGATTTAAGTATATCGAATATTTTCAAATGTTGAAAATAAATAGATTTGTGAATTACTTATTATTAAATAAGTATGGAAATGCTTTTCCAATATGAAATGAAATGTTTTTGAGAATTTATCTTCTTAAAGATAAATCGAAAGTGAATATTGAAATCGACTGAAAATCGTATATCAGTAGATATTTTGAAAATATAAATTCACTATGGAATTTATAAAAGAAAAGGGAATCTGTTTAAAAATAAATATTGATTTATTTTTGAAGTGTGGAAATTTTATATCTAGTAAAGATATTTTGGAAAATAAATAATTTGGAAAATTATTTGAAATCTGATGATGTTGCGCATCTTTATTGATAGTTAAACAACCGACTATCAATAATTACCTTGAATAGGTATTTGTTGTGAAATGCTTGAATTTGAATGCCACACTTATTTTTGAATAAGCGCTCACTATTCGGGTTAGCCGGGAAGGACCATGGGGTCGTATAACCCATTCCGAATATGTGATACGTCATTATGAACCGCATTTGATGACCGGTGTTGAAGACCAGATATTTTTGAAAACGGAAGGATTACCGTCGAGTTACTCTACATCGGCTGATCTCCGATTTAGAGGTTTTATCACCCTTAGTGACGGGAAGTCCGGACGTGATTGGAAATTATCCGAATTTGCAAGGGCTTCGTGAGAAGTGCCTTCGGTTCTGTTCGATCTCGGAACAGACGTGTATGGATTGTGTGTCTGACATTACACTTTGAGATATAAAGCTGATTTCTTTCAAATACATATCTGTTGGTGGCGGAGAATTTATTCTCTTAGCTTAACACCCTTCTCTGAGATGTACGAGCTCAGAGGTTATGTAGTTGAAGTTATCAGCGATATATTCCCAATTTGGTAATGTGGCATGCTGAGTGTTGCTGTGTGATGATCAGTGTTTGATCATTTGTGATATGATCATTTGTTTGATCATTTATCTTTGTGATCATAGGTTGATCATCTGTTGACCCAAAGCGTGGCTTTTTGAGAAAGCGTAGCTTTATGGACGAGACTTCGTTAGGGCCTCAACAACCCGGAAATGGTCGAAACAGGAATGTTGCGGCAAGGTTATGAGGGTCGCGCCCTTTAGGGTATGTCATTTCCTTCTGGAAAGGGGTGGTATCATGGTATGGAGCCCAGATACTTACTCATGTGGACACACCTTATTTATTATGTGTGATGATGGTTACGAGCGCTCGGATAAAGGTCCCAAAGGACCGGGGGATGACATATTCGTGAGTTACCTGTTACAGGGGTAACCCGGCCTTGTTTGGCAGAGAGCAGTTTGTCTCTCGGGACGTCCAGCCAGAGGCGATCCTATTCGGCAGGAGGAAAGGAAGTTCCTTAGCCTGACCATTTGTTGGAAAATCCAAAGAAACAATACGAACCTTTACGATTGCAATTGTATTACCTGCTATGGAATGTGGCGGTAACCTGCTATTGAACATAGTAGCTATAGTAGGCATAAGTGCGGAATGCCTATGCTGGCTAAGATTAATATTATACTTTCGAAATGTTTTCTACACTAGACATTAATAATAATATCCAATGATTTTGCGTAGTAAGCATTTTTGACTATCATAAGAAGAAATCTCCTCCAATTCTGCGTTTGCATTGTGTGTGTGGCGGGAGGTCTTATGGTAGTTTCATTTTCCAAAAGCATTTCGAATTGACTTTAAAAATTATTCCGTTTTTGTTTTAAAGAATAACTGTTTTACGATCTCACACCAGTCACCATGACTGACTCGGAGTTTATTGTTTCCCTTCTAAACTCTGGGTGCCCACCAATTTCCACACGGGCAGTCTAGAGTTAGGTTATCAGGATAATCTGGATATTCGAGAGCTTTGAAGATAAGCTGGATGACGATACGTAGTATTTGTATCTGATAGTATTTATTCCGCTGTGTATTCTGTATGAGGATAAGTTTATATAACTGTCCATTTTTGTATATTGACTCTGATTGATGTATGTATAAACTGATATAGTTCTTTGTTTTAAAAGACTAGTGATTATCTATTATATATTGTTCCGCTGCGATATGTGAGATTCTGATATTGTTTTCGTTTCTGATATTGTTCTGTTGTTCTTCTTTTCTTTTTCTTCTATCTTTTCTTCTACCTCTTCTTTTAAAACCCTAATGGTTCGGTTTTTCATTCACCTTGAGTAAATCGATGGAGATTAGTGTCGATTCAAAGGGTACGGAAAAGCGGGCTATTACACAAATGGTCAGAGTTTAAACTTTAAAAGAGGTGAGAAGTGAAAAGGGAACATGTGCAGAAGATAATTGTAAAAGTTTCTTCAAATGAGTGGGAGTCCAGTATATGAGTTCATAGTAAATGAAGTATTGGGATACAAAAGGCTATTTATTGAACTTTATAAATAATAGAATATACTACAAATAGTGATATATGGAAGAAAATTAACGTTATTTAAAGGAAAGTGATTAGATGTAAAATTTATTCTATTATATAAGAACTTCACTATTTGAATTTGTTATAATTATGAAATTATATATTATATGAAAGACTGATAATGAATTGGAGATTCTTCATATTAATTAATGCATTTCCGATTCCTTAGTCGATGTTGTGGAATTATTCAATGATAATTAATATGACAAAAAGAAAGAAACTAAAAATAAATTAGAGACCATCCATATACAACGATAATAAATTAGTAACTCATGAAGAGGAAGGGTTAATTCAGTTAATTTCAACCTTAAATAGACACGTCTAGAAAAAATCTAAGTGCAACACACAAGAAAAATCAAAATATAACATGTTTAAATGAAATATATATTGAGATTAAATTACTTATGTACAATGTATAATAATAGTAATCCTTTTGAATATCCAAGAAAATAATTATTTTTTCAGAACATAAACTGATGTCAACCGTGTTGTAATAACAAATAGAATAGAGTGATATACATACTTATATAAATGGAAATTGGTAGAGGAGATGTCAGAACATAACCTTTATAATGCAACATATCATATTTGTGTTAAATAAATTATAATAAGAATCATAATCTTAAGATCAATAATAGAAGCCTACTGTGATGGAAAGAATATTCCTTTAAAGATGGTCTTTTTATTCATAGAGAAATTTTTTTTTACAATTTTCAAAATAGGTAAAGGATTAGGGAGGTAATGAGAATTAAAAATGGTGAGACAGTGAGAAGGTGGAGAAAATGCCACTGAAATGAGGATAAAGGAATCAGATTAATTGCATTTTAATACCAGATGTTAGCACAACATAAAAATGAGGATAAAGGAATCAGAAATGAGGATATTCCCTGAATTCACAGATGTTAGCACAACATAAAAATACCAATTCCACTTCGAGGCGGAATGTCGCGGTATATGGGGTCATCCGCTATTATGCGGGGCGCATAGGGTCTCATCCGCTATATATATATGCGGGAATATCAATCACTCCAATATATATGCTACTGTATACAATATCACATTCAACCGGTAAAAATGTATCTTTTCAACCAGTCAATCATTAATTAATTTTAACTATTTAAAATTAATTGCAGCAATCCAAAATTGAGTGAGATTAATTCATCTTGAGTTTAAATTTGCCAAACGTTCAAATTTTAAATTAAATCGAACACGTTCGATTTAACCCAAAATTTTAACTCGCTCCGAACGTCTCCCAATCTATTCCAGAGCGTAGTGCTCATCGCCACGATTCCGTCGCCGCTTGTTTCGTCCAATTCTGACCTCGTTTGAATTTAATACACATTTTATAAGTTTTAATATAAATTATACAAGTAAATTCCCTTTTTATTTTTAAATTTTAAACCTTAATTGAATCTGGCCGTTCGTTTACTCCTTCAGCAATCAAGGTCGTGATCTTTCTCCCTTCCTCTTCGTTCGCACGCAATAGCCAAGATAAGAACCCGTAGCCGCCATCTACAAACGATCATCGTTGCTTCCTCTGATGACCGAAACTTGATCTATCGAGCCCATACGACGCGCCTACCCACGCTTCACCAATCGCCAAAAATGTTAGAGAGCTCGGCGCCCTACCTCCCTTGAAAAACATACACGAACGGCGGTCGTTTAAACCCATATTGCCGCTAACCTATTTCTCCATTCTCGATCATAGCCGTTGGATGTCTCGACCTTGCCATGCTCTACCATTTTCTAGTTGAAAGATTTTGATAATATTGAGTGGGTTGGAAGATAATTGATGGAGAAGGAGGGAGCTTTTCGACATTGAAATAGATAGAGGTGGCTGCGTGAAAAAAATGGGCTAGGGCTTTACTGTTGCGCGTATATATACGCGTATATACAATATTTTATTATTGTTTTTTCAATTATCGTGCTTTTCCGAATGAACTCCAAACGAGACGTGCCGCTTGGCGTTTATAATGTTTTACCCCTATTCCGAACACAATGGAATATGATGCAGCCCAAGTCTTAGGTCGCTCACGACCTAGTAACAATTTAGGTTGCTCACGACCTATGGAAGATCGCTCGCGAGTTAACGGAATCGGTGTTAAGGCATGTGGACGAGCTAACGAGTTAAAGCAAGGAGATAAGTCGTTGGAAGTTGAAGACTTAGGTCGTTCACGACCTAACGTAAGTTTAGGTCGCTCACGACCTAGTGAAGGTCGCTCATGACCTAGTGAAGGTGGCACGCGAATTAATGGATTCAGCGTGAAGGCAGGCGAACGAGCTAACAAGCTACGACCTAAGTTAGGTCGCGGAGAGGAGCTACGACCTACTTTAGATCGCGGAGATATGATTCGACCTATGCTAGGTCGCTGGAAGATAAGACGCATGAAGATAGGTCGCAGAGAAGCGAGATACGACCTATGTTAGGTCGCTGAGTTTGGATGCCGCTTTATTTTAGGTCTCTGCCTTCTGTTGTTAGGTCGCTCACTACTACAGTTCGTTAGGTCGCTCATGGGGTAGGTCGTATGAAGATTTCCAGAAGCTATTTCTTAAGTCGCATGAAGAGTGAGGTCGTTAACGACCTATACTAAGTCGCTGATGGAGGCTGATGTGTTGAAGTTAGGTCGCGTGAGTTGTATTTTAGGTCGTGGCCGATCTATATGTTGTAAATATGTGATATCATGTGTTGTAATGAGCTACATTTCGTACTATATTGCTGTGTTGTTTCTTTAGGTCGCAGACGACCTTAGTTAGGTCGTAGGTCGTGTCTGTTAGGTCGTTGTCGACCTAAGTGTTGTACAGTTTTGAGTCGCGTGTGTTGTAAAGCTCTATAAATAGCGGGGTGGCCTCATTTGTAAGGGTTGGTTGATTTTGAATAAAACTTTTATTTGTTAGCTTTGTGCTTTCATTAAATCGGTAGTTGAGTGTGATCTCCTATCTCCTCTTTCGGCATTCGAGTGCGCTCAAATCAACGGTCGTAGAAGTCGATTCGCGGAATCAAGTGCGCTTGATCAACGTCGAAGAATCGTAGATCTTTAAACACGGTATCGTGCGCGATCAACGTGTTTGGGATAGCTAGATTCTGGCATCTTTGGATCAACGGAGTTGGGCATTCAGTATTTTCTATTCCACCGATTGCTACTTTCACAGAATCATCATTTTCGTTATCCGCTGTTGCATCATTTGGTATCAGAGCTAGACTTAGCCAATCATAGCTAAGCCGAGTCTTGGAGCCAATTTTATTTGAAGAGTTTGAGGAGTTAATTGAAGCCGAACATCATTTGGAGAAGTTGGTTGTTCATCGTGTTCGTCGTAAATTGCAACAAGGTTGGAGTTTTCGATCCATATCATTTCGGATCTAAGGAGGAAAAGTGTTTGAATTTGCGTGGAAGCTTTGCGCACCAAAGATTGAAGTAGAGCCGAGATCAAGTGAAGACCGTGCATCATCTTTAAAGTTCAAGCCGAGAGTTAGCTTTGTTTGAAGAGAAATCATGCCGCCAAGAAGAGCTAATCGCCACTAGAATGTTGAAGCTTTGTATAGAAGAGAAGAAGCTGATGAGATGGAGCAACGAATTAATGAAAACTTTATTGAGAAGCTTAATGAAGGGATTGGACGATTAGAGAAGATGATGTTGGAGATGAATCAAAATCGGAGAAGGGTTTCACCTGAATCTAACTATGGGGGAAGTAGAGTTTCACCACATTCCAATCGAGAGAGAAGTGTTGATAATGATCATCGAAGTGTGAGTCGAGATCGTTATAGAAATGATGACAATCGAAGTCGTGATAGGAATGTGAATGATCGTGATCGGAGGAATGTAGATCGACGGGATGTTGGTGGAAGGAATGATGGTAGTAGAGATGTTGGTGGTCAGGATAGACATCGATATACATCAGATTTTGAAGAGGAATATGATGGTGGTAGTGTTCATGGACGAGGACGTGGACAAGGAAGAAATCAGTCGGAGTATGATCACAAGTGGGAGTCTGGAATGAAAACCGAAATACCGGAATTCAAGGGAGGTATGTAAGCCGAGGAGTTTCTTGATTGGTTAGCTTATGTTGAGGAAATTTTTGACTTCAAGGAGGTTCCGGAGGATCGTAAAGTGAAGTTGGTTGCTACTAGGTTGAGGGGGAGAGCTATGGCATGGTGGCAGCAAACCAAACTTACTAGAGAACGGATGGGGAAGTCAAGGATTGTTGTTTGGGAAAAGATGAAGAAATTGATGAAAGCTACTTTCTTACCCTACAACTACCAATCATTAATGTATCAGAGATTACAAAACTGAGGCAAGGGACGAAGGCAGTTACTGACTATGCAGATGAGTTCTACCAGTTGATTGCTCGAAATGATATGGAGACAGAAGAACAATTGACCGCTAGATTTGTGGGTGGACTTAGAACACAGATACAGGATATGGTGAACATGTTCGACCCTAGATCTGTGGCAGAAGCACATCAAAAGGCGTTGGCTTGGGAGAAACAAGGAAGACGTGGGGGAGGTGTGTTTCCAAGTTTTACGGGGCAAAACAAAGGAGCGGGTAGTAGTTCTAATATTCCTAAAGCATCGAGTAAACTAGTTGTTCATGAAGTGGCTAAGCCAAAGGTCAACACTAATTTCAAATGCTATAATTGTCAAGAAGTGGGACACAAGAGCAGCGAATGTCCGAAACCGAAGAAGAGAACTATGATTGCTGAGGCAGAGGAAGATGAGGTAGAGGCTGACTGTTCTAATTCACTACATGATGAGGAGGAAGAGAATGTGTCGGGTGATGAAGGGTATTCATTGATGATGAAGAGATCGTGTTTAACACCAAAATAGGAGGAGGAAGCTAGCTGGTTGAGGAGTAACATCTTTCAATCAACATGTACTATCTTGGGAAGGGTTTGCAAGTTTGTCATCGATGCGGGGAGCTGTGATAATATTATCTCTACAGAAGCTGTGAAGAAGCTATCATTGAAGACAGAGAAACATCCGAAACCGTACAAGTTAGCTTGGTTGAGGAAAGGTGGGGAGGTGAAAGTTGGACGAAGAGCTTGTGTTAATTTTTCAATTGGGAAGAAATATAAGGATGAAATTTGGTGTGATGTTGTGGACATGGACGTATGTCATCTGTTGCTGGGGAGACTGTGGCAGTATGATAGGGCGGTGCAACATGATGGACGAACTAACCGTTACAGTTTTATGTATGAAGGAACTAAAATCACTTTGTTTCCTAAGAAGCGACAACACGAAGAAAACAAGTTGGAGGAGATTGAAGAGTTGAAAACTTTTTTATCATTGAAGGAGTTTGTTAAGGAGGTAGAAGAGGAGCCTGAAGTATTCTTGTTGATTGGACGTGAGAGTCATGAAGTGGTTGAGATTCCTGAAGAAGTAAAGCCAGTGCTGGGAGAGTTTGACGATGTATTTCCTGTGGAGCTACCAAAGGAGTTACCGCCGTTGAGAGACATTCAACATCAAATTGATCTTGTTCCAGGAGCTGTGTTACCTCATAGACCACACTACAGAATGAGTCCAAAAGAGCACGAGGAGTTGAGAAGGCAAGTGGAAGAATTGCTTGAACAGGGGCGTGTGCAGGAAAGTTTAAGTCCGTGTGCTGTGCCAACATTGTTAGTGCCGAAGAAGGATGGGACGTGGAGGATGTGCACTGATAGTCGGGCATTGAATAAGATTACTGTGAGATACAGATTTCCTATGCCTAGACTGGATGATTTGTTGGATCAACTTAGTGGAGCTACTATATTTTCGAAGATTGATTTGAAGAGTGGTTACCATCAAATTCGAATCAGACCGGGGGACGAATGGAAGACTGCGTTCAAGACACGTGAGGGGTTGTACGAATGGCTGGTTATGCCGTTTGGTCTTTCGAATGCACCGAGTACATTTATGCGGGTGATGAATCAAATCTTTAGACCTTTTATTGGGAAGTTTGTGGTGGTGTATTTTGATGATATACTGATCTATAGTGGAAGTCCAGAAGAACACTTGCAACATCTGAGAGAAGTGTTGATGGTTCTGCGACAGGAACAATTTTATGCTGCAACGAAGAAATGCGTGTTCATGACGCATAGTGTTTTATTTTTGGGATATGTTATATCAGGAGGAGGTATACATGTGGATCAGAATAAAGTTGAAGCAATCAGAAATTGGCCACAACCCAGGACGATTACAGAAGTTAGAAGCTTTCATGGTTTGGCGTCATTCTACCGAAGGTTCATTCCACACTTCAGTAGCGTGATGGCTCCAGTTACTGATTGTATGAAGGGGAAACAATTATTATAGTCAGAGGAAGCAGGGGTTGCTTTTGAGAGAATCAAGGAACTTTTGACGACAGCACCAATTCTAGTGTTGCCAGATTTTCAGTTGTTGTTTGAGTTACATACTGATGCATCTAAAGTTGGGATTGGAGGGGTGTTGAGTCAGAAAGGACGTCCTATTGCATATTTTAGTGAGAAGTTGTCGGGAGCAAAGATGAGATATAACACATATGATGTCGAGTTTTATGCTATCGTGCAGGCTGTGAAACATTGGAGACATTATTTGTTTCATAAAGAATTTGTTTTATATACTGATTATGAAGCGTTGAAGCATATGCAGGGACATGACAAGATTGCAGCAAGGCATGCTTCGTGGATTGCATACTTACAACAAATTACATTTGTGGTGAAGCATAAATCGGGAATCATGAATAGAGTGGCAGATGCATTGAGTCGACGGAATCATTTGCTAACTACAATGAAGGTTGAAGTGACGGGGTTTGATGTATTACCAGAACTATTTGTTGATGATCCTTACTTTGCGAAGTATGTAGATGAAGTCAAGGAGGGGAAGACGGATGAGTTTGTTATGGTGGATGGGTTTCTTTTTAAGGGAAATCGATTATGCATACCGGAGTGCAGCCTACGTATGAAGATTGTAAGGGAGTTGCATGAGGAAGGTCATGTGGGCCGAGATCGTACTTTGCAGTTGATTACTCAATCTTATTATTGGCCTTCGATGAAGCGGGAAGTTGGAAAGTTTGTGGAGAGATGTCATATTTGCCAAGTTTCCAAGGGAACAGCGACGAATGCAGGATTGTATATGCCGTTACCCATGCC
Organism: Allium fistulosum; assembly: GCA_030737815.1. Taxonomy (NCBI): domain Eukaryota; kingdom Viridiplantae; phylum Streptophyta; class Magnoliopsida; order Asparagales; family Amaryllidaceae; genus Allium; species Allium fistulosum. The sequence goes on from CM060902.1 coordinate 1,196,714,097, forward strand.
GATTAGACCATGGGTTGATATCAGTATGGATTTTGTTTTGGGATTACCGAGAACTCAGAGGGGGAATGACTCGATATATGTTGTAGTGGATAGGTTTTCGAAGATGGCACATTTCATCGCTTGTAAGAAGATAGCTGATGCCGTCCGTGTTGCCGAGTTATTCTTTAAAGAAGTGTATCGCTTACATGGTTTACCAGAATCCATTGTTTCTGATTGGGATACTAGATTTCTAAGTCATTTTTGGCTGAGTTTGTGGAAGATGGTGGGAACAAAGCTAAATTTCAGTAGTGCTTACCATCCGCAGTCCGATGGTCAGACGGAAGTTGTTAACAGATCTTTGGGAAATTTATTACGGTGCCTAGTGAAGGATAATCTGAAGAGTTGGGATATGAAGTTATGTCAAGCAGAGTTTGCTCATAATCATGCTATCAACCGTAGTACGGGTTTCAGTCCATTTCAGATAGTGTATTCAAGCTTACCAAAGGGACCGTTGGAATTGACGATGGTATCACAACCAAAGGGAACCATTAAACGGGCTGTTGATTTTGTTGATGGATTGGCAGAATGTCATAAAATCATTCCGGAACGATTGGAGAAAGCAAATGAAAAGTATAAACGATCTGCGGATTTGAAACGAAGAAGCGTTGAATTTAATGAAGGTGATTTAGTATATGCTGTACTAATGAAGGATCGTTTTCCAGTGGGAGCATACAACAAACTTAAAGCTCGAAAGATTGGTCCTGTAAAGATTGTGAAACGGATCAATGAAAACGCTTATAGATTAAAGCTGCCGGAGGATGTGTAAACTTCTGACGTGTTTAATGTTAAACATCTTATTCCTTACTGTGGAGACGAACCTGTTGTGGAAGAGCAAAGCGCAAATTCGAGGATGAATTTTTCCCAACCAGGGGAGGATGATGCAGCCCAAGTCTTAGGTCGCTCACGACCTAGTAACAATTTAGGTCGCTCACGACCTATGGAAGATCGCTCGCGAGTTAACGGAATCGGTGTTAAGGCATGTGGACGAGCTAACGAGTTAAAGCAAGGAGATAAGTCGTTGGAAGTTGAAGACTTAGGTCATTCACGACCTAACGTAATTTTAGGTCGCTCACGACCTAGTGAAGGTCGCTCACGACCTAGTGAAGATGGCACGCGAATTAATGGATTCAGCGTGAAGGCAGGCGAACGAGCTAACAAGCTACGACCTAAGTTAGGTCGCGGAGAGGAGCTACGACCTACTTTAGATCGCGGAGATATGATTCGACCTATGCTAGGTCCTTGGAAGATAAGACGCGTGAAGATAGGTCACAGAGAAGCGAGATACGACCTATGTTAGGTCGCTGAGTTTGGATGCCGCTTTATTTTAGGTCGCTGCCTTCTGTTGTTAGGTCGCTCACTACTACAGTTCGTTAGGTCGCTCATGGGGTAGGTCGTATGAAGATTTCCAGAAGCTATTTCTTAAGTCGCATGAAGTATTAGGTCGTTAACGACCTATACTAAGTCGCTGATGGAGGCTGATGTGTTGAAGTTAGGTCGCGTGAGTTGTATTTTAGGTCGTGGCCGATCTATATGTTGTAAATATGTGATATCATGTGTTGTAATGAGCTACATTTCGTACTATATTGCCGTGTTGTTTCTTTAGGTCGCAGACGACCTTAGTTAGGTCGTAGGTCGTGTCTGTTAGGTCGTTGCCGAGTGTTGTACAGTTTTGAGTCGCGTGTGTTGTAAAGCTCTATAAATAGCGGGGTGGCCTTATTTGTAAGGGTTGGTTGATTTTGAATAAAACTTTTGTTTGTTAGCTTTGTGCTTTCATTAAATCGGTAGTTGAGTGTGATCTCCTATCTCCTCTTTCGGCATTCGAGTGCGCTCGAATCAACGATCGTAGAAGCCAATTCGCGGAATCAAGTGCGCTTGATCAATGTCGAAGAATCGTAGATCTTTAAACACGGTATCGTGCGCGATCAACATGTTTGGGATAGCTAGATTCCAGCATCTTTGGATCAACGGAGTTGGGCATTCAGTATTTTCTATTCCACCGATTGCTACTTTCACAGAATCATCATTTTCGTTATCCGCTGCTGCATCAGTTTCGGGCCCTAATTTAATCATATATGGAAGATAGCTTTTCGAATCGAATTAATATTAAATTTTTCGATATTTATTTCAACGCGTTTCTATTCCGTACGACCAAACGGTAACCCCAAATGCTATGAAATTTGTAACTCGATATTAATACACTATTACAGATCCAATGGAACTTGTTTCGTCGAATTTCGAGACTGTGCCTTGAAAGGCTATTTTAACACGTCGATTAAATCGAGCGATTTTCAAAATTGACAAAATTGCTTTAAATCTCCATTTTAAAAACTTACCAACTCAATTATAATTCAAATAGAATTTATATTCATATTAGAAATCATTCTGATTCATTTTAAATCAAAGTTCAATTATTTACACCAGTACGTTAGGCACGTCCGTTGGACGTGTGTAAAGAAAAATGGAATAAAACTTATTTTGTTGTGTAATAATGGTCATACGTGTAGGTAAACTTGATACAAATAAATATGTCAGCTAACTTCTTTTTATTGTGAAATAGCATGAACAAATGGTATGAAACTCGTTGCTAGTATATATTAATTGCATTCCATAAATACTGTATTATTATAATAAAACGTTCCTACAATAATAATATTTGTCCTTGACAGTTAATTGAATTTTCCATTATTAATAAATTACTTTGAATACTTGTATCAGTTGATCTTTCACCTTAGATCCATATCTTTTATTTTTGATAAATCACCATTTTTTCCATAACTACAGTAAACTTTATACATTTTATTTTTAATTGACATTTTTAAATCCACATAAAAAGAAAGAGAGAAGCATAATATAAGTATTCATGAATGTTTGGATTGAACATTTGTTTGTCTAATTGCAAAATCAGTGCTACAACTTGCCATGAACGTGGATATGATCGCAGTAAGAAAGTATAAGGGACAATATTGCTGTGAAATGATGGGGGGCATGCTTTTAATAACGGAAAGGGAATGTAGAAATATAAATATCACCACAAATAACATATCATTACTTTAATCAATAATTACTTTAATTACTAATGCAAAGTATGCAAAATAATTATTTTCTTATTAGGCATAAAATAACCTTTCATGTCAACAACAACATACCTTTATGAAGCCATTTTCAATGATCTTTTTTTGTTATGCAAAATAAGTTTTTTGAAATCATAGAAATAATATATATGACATACAATTAAAAACTTGACTTTGCAATGTAGCAAAAGAGAAAATAGTCCTCTGCCTTTGGAGATTGGTATAGAACTTGCGCTGCCGATTGATATATCTCATGCCCAACCTATTTCAAAATTCAAGTTACTATTAAGTAAATATACATAGAATCTTGAAAATAAGAAGGAGAAAAATGATATATATTAACCACTAATGGAAACTGCAGAGATGTAGTGACTCAAGCTTTGTTATGCAATTCTAAGGATCAAATAGAACATGTCGACTACTTTAAAGTGATTTATGGTTTTAATGATGGGGATGTTAATAATAAAACATTGGAAAAGATGAGTAATTTTATGCCATAGGGTAGGAATTAATTCTCTTGCGGGTATAATTAGTGCATGGAAGCTTGGAGATAAAAATGTCAAAAATATCCCTATTAGAAGTGCAAATTTTATAGGGCATTACAGTTATTTTAAAAGCTTTGAAATGGCATATAGTATCATTATAACGTAGATATTAATTAACCATGTATGTAAATGCAAACACAAAGCCAATACTCATTTGGAAAATATAATGTAAGGGAAAAGCATGGAAACCAATTTCAGCAATATATCATTTCCTTTATGTAGTTTTGACTGAGCAAGTTAAAACTTATACAGACATAGTCTTTAGCTATGCTATCCCTGATCACATCAGTCATTCCACAATCACGTTAAGATGAAGAACATACCTTTATTATTTTCTTGAATGCATCCACTCTTTGAACTTGAAGACATATGTGAGGCATAGACAATCTTCTTGCCCAACGAAGTTGCACTAATATTTCCCACTTTTTACGGTTCTCAAACTCCATTAAAACCTGCATAATAAAGATAGTAAAGACGCTCATTCAAGACTTTAGATTTGTATTGAACAAAGTTATTTGTCAGTTGAAATGATAAAATAAACCTTTTCCTTGCATTGATATCTGCACAAAAAAAATCACCTAAATGAGACATACAAACATCTAGATGCGAGCAACAAAAAAAGACATCCAAATTATGTAAAAGAAAATACAAAGGCCTAAATGTAAAAATATGAGATCAAAATCATTTAAAAGCCAACTCACATCAGCTTACAGGGCTCATCAGCAACAACAGACAAACTGATAACCGTCAACTATTTTTTTTGCTTTTCAAATTCATGAAAATAGGTGCGAGCAATCAAAAACTTGTCGAATTTTCATCACTTTATATGTGTAGAACAGTATATTATCTAGAGTAACTAACACAATTTTATCAATACCGTATTGTCTTATGGGCTTACACCCTCATATGCTTGTTATTGGACATAAAGATCTACTTTCATGGTTCAACCAAAGTGATTTTTCACATGTTAATTTGCAATCAAAAAAATGTTTAGAAAATGGTATGATTACCGCTGGTGCTTTCTAGCCCTGGATTAATTATCATCTTCAATAAACTTTTAACTTTATAAAATAGGTATACCTATTTATTATTCATAAACATTGTGATGTAATGTAAGTATAAATAAAATTAGAGGTACTGAATTGGGTTCTGTGTATCTCACTCCAAAGTTATATTAACTTTAAAGTAAGTGGACCATCCTTTGAAACCACTCCTAACATAGGCCCAACCCATTATCAATGAAGTTTATGTTAAGATGGATATTATGTGGTACTTGTAAGATTATATGAATTCTAGAAGAAGAAATTTATTTTTATTCTTTCAATATAAGAAAATACTGAAAACAATTAGTCTGTAAAATCAAATTTCCTAACTTTGCAACATCGCATTATCGTAGAAAATGCAAGCAAATCCATCTTATTGTTTTAACCCATAATACAAAAGGAATAGTTATAGAAGATCCCCAAGTTATTAACTCTCGATCCATCTTACTTTCCTTTACTTGTATGATGTTGAGTAACAAATTATATTTTATGATTATATTTACCAATTTAAATAAAAAGCATAGAGTGTAATTTAATCATAATTCATATACAGAGAATTATTTTACTTCTTTCCAAAGAATCTCAATGATAAAATAGTGGATTTAGGGACTAATTCCAATAGGTATAGATTTTGAGTATAAAAGTTTCATAGAAAAGTCAAATATATGCCACAGACCGAAAATAATGCAACTTAATAGTTAACGATAAACAACACAGGATCAAACGGAAATAAAATATGAAAATACACTATTCCAAAAGTACAGGGTATGGGGACAATCTATATCCGAATATGTTGATATACCTCCTGCAGATATTAATTTTTTAGATTCTGAATAATTTTCATCATCCGTTATGAATTCCTACATTATTCATCTTTAAAGTTTTACAGCTAAAAAATCATCAAATATTCTGCACCTACTTGAGCATTAAACTTGAAGAAACAACGATAACAAATCAAAGTATAAAAATTAATAATTGTATGTTAAATATTAGTTTCACAATCAGACACTCATGTGTATTTGTATGATTTTCTTTGCTCATGCCTAAGAATAATCATGTAACTAATATTATCTTCGTAAACAAATTCATCCATAACTGCAGCTGATTATGTTATTATACCAATGTATTATCTATATATAATAGGAATACCTCCATTTGAAGCTTTTGAAATACATATAATAACCTTCTGCTTTTTCTAGCGTGATAAGGACGTTAATGTAATTTCTATAATGCACGTTCTTATCCACCACACACAAGAGACAATTATCCCTACCCTGCCAAATTTGTCCACTCATTTACCATTTGCGTCCTCCTTCGATCTACCATGAATACCATTCGTACTCATCCTCTCTCCCAAATTACGAAACAGTCTCTCGCTTTTTTCCATCGCGGTTCAGCTCCATCCTCCCAAAGGCAAGGATCAGGTTATTTTTAGTCTTCTAAATTGTTGATATCGGTACCTTTATGTTAACTCCACGTTAAAATTAGGGTTTCTTACTCAAATTATGCATCTTAAGGTTGAATTTGTGTTTTCCCCAAAAAATTGTTGTGGCGACTTCAAAGAATAGGGTTTCAAACCCTAACCCTAATATCACTTTTGCACGCGGCGGAGTTTCGTCCTTTGATGATTCGGGTTGTTCTCAGATGGATATGGGCGGTCAGGATCATTTGGAATCCAAAATTGAGGATATTCAGTTTGGCAATGTTAGATATTCTTTTTCGTTTGAATTATTTGATCTTGAAACTCTAAGTGACATTATAAATATCGCCCATTTTTGTCTCAGGCTAGCTGCTTGCTTTATCTTTGGAATTGCAGAGCCAGACTTCAACCATCCATCTCCGCCACTCCACCCATGTTAAATATTAGGTGAAATGGAGGAACCAAATATTCAGGTATTGATTCTAATCTTTCCCATAAATTCACTTTCAAATTTTCTACATCTTTGTATGCTTTAAACCGGGTTGATATATATATATTTTTTCAATTAAAATTTAGGGCTTGCTTAAATAACTTTTTGGGCGATCTCAAATTTTGAATGCCAGATCTGATTAGATGTTGTATATTTCGGTCCATAATGGCTTGCAAGTTATTGCAAATATGTTAATCCAAAGGACAGTCATCATTCTTAGGTTATTTTTCAATGGTTAGGTAGATGCTGAAGTTTTTAGGTAGTAGCAACTCCAGTTGGTGGAGGATTGACAACTAAAACTTTGAGGCAGAGGGGGGACATAACATTCAAGTGTGCAGTTTTAATCTTTCCATTCAGTAAGCCCATTTTTATCGCTAATCCAGATTTTCTTTCCATGAGTTAGTATAGAAACCAGATATGTTTCCTATACTATCCTACTTAAGAAGTGATATTAAATTAATAATACATTGGTATAATAACATAATCAGCTGCAGTTATGGATGAATTTTTTTACGAAGATAATATTAATTACTTGATTATTCTTAGGCATGAGCAAAGAAAATCATGCAAATACACATGAGTGTCTGATTGTGAAACTAATATTTAACATATAATTATTAATTTTTATACTTTGATTTGTTATCATTGTTTCTTCAAGTTTAATGCTCAAGTAGGTGCGGAATATTAGATGATTTTTTAGCTGTAAAACTTTAAAGATGAATAATGTAGGAATTCATAACGGATGATGAAATATGATTCAGAATCTAAAAAATTAATATCTGCAGGAGGTATATCAACATATTCAGATATAGATTTTCCCCATACCCTTTACTTTTGGAATAGTGTATTTTCATATTTGATTTCCGTTTGATCCTATGTTGTTTATCGTTAACTATTAAGTTGCATTATTTTCGGTCTGTGGCATATATTTGACTTTTCTATGAAACTTTTATGCTAAAAATCTATACCTATTGGAATTAGTCCCCAAATCCACTATTTTCTCATTGAGATTCTTTGGAAAGAAGTAAAATAGTTCTCTTTATATGAATTATGATTAAATTACACTCTATGCTTTTTATTTAAATTGGTAAATATAATCATAAAATATAATTTGTTACTCAACATCATACAAGTAAAGGAAAGTAAGATGGATCGAGAGTTAATAACTTGGGGATCTTCTATAACTATTCCTTTTGTATTATGGGTTAAAACAATAAGATGGATTTGCTTGCATTTTCTACGATAATGCGATGTTGCAAAGTTAGGCAATTTGATTTTACAGACTAATTGTTTTCAGTATTTTCTTATATTGAAAGAATAAAAATTAATTTCTTCTTCTAGAATTCATATAATCTTACAAGTACCACATAATATCCATCTTAACATAAACTTCATTGATAATGGGTTGGGCCTATGTTAGGAGTTGTTTCAAAGGATGGTCCACTTACTTTAAAGTTAATATAACTTTGGAGTGAGATACACAGAACCCAATTCAGTACTTCTAATTTTATTTATACTTACGTTACATCACAATGTTTATGAATAATAAATAGGTATACCTATTTTATAAAGTTAAAAGTTTATTGAAGATGATAATTAATCCAGGGCTAGAAAGCACCAGCGGTAATCATACCATTTTCTAAACATTTTTTTGATTGCAAATTAACATGTGAAAAATCACTTTGGTTGAACCATGAAAGTAGATCTTTATGTCCAATAACAAGCATATGAGGGTGTAAGCTCATAAGACAATACGGTATTGATAAAATTGTGTTAGTTACTCTAGATAATATACTGTTCTACACATATAAAGTGATGAAAATTCGACAAGTTTTTGATTGCTCGCACCTATTTTCATGAATTTGAAAAGCAAAAAAAATAGTTGACGGTTATCAGTTTGTCTGTTGTTGCTGATGAGCCCTGTAAGCTGATGTGAGTTGGCTTTTAAATGATTTTGATATCATATTTTTACATTTAGGCCTTTGTATTTTCTTTTACATAATTTGGATGTCTTTTTTTGTTGCTCGCATCTAGATGTTTGTATGTCTCATTTAGGTGATTTTTTTGTGTGCAGATATCAATGCAAGGAAAAGGTTTATTTTATCATTTCAACTGACAAATAACTTTGTTCAATACAAATCTAAAGTCTTGAATGAGCGTCTTTACTATCTTTATTATGCAGGTTTTAATGGAGTTTGAGAACCGTAAGAAGTGGGAAATATTAGTGCAACTTCGTTGGGCAAGAAGATTGTCTATGCCTCACATATGTCTTCAAGTTCAAATAGTGGATGCATTCAAGAAAATAATAAAGGTATGTTCTTCATCTTAACGTGATTGTGGAATGACTGATGTGATCAGGGATAGCATAGCTGAAGACTATGTCTGTATAAGTTTTAACTTGCTCAGTCAAAACTACATAAAGGAAATGATATATTGCTGAAATTGGTTTCCATGCTTTTCCCTTACATTATATTTTCCAAATGAGTATTGGCTTTGTGTTTGCATTTACATACATGGTTAATTAATATCTACGTTATAATGATACTATATGCCATTTCAAAGCTTTTAAAATAACTGTAATGCCCTACAAAATTTGCACTTCTAATAGGGATATTTTTGACATTTTTATCTCCAAGCTTCCATGCACTAATTATACCCGCAAGAGAATTAATTCCTACCCTATGGCATAAAATTACTCATCTTTTCCAATGTTTTATTATTAACATCCCCATCATTAAAACCATAAATCACTTTAAAGTAGTCGACATGTTCTATTTGATCCTTAGAATTGCATAACAAAGCTTGAGTCACTACATCTCTGCAGTTTCCATTAGTGGTTAATATATATCATTTTTCTCCTTCTTATTTTCAAGATTCTATGTATATTTACTTAATAGTAACTTGAATTTTGAAATAGGTTGGGCATGAGATATATCAATCGGCAGCGCAAGTTCTATACCAATCTCCAAAGGCAGAGGACTATTTTCTCTTTTGCTACATTGCAAAGTCAAGTTTTTAATTGTATGGCATATATATTATTTCTATGATTTCAAAAAACTTTTTTTGCATAACAAAAAAAGATCATTGAAAATGGCTTCATAAAGGTATGTTGTTGTTGACATGAAAGGTTATTTTATGCGTAATAAGAAAATAATTATTTTGCATACTTTGCATTAGTAATTAAAGTAATTATTGATTAAAGTAATGATATGTTATTTGTGGTGATATTTATATTTCTACATTCCCTTTCCGTTATTAAAAGCATGCCCCCCATCATTTCACAGCAACATTGTCCCTTATACTTTCTTACTGCGATCATATCCACGTTCATGGCAAGTTGTAGCACTGATTTTTCAATTAGACAAACAAATGTTCAATCCAAACATTCATGAATACTTATATTATGCTTCTCTCTTTCTTTTTATGTGGATTTAAAAATGTCAATTAAAAATAAAATGTATAAAGTTTACTGTAGTTATGGAAAAAATGGTGATTTATCAAAAATAAAAGATATGGATCTAAGGTGAAAGATCAACTGATACAAGTATTCAAAGTAATTTATTAATAATGGAAAATTCAATTAACTGTCAAGGACAAATACTATTATTGTAGGAACGTTTTATTATAATAATATGGTATTTATGGAATGCAATTAATATATACTAGCAACGAGTTTCATACCATTTGTTCATGCTATTTCACAATAAAAAGAAGTTAGCTGACATATTTATTTGTATCAAGTTTACCTACGCTGTAACGACCCGATATTTTCAACAATTCGCATCCATTATAAGTGTATAGGTAGACACTCGTGCCGGAATTGAATTGCTCAAAATACCGCGTTGTAAATAAAATTTGGCAAATCTCAGAATATACAGTAAATAAATATAATCACAGATCACAGACACAGAGTAAAATAATGCAGCGGAAGTAAAAGAAATAGTAGTTCATGAAGCTACTATATAAATATATCAGAGTTACATAAGATATAACAGAAGAAATAGAATACAACAAAAGTCTCAATATAATAACCAAGTACAAGCTGAGTAGAACAACGGAATTGAAATAGATAGGACATGACAAGAAGATAATCTCCAGCGATTCAAATCTCCAAGAGAGTGGAAATCCAAATCTGTGAATAACTCAGGCTGACCCGAGCGTAAAGCAAAACACAAAACACTCGAGTCAGGACAATATATACTTATATAATGTAAACTATTTTCTCATTGAGATTCTTTGGAAAGAAGTAAAATAGTTCTCTTTATATGAATTATGATTAAATTACACTCTATGCTTTTTATTTAAATTGGTAAATATAATCATAAAATATAATTTGTTACTCAACATCATACAAGTAAAGGAAAGTAAGATGGATCGAGAGTTAATAACTTGGGGATCTTCTATAACTATTCCTTTTGTATTATAGGTTAAAACAATAAGATGGATTTGCTTGCATTTTCTACGATAATGCGATGTTGCAAAGTTAGGCAATTTGATTTTACAGACTAATTGTTTTCAGTATTTTCTTATATTGAAAGAAATAGTAGTTCATGAAGCTACTATATAAATATATCAGAGTTACATAAGATATAACAGAAGAAATAGAATACAACAAAAGTCTCAATATAATAACCAAGTACAAGCTGAGTAGAACAACGGAATTGAAATAGATAGGACATGACAAGCAGATAATCTCCAGCGATTCAAATCTCCAAGAGAGTGGAAATCCAAATCTGTGAATAACTCAGGCTGACCCGAGCGTAAAGCAAAACACAAAACACTCGAGTCAGGACAATATATACTTATATAATGTAAACCAACTCAAGTGAACTGTAATAAAGGTACAAGTAACTTAAAGAATGCTTGGGATCGCCCATTCTTTAAGGATCCGTTAAACTATTTACTATGTAGTAATATACGCTATATACAGTAGTGTCTAATTAGTAAAGTATAATCATATAGAAAATAGCGTTAAGAGGATGGAGAACCTTAACGCGGTCGGATCTTAAAATCATAATCGTAGTGGGTTCGATATGGTAGGTGACACGGCACACAAGGCAATGCCAGGGTAGATATACCAATTACGCACACGGACTGATGGAGCGGATAGCAGCCACTACCGTCCACCTCGAACAACACTCCCAAATCGAAGGGTGGCCACCAAAAATCAAAAAGTAATAGAATGGAATCGAAGAAGTGCGTCCGATAAGAGGTGCTACCTCACTGGTCCGAGATCGCTCCTATTTTAGCCACCTTATGCCAACTCACGGGAGTTGGGTCTACGTATATACCTTAGGATCGTCGCCACCATCCTACTTCATTCTGGAAACTCCACCGCGTACACAGTTGTCAAAGTGGTTTTCGGTATCGACAGAGAGTATGTCCATATCCGATCCCGGTCTCTTTAACAACCAATCGTTATTATAACCCGTGGTTATAAGTTTAAAAACAGTTATACTGCAAAATAGAATATCATTTCAAATCCAAATCTTTATCAAAATAAAGATTAAATCAATTCCAAACCATTTCCACATATTTAAATTTTCATCTCATTTCAAAACTTCATTTCAAATCATTTTAATATAATAAAATATCATATCCTTACAAAACTTCATTTCAAATCATTTTAATATAATAATATCCTATCAGTTCAAATCCAAATATTCAACTTTAAATACCTTTTAAATTCAAAGATATCGTTCATTTACTATCATTTCAAATCACCTTTAAATAGTTTATATTCCAATCAAAATAATTCATTTAAACCTTTTAAAAGTGTAATTATTATATTTTTCAAATCAAGTATTCAATTTCCAAAGTTTCAAACCATTCTGAGTTCGTTTACTAAGTCAAAACCCTAATTATTAAAATTTCAGCATTTCACAGCATTTAACAACAACTGCTACAAGTTATATTTGAAAACATTTTTAATTCAGCAAAGACAGCACTTAAAACTGCTGTTAAAACTCAGTTTTAGTTGAATTATAGTTCAAAACAGAAAAGACAGCATTTCAGAAGTACTGCGGTAGTTCAGATTTCAAAACAAGGGTTAAGTTTGGTTTCAGCAAAGCCTGCAGACCATTATAGCATTTCCAGAGAATGCTATAATAGGCCTGAGTTCAATATTAGCCTATAAGTTCAATTACAGCAACTACAACATTTCAGAAATGCTGTAATAGCTCTTTTTACACAATTTTAGTTCAATTCAGAAACTATAGCATTCCTGAATGCTATTAAAAGTTAATTCCAGATTTTAGTGTATTTCCAGCAACTAAATAACTTCAATTTAAAACACATAAACATTTTAAAAATTATATTTTAACATTTAAAATGTTCATTTACATATCATTTAACATATATCTTTTTCACAATAAATTTCTTATAATTAAATCCAATTTTAAACAATTTACTTAATAAATTTAAGTGTAAAGTTTCCAATTCTTCACATTTCAACAAATAAACTTAACACTTCAAATTTAAATTACCATTTCACAAATTTAACTAAATTTCCAATTTTATTTAATTAACTTAAACTTTTAATTAAAACCAAATTTCACATTTCCAAGTCAAGTTATATTTTAAAAGATCACTTTTAAACATTCATTTATTTAACCACTTAAATTCATAGAAAAATCAATAATACTTTAATAAATCACTTAAATTCAAATTTAATCAAATTATCATATTTTACCATTTTCCAAATATAATTAAATTTCCATTTTATTTATATAACTTAAATATCATTTTTAACCAAAATTCCAAATTTCCAAACTTAAGTTATATTTCAAAAATCCAGTTAAACCATTCATTAATTACATTTTTAACACATAGAAAAATCATAATTTCTTTATTTTAAAACATTTCAAAATCCATTTAAATCAAATTTCATAAATTTATATATTTAAAATACTTAAAAATATCCAAAACACTTTATAAAATAACCACGGGCCTGTATATAGTTTTCTAACCTAGGTCAAGTGATACGGATATGTATCATTTCAATCCGCAGTTTAAAAAGAAAAATCCGGGTTCTATCATTTCAAACCCGCAATCCCAAGTTAAATGAATGAATTTGAAAACCGCTCAGGCCTATCATTTCAGCCCATAACGATATTCCCTTATTCTAAAGTCCGTTCGGGTATGTATCATTTCAACCCATAGTGATTCTAGTCTATAGGGAACTTGCAGTGTGATAAACTGATATAAATAAACAGAATAACATAAAACAACAGTAACAGATGATATAACAGGTGTATAAACATCATATGATCATAACATAGTCAAGTATAACATGATAATATATTTCTACAGATTCACAGGGTGTCAATTTACTAGTTATATAGGTACATATTGTGTGGTGAGAATAACTCACCTGTTTGTGCTGGAGATATCAATACAAATGGCCCAACGCATTACAGAAGGCACGATGACACAACAATAAGCTCAAGTGGGAAGGAATCCAAGCTTAGAACTTGTGTTACAACCCAAAACAAAACAAAATATAAAACATGAATTTCTAATACAAAACAATATCGAAATGAATTGAAATAAAAGCAACGAAGGACAAAATAGTTAAACCTTGCTTTAGCCACTCAAAAGCTTTACCAAAGGGACATTATACTCATCCATGATCATGCTTTTTCTCAGGTTTAGATCAGGTATGGCATCAAAACTCATGGCTACATAAGTGTGAAGAGGTAGGAGAGTTGCAAAGTGAAGTACACAAAAGGTTAAGGCAAAAAGGTGAGATTTGGTTCAACTTTTGGCTCGGTCTATGGGTCAAATGGCTCGGCCATCATCAGGTACAGGTCTGGACAGAGGTTTAGGTGGTGAGTAGAGGTGGTAGCAAGGTGGTGGTGGTGGCTCAAGGTGGTGGCCTTGGTGGTGGATGAAGGGTAGATAAAGGTAGGCTTGGCTATGTAGTTGTTTATGGGGTTTTTGGTCAAGGATGGTGGAGTTTTGTCATCATATTGGTTCGGCCATAGGAAGTAGGCTCGGCCAGAGGGTGCACCATTACTTGACAGAGGTTGGAGGGGTGTGTGGTGGTCAGGTCAGAGGTGGTGGTGGCAGCCAAAGATGGTGATGGTGGTGACAAATGAAGGTGATGGTGCAAAAAGGTGATCGGCTATGATGTAGGTGATGTTTTTGAGAAGTTTTGTGGGATTTTGGTCAAGGGAATGGCATGGCCTGATCATGGCAGAGGAGTAGGAGGCTGAAGAGGCTGAGGAAGGTGGTGGAACAGGTCGGAGAGGGTCTGGTTGAAGAGGAGCTAAGCCATGAGGTTGAGAACAATATACAAAATTTCATAGAAAACAAGGAAAAACAAAGGAAGAAGAAGATGAATTTACCATTTTTTTTGTAAGAGATGAGCCGTAATTTTTGAGAAATGAGATGTAATATGTTTACGTGAAAAATGAAGAAAAGGAGCAGCTGAAGCAAGAAAGAAAAGTTGGTCAAATAATTTGTGTATTGATTGAAAGTGCAACGGTAGAATACAAAAGGACCTAGGCAAATCAAAGGTCAAAACTCTTCAAATTTCTTGTATTTATATCTGTAATTTATATTTCTGGTAATAACAGTAATTTTAAGTTAAAAATTCGAAAACTTAATAAAATATAAAAATATATATAATATTTATTGATTATATAAAGTTAAAATAAGGAAATAGCTCCAAAATAGTGAACTTGCCTAGGAAATTTTGAAATTAAATGAAATAAATTTTAGAAAATTCATATGAGCTTGTAATATATTTTTAAACATAAATAATAACATAAAATAAAAATATATTCACAAAATAAATATTTAAAATTTAATTTACATATAATTTTTAATGAAGAAAATAGCAGAAAATAGGAAAACAGCCTTTAAAAATAGGAAATCATCATAGTAAATTTGGAAAAATTCTATTATTTTTTTTAAAAATATTTAGAGATGAAAATATACATAAATTAAAATATTGACACATATTAAAATAAAATATAACAAAGAAAAAGTAATTGATACAATTTAAAATAGACAAAATTGTTAAATAAACAGTTTATACTCAAAATTGAAATGTACATAACTTTTACATTTTAACTCCGTTTTCAACGAAACGAAAGCAGTATTCATGTTATTAAATCTATTTTCATAATAAAAGATAAAATTTCAAATATTTAAAAATTTAAATTTAAAAGTCAAAGTTTGACTATTGACCAAAATTCACATTTTCTGGAAATATTAAATTTAGTCATATTTGGAATTCTAATCCACATCAAAATCAAAGTTTATACTTAAAATAACAAAATTTATTCTTTTTCATAAATAAAGCTTTTGAATCTGGAAAATCAACAAAAAAAATATTTGTAAAATACAGGGTTGTTACATACGCGTATGACCATTATTTCACAACAAAATAAGTTTTATTCCATTTTTCTCTACACACGTCCAACGGACGTGTCTAACGTACTGGTTAATTTAATATCACTTCTTAAGTAGGATAGTATAGGAAATATATCTGGTTTCTATACTAACTCATGGAAAGAAAATATGGATTAGCGATAAAAATGGGCTTACTGAATGGAAAGAGTAAAACTGCACACCTGAATGTTATGTCCCCCCTCTGCCTCAAAGTTTAGTTGTCAATCCTCCACCAACTAGAGTTGCTACTACCTAAAAACTTCAGCATCTACCTAACCATTGAAAAATAACCTAAGAATGATGATTGTCCTTTGGATTAACATATTTGCAATAACTTGCAAGCCATTATAGACCGAAATATACAACATCTAATCAGATCTGGCATTCAAAATTTGAGATCGCCCAAAAAGTTATTTAAGCAAGCCCTAAATTTTAATTGAAAAAATATTTATATCAACCCGGTTTAAAGCATACAAAGATGAAGAAAATTTGAAAGTGAATTTAGGGGAAAGATTAGAATCAATACCTGAATATTTGGTTCCTCCATTTCACCTAATATTTAACATGGGTGGAGTGGCGGAGATGGATGGTTGAAGTCTGGCTCTGCAATTCCAAAGATAAAGCAAGCAGCTACCCTGAGACAAAAATAGGCGATATTTATAATGTCACTTAGAGTTTCAAGATCAAATAATTCAAATGAAACAGCAAATCTAACATTGCCAAACTGAATATCCTCAATTTTGGATTCCAAATGATCCTGACCACCCATATCCATCTAAGAACAACCCGAATCATCAAAGGACGAAACTCCGCCACGTGCAAAAGTGATATTAGGGTTAGGGTTTGAAACCCTATTCTGTGAAGTCGCCACAACAATTTTTTGGGGAAAACACAAATTCAACCTTAAGATGCATAATTTGAGTAAGAAACCCTAATTTTAACGTGGAGTTAACATAAAGGTAACTATATCAACAATTTAGAAGACTAAAATTAACCTGATCCTTGCCTTTGGGAGGATGGAGCTGAACCGCGATGGAAAAAAGCGAGAGACTGTTTCGTAATTTGGGAGAGAGGATGAGTACGAATGGTATTCATGGTAGATCGAAGGAGGACGCAAATGGTAAATGAGTGGACAAATTTGGCAGGGTAGGGATAACTGTCTCTTGTGTGTGGTGGATAAGAACGTGCATCATAGAAATTACATTAACGTCCTTATCACGCTAGAAAAAGCAGAAGGTTATTATAGGTATTTCAAAAGCTTCAAATGGAGGTATTTCTATTATATATAGATTATTCCTATATATTAATTCCACCATTAAATTAATATATAAATTTCAACTTTAAATTTATCGACTTTTAATTCCATTCAAAGTCTATTACCATCACTCTAATTCAAATAGAGTTTAAAACACCTTAGGAATCATCCCTATTCACATCTAACTCCAGATTCCCATATTTACCCAACTTCAGATATTAAATTTATATTTACCAATCCAATTAATCACTGTATTTGAAATGTTAAACTATTTTACTGATTCTTCCATATTCAAAATCAATTAATATTTCTAATTCAACATTTAAAAATAAATTAAACGTTCAAAATCAACGACCAAAATCCCGGGTCGTTACATTCCTTCCCCCTTATAAAAATTTCGTCCTCGAAATTGCTAAGGTAGGAAAAATGCTCCCAAACCCATTAACTTTCCTAAAACCCACTTAGTTAAAATCCTACATTCACCTCTCTAAACTCTTTTAGTTTTATCTAAAACAATTAGCTTCATTTCTATTTCAAAAGCCTTAATTTCTATCACGATTCAAAAATCAACTCTCTAGTTACAAATTTCCAAAAAATTTCAAAAATTTTCTTACACCCTAAATTTCCGAATTTTTTTGACAGTCTCTTTTGTACGGAGAGCCTTTTACAATATGACAAGGGAGATAAAAATATACACATCGACCCACACGGTCGGAAAACAAAATATATATCAATATATTATCATTTCTTTATTTTATCGCGTTACCTTTATTTTAGCGTTATTAAGCGAGCGGCTTATTTTATATGCATTTACGCAACCCAAAATCGATCCAACAGCTTCCTGTACTTGTACTTCCTCAAAATAAGCACATAAGTTTTCATAAACATGAAATTTTAATAACATTCCATTTCCTTAACTAGCTAAACACATAAACTTCATAACCTGAACATGCCAATCACATATATTACAAGTAATTTTAAGGTTCCAACACAAATTTAATTTCTTTCCATGGGTCCATATATCATTTCATTCAATTCGAAATGATTTACAACCAAATTTATTGCATTCAATTCATATTTACAACAAACAAACTCATATCCATTCCAAATTGATTTATATGTGCCTTACTAGCATAAATTCACTTTTATTCAATTTCAAATTGATTCACAATAAATTTTATTTTCATTCCATTCATTTTTGACTTTCATTATATTAAAATCCATTTTATTTAGCTTTCATACACAAACATGTCATATCATGTGTTTTTTAATGCACATGCAATTTACAGGGTTCAAACACTCAATTATACACTTCCAAATTGATTTCCATACCATTTATTCAATTTTAACTTGATTCGCAATCCATTCAATTTCATTCTATTCACATTCACACTTATTATATTCATATCCATCTTATTAAGCTTTAATTGATCCATTTAAATTGATTTTAAATCAATTCATCTATTTTCCATTGGTTCCTATTCGAGTTATCCACCAAACTTTGTTCGCTACATGTTGTATTAAACAACATTCCAATCCATGTTAATTTTATTGATGAATTCATTTCATAACAATAACTTAAGTTAAGTTTCCACTGCAATCAAATTCTAATTCCTTTCAAATTGATTATTATTCAATTTAGCTTAGGTTCATGCACTTACATTTTTATTAACTTTACCACCATTTATTTACATCCTTTCCATTCACTTTCATTTAACTCACATAGTGTTATCCACTTTATTCTATAGTGAACAACATTTCATTTTAAGCTAATTTATTATAAACCATTTCAAAAAATTATTTCTAAGGTTTATTATAAACATCCCATATCACTGCTTAAGTTATATTCAGCTTTAAAACAAAAATGTTATAAACAACTCGTGTCAGACGATATGTCTAGTATGAGTAAAATTTAAAAAAATAAGTGTGAAATTAAACAAAAACATGTGAGACCACGCCGCGGAACATCAAATGAATTTACTCTTACATAAATCGACATCCAAACATAAATAATGCATAAATAATTAAACTCCACGAAGAGTAGTTGACTCTTCCTGATGCAAATAGGGAAATAAATTTGAAGGTTTGAATCAAATAAGAAAGGAAAATCTCCAACAAATGACTAGGAGGGTGCATCCTCCTTAAAAGAAGTATACCTCTAGAAGTATACTTGAAAACCTTGGGAACTCCAGGCTGAACCTCGTTAATCCTTATCGAGAATTAGAGCATTTCACATCTAAATGCGCAGAACCGAATCCAATCTAGATGAGATGTGAAAATACTTTAATGGGAGCAACCCCACATAACTTGGCCCCAAAAACACGCGCTTTGATTTAGTCATTTCCGACAAAGGATAACAAAGCTCTACGGAGAAACACATCGTCTTAGAATGACGGTAACAAAGAAGCTAAAATAACCGATAGTTGAGAAACCAACTATCGAGGATATAAAACGATCATATATGGAAATTAAGTCTTGTATACTTACCACCGCCCATCGAATTCAAACTTGTACTATTTCTTGGTTAATAATAGTACCGGACAAGTCAAGGTAGTGTTACCTCAAAGTCATGTCTCACGGTTATTCTTAACTTTCGAAATAGTGATAAGTCTACTTCTTCGATGTTTAATGTTAATTATACAAATACATCGTTTCTATATAAGTGAATTTCTTTGCGAAAATTAATTCATTTCCATATTCAAACATTTTCTTTTAAAAAACCCAACTTGTACTTGGCTTCACATTACAAGTATCAGCTTTAAAGACACTTTGTTGATAAAGTTCCCTAACTCCAAAACATCATTAAAAAGGATTTAATAACTTAAAATATTCTTATTACCTTTATTAATCAACTTTAAAACTTCATTGGTTAAGTTGATAATTCACTTCAATGTCTTTAATTGAAAACGGTAAATCTCCTTTAAATCATCATTAATTCAATTAATTAATAATATTATTTAATAATTAATTAAATTAGTTAATAAATAATCAAATATCATTAAAGGAAATATTAATTAAAGTTAAAACAAGTTGATTTCCTTTAAAAGTCATTAATTAAAAAGATTAATTAAAAAACATCATTAATTAATTTATTAATTAACTTTAATCCATCATTATCGAAAGATTAATTAGCCTTAAACATAATTAAATAAAATGATTAATTAAGTTTAAAACATCATTAAATAAGTAATTAGTTAAATTTAAAACACATCATTAATAAGTTAATTAGTTAACCTTAATCCTTATTGATTAAATAATTAATTAAATTAAATAATCATTATTAAATAAATTAATTATTTTTGAAATCATCATTAATTAAAAACTTGCTTAACTTGTAAAATAATTCCAAGCATGATAATGAAACCAAAAGGTTTCGATAAAAGGTGATTTTCGGAAAGTGCCGATATAACGACTATCGCTACACGGGCAGTTCGAAATTCGAGTATATGACATTGTCACTACTACCAACCATCATAAAGCAAGGGTATGAACACATATACAAGGTAATTCGCTATGATACAACATGTAATAAGTATTTACTAGCAATATAATTACTTTAGCCACAAACTTTTCATATTTGCTTACTACACGCACACTAACTTCCAAACGCGACAACTTTTTGCAACATGAACCTAACCAATTTCCAAACCATCACTATACATATACAACAAGGATTCATATGCCATAATTATGAACATAAATATAGTTTAAATCCTTTGGTTTAAAGGTTGAAACTTTACTCACAAAAACACTTCTAACTTAACCGGATCACCACAACAAGTTGTCGAACTCATGCACTATCGTCACGACACCTTAACTTGGACTTTTGGGCCTTTTATTGCTAGTTTGTGTTTAGCCTGAGCAATATGGGGCTCGGCCTTGGGGTTTTGAGGTGGAAATGGTTTTGGTTTTGGTAGAGGATTGTTTGTAAGTGAATATATGGAGTTTAACTTGATTTTTAGAAGTGTATTCACTAGTTTTTGCTTGGAAATTTCTCTTGGAAGCCATGGAAATATTTTTATGTATATGAAGAGATAAGAAATGAAGATAGAAATGAATATGTAAAGTGGAAAATATGTGGAGATGATGAGTATTTATAGGCAAAAGGGATGTAGTGGTGATTAAAATAACTTATTAATATAAAATAACAAAATGTATTTATGTAACATGCTTCCATGCCTCCTCCCTCACCTTAGAGCACACGTTACACCCTGTTGCCCCCTAGGTCCAACTACACCATGGTTAGGTATTTAATTAATTTCCTAAGGTTATTTAATGTAGTTTTGTGCATTTAATGTCAAATCAAGTTTGATACTTAAACTAAGCTTGATTATTAACTTTAACACATTGATTATCTTATCATGTGACATATGTGCATGTGTATGCATGTGTATATAAGTGATATAAAATGTGCATAACATTTTTGATGACTTTTTCGATGCCGAAAAGTCGAATTTTTGGAAAACGTTTTTCGATCACATTTTTTTATTTGAACTAATTATTTAATTTGAAAATGATTTTAATATTATTATTTAATGTTTAAAATATGTTTATTTGGTTATTAAAATCCATTGTTTAAATATTTAAAAATGATTTAAATATTCAAATACAAAGCGATTAATTTACGGGTCGTTACACTAACAATATGAATTATCATACATGTTGAAATGTCTACAATTTCATAACTATGCTAGAGGTACCAAGTATTAAGAATACTACATCATTGTAATATGATAACAATGTAATAATAAGATCTCGCTAGAAGATGAGAAACATACACCGAATAGTTCCACATGATAAAAGTAGTTTATCAACATCGAAGAGAGTTGATTGATGGAGTAGTTAATTAAACCAACATAGTTGATCCATTCACGAAGGGTCTAACTAGATCAGTTTTCATCAAACTAATTGAAGGGATGGGATAGAGCTTCATAATTAACCCCAAGTGCAAGTGGGAGACTAATAGAGTTAGGGTTATGCCCTAGGGGCAATTATGTAAGTTGCTATATATATCTAACTCGATAATCAATCTTGTTCAAAATACTAGGTGTTTTCTTTCTATTATATACTTGATATAATTTGTTATGTTAGACAATTAATCTAATTACAAGTATATTTAATAGAAAATCCATAAATGGTATTTTTTGTGATAGTAGTCGCCATGCATTATAACCATGAGTAATTTATCACAATAAAATAAACATACCATTTTAAATATTCCTTGTCAAGATGTATCGAGACTGGATATTGATCCATCTGTTGAGATTAGAGTACGTAAAGCTCTCCAAACGTTGACAATGTATTATTTATGGCTGCATGGGCACCAAGGGATTACGTACTGATAGTTATTGGATAACTATGGAATGACACATTTTCTATTGGTTAATATTACTAAGGTCAAACATAAAATATCGATGTGATAAAATTACACAATTCTCTTGACTTGAGAATACTATTGATCTTCAATGTGGAAGCTCCATTTTAATTATAGTTAAATCATGGCACGACGACCATCGAATGTCTATAGCTGGGTCGAGTGGAAGAAGTAGGAAGTGAAACACAATTCAAGAGAGGATTCGTCTCCTCGGTTATATGAGGTTAGTATCACGGTTAACTAAAGTCAACTCAAAGTCGAAGTCTCTAGCCAAAGCAGTTCGGTTAATAATAATTATTATTATTGAACTAAGGACTTTGTATTTGGATTATAGAGTTAAATATGGACAATATTGGAATTTTGACCATTACCAAATTCCATAAGTCCAAAGTCATATAGTTTTGACAAAAAGAGTTGGCGTAAATAATAGTCACTATTGGGTAATGCTTAACAAAGTAAAATTGGTTTTTATCGAAACTAAAGCATAAAGTTAGACAAAATATCACACCACCTGCTAAGTGACGTGTGAACGTTAATATTCTAATTGTTCGATGTTAATCGTTGACTAAATTTACACCTACTAGTCACACAACCGAAACGGTGAATACTCCTTTATCACCTAATTTAATTAATTTGTAATTGTTATAAATTAAATAAATTAATTAATATTTATGAAATATTAATTACAAATTTTGTATTTGATGCGTTGAACAATGTTAAAAAATGCACTTATAATAGCTAAAAATATATTAATCAATATACGATATCGGTACGAATTTAAATGCAATGGACATTGTTTGAGCTCGATTTTGCTTTGGGGCTCATATGGGGCATGCAAATTTTGATCAAAATAGCTTGGATCGGCCAGCCAAATGTTGGCAAAAGAGGGAGGCTTTTGAATGGTTTAAAAGAGTGGAATTGGTAAGAGAGATAATGATAAGATCCACTTTTCTCTCCATTCCTATTTATTTGCCACACTCTATACATTCTTTTTTATACTTCTATCTCCTCTCGTTTGAAAATTTTGACCAGCAAACCCCATTTAAACCCAAAAGAAATCCAAGCTCAAAATACATCAAAATTCTTTGATTCGATCGACGGTGGTAAAGTAGTTCAGGAGCCATCAACTCTAGAAATTGGAATTCGAATCAAGGAGCCATTTCATAATATCAAAGTGAGATCTCTAGGCCTTGGTGAAAGGTAGTAAAATTATTTACCGATTCATTTAATATCATTTCTTATTATTGTATTGTATTACAGGTTGTTAGATTATATTACGAATCGAGTGTATCGATGTTCCATCACATATTAGACGGTTGAATATATTGGAGCATCTATATATTTTATTTTTTCTTGTTTGCTAGTATCAAACTCACGGCTTAAAAATAAAAAAATAAAAAAAGTCATTTTTTTAAATTAATAATATTATATATATGATTTCATTAATTAATAAATTATATCCTAACGATTAAAATCATATAATAACCATTTTAAAATTTCTAAAATTTTGTTTTTGCACAAAAATAATTCACTAGAAAATTTTACTTTTAATATATATTTATATTTAATATATATTTAAATATTAATATAACTATTTATTTAACTAAAAATTGATTGTATATATAAATAAATATTTATTTAATATAATTCAAAATTAAGTATAAAATTTTATATAATAACATCACATAATTTTCATATTTTGAAAATATTTTTTTAATAATTTTAATAAATAATTTTGACCATTTTTAAATTATTTATTTTAAAATTGTTTTATAAATCCAAAATTTTTTTATTGTTTTTATGCCGCAAGCTTAAAGTCGGTTTGCATCAATTTTACAAAATTATATATACATATATACACACACATACACATGTATGTATGTGCACATTTTTTTATATATTTACAAACATTTTTAATTAGAAAATAAAAATAAAAAATTAGTTTTGTTTTAGGATTTCAGCAGTAATTAAAAAAATTATTTTATACTAATTATTAAATGTTTTGTCATATAATATAAATGAACATTTGAATAAATACATCTTAAATATTCTATATAAATTATTACAATTATTATTTCCACATATTTATATATTTGGTTGAATTTTACATATGTATAATTTTATACAAATATATAAATATATTTATAACATTTGATGCATATATATATATATATATAAATATATTTAGATAGCACATAGAGTACTAGGGAGACTAACATATCCCTTGCAGTATAAATTCAATCACCTATACACGGGCATGTGAAACTATGCACACTTTATTATGTTGCATGTGCACGTACACACATATATGTATATAATACACATATTGAAACACAACACAAAATAATATAAAGTAAAACTTTATTTATAAAGCTGAATAAAATAACGATTTTATTTAAAAGAAAATTAGATAAGTTCTAAATGAATTAGACTTCATAGGCCCAACAAAGATCCAAAATGGTTAAAAAGATTGAAATTCACATATTTCTTCCGCTGTAGGCTGGCCGAATTCCAACAACTAATACACTGATTAATAAGATTTACAAATTTTTTAGAAAACCCCATGGCTTTAACACGTGCATTACAAATGCTTTATTAACTTTATTATATGCTTTATACATATCTACTTTTAAACACATATTCTCAAAACCTTTCTTTAGGTTTCTAATTGATTCATTTCAATAAGGAGTTTTTAGAAGCACTTCCTTTAATAAATTCCCTTTGACACTCGACTATGCTATATTGGAATATGTTTTTCATTCTATTGCACAAAATAT
Organism: Allium fistulosum; assembly: GCA_030737815.1. Taxonomy (NCBI): domain Eukaryota; kingdom Viridiplantae; phylum Streptophyta; class Magnoliopsida; order Asparagales; family Amaryllidaceae; genus Allium; species Allium fistulosum. The sequence goes on from CM060902.1 coordinate 1,196,739,510, forward strand.
TGCTTAGCAAATTGTAGACCACATTAAAACATACAATAGGTTTGTAATCCTCAATTTTTGAAGGTATATCTTTTTCAGAATTAAACATAGAAAAGTACGATTAATTCATTTTTATGGTCTTACCTAAATTCAATGCTTCCTTAAATGCTACTTTGAGTTTATTTTTATGCTTTGTCAATGAGTTTTACATAACTGGGACTCTAATCCATATAGCCATGGGCTAGAATCATGGTGAATGTAATAGATAGCTTCTCCAATTTCTCCTCCGTCGTTATCTTTAGTCAGCATCGTACACCCAACTTCAACAACCACAACTTTGCATATAACTACAGGTAGACTTTCCTTGTATTCTTCATTAAATAGCTATGTGTAATATACAATTGTTTTTCCCCTAAAAATTGTCTCTCTATAGTATTATCACCGTTGTCATTTATGTTTTACTATTGCTATTTTGATCTTTCCTAAATGACATTTTAGTTTAAATTTTTCTACAACACTTATCTCCTTCTATTAGCCATCTTTCTTTAGCTTTTCCCTTCAATTCTATGACTTGGAAATGAAGTGAAACTTTTAAGTCATTCTGCAGCATGAAGTATTCGTTGTTAGGTTCTTTATTTGGAGGTCTTTGTCTGATTCCAACTAAGTTAAATCACAAGCATTTTGCAATCTTCTTACTTTATCGCTTGGTTATTCTCTTCCTTTCTTCCATTATCTTAGTCTCATCTTCATTATTTTTAGAATCATCATAAGTATTAGCACATTATTACCTACATAATTCTCCGATGTGAATAAATAATATAACTTGGTATGATGAATCACATTCTGGCCAATAATTTGCATATTTGAAAGGTTTTCCTTTAACTTTTGAGTTACTTGTTATAAACTCTAACAATAAAGGACTAAGATTACTAAATGAGTTAGATAGGATAATGACCTTTATGTTAAAAATTAGTTGATGTTTAAGCATTTACAAGTACTTGGTCTAGCTTATAAGAATTTTTTTTAACCTGACACTTCTTCATATGTATTCCATCCTAGTGTGGAATACTTCTATTAATCTAGTTCCGATAACATAATCATTGAACTAAAAAACTTGGGAAACTTTTAATATAAGACCTCTAATGTTCTCTTTTGTTCCAAGAACTATATTACAATCCTTCAGCATTACCCATTTCCCCAAACTAGTTGATATGTTTCCAAACCATAGTTCTGGTAGATGCCTAATTGCTAGCATACACAACAGTAAATTATAACTAAAGCCACCCATATTATTACTTATTACTGCAATTTGTTGTTCATCTTGAATTATTAGCTTTAAACTTCAAACATCAACATCTTATACTATCATAATTTTTTCCTTAGCATATAAAAAATGGTTTTGTATCACATCCCAATCAGTGCAAAGTGCCCTCTTAAACATATCTACATTCTCATCTATAAATTTATTCTCTAATACCTATTAAAGTAGGTATATACTTACATCTTATATTAAAGGAGTTTAGTTTCCTAGTGTCATTACTAAGACATCTTACATTCTAGTATATCACTTTCATTTACGATTTGGAAATGTCTTACTCCTCGAGTTACTAGGAGCAGTTTCCTCCTTGGCTCATCCTTACTACCCAAATGTATATAGGATATGGTTTGGTGCAAGCACCTGTTTTTTGTTGTTCCTCTATTTCCTCTTCACTCGAATTTATCTAGATATCTACTTTTTTATTTCTTCCAATGTTTTGGTACATCCTCCCCAAGCGCATTCTCCTCAGATGCCTCAGTCAACTTATCAATATCATAGTGAGTTAAGATAGTTGTATTTTCTAATCTAAGAGATATATGAAGAGATTAGAAATGAAGAATAGTTATGATTCATTGCTTACAAGTATAAGATACACAGACTATTTATAAGGGTAGTGTGCACATGGTGCATGAACTCAAAACAGCGAATTCCACTCAAGTATAACCTCCTATGCACTCAACCTTTACTACATATACATCATAGTATACACATTAGAAATAACTCCTTCCTTCAAATTAAGCTCTCTCTACACTGCTCCTTTCTCTGCCTCTTCTTCTCTTTACATCTACTCGTTCTTGTCTTTGCTCCCTTTTCTATTCAAATTGTCTTAAACATTCAATTCCTTCCTTAATCTAGCAAAATGAGTTAGAGACGGTAGCTTTGTTAATATAGCAGCTCTTTGATATAATGTAGGAATATGATTTATACATATATCTCCCTTTGCAACTTGCTCTCTAACATAATAAAGATCTAATTCAATATGCTTAGTCCTTGAATGAAGCACTGGATTGGCTGTAACGACCGTTCTACACCTACGGTGTAGAACAATTGTCAAAGGAAAGGAAAGAAGTAAAGAAGAGGAAACAGAAGTGAAGAGAATGGAAAATAAGAAAAAAGAAATATCAAATAATCATGTAACCTATCGTATATCTCACATTGCATCAGATAAAATACAATAGCCAGCACAAATATAAAATAGTCAAGACAACAATAATAATATAAACTAATCTTCAGAGTATAAGATCGAAAGAGTTATACAGCACAGTAATAGAGTTTATGCACCTGATACATAAATGCAACCGATAAATTGTTTCTAATAATAGCAAGTCAAATACTGTCAAGACTCCACAGTGTCACATAGCAGAACATACAATAACAGACTCAGATATAAGTATGAGTAAACATAACCTCTTGTTAGTCCATCTGCAGAAGTCCATATATCATCCACACCTTCTCTCTAGCCTACTCATTTAAGAGTACTCAAGATAACAAGAAGCAAAGCATAAAACCTTGGATCAGACAACAGTCCGGTATGAGAAAAAAACAATCTCAAAATACTATAAAAGTCGATATAGTATATCAAACAGAGGGTACACAAACCATACCTGACTTGTCTCGGCAACCAAAGAGTCAGCACATAACATCGATAATATGCTACTCTAAAACATCATAAAAGGGTACTCCATACTCAGTAAACTGTCGAGGTGCCTAGGTATCTCCATCCACAATACCTACTATATACTATAAGTAAACTATCCGGAGTGTCTAGGTAACTCTATGCACAATACCTCCCTCGGTGACATCCCTAGGGTGATAGGTGGCTAGTGAAGCAACCATAACAAATATAGCATCTATCAAACAATACTAACTGTCACCCAGTGTGCTCTAGATATATGATAACTCGTATGGCCCCCATGCTAGAAACTAGTGGAAATCCGGTTCTCTGTCGGAGTCTCGTATCTTGTAGCCCAAAGTTGGATACTTGTCTCATAGCCTAAAGTTGGACATTAGACCCAAAGACATGGGTCCAGGGTATACGAATCCTCGCTACCAATCCATGGGCATCCCCACTATACAATACCCCTGCTTCGAGTACAACAGAAAACACTCTGAGTCATCAATGAACGCTTAGCATATGCACTCCATCCGAGCCATACTAGCTTAATACAATTTCCACTATCTGGAACCCACCATGTTCCTCCAATCCACAAGTCCCCCACCAGCCTCTTCAATACCTACTCCCTACTTAAGTCACAAACTAAAGATACAGAGTGTCTAATCTTCGGTACCTACTACCCCCATGAGTCACAAACCGAAGACATGAAGGCTTTTCATTATGCTGTACATCGCCATCCCACATGATGCGAACGAGCCAACACCTCCGGCATGATCTACCGAGTCCTTAACGATCTACCTTAGAACCTACTCCATATGCCATCGAGTCATAATCCGAAGTACCAACTCTCATGTTGAAGTGCTACATCATCGCCTCACCATCGAAATTGCTCACTCTTGAGCTATTACATCAAAACTATAAGTTGGTCGTATGAATAAACCACCAAATATCACATCATGAAATCTCCTCAATGTCTAAGCCAAAGATCGGCCAAATTGCCAATCAACAATAGTGATGGACATTGATCACTCTGCAGTAGTCAATACCAACCACTTTAGTCTTGTACTTAACCAAAAAGGATAAGTATAAACCAAACGGAAATGCCCGACATTCATCTTGAAGTCCGAAGCCTTGTCTTCCACCGTCAAATCAGTCGGCACATATCCTAAACCTCCTCTATAATGTATCTTATTTGTTGTATTTTCGTGTGTACGAAACCCTAATGCACAAGATATTCCCTAACACTCGATCGCCACTAAATCAGCGTTTTCAACCAAAAATAACCAAACAAGCAACCATGTAACCAACAACCATACATACATCCAAAATAACGTACATAAAATATGTATAATACATCCATATTAACCAATGGGAAAATCATATCAAAAGTCCAAATCTAATAATTCCCTAAAATTGACACGTCGATAGGAAAAAAATGTGATATCCGATATAAATAATTTTAAAATAATTTTATTTTATTTTATAAAAATCTAGTAGGTTTATAAGTATAGGAAAATCACATTTTAAAACAAAAAATCACTCTAGAACATCGATCTAATACTACACAGCCAATCATAGTATGGTGAGAGACAATATCACTCATCTCAATAAAATCTATCCAAACCAGTGCCAAAGCGTAGATCTCTTTCTCGCGAATGCAATGAGAAACCACATCCAAAACGGATCTTGTATGCAAAAGATATGGACAATATAAGAATCGAGATTAATAAGAAAATTAATTAACTTAATCAAATAATTAATTATCTCAACCCTTCTTCCCAAACACTAATTTTATATTCCCTGTACATGGTCGTGCCTACATACAACTTCTCTCCTTGATTTCTCGAGTAATACTCGATGAAATGACAATCCGTCTTCTCCAAAATGCTCCACTACGCGATCTCTCCACCCCGAACATGAAGAAATCAAGCTTGGCCCATGCATTTCAATCATGACCTGGCATGTGCATCTAGACCATGGCTTGAACACGTTTTGCTTTGATCGATCGGATCCGATGAGATTTTGCAAGTAGGTGTTATTCGCGAAGAGAAATCTAACGACGATCTCCATTTCGTCTATCATTGATCCGCCTAGATCTAATCCTAGATCAGTCATAAAGCGGTCGACATCGCCAACCATAGTTGATCAAAATTCCACCACGATCATCGTGAAGCTCTCATCGATATGAACTCATCGGATCTAGTTTCGTGATTTTTTATGGAGCGAATCTCCTGATTTTATTTTTTGAAGTTGATTTAAGAAAGAGGCTATGGTTTTTGAAAGAGGGATGGAATAGTAAATGAAATGAGATTAGAGGGAAAAGGATTTGGATGGTATTTATAATAATATTTTATTCAATTATTTATTCTCTTAAATAAATGGTCATACGTTTTGAGTCCGTACGATTACATGACGCATCTGATTGCAACGAAACTCATCTACGTACATTAGCTTATTTTTCCAGATCCAATGGTATAAATTTCGTTGCTATAAGAGACTAGACCCTGAGATGCTAATTTCGTGCATTTCGAGATCGTATCGGCCATCAGAACGTTTGATCTCTAAATATAGCGATCCTTATTTTAATTCGCAACGTCAATTCGAACTCTACTGAAATGGTCTCGGGTCCTAATTCAGCCGTATATGAAAAGTCATATTTTTGGGTCTTCATTTAATTAATGATTAAATATTTAAGTCAATCATTTAAATATCTGATCGTTAAAAATACGGGTCGTTACAGCAAGTGACACGGTGCTTAAATTATCATACCATACACTTGCTTTATGATTCTTTTCACCGTATACTTCTGACAGCAAGGACTTGAGCCACAGAATTTTTGATGTAACACTAGCTACACTTAATATTCAGCCTAAGTGCTTGATCTGGAATAGTTGGTTGTTTCTTTGAACACCATGATATAATATTCCTTCCAAGCTACACACAATACCCACTTATTGATCTTCTATCATCCCTATCAACTGCCCAATCTGCATCTATAAATGCACTGATATCTAGTGTCTTGTTCACATAAAGCTTTCTACCATAGTTTACTGTCCCTGCCAAGTACCATAAGATTCTTTTCATGGCCTTCCAATGTTCGATTAGAGGGTTCTTCATAAACTGACAGACCTTGTTCACACTGAAGGATATATATGTTTTGTGATGGTAATATATTGTAAAGCCCCAACTATGTGCTTGTATTTATGTGGATCATCTGCATGCTTGGGTAACTGAAGGTTACTAATCATAGGTGAAGGTAATGCTTTTGCCTTATCCATGTTTGCTCTTCTCAGTACTGAGTGAATGTAACTTCTTTGGCCAAGATACAATTTACCCTTTTAAAACTGCTTCACTTCAATCCCTAGAAAGAAGCTCGGTTGCCCAAGATCCTTCAGTTTGAACAAATTTTTTGAGTATTGAGTCAACTTGTCTATCCCTAATGTATTGCTTCCCATGATAATAAAATCATCTACATACACCAGCACATAGATTGTAAAGTTGTTTCCTCTTAATAAATATAAATTATCTGACCTTACTGCATAATACTTCAATCTAATGTCCTCTTTAGCTTCTCAAACCACACCCGGGTGCCTGGTTTAGCCCATAGATAGCTTTATTCAGCATGCACACTAATTATTCTTCATCCTGAATTTCACAACCTCTGGGCTGCTCGATGTAAACTTCTTCCTCCAATTCTCCATTTAGAATAGCATTATGAACATCCAGTTGTTTAATTTGCCAACCTTTGTATAAGGCTATAGTTAGCATTACACTAATTGTAGTAGGCTTCACCGCTGGTGAGAAGATTTCATCAAAATCAAATCCTAGTTGTTGAGTATATCCTTTTGCTACAAGCCTTGCTTTATATTTGGCAATTGTTCCATTAACATTTTGTTTCAACTTATAGGTCCATTCGCAACATATCACTGATTTATTCCTGGATATAGTGACCAAGCTCTATGTGTTGTTTCTTATTAAGTCTTTATACTCTTCTTTCATTGCCTTATTCCACTCACAATACATTATTGCATGTTCATAAGTTTTTGGTTCCTTTTGTACACTATGTGCTATATATACTTTTGGCTTAAAGATTCCTCCTTTTGCTCTTGTCATCATATGACGCCCGTGATCTCCTTCTCTAATTTGTATGCCACTATGTACTTGAGTTGTCGTGTCATCTGCTGACTTTGTTTGATGAGTGCGGTGTGCTGGTAAGCTATCTGCCATATTTTGATCTCCTTCAAATCCTTCTATATTATCAGTAATTGAGTCATTATTGTCAGTGCGGCTTGATGCTAAAATGGTCTACCATAATTATCCGATTCATCTGCAATTGGTGCGATATACCGCTCTTCTTCTCTGATGTATAAAGGCATGCATGGTAATGATCTTTATGGATTATGAACTTTTCTTGTACTTTTTATCTCACTGCTAGCAAAAGGGAATATTCTCTCATTAAATACTACATGTCTGTTCATTATAATTTTTCCATTGATATTAAGTAGTTATATACGTTCTGATTTGTCCCGTAACCAAGAAATGTGCATGGTGAAGATCGGAAGTTAAGTTTATGTGCATTATAAGGTCGCAACGGAAAACACAAGCACCTAAAAACTTTCAAACTCCTATAATCCGGTTTTATTCCAAGTAAAGCTTCTGAGGGACTTACATGCTTCAGCGTTTTTGTAGGTAGTAGATTGATAAGATATACAGAAGTGGAGAAGGCCTCTGGCCAGTTAAAGGTAATGACACCTGAGCTAACAAAGTCAGACCAGATTCTACAACATGCCTATGCTACCTTTCCACCATTCCATTTTGCTGTGAAGTGTATGGACATGTATACCTATGAATTATTCCTTTTGCATTGAAGTAGACTTTCAATGGTTTAAACTCAGAGCCTCCATTAGTTTGAAACACTTTAATTCTTTCATCAAGTTGTCTTTCTACTTGAGTAATGAACTACCTTACTGCTTCACTTGCTTCGGATTTCCACTTAAGAAATAAATCTATGTATACCTTGCACATGCATCTACAAATGTGATATAATACTTAAAGCCATAATCAGAATTTATGGGTGCAAGACCCCATAAATCACACTCAACAAGCTCCAATGGATTGTTATTTATAGGCTTTGATAGGTTAAAGGGTTGTTTATGGCTTTTGCCCATTTGACACTGACTGTGATTAAATAGTAACACGACATTCTTGCAAGCTATATTCATTTCATTCAACACCTCTTTCATTACACTTACATTTGATAACCGAGCTTTTTGTGCCACATATCAAAAATATCTTTTGGTCTGTTATCGGCCAAATTACAACACAGTACCTAATCTTTAGAAACTGCTTCAGTTTTTAAGTTGAACTTGTACAACCCATCACATAGCTCTCCCTGCAAGAAGATTTCTCCATTCATACTGTCTTTAATTAAACATACTTTAGGGTGAAACTCAAATAATACTCCATTATCTTTAGCAAACAGTGAAACGCTAATGAGATTTTTCTTGATATGAGGTGCTCTTATAAGGTTTCTTAGGAGTAATGTTCTATCATTTCTAAAAGAATTATAACAGCCCTAATTTTAATTAACATTATTTAGGAATTTAATTAGACAAATAAAATAATATAAGGTGATAAAGGAGGATGAGATTTGATTAATTATAGGCTATGCCTAATCTAATGAATTAATAAAAGAAATTAGAACTTAGATAAGAAAGAAGGACATGTGCTAAAGGCAAAATAGGAATGGGACATGATTCCTAATACATACCCTTACATTCGTTATCTCTTATTCACTTCATTCATAACATACAAAATTAAAAGAGCAAGGGCCGCCATTACAAAGGATTCAAAATGGAAGATAAAGCTAGAGAATCAAGACTTAAGCTAAGGGAAATCAACTTTAACTAAAATCTCAAGTTCCTTCGTCCATTCAAGGTGAATAATAGATGCACTCAAGTTTTGATTTTTGTTTTCAGTTTTAAGTATAAAAATTGAAATGTTTTGATGATATTATGCTATGATTTCAATGATTGAATGATTATAAGTTTTTTTGTGAATCTATAGAATTTAATTATGAAATTTAGTAATATGTGTGAGTTGGAAAACCTATCATACAACACACAAATGACTTGAAATTTGGATATGATGTTAGAAACACTATTTTAGTTTAAATCTCATAATTTTCTGATAATGTATGAATATTTTATAATTTTCTCAGGGGAAGAAAATGAATTATTTGAGGTTTTAATTATTGAAAATAATTAATTATGTTTCTGGCCCTGAAATTTTTATATGTTGAAGAATATAAAAAAATATTATTTACTATGATTTTTAAGGATTTTTTCCAAGTGTTTGTGATTTATTATGAATTATTGAGCTAGAAAAGCATAATTATTATTATTAAATATTAAGATATAAGGGGGTGGTTTGCAAATTATTTTGGAAGTGTAAAATATGCTATATAGTAGTTTTCTGCAAAAAAATTAAGTAAAGTAAACCAATAAGGATTTGACAAATAGTTAGAGTCAGTGAAAAGAAATTACTTCAATTAGCAAATAATCAGTTTTCCATTTATTTGCGGCTTTGTCACACCGAGGGTCATGGTGTTTTTGATTCATGAGTTTTGATTCATGACACAAGCTTCAGAGATCATACGACGAATTACAAAGAGAATACTATACGAAAGCGACAAAAAGAGAATAAACGTATATTGTGCACTACAAAGGAGACAAGACTACAATCCAGAGATTAGTATGAATATTTTAGTGTATTGAGTCTTAGAATATTGTTAAAATCATTCCTCAAGTAGTCACACACACACACAAATTGATTTATATTGAATTATACATAAATAAGTGTGCACTGTGCAAATGACAACAGGTCGGCTGACCGACCAGGATCCTCGGTCGACCGACTCTGTGTCAAGTGCACAGATATGCACTGTTTTATACACGTCTGTAAACTCAGCTGACCGGCCAGTTTTCTCGATCAACTGACCTGATCATAACGGCTAGTTTTCTGAAGAGTTGTGATCATTCATGAAGAGGAATGTCCTTCAATTCAAGAGATACAGACACAACTTTTGATTGAAACTCTTCATGAAAGATTGTAACTATTCTACAACTATATAAACATGTTCAATTCACTTCTAAAATCACCGATTCTTGTTTATAATTCTGAAATATATTCTCTATTTATTTCTGCAAATAAAAGCATTCATTCACATTCAATATCACTAGAATCCTTGAATAAATTCATATACTTCGATTCTACGTGATTATCTTCCTTCTAAATCTTCACACACATATATACTCTTGAGGATTTGATTATAGGAAAGCTATACTATCAAAAGACAATCAGTTTTATTCAGAACACATTCGTCAACAAATTATTTGTATTAAGTTGAAGTCCTCTTCGGCTGTTGAGGCGGAAAAAATTCATGTTCGGCTGCTCAGGTGTCGTATACCTATTCCTCCGGGTTAAGTGAGGGGTTTAGTTTAAATCCAGAGGGTATTCTGGGACTGGACGTAGAACGGGAAGTTCGAACCAGTATAAAAATTCCTGGTGTGTTTACTTTAATTTTATTTTACTGCTATTATCAGTTTCCGCATTTATATACCATATTACACGATCCTTAGTACTGCACGTACACTTTCATTTGGTATCAGAGCAAGGAAATCCTATAACCATTACAAAGTTATTTGATATTTATTTCTAAGTAATATGGCAACCTCACAAACTAACGATGTTAGCACTAACACTAATTCTAGTTTCACAGAAGGTCAATCGACTTCACGACCTCCACTTTTTAATGGTATAAATTATAATTATTGGTCAACTAGAATGAGAATCTATATGCAATCTAGTGGATTCGATATCTGGAATATTATACAAAGAGAGTACACAACCCCTACTGAAGAATACTCAACTTGGAGTAACACACAAAAACTAGATGCTACTTCAAATGCAAAGGCTATGAATATTTTATTTTGTGCATTAGATAGAAATGAATTCAATAGAGTTAGCATGTGCACTTCCAGTTATGAAATTTGGAGAACTCTTAAGGTGTCGCATGAAGGAACGAACATAGTTAAATTAAGCAAAATCTCTATGTTGAAAAATCAATTTTAAAATTTTAAAATGAGGCCAAATGAATCTATAAATGACATGTACTCTAGATTCCAGGATATTTATCATGCTTTACTATCATTAGAACAAAAGTTTACTGATTTTGATGTTGTTACAAAAATCTTAAATTCTTTAACGGATGAATGGGAACGAAAAGTCCTAGCTATTGAAGAAGCAACTGATTTATCAACATTAAAACCAGAAGAATTGATAGGTAATTTAATGTCCTACGAAGTAAATTTGCAGGCAAAAAGAAATGGAGCACAAGATAAGAAAAATGTGGCATTCCAAGCAGAAAAAGATGATTCTGACTCAGATAATGAAGATATGGCAATGATCGCTAAAAATTTCAAAAAGTTTTTGAAATTCAACAGAAACAAATTCAAGGGAAACAAAAATAATTTCAACAACAATTCCAATAGCAGCAAACCATCATCTTCAGCAATGGAATGTCATAAGAAAGGACACATGAAGAAGGATTGTCCAGAGCGTAAAAAGAATAATTTCAAGAAGGACAAAACTAAACGAAAAGCTTTTTCTATCACTTGGGACGACACTGACTCATCATCCTCATCAGAGAGTGAAAGTGATAATGAACAAGCAAATGTGTGCTTCATGGCTTCGTCAGACGATGTAAGTGATCTTACTTTTGAAGATTTAATTGAAATTAATTCTGAATTAGTAGATTTAGCAAAGCAACTTAAAAAGAAAAATAAGGAATTGCAAAGAAAGTTAGATAGGACAGTCTTAGAAGTAGATATGCTGAAAGATGAAAAGAAAATATTAGAAGAAGAACTTGAAATTTCTCAACAATCAAATTCTAACTTATCTTCTCAAATTTCATCAATATCTGAAGAACTAGAAATTCAGAAAAATAAAAATGATGTTTTACTTTTCGAAAATAATAGTTTAAACTTTAAGATTAAGGATTTAGAGTTAGAAAAATCTAGTCTTAAAATAAAATTTGATGATATTTCTAAAAATGTATCTAATTTCAATAAAGGAAGAGAGAATCTTTCTAGAATACTTGAAAATTTTCAATCCTCTAACAATAAATCTGGACTAGGATTTAAGAAACAAAATAATTTTGCTAAAAGTAGGATTAATAATAATATTAAGAAGGATATTAAGAAAACAGTTTACCCAAACACTAAAACCATCAAGATATGGATTCCAAAAACAAATAATATTTTGATAAGGAATAAACATATCAAAATGTTTATGGAAACTGTTCATAATAACAAGAATTATGTTTTTAAAGGGAATTCTGAACCCGTATGGGTTTGGCTTCCTAAGATCTAACTCTTAGGACCCTAAAAAGATTGGGTACCAACTTTTTATAAACTTTTTGCAGGTACCACATAAGAAGAGAGGAAAATGGATTTTAGATAGCGGTTACTCAAAACTCATGACTGGAAACAAAGAAATGTTGTTAAACATTATATACTCAAATGGAGGAGCAGTTACCTTTGGAGATAACTCAAAAGGATATATCATTGGCAAAGGCGATGTCAGTAGCAACGGTACCTCTAATTTACCTCTCATTACTGATGTTTTATTAGTTAAAAATTTAAAACACAATTTATTAAGTATTAGTCAACTATGGGATAAAGGTTTTAATATAACTTTTTCAGAAAATAAATGTAATATTTTCGATAAAAATCATTACACTATTTTCGAAGGAAAAAGAGATAAAAACATTTATATTTTAAATATGAATGTTAATAATGATTCAAATTTATTTTTAGTAGGTAAAGAAAACGATTCTTGTCTTTGGCACAAAAGATTTTGTCACATCAATTTTAACACTATCAACAAACCAGCTAAAAACAAATTAGTTAAAGGATTACCCAATATAAAATTCAAAACTAATATATTTTGTGATGCATGTAAATTAGGAAAATTAACAAAATTTCTTTTAAATCAAAAAAAGTAATATCTACAGAACAACCACTTGAACTTTTACACATGGATCTTTTTGGTCCAACTCAAGTGCAGTCTATTAATCATAATAGATATGTATTTGTTATTGTAGATGATTTTTCTAGATACACTTGGATTTTCTTTTTGAAAAATAAAAGTGATACTTTTGATAATTTTAAAGTTTTTGTTAAAAAAATTCAAAATATTAAAAGTTTGAAAATTAAAAATATAAGAAGTGATCATGAAGGAGAATTTGAAAATTAAGCTTTTGAACAATTTTGTAACAAGAAAGGTATTAACCATAATTTTTCATTTCCTAGAACACCACTACAAAATGGAGTTGTAGAAAGGAAAAATAGAACGTTACAAGAATGTGCAAGAACTTTATTAAATGGAACCACTTTATCAAAACATTTTTGGGCAGAAGCTGTAGCTACTGCTTGTTATGTATTGAATCGTGTTTCTATTCAGCCATTAACTAAGAATACTCCATATGAACTTCTAAATGGAAGAAAACCAAATATTTCATATCTTAAAGTTTTTGGCTCTAAATGTTTTATTTTAAATACTAAAGATCAACTAGGCAAATTCGATCCAAAATCCGATGAAGGAATATTCGTTGGATATTCGGAACGAAGCAAAGCTTATCGAATCTATAATAAAAGAACTCAAATTATTGAAGAAAGTTTACATGTCTCATTTGACGAAAATTTTAAATATATAAATCCAAATATTACTATCGATTCTAATGATGAAACTACTCAGAATGAAAATAGTAATACAAATGAAAATTTTGATATTCATGAAATTAATGAAAATACAAACATTACTCCTAATATAATAAAATCTCCACCTAGAATTTTACGGGATCATCCTGTACAAAACATAATTGGAGAAGTAAATACGAACGTTAAAACCAGACATCAATTAAATCAAGTTGGTCATGTAGCTTTTCTCTCTAACATAGAACCTAAGAATATAAAAGAAGCCTCAACTGATGACTACTGGATTCTTGCCATGCAAGTAGAACTAAATCAATTCGAACGAAATGAAGTTTGGGAACTCGTTCCTAGACCTAGTGATCAATCAGTCATCGGTACTAAATGGGTTTTCAAAAATAAAGCAGATGAACTAGGAAATATAACCAGGAATAAAGCTAGATTAGTTTCACAAGGATATAATCAAGAAGAGGGAATAGACTACGAAGAAACGTTTGCTCCAGTCGCCCGACTTGAAGCAATACGAATCTTATTAGCTTTCGCATGTTTTCATAATTTTAAACTTTATCAAATGGATGTTAAAAGTGCATTTTTAAATGGATACATAAAAGAAAATGTTTTTGTTGAACAACCACCTCTTTTTAATCATGAAAAATTTCCAGATCATGTTTATAAACTCAAAAAAGCGTTATACGGTTTAAAACAAGCACCACGTGCTTGGTATGATCGTCTTAAAAGCTATTTATTAGAATTTGGTTTTGAAATTGGTAAAGTAGATCAAACGCTTTTTATTAAGAAAACTAATAAAGATATTTTAATAATTCAAATATATGTTGATGATATTATTTTTGGCTCGACAAATGAAAAACTATGTCAGGAATTTTCGACTATAATGACAAATGAATTTGAAATGTCTCATATGGGAGAATTGTCATATTTTCTTGGATTACAAATTAAACAAATTGAAAATGGAATTTTTATTAATCAAGAAAAATATTGTTATAATTTAATTAAACGATTTGGTTTGGAAAACACTGCTGCCAAACCAACTCCTATGAGCACAACGATTCATCTCGATAGAGATGAGGATGGCAAAAGTGTTGATTAGAAACTATATCGTAGTATGATTGGATCTTTACTATATTTAACAGCGAGTCGACCCGATATAATGATGAGTGTTTGTTTATGTGCTCGATTTCAAGCAAATCCCAAAGAATCACATATGCGAGCAGTTAAACGTATTATTCGTTATCTAACTAAAACCAAAGATTTCGGGCTATTTTTTCCGAAATAATGTCCTTTCGAATTAGTCTCCTATAGCGATGCTGATTTTGGAGGAAGTCGGACGGATCGAAAAAGTATGAGCGGAACGTGTCATTTCATTGGACGTTCCTTAGTCTCTGGGTTTAGTAAGAAACAAAACTGTGTTTCTTTATCGACGTGTGAAGCAGAATATATATCTACTGCTTTGGCATGTGCACAAGTCGTATACATGCAACAAACACTACAAGATTTTAATTGTCATCTTGAAAAATCTATAATTTATTGTGATAATACTAGTGCAATAAATCTTTCTAAAAATCCGGTCAATCACTCACGAACAAAACACATCGATATTCGTCATCACTTTCTTCGTGATTGTTTGGAAAAAGGATTAATAAATTTAGAATTTATTAATACTGAAAATCAAATTGCTGACATTTTTACTAAACCGCTAAATGAAAATATTTTTTTAAAACTTAGACGTGACTTAGGAATAATGTCTTTAAAAGATTTATAAATAAAAATATGCAAAAATATTGAAAAACAAAAATTATTTTATTTCTGACCAAAGCGGAACTCGAACTCATGACCTATGACTTGCTTGTTAGATGTTGTGTTATAGCTACTTGAGCTATGGGTGTTTCTTGTCTCAGTTTTCTTTAAAGTTTGTTTTATTTGTTTTGGTTTCAGAAAAACTATTCTTAGTTCTATATTTATAATCCTACATTTACAAACGGCTTTATTATTAAAACTTCTATGATTATAATTAAAACTAGTTCCTATCCACTTATTTTTCAGCAAAATGCTTATATATACTATGCTTATGTTTCAAAACATATACTAAGAAAGTTTTAAAATCAAAACTCGAAAATGTCTTCAAACAATGACTTCTATAATTCAGACAACTCTCATCTATCATATACATCTCCGGATGATGATGGTTCCGACCACCTTCCTGAAAACGGACCCTATCCTATGTTTCCCTTACCTAATCGTGTCCTTAAATTCTATCCTTCTCCGGATAAAGACCCTCGACGTGGCTGGAAACCATGGGAGAACACTAATACCGGTTATACACCGGAAAAGAAGAAAGGCAAGAAAGCAATGGTCATATGTCCATCAACTAAACAGAAGATAGATGAGATACATCACTATCAACAGCAACAATTGGACCTACAAAAGGAGTTATACTATGTGCAGAAGATTACGTCACGACGTTTGAGCTTTCTAGAACGGATGGCTATGAAAGTTTGTTCATCAAAGAAGGATGATGTTGCTGAACCTACTTATAGACCTTCATCCTCTTCAAACCCTGTTCAAACTCCAATAGCTCCAAGATGGTCACCTATAGAAGATGTTACATCTCCAAACTCATGGGAACGTAGATTTTAACGAACGGTGGCTAAACATTATATATATATATATATATGTTGTTGTTTTCAATAACATGTATAAATATAGTGCAATGATAATAAAATTTATATTTCTATATTTTTTTTTGAAAAACAGCAAAAATGTGCATTTCTAACAGGGTCGGTCGATCAAAGACCCTGAGTCGGTCAGCCGAACCCATCCCGAAAGTTTCAAATGCACATTCCTACCAGGGTCGGTCGACCGAAGACCCTGAGTCGGTCAGCCGAACCCATCCCGAGAGTTTCAGCTAGTCTTAGATAACCTAGTCGATCAACCGACCCAGATTTTCGGTCGATCGAACGTATATTCTGCTGTTTTTTACTTCAGATTAGTAACCCATCCATTCACCTTTTCAACCTACCTCTTCACTTTTACTTTCCCAAATTCAGTTTTTACCCTAGCCCCCATTAAAGTTTCTCAAATTTTTATCTACTCTTCAAAAAAAAACAATGGCTCCCAAGAAGAAAACAAAGACTACCAATGCTTCATCTTCATCTACTCCAGTAGATACTCAAATTGCCTCATGGCTTGTCAATGATGTAGCACTTCAAAGATGGATACAACTTTAAGACGCCAAATGTAACGATCCGGATTTTCGCGCTCGAAAATCGACATCCATACTTTACATCGTACTCGAATGTCATAGATTCGACCGTTCAAATCCGATTCGCCGGAGCTTATAACACAGTTAAGTAAATAACACAGCGGAATAAAAGAATAATACATTGATATACAATATCTGATACAACAGAATATACTTGGCTATCGGGGAAACTCGCTCCATTTAATCAATTTAATTTACAAATTTTTATCTAAAATTTATTTAATTACCAATTTAATTCATAAATTCAATAAATTATTAATTTAAATAAATTTAAATTTCAGGGTCGTGACAAATTTCCCCCCTTAAAAGAATTTCGTCCTCGAAATTCGCAGGCACGAAAACAACACAGAGATAGACAGATTCGATCTCCTATACTTCCTCGAACACAAGATACGGATTCCGAATTCAAGTCGGAATATCTCAAAACACATACCAATTTGTCCCTCTTCGGACTTCGATATACTCAGAAATTTCAATAGAATTTCAAAATTTGGTTTTCAAACGAAATCGTTTTATTGATTAAATTCAAATTTTAGCTTCATATCCTATTAATCAATTTAACTTAATTTAAAATTTTCAATTTCAAATTCATTAAGATATAAATCAAAAAGCTGATAAGAAGTTGATGAAATACGAAGTAAGAATTTTCTACAACGATTCGTAGGGCCATCACCGTACCGAAACTTCTTTTTGGAGCTGATATGAAGAAATCAAAAGAATTTTGGAAACGAATCAAAGAATATTGATAAGAAAGATTGTTTCCACTGTTGCAGGGTATTGACCATTTATAGTCGTACTTCCCTGTCCCCTATCTCGTCTTCTTCTTGTACTCATACTCACTATCAGTGGATAGTAAGAGAATTTACTGAGACGTTCAGACTGATATCTTAGGGATTACTCATTCTAGAGTTTACTTCACTCTATCTCTAATGAGCTACTTAACGTGTTATACTCCTGAGCTAAAGTTCAACCTTAGCTCTGATACCAAATGTAACGATCCGGATTTTCGCGCTCGAAAATCGACATCCATACTTTACATCGTACTCGAATGTCATAGATTCGACCGTTCAAATCCGATTCGCCGGAGCTTATAACACAGTTAAGTAAATAACACAGCGGAATAAAAGAATAATACATTGATATACAATATCTGATACAACAGAATATACTTGGCTATCGGGGAAACTCGCTCCATTTAATCAATTTAATTTACAAATTTTTATCTAAAATTTATTTAATTACCAATTTAATTCATAAATTCAATAAATTATTAATTTAAATAAATTTAAATTTCAGGGTCGTGACACCAAAATCTTTGAAGAATCATTTGTAAGTTATCCTGATTTCGCTCCCTACGGTATTGAAAATGCCGCTATTGAGAGTGGACTTGATACATTCCTTGACCATAGGAAAAATAACTTGAAAATCAATCATATTATGGTCAAGTTATTTCTAGCAAACCTTAACCTTGTCAATCCGCCAAGAAACACTGACAATTGTGTTTGGACATCGGTTTGTGGCACCTCAATTTTTCTTTCCATTGATAGAATTAACCACATTTTACATGCTCAACCGGGTGGAATTTCGTTACACGATGTAGATTGTAATGTATCAACTCGTGACCGGATAAGCCATCTATTTTTTGAAGATGGCGCTACTGATTTAAGACAAACTTCATCCCTTCGACCTAAAGCCCGACTCTTTCATCGATTCATGATGAAATCTATAGTTCCTAGAGGCGGTTCATATCACTTAGTATATCCCGAAAACTTCAAAGCACTATATGCTATTTGCGGGAATGTACGAGTAAATTGGGCACAACTTCTTATGGATGAATTTCTCTCTTTCAACCAAGGAAAGATGCTCCATATTTATTATGGGGAATACATAATGAGGTTGATCAATAGCTTCGTCACCCATGCTCCGGAGTCCGAAACATCCAAAGTTCGTTCTTTTGATTCAAGGACCATAAAACTAATGAAGTTGCCCGATGCACCTCCTAGATTTATAACATTTAACCAATGGCGTACTACTCCTCGAGAACAACTACGCCGTAGCTTCTCCACACCGCAACCATCAACTCATGCTACGGAACGTCTCACTCGCCAACATTCAATTCAAAGACCAACTCCCGAAATTAGTACGGAGGCGGTCATTGATGTTTTGGCTCAAAATCAACTAGCCCCGGATGCCCGGCTACGAAAAATTGATGGTCGTTTCAAGAAAATCAAGGGCTCCTTCATGAATTTATGGGATGCCTTATCATGTACTTCTGAAGCCGGTGCCTCTTATGTTGCTCCCGGAAAAAGACCAGCGCCAAACTTCTCTTGGTCTACTTCAGATAACACAAGTTCCGGTACATCAACAACTCACATTTCTCACACACAAAGGCGTGGTAAAGAACCGGCTCCTCCGGAAGAAAATATTCGTCCAGAATTTTGGGATTCCGATGATGATGAGGAGTGATCATATTGTTTTACAATTTAATTTCAAGTATTTCTTTATGAACAATATGTCTATTGTTAGATGTTTTGTAGTAAGTAAACATCATTCATATTCCTATTTTGTTTGAGTATGTAATATTTAAAACTCGATGTTTTCTTATTTGTGTTCCATGTTTCATATTTCTTTTACACATTACATCTAGTAAGTATTCCTTTTTGTCGATGACAAAGGGGGAGAAATATATGAAAGCTAACAATTTTTTTGCAGAAAAGTCGCCATATATTCATGGGGAGAATTATAATATATATATATACACTATTTCGTCACATAAGTATTGTCATCAATCAAAAAGGGGGAGAATGTTGATTCATGACACAAGCTTCAGAGATCATACGACGAATTACAAAGAGAATACTATACGAAAGCGACAAAAAGAGAATAAACGTATATTGTGCACTACAAAGGAGACAAGACTACAATCCAGAGATTAGTATGAATATTTTAGTGTATTGAGTCTTAGAATATTGTTAAAATCATTCCTCAAGTAGTCACACACACACACAAATTGATTTATATTGAATTATACATAAATAAGTGTGCACTATGCAAATGACAACAGGTCGGCTGACCGACCATGATCCTCGGTCGACCGACTCTGTGTCAAGTGCACAGATATGCACTGTTTTATACACGTCTATAAACTCAGCTGACCGGCCAGTTTTCTCGGTCAACCGACCTGATCATAACGGCTAGTTTTCTGAAGAGTTGTGATCATTCATGAAGAGGAATGTCCTTCAATCCAAGAGATACGGACACAACTTTTGATTGAAACTCTTCATGAAAGATTGTAACTATTCTACAACTATATAAACATGTTCAATTCACTTCTAAAATCACCGATTCTTGTTTATAATTCTGAAATCTATTCTCTATTTATTTCTGCAAATAAAAGCATTCATTCACATTCAATATCACTAGAATCCTTGAATAAATTCATATACTTCGATTCTACGTGATTATCTTCCTTCTAAATCTTCACACACATATATACTCTTGAGGATTTGATTATAGGAAAGCTGTACTATCAAAAGACAATCAGTGTTATTCAGAACACATTCGTCAACAAATTATTTGTATTAAGTTGAAGTCCTCTTTGGCTGTTGAGGCGGAAAAAATTCCTGTTCGGCTGCTCAGGTGTCGTATACCTATTCCTCCGGGTTAAGTGAGGGTTTTAGTTTAAATCCAGAGGGTATTCTGGGACTGGACGTAGAACGGGAAGTTCGAACCAGTATAAAAATTCTTGGTGTGCTTACTTTAATTTTTATTTTACTGCTATTATCAGTTTCCGCATTTATATACCATATTACACGATCCTTAGTACTGCACGTACACTTTCAGGTGTCGCACTTCATCTTACCGCTTCTGTGAGCATCGATGACAACAAGAGATGATACATAGAGAATCAACTTCAGTTGATATGGAATGAACCGTTCCTTATTGGAGTGCGAAGTCATTAAGTTCGACACCATGGTCTTCGACGTTATCCTTGCCATATGGCTTAAGTGCACCGTTTTATGTATATATAGGCATGTCGCTACTTTTCTTAAACAATGTCGTGGACCCCTTTACTTTCCAAGAGACTTATAGCGATGATAATAACATCACAGTGCTTTGATTATGACTCCGCATGTTTTAAAGAAGGCTATGTCATCGCATTTTATGACTTCGACCTTGATGGTCGTTGATTTTTCTTTAAACCTTAATTCCTTAACATTGTTTTCGAAGAGGCTATGTTACTGCCTATTATCTCTTCGACCCTAATAAGGCCACTATTTTCATAGGCATTAATACTGATACTTATAAATGTTGCCAAAGTTTCTCCTATGGTTTTACACTATATTTTATGAAGTGATGACTTCGACTATATCCCCTTATGTTTATAAATTAAAAGCTTTAACATATTTTATAACTGAAGAAGGACGATGACCCTAGTGGCGATAATGACACCAAAGTTTATGAAAATAAAAGGGTTATTTGTTTTAACTTTATGGTCTATGTTTTGAAGGGTGAAAACCCTAATCGACTATCTCATTATCACATTTTATCAATATAAAGACTTTATATTGTTTTAGCTCTATGGCCTATGTTTTGAGAGGCGATGACCTCTAATGACTTCGAACTTCATCAATGTAATTTTATAGAAGCATATATCATGGCATAAATATTTTAAGTAAAGTCAAAGGCCATAATTTCCTTGTTTTAAATATGATTTCAAGAGTAAAATCATTTATAAAGAAAATGTTTTCGAGGAAATAGAAAATGGTATTAACCTAGAATTTCATAAATGTGATTATTGTTCTTATCACCTTTAGATAAATTGTGATAAGATGAAATTGACTCAGAGATTAGAAAACCCGATGAGGCTGGTATAGGGTCGCGTCCTATACTTTAGCTAGTAGCCCCTAGCTAATATAAGTCCAAAATTCCAATGCGTAAGGCTTTGTCATGGGTAAGGCTAAAAGTAGATGTACGCATAGAAAGGAATACATAAAGATAAGATAGGTTATTGGTGACCCCACAATACCATTTGGATCAGTTGACCCTAGGAATAGTAAGTTTTGGACGGACCACCCAATTGTCTTCTAATAGTAGGTTAGATAAGTTAATATATCTGGTAGGCCCGAGTCAGCCTTAGGTTTATAGTCAGTCTGAGAAAACTATGATGTTGAGATGGACAGTCCATTGATTTAAACAAATTGTTTATGATTACCTATGTTGCATGCATGCATATTATTGTTTATATTGTTTATTTTAACCAGTTTGGTTGCAGGACTTTGATTTGCTAAAGGTATATTTTTAAAGGATATTAGTAAGGGGAAAACTCATTCTGCTCAGCGGCGTAGTCTCACTAGATATCTATTAACTAAGATGATATATTATTATTCATACCAGGCTTATTGTCTGACTCAAAGTGTATGTTTCCCCTTAAACTCTTGGGTGCTCAAAATTTAATTTGAGTAGGTTGAGAGTAAGGGTTTACAGTTTTAGTAGGTTTGGTGAATAAAGCTTCCAAAGACGTCAAGAGGTAAAGGCTAGCTATTTAGGAGACTACCCATTAATTATTTCCACTGTGTTATGACATTTTTGTTACCCCGCCTTTTGGTCAAGACCGGGATATTGAAAAATTGGCTAAAAAGGATGGATATCTGGTTGGAGATCAAATGAAAACAAGGCAGTGATCGATACCGTCAAAATTGGACCAAGCTCTAATCAAGGTGGGATCGATCAGGAATGATAAAAAAGGCACGGTGAGGCTACACTTCAAATTTCAGGTCAATCGGAGTTCATATGCTCAAGTTATGGATGGATCAATATTGGTGAAAAATGGTTTTGTATCGATACTTTTGTATCGATCATTGTGGCATTTAGTTTGGATGAATCGACATTCGAATCGATACATCTTGTATCGATACAATTTGTATCGATTAGGCGGCTCCAGGATGGGTACAGGTTGATGGATGTGGACTTCGTATCGATACATTCATATCGATTGGATGGATACGAGGCAATGGTTATGGAGGTTTGGAAGCGTATTTCGTATCGATCACTTATTGATCAATACGAAGGACACACATGGAGGAAAGATGCTGGATGGATATGAAAAGCATTCAGGAGCCATTTCGTATCGATCGATACGAAGGAACCGGTCAAGTACATGAGCCCTTAGCATGGATCATGGCACAGGACTCGGGTCGATGCAAAAGAGATGGATATGTAGTTGACGGATACGTAATTGATGGACACGAGCTTATGGATACGAAATCCATCGATACGAAGACTCCAGCATGCATTTGCAAAGGAAAACTTGGATCGATCATATCTCAAAAACTATACATTGGAATTTCATGAAATTTGGAGAGCAAGGACTTTGCACTATCATCTTTCACCATGATCGATCACAGCTCAATTGGAGCGATTCCTGATCGATACGAAATCGATATGGATCGATCCCAAACAACCTTGGATCGATTATATAGGACCACCTATGCATAAGAATGGGTATTCCGAGATTCGAGGCAGATATTTCCAGCTCCACACCTATAAATAACGCCTCCATTGCAACTAGAGAGGGATCTTCTTCTTCTCTCTTGGCTAAACTCTGCCATTTTGGTGATTGATATTCAAAGGATTATAACTGTAATCACAGTATAAAGGAAATAAAAGGATCAATTCAAAGTGGACGTAGGCCGGAGATAGCTGAACCACTATAAATCTTGTGTCTTCTCTTACTTTCTTTCATTTTAATTTTGTTATTTCTTCATTTTTACTCTCTACATCATCTGGATCTGAGATCTGTGACTGGATACTAAGGATTTGTGTGTAAACACTGGTGCTTTCATTACATTCGGGGTTTGTGACCATTTTTGGCGCGAACACTTTGGTGCTTTCACTGAGAAGGACTAGCACCCGCTATATCAGATTTGGAGTTTAGAATTGGAACACTAAAGGATCGGATCTAGGAGGAACCATGGTTAGGCAATCGACTAGAAGGACATTACCAGAAAGGAGCCATCAAGAGGGAAGTCAAGATGCTTCCTCCGAAGCTGGAGCAGATCAGGCATCCATCTACATCATGAGGGATGAGATGCAGACTATGATGGATTCCATGCAGGAACGGTTGCTGAAAAGGCAGGAGGAGGTGATGTAGAACCTTCTCAGATAGTTTGGACAGGCAGGAGCAGTAGGAGCTGCTGGAGCACAGGTCCACGGAGCTGGATCAGAGGGACTCAACAGCCAATCAAATTGAGCAGTTCAGCAAGGGGCAGCCCCCAATCAGCACACAACTATCAATTGGAAGGATCTAGACTCGGGGCATACCCCCGTGTATTGCTGGACCAATTCGTGGAAGAATGCCAGGGGACACTGCACAGCCCGGCGCCAATAGGAATACAGGGGTGCGTGATGAGGAGTACGTACCTGAATTCCCTCAAGCACTTCGGGGGTAGTTAGGAAATGAAGACGGGGGGCAACCCTTGGTGAAAAACTCTAGATTGGCTGAAATTATTAGTGAACTATGCTCGGAGGTCTGATTAACAGAGATCTGGAAGGAGTAAATAGGAGTCCATTTACCCGTAACATCAGGATAGCTAGGAATTCACCAGAGTTCAAGCTGCCTACTCTGGAAGTATACAATGGTAGGACGGATCCTACCGATCATTTGATGAGGTATACAAGACACATGGAAGTGTTGGGGGCGTCGGAGGAGGTTATGGCCCAATGTTTCTCCTTGTACTTGACGGATATAGCTGCTATGTGGTTCAGGCAGTTGGAAAATGGATCTATTATGACATGGACAAAATTGGTGGACGGGTTTTTGAAGCAGTTTCGGGTTCATATCAAGAGGCCGAAAAATGTGATGACACTAACATCAGTGAAGCGGAGGATAGGAGAGTCGCTCAGGACTTCCTTAACTCGGTTTAATACAGCGGTTGCTTCGGTGGATCAGCCGGATCCATCAATGGTTCTAATGGCGGCAGTGTCAGGAGTCAGGGACAACTCAGATTTCAAAATATCATTGATACGGGATCGACCAATGGATCTGGGGGAATTCGTTTCATGAGGCCGAAAGGTTCATTCGGCAGGAGGATGCAAGTTTGGATATGAAACTAAAGGAAGTAAATATGGTCAAGGATGGAGGACCATTCGGTGAAAGCTCGGTAAGGATAAGGATAAAGGGAAGAGGAAGTCGGATGATGATTCTGGCAGGGCAAGGAAGTGTTGGAGAAAATCAAAATTTTCCACTTGCATAGGACTGAATGAGACATTGGAATAGATATACATGGAAACTCGGGATTGCCTTCCTTACCGAAGGCCAGCAAGGAGGGAACCCTCGGAACACGAGAGGGCATCAGGAAGGCACTGTCTCTTTCATGACCTGGACGAGCATGAGACTAACAGCTGCAGGCATCTAAAAGATAAAATCAAGGAGTATGTAAGGAGTGGTCAGTTGTGGCAATATGTTGGGACTCGGAATGCGGCAGTGGAACAGAAGCAGCCACCGTCTACCTCAAATAATGACAGCGCGAAGCCCAGGAATGATGGTCGGTTGGTCATCGACTGATCGGGGTGGTATGGAATAAGTAGCAAACTCTAGGTAGACGGCTAAGTCATTTACTCATGTATGGGGACAGAGATAACCCCTAGGCATGCTCTGAGATGATGATAAACCGTGATGCTCTAGTTTGTGAAATCTGCTTTTTCTTTCTGGTTTGGACATTTGCTTTTTTCTGGTTTGGCTTTGGAGTTTGGTTTGGACTCTTGGTTTTGTTGATTTTCTGGTTTGGATGCTTGTCTTTTGGTTTGGATCTTGGTTCGGATTTTTAATATGGATTTCTGGTTTTCTGATTTGATCTGGGTTTCGGATAGGATTTTGATTGGATTTTTATCTGATTTTTGGTAAAAAGGTCGTCGGGTATGGATTATGCCTGGCAAGGGGTAAGTCGCTTTGTTCGAACGTGGCAAATCGACTTTTTAGGTCGTCGAATATGGACTATGCTCGGCAAGGGTCCGGAGAGACCAGGATTCGGCCTAGGACTTAGGCCCAATGTTATCTATCATTTATTATTTTAGGTCATCGAGTATGGACTATGCTCGGTAAGGGTCTGGAGAGACCAGGATTCGGTGTAGGACTTAAGCCATGACATTACTCAACGTTCAGGAACACTGAACCAGGATCACCGTCAATCTAGGACTTATGCCAAGGCATTGTTTAGCATAGGTCGTCGGGTGTGGGTCACGCTTGGCAAGAACCCGGAGAGGATATGGATTCGGATATTGGCTATGAACAGCTAAGGATTTGGGCATGAACCCGGAGTGGTCCCGGATTTGGCTAAGGGCCCGGAGCGATCCCGGATTTGGATATCGACCCGGAGAGGTCATGGATTTGGTTATTGGTTGCTGGATATGGATGGATTAGAACTCAATTATTGGGTTCGGATGGATATGGAATTGGCTAAGGATTTGTTACTGGATTCAAAATCGGATATCGACTCGAAGTAGTCGTGGATTAGGATAAGGATATGGTTAAGGCACTTGGATAGAATGACTAGGTGATGGATTGGGTTATGTATCGGATGATATAGCTATGGATGGAATATAGACTTTGGATGTCGAATTTAAAGCTATTCAAAACACGCCTTCCTGTTGCAAGGCATATTTTAGGGGGAAAATGTTACCCCGCCTTTTGGTCAAGGCCGGGATATCGACAAATTGGCTAAAAATGACGGATATCAGGATTGGAGATCGATTGGAAACAAGGCTGTGATCGATACCATCAAAATTGGACCAAGCTCCAATCAAGGCAGGATCGAGCAGGAAGGATAAACAAGGCACGGTGAGGTTACACTTCGAATTTCAAGTCAATCAGAGTTCATACGCTCAAGTTATGGATGGATCAACATTGGTGAAAAATGGTTTTGTATCGATACTTTTGTATCGATCATTGTGGCATTTAGTTTGGATCGATCGACATTTGTATCGATACATCTCCTATTGATACAATTCGTATCGATAAGGCGGCTCTAGGATGGGTACAGGTTGATGGATGTGGACTTCGTACCGATACATGCGTATCGATTGGATGGATATGAGGCAATGGTTATGGAGGTTTGGAAGCGTATTTCGTATCGATCACTTATTGATCGATACGAAGGACACACATGGAGGAAGGATGCTGGATGGATACTAAAAGCATTCAGGAGCCATTTCGTATCGATCGCGTTCGTATCGAACGATACAAAGGAACCGGTCAAGGACAGGAGCGCTTAGCATGGATCATGGCACATGACTCGGATTGATGCAAAAGAGATGGATACGTAGTTGATGGACACGAGCTGATGGATACGCAATCCATTGATACGAAGACTCCAGCCTGCATTTGCAAAGGAAAACTTGGATCGATCATATCTCAAAAACTATACATTGGAATTTCATGAAATTTGAAGAGCAAGGACTTTGCACTATCATCTTTCACCGTGATCGATCTCAGCTCGTTTGGAGCGATTCCCGATCGATACAAAATCGATATAGATCGATCCCAAACAACCTTGGATCGATCCTAAACAACCTTGGATCGATTATGTGGGCCCACCTACGCATAAGAAAGGATATTCTGGGATTCGAGGTAGATATTTCCAGCTCCACACCTATAGATAGCGCCTCCATTGCAACTAGAGAGGGATCTTCTTCTTCTCTATTGGCTAAACTTTGCCATTTTGGCGATTGATATTCAAAGGATTGTAACTGTAATCACGGTATAAAGGAAATAAAAGAATCAATTCAAAGTGGACGTAGGTCGAAGATAGCCGAACCACTACAGATCTTGTGTCTTCTCTTACTTTCTTTCATTTTAATTTTGTTATTTATTAATTTTTACTCTCTACATCATCTGGATCTGAGATCTATGACTGGATACTAAGGATTTGTGTGTAAACACTAGTCTTTCATTACATTCGGGGTTTGTGACCATTTTTGGCGTAAACAATTTTGTTGTATATATGTATTGGCAACATCTATAATGCTTAATTTCGGGACTCAAAATTAGGGATGTTACAAGAATCAATACTAGCATGCCTAATATGAGTTAGATTTAGTGGATTGACATTTCCCTTATGTATTGAATTCTTACCCTGATACATAGCTCCACCAAGATTCAAGTTCTGCAGATTATTTTTAACATTGTTTGTTACACCTGAGTCTTGAAACCATGCTTCATCTTTTATATCTTCGTCTTTAGTCGGTTCATCTTGATTTCCATTTAAGGAACTATGGCCCCTAGGATTATGCTTGGAATATGTATGGAGTTGACTCAGATTAGCATTGAGAGGATATTTTGTTTGATTATTCTGATTAGGTGAGGCTTACGGTTGTTAGTAACATTAAAGTCAAATCTAAAGTAACATCTTTGGGCTATATGACCAAACTTCTCAACGATCTGACATCTTGGTCTACTAATATTACTCCTACCTATTCCCTTTACTCTTCCATACATACCACCTCCTCCATACACTTGACTACCTCTTAGGCCTTGTAAATCCTTCCCACTACTAATTGAGGATTCTGGTTTATAGACATACTATGAATTCTTGGTTCTTGAATTAGATGCATAGTTAATAGAAAATTCTTGGGTGGAGGAATTCTTTTGTTCTAGCCTACCTTCATCTTCAAGAAGTATAGAGGTTACATATTGCAAGGTGGGAGTGGTTTTTTGGAGTAAATCATAGCTATAACTGCTTCATAGTCATTGTCTAAACCATTAAGAATACTAAGAACAAGCTCAGTCTCAGCTATCTTATGAACATGCTTAGGTATTCTCTGATGCTTAGATTATTTTTCTTGATATTCTGCAACTGCCTTTTGTAACTCATAATTCTTGCGGATGATTGAGAACAAAATTTTTGATGAATTATAGTCCAAAATTCATAGGAGGTCTTGCATCCAATGATTTGTGATAATAAATTGGTATTGATTAATGACAGAATCCAAGAACATAATAAACTATCTTGCCTTTGATGTGCAGCCAATTCTGGATTGGTAATAAGCTGTCCTTCTTAATTGGTTGTGAAATGAAGTAGTGAAGATGATGTAGAGTCAATAAAACTTTGTAAACCGTACCCTCTGCTTGTTGTTTCTATTTAATACTTCCATAACAAGAAGTTGTTCTTTCCAGTGTTATAGTGACCAATTGAGTTTGTGGGTTGATGATGGTTTTTAGGGAATCCTCAAGAATTTTCCGAGAAGCGTCGGCACTTGTATTTTCTTAATTCGATGAATCAAATCTTTATTATGGATTGTTATCTTCCGACATGATTCTGATCTCAGTTTAATGATAAACTATGAGTAAAGGCATGATTTAGGAATTTTTAATTTGATTTGTGGGTGATTTGATGAAGATTTAAGGATTTGTGGTAGGAAAATTGCTCGCAGCAGGTTTAGGGTTCTTGATGTGGTTCTTGGATCTTGATGAAGAAAGTCGCTAGGCAATAAGCTCTGATACTATGTTAAGATAGTTGTATTTATTGATCTAAGAGATAAATAAAGAGATTAGAATGAAGAAGAGTTATGATTCATTGCTTACAAGTATCAAATACATAGACTATGTATAGGGGTAGTGTGCACATGGTGCACGAACTCAACACAACCAACTCCTCTCAAGTATAACCTCTCATACACTTAACCTCTACTACATATACATCATAGAATACACATTACCACTAACTGAGTGCTACTTATTTTCATCAAATGCCACCTCCTTCTCCTACTGGATTGTTTACTCCTACTGCCTTTCATACTTATCATGATTAATTTGATTTTCTGAACAACTAGTTATATCAATTTTATATAGGTTATTATTAGTAGCTTCTTTTATGTATATATCAGTGCTAATTATTATTTTTTTGGCTAGTAGTAATAGTAATAATATAAGTGTGAATATTTAAGCACAACAGTATTTTTTTAACAAATTTGCTGGTTTGTTGATGCTCTTGAGATTGATGCAGTGTTAGTTTATTCTGTTAATACATCGGTTATTGATTTTGATGATAACAACCTTGATAACAACAATATACATTCATATAAAAAAATATACTAATGTTTTGTCGAGTTATATAGTATATAGTGCATGATATTATATAGGTGTAAAATTGAAGACTATATAGTATAAAGACTCAAGAAATGGACATGAAGACTCATGAGTACAAAGACCAAGATATGAAGATCTCAAGACTATGATATAGTGTATAGAGTCATAGTATATTGTTAAAGTCCCTGGCAACAATCTTTGATCTCTATCTCTTATTTTTCTATCTTTTTAATTTTTTAAAACAAAATAAAATTTCAAAATATATTTATAAATATTTATAAAAGTTTTCCAAAGTTCAAAATGTTTATAAACTATGCTTAAACCATTTTACAAAGTATCAAATTATTTTACAAATTATAGGATTTTTAAAACATTTTAAAAAGAAACAAGTTTTCAAATTCAATATGCATATGTCGACATATGCCCAGATGATATGTCGATATACATGCTGCCAAATGGTTTTACAAATTTTGAAAAAAGTGTCTATTCATCGCAACTCTTCGTGAATGGACACGTCCGTTATTCACTATATAAAGGAGAGTTCAAAGGAATTTTTTTGATAGTTATTAACTTATTTTCTTCCCTCCTCTTACTCTCTTGAAAACTCCATTGAAAATATACTCTGTTCTCCGCATAATCATATAGAATCAATTCAAACTTTATTGTATTGGGTCACTACTACTTTCATACTATTTTGGAATCATCTCTCTCGCAAATCAAAGATCAAAGTGCTGTCTAAGAGGCTATAGGATCCATTGTATCCAAAGTTCAAGAAATGATCTTTGAAAAAACCATCAAACTCTATTTGTATTTGCTTGGATGTGCTTGTAGCTCATTCAAATCAAGTGAGTGAGCTTGGTAGCCCGTAAATCTAAGTGGTTGTACTTGTAGCTTAGCCAAATCAAGTAGGTGTACCTTAAACCTAGAAAATCAGGAGGGTGTGTCTCATAGTCTCAGAATCGAGATTGCAATTAGTTTTGCCTTCTGCTCGTTTAAAGATTGGCATTTGAAAAGAAACCTGTACAAGAAATCGTACAGGACTGGATATAGGAGAAATCTGAACCAGTATAAAATCCCCGGTGTCATTTCTCTAGCTCTTTGCTGCTTTTTTTATATGTGATTGCATCTATGACTATTTAATAGTATAATTATGTGTTGTAAATTTGAGATTTAATATCAAACCTGAAAGAAATTCAAAATGATATACAAAAGTTAGAAAACACTATTTACCCCCCTATGATGTTTAATTAGCCTTAAGATCCATAATTCTGCAACCCACATTTGGTATCAGAGCACTAGGTTTTCAAAAACTCGTAATTTGATTTTTGAAAATAATGGCTAGCGACACTGTTAGTACATTTGCTAACACTTTTGTCGAAGGACAATCTACTATTAGACTCCCACTTAATGGCAGTAATTACACTTATTGGTCATGTAGGATGAAGATTTATTTATAGTTTAATGGTTCAGATATTTGGAATGTTACACAAAATGAGTACACTAAACCCCAGAATAATTTTGCACAATGGAGTGCTGACCATAAGGCACTTGCACAAAATAATTCTAAAGCCATGAATATTTTATTTCATTCACTATATAAAAATGAATTTAGTAGAGTCGCTATTTGTAAGTTTGCAAGTGAAATTTGGTGCACTGCAAGTTACACATAAGGGCATTAGTAAAGTTAAACAGACCAAAATGTCCATGCTACCTAATCACTTTCAATTGTTTAAAATGAATCCAAATGAGTAAATTTCTGATATATACTGTAGATGTAACGACCCAGAATTTTGACCAAATTAAATTGAGAATATTTAATTAATTTTAAATATTTGAACGATGATTTAATTTGAATCCCCGATATAAATTTGAATTTGGCGATTAAATTATATAATTTAATCAATTGAACTGGATAAAAATTTGAATTTGCAAATTTAGGCCGATTAAAAACATTTCAGAAGCTTTCAAAATTCGTATTGATATTACTGAAGGTAATAGAAGCTTCCGAATCGAATTTGAAACTGTTCTGTTCAGTTTTGAATTTTATCGTTCGAATTGATATTTAAAAATAGCCGTCCGAGGCGTAGTCTCGGAATTCGACGAAACCAGTTCCATTGGGTCCGGAATGTTGTATTATTGCCGGATTTCAATTTTCGTAATTTTCGGTGTTTATATGTGAGCACACGACGTGTAAACGCATCGGAATTTATTCGAATTTGAATTTAAATTTAAATTTAAATTTAAAGACATCAGCCACGTTATCTTCCCTTTTATCACGCCAAATATCACAGGAGAAGATCGTGCAACCCATATTCTTTCTATTTTAAATTACCATCTCTCCCCGTTCAAAGATTCACAGTCGAGAAAAAAAAAATAAACGAAAAGCTTTCGTTCGAAATTAAAAGTAATGGCCGCCATCCCCCTCTGTTAATCCAAATCAACTGAAATCAACTCATTCCTCTTCCTTTCAAAACAAACGCACGAATATGTTTGAAAATCAAATGCGGATCTGGGATTCTCTTATTCGATTCCAGTTCGAGTTCGCGAGCGACTAGAGGAGGGCTTAGTCATCGAGCGTACGAGTAGCAGTAGATGCTGGGCTCGATTTCGAATCACGCGACTATGGGTGATCTGGCATCACGTTGCGAGTGGCGGTTGGCATCGCGAGCTAGGGCTTCGCGTTCGATCTGGGATAGGGCTGTGTCGTTGAAGGTCAGGCGAGTGATGCTGCAGGCGACGATGACTCGATGTTGGCTCGTCAAATCAATTTAGGGGAAATGGTGACGAATGTAGGCGATCTGGTGGATCTCGCGATCAGATCGTGGGCAATGAAGAGTCGCATGGTTTCGAGTATGGGGTTCTCGATTGGCACAGCAGGCTAAGGTGCGCGATTTAATCGAGATGGTCAAGTGTTCTGGGATGGCAGTGTCGATCGAGCTGCTGTTGTGCTCCGGGATAGGCTCGAGTGTGCTGCGATGTTCGAGTAGTTCAGCAGTGAGGTATACGATATTATTTTTATTCAAATTTAGGTTAATACATACCTACACATGGATAGAAAAGAAATTTTATATACAGTGAGACCATAAACATATAGTAAGATATATAACAAGTTAATATTTCACTTTAAGGGATGTATATATGTATACGTTTACAGTTAGGGGTTCACTGTTATATTACTTACAGTAAATATATATATATATATATAGGATTTTGGAAACCATAGGGATTTATATAAAGATTTGATCTTTATAGATTATTTTTAAAAGTGTCGATTTTAAGTGAAATTTGTTAGTGAATTTAATTTATAAAGGAAATTTGGTTTAAAATAAAATCTCTGGTGAATAAAAGAAAATATAGTTCCGAATTTAAATTCTGGTTGAATCAATTTATTAAAAGGAGAATTTGTTCAAAATAAAAACCACTTGGAAATGTACACTTATCAAATGAAATTTAATTTATTCGATTGATTCGAATATTAATCGATTGTATAAAATTGTTATACAAGGTCGAATACAATGAAGAAATGATCAAAATGGAAATGGATGGCAAAATTTAAAGCTAAGGTGAGATCTTCTCACTCAGATTTATAAATAAATTGCAGTTTTTGACTGATTGAATGTTGTTTGGATGTGATATTAGATATAGTAGGATATATCTATTATATATAGCAATATATACATATTGGCATATGTATATATTGGATTGATTGATTTCCCGCCTCGTATAGCGGATGAGACCCTATTGCGCCGTTAGTAAGCGGATTATTTTTATAAAACCTATATACCGCGATATTCCACCTCGAAGTGGAATGGTATTGTGCTAACGTCTTTGGATGCAGGGAAACAGGTTGGAGGGATCCAACTGGATTCCTCAACTGTATTTATTTATTTACAGATGTTGATATATATTCTGTTATCATATGATGATATATGATGTTTGATGTTGTGATGGACTAATTGATGCGTTGCATCATTGGATTCAAATTTTGAAATTTAAAATAACGATGTTGATTTTAAAAGTGAAATTTTAAAAGCGATCTTTGAAAATATACGTTTATTTAAATTGTTGAATTGATTTACTTTAAATAGATAAACGTTAAAACTTTAAAGTTATAAAAGTTAAGATTTTGTGAATTTTAACAAAAAAGTAAATTCTTTTGAAATAAAGAGTTAAGAAATTTATAAAATGGTTTAAGTTGAGATTTTTGAATTATTAAACCAATGTATATAAAAGATGTATCAAATTGATATTTATCAATTAAAGTTATTGGAATTTTAAAATGAGTTTTATAAGTGATATGAAATTTATAATTATAAAATGTGAAGATATGAAATGTATAGAATTATAAATTGTAAAGATATGAAATTTATAATTATAAAAATGTGAAGATATGAAATTTATAATTATAAAAATGTGAAGATATGAAATGTATAGAATTATAAATTGTAAAGATATGAAATTTATAGATTTATAAAGTATGAAGTTGTAGAATGAATGATTATAAGAAATTTACTTATAAATTGGATTTTTGCTTTTAAATGGAATATTGATCGGATCGTTAAT
Organism: Allium fistulosum; assembly: GCA_030737815.1. NCBI lineage: Eukaryota > Viridiplantae > Streptophyta > Magnoliopsida > Asparagales > Amaryllidaceae > Allium > Allium fistulosum. The sequence goes on from CM060902.1 coordinate 1,196,774,121, forward strand.
AAAGAAGATTTATAAATCAAAGTTGTTAAAAAAATATAGAAATAGGATTTAAAAACATTGTTTTATAAATTCAAAATCAATGGAGTTTGATAAATTAAATGTAGGAGGTCATTAAAGAAGATATATTCGCGATTTTGGATAGCGAATCTTTATTGAAATAAAATGTGTAGAGATGATTGAAATTTGGTTAAGTGAATTATATTCATGATTTTGGACAGTGAATATATTCTTAAGGAAAATGGATATGTTCTGGAGAAACGATATTATAAAATGAAGTAATTGTTTTAAAAGATGTTTTAAAACGTGTTAAATATCGAAATCATAGATTTCAACATTTATTGTTAAAATAGACGTTTTCGAGAAATAAGGAAATGATGGACTATAACACTGTTGTTATAGTAAATGATTTCCGAAAGGAAATGTTTTATATAGTGTTGGGATTTATATATCTATCTAAATCCGAATCCCTATACTAGTGATTTTGAGTCGTCGTAACGATGTTTTACGTAACATTCGTTTTGACTCAGATGAATGTGTTATAGAAATAGATTTCCTTAAAGAATGAAATATATACTTAATTTGATTTAAGTATATCGAATATTTTCAAGTGTTGAAAATGAATAGATTTGTGAAACACTTATTTTTAAATAAGTATGGAATTGCTTTTCCAATATGAAATGAACGTTTTGAGAATTTATCCTTGTAAAGATAAATTGAAATTGAATATTGAAAACGATTTGAAAATCGAATATCAGTAGATATTCGAAAATATAAATTCGATACGGAATTTATAAAAGAAAGCGAAGTTGTTTGAAAATAAATATTGATTTATTTTGAAGTGTGGAAATTTTATATCTAGTAAAGATATTTTGGAAGATAAAATAATTTGGGAAAATTATTTGGAATCTGATGATGTTGCGCATCTTTATTGATAGTTAAATAACCGACTATCAATAATTACCTTTAGATAGGTATTTGTTGTGAATTGGATGAATTTGAATCCCACACTTATTTTTAAATAAACGCTCACTATTCGGGTTAGCCGGGAAAGGACCATGGGGTCGTATAACCCATTCCGAATATGTGACACGTCGTTATGAATTGCATTTGAAGACCGGTGTTGAAGACCAGATATTTTTGAAAACGGAAGGATTACCGTCGAGTTACTCTACATCGACTGATCTTCGATTTAGAGGTTTTATCACCCTTAGTGACGGGAAGTCCGGACGTGATTAGAAAATTATCCGGAAATGCAAGGGCTTCGTGAGAAGTGCCTTCGGTTCTGTTCGATCCCGGAACAGACTTATATGGATTGTGTGTCTGACGTTACAATTTGAGATATAAAGCTGATTTCTTTCAAATACATTTCTGTTGGTGGCGGAGAATTTATTCTCTTAGCTTAACACCCTTCTCTGAGACGTACGAGCTCAGAGGTGATGTAGTTGAAATTTATCAGCGATATACTCCCAATTTGATAACGTGGCATACTGAGTGTTGCTGTGAAATGATCAGTGTTTGATCATTTGTGATATGATCATTTGTTTGATCTTATATCTTTGTGATCATAGGTTGATCATTTTGTTTGACCCGAAGCAGGGCTTTTTGAGAAAGCGTAGCTTTGTGGACGAGACTTCGTCGAGCCTCACACCCCGGAAATGGTCGAAACAGGAAGGATGCGGCAAGGTTCTAGGGAGTAGCGCCCCTTAGTGTATGTCATTCCTTCTGGATAAAGGTGGTATCATGGTATGGAGCCCAGATACTTAACTTCTGTGGTTGCTGCAAATTTATTACTTTGTGGTTTGTTGGAAATCGGGGATCCTCGGGAAGATCGGTGACGATCGGGGGATGGCATACGCGTGTCAGTAGTTACCTATTTTTGCAGAGGTAACCCGGCCTTGTGTTGGCAGAGATCCGGTTAGGTTCTCGGGTCGTCTATTCCAGGGACGTACCCATCGTGGATAGGAAGTTCCTTAGCCTGACCATTTGTTGGAAATCCAAAGAAACAATACGAGCCTTTACGATTTCAATTGTATAACCTGTCTCCTCAGGAGGCAGCTATAGCAGGCATAATATAATGGTACCTATGCTGGCTAAGATTTATATTATACTTTCGAAATGTTTTCCACTATGCACTAATAATAATATCCAAAATGATTTGATTTTGCGTAGTAAGCATCTTTGACTATCATAAGAAGAAATCTCCTCCAAGTCTGCGTTTGCATTGTGTGTGTGGTGGGAGGTCTTATGGTAGTTTCATTTTCCAAAAGCATTGCGAATTGACTTTAAAATTCTCTGCTATTTATTTTAAAGATAAATAACTGTTTTACGATCTCACACCAGTCACCATGACTGACTCGGAGTTTATTGTTCCCTTCTAAACTCTGGGTGCCCACCAATTTCCACACGGGCAGTCTAGAGTTAGGTTATCAGGATATTCTGGATATTCTGGAGCTTGGAAGCAAGCTGGATGGTGAGACGTAGTATTTGTATCTGATAGTATTTATTTCGCTGTGTATTCTGTATGGGGACAAGTTATATAACTGTCCATTGTTGTATATTTGACTCTGATGATTGATGTATGTATAAACTGATATAGTTCTTTGTTTTAAAAGATTACTAATTATCTATTATATTTTGTTCCGCTGCGATGTGTAAGATTCTGATATTGTTTTCTGTTCTGATGTTGTTCGGTTGTTGTTCTTCTTCTTCTACTCTTTTCTTCTTCTTCTGCCTTTTTCTTCTTTTAAAAACCCTCACTATTGGAGTTTCCGGCACTCGATTGCTCGGCAGTCGATAAAGTGAGTATCGATGTCGAATTTTCGAAAGTCGAAAATTTCGGTATGTGACAAAGTGGTATCAGAGCATATGGTTAAGCGACAACCCTTCTCTGTTGGGTGTTACTCATTAGAGATAGAGTCAGTAGTACTCTAGAATGAGTTGAGTGTAATAATAGATACGAGTGCGTATTTGTTAGTGAATATAAAAATGTTTTATATTGTGTTTGCTTATCCGTTGAGATGTTTATGAATTTTGGTCGGTATGTGGGACGCCATATTATCGATAGGGATTTCTAAACACTTAAACGAGGCAAGACGACATAGTATTGTTTTAAATAGGGTGAATGAAATAATTTTACCCAAAACTATTTTTGTATAGAAAAGAAATGTTTTTCTATGAAGTACTATAGTATATGGTTGCATGGTTGCTAGAAGTAATAATATTTAATTATTCTCATTGGAATTGAATAAGAGATTGAAATCGTAACCCCAAAGTTAAGAAATAAATTCATATACGAATGAAATTTGAGGATATAAATTATAAATGTGACTTATAATTGGAAGTAGAATTCCAGAGAAGTTTTTGGAAGTGTTGTGAAAAGAATCTGAAAATTTTGAGGATTGGAAAGTTTAAATCATTTTTGATTTGAAAATGAATTTCAAAGGTTTTGAAAAGTATTTTGGAGAGTTGAAAGCTCTAAACTCTTTTAGGTCGCTGGAAAATAATCCTGATGATGATGGCCACATCATTAGAATTCATTTTCGGGTTTCCAAAAGAGGAATTGCTGCCAAATTATTTTAAATGAAAGTGTTTGGAAAATTTGGGTCTTTGTTTTGGAAATTAAAAGGGTAATTTGAATTGTTTCCAAAAATGATTTTTGAAAGTGTTATTAAGACTCTGGAATACTATATAAAGATATTTATGAAATATTATGAAATTGATAGCTTATAAAATATTGAGATCTGATTGGAATGAAATTCAAATTGTAAATGAATTTATAACTTGGAATAGAATTCAAGAAGTTAATTGAAAATTTAAAATTCAATAAGGGAATGAAATTAGTAAGGTGAATGTATCAATGATCTTATAAATCGAAATGTAAGTAAGTCGAAGACTTATAGAATATTTGAAATTTGATTTGGAAATCAGATTCGAATTGGAGATGAAAGAATTAGTAAATAAGTTTCAGAATGAATAAATAAATTTGAATTTGTAAATAAGTTGATAACTTATAAAAGATTTGAAAATGAATAGAACTGAAATTGAATTTGATTTGTGAAGTATTAAACTAAAATTTGTAAGTGAAGCTTATTAAATGAAGTGAATAAGATTAAAACTGAATGTTAAACTTCTTTTGAATTTGGTAGTAAATGAAGTTGAAACCAAATGAAAATATGAAATGCAAATTAAATTGAATGGAATCAATTGCCAATGAAGTGAACTAAAGATAATTGATAAATTCAATATTCAGAATAGAAGATAAAATTGAATTCAAATGGAATTTTGAAATGAAAAGTTGAATGGAAATATATGTAACTTCAACAGTGAAGTAAAAATGTATAAGCAGTTTATATTGAAAATTTTGTAATAAAATTTGCAAAATGGTTTGAATATATGTAACTAGATATTATGGCTAGTAGGATATACAGGTATAAAGGAATTGGAATTTGATTTCGAAGATAAATTTGAATTGCTCGAAAAAGGTATGTATTTGAGTTTTAATATGAGTTTTTGATGATTTCTCTCTAGCCGCTTGGCTTTTTCTTTTTCTTTTTGAAATCTGAGAGTCCGTAGGGACGTTTTGTAGTAGTGCCGTATTAGCCGCGCAAAGGAGACGCTGGCGAAATTTTTCGAAAATTTAGAGCGTTAGAAAATTTTTGAGAAAATTTTTAAGTTAAAATTTGAATTTAAACTCGAATTTGAATTTAGAAGTTAAACAATGTTGTTTGAAACTTATAATTGAAGTTGGAAAGTTAGTAGAATTAATAACGAATCTTTAGTAGAAAGATTTGTTTTGATGAATTGATAAAACTATTAGATGTTGAAAAATAGTAGACGAGTTAAGGACCACTTTTCCTAACTTGTAATTTCGGGACGAAATTCTTTTAAGGAGGGAAGTCTGTAACGACCCAGAATTTTGACCAAATTAAATTGAGAATATTTAATTAATTTTAAATATTTGAACGATGATTTAATTTGAATCCCCGATATAAATTTGAATTTGGCAATTAAATTATATAATCTAATCAATTGAACTGGATAAAAATTTGAATTTGCAAATTTAGGCCGATTAAAAACATTTCAGAAGCTTTCAAAATTCGTATTGATATTACTGAAGGTAATAGAAGCTTCCGAATCGAATTTGAAACTGTTCTGTTCAGTTTTGAATTTTATCGTTCGAATTGATATTTAAAAATAGCCGTCCGAGGCGCAGTCTCGGAATTCGACGAAACCAGTTCCATTGGGTCCGGAATGTTGTATTATTGTCGGATTTCAATTTTCGTAATTTTCGGTGTTTATATGTGAGCACACGACGTGTAAACGCATCGGAATTTATTCGAATTTGAATTTAAATTTAAATTTAAATTTAAAGACATCAGCCACGTTATCTTCCCTTTTATCACGCCAAATATCACGGGAGAAGATCGTGCAACCCATATACTTTCTATTTTAAATTACCATCTCTCCCCGTTCAAAGATTCACAGTCGAGAAAAAAAAAATAAACGAAAAGCTTTCGTTCGAAATTAAAAGTAATGGCCGCCATCCCCCTCTGTTAATCCAAATCAACTGAAATCAACTCATTCCTCTTCCTTTCAAAACAAACGCACGAATATGTTTGAAAATCAAATGCGGATCTGGGATTCTCTTATTCGATTCCAGTTCGAGTTCGCGAGCGACTAGAGGAGGGCTTAGTCATCGAGCGTACGAGTAGCAGTAGATGCTGGGGTCGATTTCGAATCACGCGACTGTGGGTGATCTGGCATCACGTTGCGAGTGGCGGTTGGCATCACGAGCTAGGGCTTCGCGTTCGATCTGGGATAGGGCTGTGTCGTTGAAGGTCAGGCGAGTGATGCTGCAGGCGACGATGACTCGATGTTGGCTCGTCAAATCAATTTAGGGGAAATGGTGACGAATGTAGGCGATTTGGTGGATCTCACGATCAGATCGTGGGCAATGAAGAGTCGCATGGTTTCGAGTATGGGGTTCTCGATTGGCACAGCAGGCTAAGGTGCGCGATTTAATCGAGATGGTCAAGTGTTCTGGGATGGCAGTGTCGATCGAGCTGCTGTTGTGCTCCGGGATAGGCTCGAGTGTGCTGCGATGTTCGAGTAGTTCAGCAGTGAGGTATACGATATTATTTTTATTCAAATTTAGGTTAATACATACCTACACATGGATAGAAAAGAAATTTTATATACAGTGAGACCATAAACATATAGTAAGATATATAACAAGTTAATATTTCACTTTAAGGGATGTATATATGTATACGTTTACAGTTAGGGGTTCACTGTTATATTACTTACAGTAAATATATATATATATAGGATTTTGGAAACCATAGGGATTTATATAAAGATTTGATCTTTATAGATTATTTTTAAAAGTGTCGGTTTTAAGTGAAATTTGTTAGTGAATTTAATTTATAAAGGAAATTTGGTTTAAAATAAAATCTCTGGTGAATAAAAGAAAATATAGTTCCGAATTTAAATTCTGGTTGAATCAATTTATTAAAAGGAGAATTTGTTCAAAATAAAAACCACTTGGAAATGTACACTTATCAAATGAAATTTAATTTATTCGATTGATTCGAATATTAATCGATTGTATAAAATTGTTATACAAGGTCGAATACAATGAAGAAATGATCAAAATGGAAATGGATGGCAAAATTTAAAGCTAAGGTGAGATCTTCTCACTCAGATTTATAAATAAATTGCAGTTTTTGACTGATTGAATGTTGTTTGGATGTGATATTAGATATAGTAGGATATATCTATTATATATAGCAATATATACATATTGGCATATGTATATATTGGATTGATTGATTTCCCGCCTCGTATAGCGGATGAGACCCTATTGCGCCGTTAGTAAGGGGATTATTTTTATAAAACCTATATACCGCGATATTCCACCTCAAAGTGGAATGGTATTGTGCTAACGTCTTTGGATGCAGGGAAACAGGTTGGAGGGATCCAACTGGATTCCTCAACTGTATTTATTTATTTACAGATGTTGATATATATTCTGTTATCATATGATGATATATGATGTTTGATGTTGTGATGGACTAATTGATGCGTTGCATCATTGGATTCAAATTTTGAAATTTAAAAATAACGATGTTGATTTTAAAAGTGAAATTTTAAAAGCGATCTTTGAAAATATACGTTTATTTAAATTGTTGAATTGATTTACTTTAAATAGATAAACGTTAAAACTTTAAAGTTATAAAAGTTAAGATTTTGTGAATTTTAACAAAAAAGTAAATTCTTTTGAAATAAAGAGTTAAGAAATTTATAAAATGGTTTAAGTTGAGATTTTTGAATTATTAAACCAATGTATATAAAAGATGTATCAAATTGATATTTATCAATTAAAGTTATTGGAATTTTAAAATGAGTTTTATAAGTGATATGAAATTTATAATTATAAAATGTGAAGATATGAAATGTATAGAATTATAAATTGTAAAGATATGAAATTTATAATTATAAAAATGTGAAGATATGAAATTTATAATTATAAAAATGTGAAGATATGAAATGTATAGAATTATAAATTGTAAAGATATGAAATTTATAGATTTATAAAGTATGAAGTTGTAGAATGAATGATTATAAGAAATTTACTTATAAATTGGATTTTTGCTTTTAAATGGAATATTGATCGGATCGTTAATAAAGAAGATTTATAAATCAAAGTTGTTAAAAAAATATAGAAATAGGATTTAAAAACGTTGTTTTATAAATTCAAAATCAATGGAGTTTGATAAATTAAATGTAGGAGGTCATTAAAGAAGATATATTCGCGATTTTGGATAGCGAATCTTTATTGAAATAAAATGTGTAGAGATGATTGAAATTTGGTTAAGTGAATTATATTCACGATTTTGGACAGTGAATATATTCTTAAGGAAAATGGATATGTTCTGGAGAAACGATATTATAAAATGAAGTAATTGTTTTAAAAGATGTTTTAAAACGTGTTAAATATCGAAATCATAGATTTCAACATTTATTGTTGAAATAGACGTTTTCGAGAAATAAGGAAATGATGGACTATAACACTGTTGTTATAGTAAATGATTTCCGAAAGGAAATGTTTTATATAGTGTTGGGATTTATATATCTATCTAAATCCGAATCCCTATACTAGTGATTTTGAGTCGTCGTAACGATGTTTTACGTAACATTCGTTTTGACTCAGATGAATGTGTTATAGAAATAGATTTCCTTAAAGAATGAAATATATACTTAATTTGATTTAAGTATATCGAATATTTTCAAGTGTTGAAAATGAATAGATTTGTGAAACACTTATTTTTAAATAAGTATGGAATTGCTTTTCCAATATGAAATGAACGTTTTGAGAATTTATCCTTGTAAAGATAAATTGAAATTGAATATTGAAAACGATTTGAAAATCGAATATCAGTAGATATTCGAAAATATAAATTCGATACGGAATTTATAAAAGAAAGCGAAGTTGTTTGAAAATAAATATTGATTTATTTTGAAGTGTGGAAATTTTATATCTAGTAAAGATATTTTGGAAGATAAAATAATTTGGGAAAATTATTTGGAATCTGATGATGTTGCGCATCTTTATTGATAGTTAAATAACCGACTATCAATAATTACCTTTAGATAGGTATTTGTTGTGAATTGGATGAATTTGAATCCCACACTTATTTTTAAATAAACGCTCACTATTCGGGTTAGCCGAGAAAGGACCATGGGGTCGTATAACCCATTCCGAATATGTGACACGTCGTTATGAATTGCATTTGAAGACCGGTGTTGAAGACCAGATATTTTTGAAAACGGAAGGATTACCGTCGAGTTACTCTACATCGACTGATCTTCGATTTAGAGGTTTTATCACCCTTAGTGACGGGAAGTCCGGACGTGATTAGAAAATTATCCGGAAATGCAAGGGCTTCGTGAGAAGTGCCTTCGGTTCTGTTCGATCCCGGAACAGACTTATATGGATTGTGTGTCTGACGTTACAATTTGAGATATAAAGCTGATTTCTTTCAAATACATTTCTGTTGGTGGCGGAGAATTTATTCTCTTAGCTTAACACCCTTCTCTGAGACGTACGAGCTCAGAGGTGATGTAGTTGAAATTTATCAGCGATATACTCCCAATTTGGTAACGTGGCATACTGAGTGTTGCTGTGAAATGATCAGTGTTTGATCATTTGTGATATGATCATTTGTTTGATCTTATATCTTTGTGATCATAGGTTGATCATTTTGTTTGACCCGAAGCAGGGCTTTTTGAGAAAGCGTAGCTTTGTGGACGAGACTTCGTCGAGCCTCACACCCCGGAAATGGTCGAAACAGGAAGGATGCGGCAAGGTTCTAGGGAGTAGCGCCCCTTAGTGTATGTCATTCCTTCTGGATAAAGGTGGTATCATGGTATGGAGCCCAGATACTTAACCTCTGTGGTTGCTGCAAATTTATTACTTTGTGGTTTGTTGGAAATCGGGGATCCTCGGGAAGATCGGTGACGATCGGGGGATGGCATACGTGTGTCAGTAGTTACCTATTTTTGCAGAGGTAACCCGGCCTTGTGTTGGCAGAGATCCGGTTAGGTTCTCGGGTCGTCTATTCCAGGGACGTACCCATCGTGGATAGGAAGTTCCTTAGCCTGACCATTTGTTGGAAATCCAAAGAAACAATACGAGCCTTTACGATTTCAATTGTATAACCTATCTCCTCAGGAGGCAGCTATAGCAGGCATAATATAATGGTACCTATGCTGGCTAAGATTTATATTATACTTTCGAAATGTTTTCCACTATGCACTAATAATAATATCCAAAATGATTTGATTTTGCGTAGTAAGCATCTTTGACTATCATAAGAAGAAATCCCCTCCAAGTCTGCGTTTGCATTGTGTGTGTGGTGGGAGGTCTTATGGTAGTTTCATTTTCCAAAAGCATTGCGAATTGACTTTAAAATTCTCTGCTATTTATTTTAAAGATAAATAACTGTTTTACGATCTCACACCAGTCACCATGACTGACTCGGAGTTTATTGTTCCCTTCTAAACTCTGGGTGCCCAGCAATTTCCACACGGGCAGTCTAGAGTTAGGTTATCAGGATATTCTGGATATTCTGGAGCTTGGAAGCAAGCTGGATGGCGAGACGTAGTATTTGTATCTGATAGTATTTATTCCGCTGTGTATTCTGTATGGGGACAAGTTATATAACTGTCCATTGTTGTATATTTGACTCTGATGATTGATGTATGTATAAACTGATATAGTTCTTTGTTTTAAAAGATTACTAATTATCTATTATATTTTGTTCCGCTGCGATGTGTAAGATTCTGATATTGTTTTATGTTCTGATGTTGTTCGGTTGTTGTTCTTCTTCTTCTACTCTTTTCTTCTTCTTCTGCCTTTTTCTTCTTTTAAAAACCCTCACTATTGGAGTTTCCGGCACTCGATTGCTCGGCAGTCGATAAAGTGAGTATCGATGTCGAATTTTCGAAAGTCGAAAATTTCGGTATGTGACAGTAGATTTCAGGATATAGTGCATTCATTAGTAGCATTAGGTAAAAAAAAATTCGAAGAGGACCGAGTTAGAAAAATCCTCAATTCTCTCTCTTTAGAGTAAGATCAAAAGACATTAGCAATAAAAGAGGCTAATGATATTAATACTCTGAAAATTTAAGAGTTAATAGGCAATATAATGTCCTATGAAGCACTATTGCAGGTAGAGAGAAAGCAAGGCAACAAAAAAGAAATCCCTCGCTTTTAATGCAATTACTGACGAACAGGATTCAGATGATGACAATGACGAAGAAATTGCTTTCAAGACCGGAAATTTCAAAAAGTTCCCGAAGTATAGAAAGATGAACAACTATCGAAGGCCTGAAAGCAAGACTCTTGGAACTGCAATTAGATGTTTCAATTGTGATGAACTCGGTCATCTATAAAGAGACTGTCCGCATCCGAATAAATCAAAGATCTCACCAGTTAGTGATTCATCCAGAAAAAGAAAAGGAGCTATACAACAACATTAGATGATTCAGATACTTCCTCAAGTGACAATGAACCAGAAACTGAGGACACAAACATGCATTTTATGACAATAGTTGATTAATCAAAACATATCAAAGAAAAAGGGCAAAAAGCGGTACTTTTTACATTTAATTTTTATTTCATTTTTTAATGTGTTTTGTGTGTTTTTAGGAATAACAAATAGATTAATAATAATATTGGATGAATAGAAGTATATATATATATATATAGGAAATTTTTATATACTTTTATTTTTGAAAATTACGACATATATTTTGACATAAATAGAGCACATATGTCGACATACCAGCTAAAAATTTGAAAACTGAAATTTCATTTCAAAATTCAAAATTAAAACTTCCCTCTCTTTTTGCACTTACTCCCATGTTCTGAAAAGGCATCTTTTTGACTAGAGAACATGACTCTTAACTCTCTATTTGTTCAATGTATCTCTATCCATTTATTCACTTACTTTGTTTCAAATTTTAAATACTCTTTATTCTCTTATCTCCTCAAAATCTCAAAAATGGCCTCTTCAAGTCAAACTCATAAAACCATAAGGCTTCTAAGAGAACCAAAGGCTTTCTCTTCAATGAAAAAGAAGACATTGATACCTATATGGAGTGTGCTACTTCCGAAAAAGTTTTTCTTAGAAGATTTGGCAAATTTGAAAATAATTTCCTCTTATAGTCCTCAAGATCTTTATGTTCAAAATGAATTTTGGTTTAATTGACTCTTCTCAAAATGATTTTTTTGTTATCCATTTGGTCAAAATGTTTTATGCAAATTTAAATGGAAAATTTTTCCAAGGAGAAGAGGGACAAATTTGGAGTAGTGTAAATGACACTCAAATTGTTTTAAATTGTGAACTTTTGGGCTATATACTTGGTTGTAAATATAGTGTAATTGATCTCTCTACTTTTCAAATTAATAAACAAAATCATGAAGTTTTTCATAACATTTTTGAAAGTGATGAAGAATTTGATTTTAAACACTAGAATCTTCGACCAAAATCGAGACTTATAGTCTCATTTTACAACAAAGTATCACTCCAAGGATGGGTAATTGCAATAATCCTACTCAAAAAGTTTTTAAAGTTCTTTTCGCCATTTACGGAAACTATGACATCAATTGGGCACAAGTCATCTTAGATGACTTTGTTCAAACGAATATTTCTAAATAAGAGAACACACTCTTCCATGGTGTGTATCTTACCATAATTTCATATATTTTGATATTGATTTATGAGGAGAATCAACTCTTCCTTGAAAAGTTTTTCTGACAAGGCCAACATTTCTCTTATGCACATTCCACCTTATTTTGAATCATATGAAACTCTTACCCAAAAAGAAGAAAGATTAGCATATGAAGAGGAGCAAGAAATTCAACAAGAAGAAGAGGAAGAATGTGACGAATTGGATATAGAAGAGGAAGAGGAATAGGAGGAAGAAGTGGATACTTCTTTCGAAAGTTTCGACAACCATCTCACCCCTCCAACAAAGAGATTCTAAGGAACACAAAGAAGCTTCTTAAAAACCAAAAGAAGTTTAAACATTCATTTAGTAAAAAGTTCACTTCTCTTTCCAACAAAGTGGTCAAATACTTTGGGAAGATCATTTGCAAGCTTAGAGGAAATTCATCATCATCTACATCTTTCTAAGCCTATCTAGTTATTTCCTTATGATATCTAGCTTTGTATTCCTTAGTAATGTGTGTTTTTAGTTCTAATAGTCTGTGGAAGTTATAAATATATAATGGTATAAGATAAAAACAAAAACAAAAACAAAAGTTTTGCGATTTAAAGTATGTATGTTGACATACATACAATAGATATGTTGATATATATGAGCCGTTGGCAAATTTTTTAAATTTTAAAATAAAATAGCTACCACCTATTCAATCTTTCCAAACAACTTTTCACTTCTCTATAAGCCTATTTCTTCCAGAAAAATAAACTTATCATTTTACTCTCTATTCTTTTTTCATTCTCAAACATTTTTCTAAAAAATGTCTTCTCCACACCAAAAATTATGTGAATACCTTGAATAAACACTTCAATCTTTCAAGGATATTCTTACCTTTATCTTAAGAAATCAAAGGCATTTAGAGTTAAGTCAAATGCAGATAATCAAAGAGCAAGAAAAGCATTTCGATGCCCTTCAATGGATGATTTATTCTTTAATCAAAGACGATCAAACCAATAACCCAGAATGCTCTATCAACAAGGATAATGAAGATTAGGATGCCACCAAAGTATAGATCCCATCTGTGGATTTGACGGTTGGATTGAAGTTCCTAGGAATGTCTATTTTCTACATATTTTCGTAAGTGTGTGAATTTATTAGATTTGGATGTATTTGGTTGAATTTGTGTGATATGGTTTGTATTAATACTCTTAGGATTGGATTTGATTTGTTTTGGTTTGATTGGATGCTTGGATTGATAATATGAAATGTATAGATTGAATTTAAATTAATAGTTTGTGTTATCTTATTTATCCTTTATATTACAATCATCATATAATTATTATGCTTAAATATCATATTACATCATGTTTAGTATAGTTCGATTATTTTAAAAACTTAGTAATTGATTTTGACTCTATAGTTTCTAAGTATTTGATTTAGCTGGAGTTTTTATTTTTCACCTATTTTTGCAGATGACAAAGGGGGAGAAAAACATAAAATATACATATGCATATATTCAGGGGGAGTTATCTAACTCAGGGGGAGTTATCTAACTCAGAGGGAGTTATCTAACTTAGGGGGAGTTATATTATATTTTATATACAGGAATATTTAATGATTGTCATCATCAAAAAAGGAGAGATTATTAATACCTCAGTTATTGATTTTGATGATAACAACAATATAATTTCAGATACTAATATTTTTCCAAGTTATATTGTATATAGTACAGGATATTATGTAGGTATTGAATCGAAGACTGTACAGTATAAAGACTCAAGAAACAGACATGTAGGCTTATGAGTACAAAGACCAAGATATGAAGATCTCAAGACTATAATATAGTGTATAGAGTCATAGTATATTATTAAAGTCCCTGGTAGCAATCTTTGATCTCTGTCCCTTATTTTTCTATCGTTTATATTTTTTGAAACAAAATAAATTTTCAAAATATATTTATAAATATTTTACAAAAGGTTTTTAAAGTTTAAAATGTTTAGAAACTATATTCAAACCATTTTACAAAGTATCGAATTATTTTACAAAGTGTAGGATTTTCAAAACATTTTAAAAAGAAACAAGTTTTAAAATCAACATGCATATGTCAACATATGCCCAAATGATATGTCGACATACAGGCAGCCAAATGGTTTTCAAATATTGAAAAGAATTGCCTATTCATCGCAACTCTTCGTGAACATGCATGTTTGTTTATTCACTGTATAAAGGGGAGTTCAAATGAATTTGTTGATAGTTATTAACTTATTTTCTTCCCTTCTCTTACTCTCTTGAAAGCTCCATTAAAAATATACTATATTCTCTTCAAAATCATATAGGATCGATTCAAACTTCGTTGTATTGGTTCACTACTATTTCATATTGTTTTGGAATCATCTCTCTCTCAAATTAAAGATCATAGTGTTGTCCAATAGGCTATAGGATCCATCTATCCAAAGTTCAGGAAATTATCTTTGGAAAAACATCAAACTCTATTTGTATTTGCTTGGGTGTGCTTGTAGACCATTCAAATCAAGTGGTTATGCTTGGTAGCCCGTAAATCTAAATGGGTGTGCATGTAGCCCATCCAAATCAAGTAGGTGTACCATGAGCCCGAAAAATTAGGAGGGAGTGTCTTTAAGTCTCAGAATCGAGATTGTAATTGGGTTTGCCTTCTATCTGTTTAAAGATTGCATTTGAAAAGAAATCTATACAAGCAATTGTACGGGACCGAATGTATGATAAATCCAGACTAGTATAAAATCTCTGGTGTAATCTCTCTAGCTCGTTACTTTGCCTTACTGCTTTATTTTTATCTGTGATTGCATCTGTGACTGTTTAATAGTATAAGTCTATGTTGTTAATTTGAGATTTAATATCAAACTCGAAAGAAATTTAAAAAGATTTACAAAAGTTATAAAACCCTATTCACCCCCTTTATTGTTTAATTACCCTTAAGATCCGTAATTCTACAATCCACATGTTCAAGTCTCCATTTTTGTATTTATACGACAATCACATTACATTGCATATCTATATGACCAAAGCATTACAACCATTGCATCTAGGAGGGATAAACTAATATTCTATCTCTTGATTACAAATTGTTCCTTACTTATTTTTTACCATAACCATTTTTAACATTTAGCATATGCTTTCATTCCTATAGCACTCTTGCATATTTCAGCCTCTTCGGAAATTATTTGTAATCACTTATCTTGATCGGTCAGCCCATCAAACTTGCAAAAAATATATTCCTTTATCACTCCATAGAGAAAAGTCCAAATTTACAAGTAGAAATCAATCTGGACGTCTTTCTAACTTATCCATTTTTAGCCTGAAATAAGCTTTTCTATTTCCTAATAAACAATAATCTATTGTTCATAAACCATGAGCCATTCTCTAAAACTTTATTGTGATCTTTTTCCCTTCTTTTTTGATGTATGCATTAAAGTGAATGTTACGTGGTCGTTTACCTGGTAAATAAATTTATATTGAATTTCTCCTTATATTATTTACACAAGTGTAGTCATCATCTATTCATGTGAAGTCCCCTTCTTCATAAGATTTAGCTGCATTAATGAAGATGTCTTCTTCTATTTGTGTCTTACACTGCCAAGTTTTCATCCCTCGGGATAACTTGTGGTTGTTTTTATCTAGGGTTTTCCTCTAAAGATCCGAGTTGATTTCGATCAAGTTATGATCAGCCCTCCTTGTATTTTCCTTTCCTCCTAACCTCCAACCAATCCACTTCATCTCCCTTAGAACCGTTAGTGTTTCCTTTGTCGCTAGGGTAAAAGACGCTGACCATTATTTATATGATTTTTTTATTTTATAATATATAGCCTAATTTCTTTAATATATATATATATATATATCTATGTGTGTGTGTGTGTCTGTGTGTGTGTATGTTTATGTTTATGTATATATGTTTAGAATGGGGTTGGCCATGATAAGAATTAGGGGAGTTTTGGTCCATTTGAAAACAATGTTTGGATATGTATTTTATCAAGGAGAAAAAGGAGGAGAAAAAAATGTTAGTATATTATTTCTAACCATTTGAAGGTCGTAAATGTCATCTTATTTCCTAATTCTTTTCATACAAATTCCAAATAATAAATCTGCCATCCATTTGAGAAAGTTGAAGCAAATAGCTTGGCCTTGCAAGCAAAGTTGGGAGTAGATAAAGAGTTCTACAAGGAGAAATTAGCTCGCAATATGATGTATAATAGACCAACAAATTCATCTAAAACAAATTTTTATTCAAATATTCAAATTATATTGTAGTTCATTATCAATATATACATATATTAACTAAAAGTATTTTTATTGAAAAAAACATTTTTTATATATATTTATTTAATACACACACACATGTGTGTGTGTGTATATGAACTATATTTTAATGCAAAATATAATCAATAAAAACTATTTTTGGCTTAAAATTATTTTTTTGAATTTGTTTTGTTTGTCTATATTATTTTTAGAACTTAATAATTATATATATAATTAGCTAAGCACTGGGTGTGTGTATACACACACACAATAATAATTCATTTATGATATAGAAAATAACCGTTAGATTTACGAACGCTGTAATTTTAATTTTACCATAATTATTTTAATTATTAAGAATTTTAGAAACAGTGATATATATATTAAAAATGGATTCAAATAGTTAAATAAAATAACAACCTAATCAAAAAAATATAATGTTTTAGAACTACGAAACAAAGAAATATATTTTTGCATTTCGATATTTTTAGTTGATTTATATGATGAATATATTGATTATTATAAAAGTTGAACTAGGCAAATATTTAAATAAAATTTTAAAATTGATAAAATAATCAACTATAATGCATATTATAATCTTTTTCTGAAATTCGTTGTTATTTTAATTATTATAAATTTAACTTAGTCAAATATATTAATCAATTAAATATCTATTAGTTTTTTATCATGAATAGGTTGAAAATTATGTGTTTATGTGTATGTGTATGTATATGTACTTTGTTATTTATATATGTATACACACACATGTATATTTATATATGTATACACACACGCGCTTATGTATATTTATATAAATATTTGAATATGTAGTTATATGCAGACAATATATATTTACATACATGAATATGTAGTTATAAGCGGACCACATGTATTTACATACATGAATATATAGTTATACGCAGTCCCCATATATTTACATACAATGCATGCTTTATAACACACACACACATATATATATTATATATGATAATGTGATTATAAATTCCAATGATCATGTGTATATACATATATATAATATAGTATTTACAAACACAAATATATACATATATATACATATGTATATAATATTACCCCTTAGACATTATTATAATATAATAGTGGACTTATAATGTTCATTATTTACATCATAATTTAGTAAAAATAATTATAATAAATTTTAATTCAAAATAACTCTTATTATATCAAATCAAATATCAAATGTGATTTAATGTTATCTATAGTATTCTTGTAACACGCTGAAAAGATAAAGAACAAAAAGAATTTTTTTTGAAATTTTTTTACACTTACCTTATTGACCGATGCATCGAGTCCAACAATAGTTACTGTTTATGTTTTAATATTAGTTATAATAATAGTATGTAAATTTAAAAAAATAATGAATATAATATTTATTATTACGATGCAACCTTATGGTAACATTTTCTATTGATGTTTCTTAATAATAACATTAAGTGCTTTGAAATTGCATGAAGCAATTTACTTTATAATGCTGCTATATAGCACAATTTTATTGTTAAATGTATTATTTTTTATTTTAGGCCTGTCAATGGCTATTTTTAGATGTAGATAGTTATCCACATTCGCATCCCAAATCATTTTTGAATAATGGATATCCACATTCACGAATATAGACAGATATTGAATAATTATCCTATCCACTAATGATCAACAAATTAAGTAACAAAAATTGAAAATTTTAGTTTAACATAATTATTTTTCAGTCCCATTGATTATACAAGTATGAATGATAATTATTGGAATTGTTTGAATTAATTAAAAAATTAATAAAAGGGTTTGAATAAGTGCATTTATTGTTTCATTCCCATACTATAGGGGTTATTGAGAGAAATGTTCTATACTTTTGGTTCAAATTAATAAAATGTGTGAATAAGTGCATTTAATGCTTTTGAAATGGTCATAATATATTTTATAACATTGAATTATCTAAAAAATTAATAAAAGGGTTTGAATAAGTGCATTTATTGTCTGAGTCCCACGCCATATGGATTATTGAGAGAAACATTTTATGCTTTTAGTACAAAGTGGTAAAACATTTGAATAAGTGTAATTAATGTTTTTCAAATGGTCAAAAAATGTTTTATAACACTGAATTTTGTACAAATTAACAAAATGTTTTATATTTTTGGTTCAAATTAATAAAACAGTCATTTAAGACCCATTAATTTCGAGAACACTTTATAACATTCATTTTTAGATCCGTTTTTTCATTAATAAAATGGGAATAAAACATTATTAATGCTCCTACATTTTCTCCTATTAAAATACTAATTCTCTTTCAATTTTCCATCTATTTAATTAATGAATAGACGAACGGAAAGAAAATATACAACTATCTCTCCGCCATTTCTCTTATCTTCTATTTCTCTTTTCAAGAAACAAGAGAAATAATTTAATCATCTGAGGATGAAAATCCTAACCATCAACCTTGGCGTAATGGATTGGTAAAAATTGTATTTGGTTGTCTTACCCTAGAGGCATGTTGCTTATAAACCGCCTTGCACAACATTAGACAGTGCGAAGAAACATCTTAAAGAAAGCGACAAAGCACGCGATTTAGCCACGCAAACAATTCAGTTCGGTGGTCCAGGTCCAACAATGTTAAGACGTTTCTAAATCATAGCTTCGATGACCTATGACTCTATTGGCTATATTGCAAATAAACCATTCAGATTTGAGGGACTTTATTTCAAAAGATGGAAGCAAAAGATGCAGTTTTTATCTAACAGTGAGAAGGTGCCATATATTCTGACAACTTAAAAGCTGACTCTACCTAAACAACCAATGGATGACCAGAAAAAATCATTTGAGGATTGAAACGACCATCAATATCTCAGAAAAAACTACATTCTTAATGGTTTGAGCGACGACTTGTATGACTACTATAACTCAGACAATTCAGCAAAGGAGATCTGGGATGCACTACAAAATAAATACGACATTGAAAAAGTTGGAGTGAAAAAATAAACAATAAGCTGCTATTTGAAGTTCCAGATAACATATGACAAATCTGTAGAGGTGCGGTCCTATGAACTCCAAAAGATTGCATATGAAATCATCTCCGAAGGAATGGCTTTAGATGAATAATGTCAAATAGCTGTTTTGGTAGATAAATTATCCACTAGTTGGAAAGAATTTAAAAACATTCTCAGGTATAAGATTAAGGAGTTTTCTTAGAAATTTTGATTACCCGCCTCTTGTTAGAACCTCAATTTTCAGTGCTTTGGTTGTGACAACTATATTAGTCAATATTCTTGTGTACTAACCATTTATGTAGGAGATTTATTGAAGTTCACAAAGCTATGAAGTTGTTATATATCTGTTTAGAGTTTGTATATTAGAATTATGTTAAAATCTCCTCGAATGATATATACACCGACACATGCACAAAACTATGCAAATGCTCATTTTAGGCTTAAATCAGCTGGTTGAATGTCCCCATTCAGACGGCTGACTGCTGAATCAAATCATAAATTTTTATGAAGATTCAGCTGGCTGAATGAAGACATTTAAATGGCTGAATTAGACCTAAATTGGCCTATTTACTTGCTACATCGAATTTAAATCGATTAAGATGGCTAAATTGAAAAATTCAGGTGGCTGGTTATCGATAACGGCTATTTTTCTGAAGGGATGCTTCTTTTCAACGAAGAGAAACTTCTTCTAATTTAAGGGTTGCATCTGTTCCTTTTCATCGCTCTTATTCATCAAAGATTGCAACTGTTAAAACTCTATAAATAGAGTCTAGAATCCAACAAACATTTCAGTGATTATTAGTTTTCTTGATTTCTTAAACTCTAATTCTCTATTTACCATTTGCACTAAAAATACATACAATCTCTGATCATTGATCACTCTATCTTCCACAATCTTCAAGCACATTACACTATATATCATAAAGGAGAAGATTATAAGAAGATCGTACTTTATTGACTTATCAATGCTATTTAAAGAGCATGTTACAGTCAGATACTTTTGTTTATTGTAAATAAGTCCTATTCGGTTACTTAGGCGGTAGAAATCCTATTCGGTTGCTCAGGTGGTTAAAGTCAAATTCGTCTGCTTAGGCGGTAGAAGTCATGTTTGGTTGCTCAGGTGGTATAAACCTATTCCTCCGGGTTAAGTGAGGGTTGCTAGTTTAATTCCAGAAGGAATCTGGGACTGGACGTAGAATGGGAAGTTCGAACCAGTATAAAAATCTCTAGTGTCATTTACTTTACTGCTTTATTTATTTACTTACTTATTTCATATTCCACACAAGTAGTTTATAAATACATCCATATTACACGATCCTATAGCTTAGTCACCTTCACCTCTGTATTGAGGAAGAGGCCCAAAAACAAGACCAGAAATATGAGGTGCTTGTTGTTTCAAACAGCAACACTTAGAAACCCTCAAATGCAGTTCTGAAACCCACTGCAAAAAAATTTAATAGTCAGAACCACAAACAGAATCAAAACCGCAATAACCAGCCTTGGAATAAACAACAAATTTCCCCTCTAAAGAATGGCACTAGACAGTTGTTCTTATGTTACAACTGTGGAAAACCAGGCCATATGGCACGTAAGTGTCAGAATGGGCCAAATCCTGCACCGTAAGCTAACCTAACTGAAGAGACCTTAGTGGATATATTTTTGAGATTAAACTGGTCAGTGGATCTAAAGGGTGGTGGGTAGGCACTAGTGCTTCTTGTCATGTCCGCTATGATCGTGATATGTTCAAAACATATAGTGTTGTATATGATAAGAAAATGTTGTTGGGAGACACTCATACCACTACTGTTACTGGAACTGGGAATGTGGTGTTGAGAAAGATGTGATGCATACTCTAGAGATGAGAAATAATTTAGTTTCCGGGTTCTTGTCAAAAAAACTTGCTTTACTCAAACTATAGGGTTTGATTTGTACACTATCACTAAGGATGGTGTTTTTGTTAGTAAAGACATAGCTATAAATGGAATGTTTAATTTGAATGTTGAATGTAATAAAGTTGGTACTTCTGCTTATATGTTGTGTGACTTTAATATTATGCATGTTAGACTCTGTCATGTTAATCAACGACTTATTCATAACATGAGTAATTTAGAATTAATCCCTAAAATATCAACAATGATTCCGAAAAATATGAATTTTGTAGCTAAGCTAAAATAACTAAGATCCCCTATAAATCTATGTTTAGAGAGCCAGAACCTTTAGATTTAATACATTCTGATATTGTAAACTTGATGGTACACTAACTTGGGATGGTAACTGTTACTTTATTACATTTATGATGATTATTCTAATTTTAATTATGTTTATCTCATGAAAAATAAAAGTGATGCACTAAATATGCTTAAGTTATTTGTCACTGAAATCAAAAACCAATTTAATATGAAAATTAAGAGACTTCATAGTGATAGAGGAACAGAGTATGAATCTAGCTTATTCATTGGATTTTATAACTTACTTGGTATAATTTATGAGAGAAATGCACCATATTCACCTAAAATAAATGGTAAAGATGAAAGAAAAAATAGGATCTTTACCAAATTAGTTGTAGTTGTTTTATTAATCTCGGGTGCATCATCACATTAGCAGGGAGAAATTTTATTGACGATTTGCTATGTGTTAAATAGAATTCCTAAATCTAAAAGCAAAATTTCATCCTTCGAGATTCTGAAAAATCATAAACCTAATTTATCTTATTTAAGAACTTGTGAATGTTTAGCATATGTCCATATTCCTGTTCCTAGAAGAATTAAATTAGCAAGTCGAGCATATGAATGTGTTTTTTTCAGATATGCAATTAATAACAAAGCATATAAATTTTTTGATTTGAATGCTCATGTTATTATTAAGACAAATAATGCTAATTTTTTGAACATAAATTTCCATTTAAATTATGGAATAGTGGGGGGCATCTACTGCTAATATTAGAATAATTAGAAATAATGAACATATTGAGGAAATTAAATCCAAACCTAGGAGAAGTAAAAAAGCCAGAATAACTAAAGATTTTGGTCTAGAATATTATGCTTATACACTTAAAAAGGATTCTGCTAATCTTAGAGAAGCTTTGTCCTATTTAGATTCAGACCTTTGGCAAGAAGCTATAAATGATGAAATGGAATCTCTTGAATGTAACTAAACATGGTATTTAGTTGATTTACCTCCATGTTGTTAAACTAAAGACTGTAACTAGGTAGTTAAAAAGAAGTCAAAACCTAATGGTACCACTGATAAATATAAGGCTCGTCTTGTAGCCTAGGAATTTAGACAAAAAGAATATATTCACTTTTGTGATACAATTTCACCTGTTATACATATATTCGAGTGTTAATTTCTCTTGGTTCAATTTATGATCTACTAATTCAACAAATGGATGTGAAAACTGCTTTTTCTTGAATGATGAATTAGAAGAAGAAATTTACATAGACTAACTTGAAGGCTTTGTTATCCTTGGCTAGGAACATAAAGTTTACAAATTAGATAAATCTCTATATGGTCTTAAACAGACACCTAAACAACGGCATGAAAAGTTTGATAATCTAGTTATATCACATAGTTTTAAAGTAAATGAAAGTGATAAATGTATTTATTATAGATCTGAGAATAAAAAATGCACTATCATGTGTTTATATATGGATGATTTACTTATATTCAGTTCAAATATTTATGCTGTGAATTCTATTAAATCCATATTATGTGACAATTTTGATGTGAAAGATCTTAGAGAAGCGAGTGTAATCCTTTGTATTAAGATTACTAAGTTTAAAAAGGGAATTTATTTGGATCAATCTCACTATGTTGAGAAGATGTTAAAGAAATATTAAAGAAATATAACTCTTTGATTGTAAACCTGCCAGTACACCGTATGAACCTAGCATAAAACTATTTAAGAACACTGATGAAGGTGTAAAACAGTCTGACTATGCGAGCATCATTGGCAGCCTTCGGTATGCCAATGACTGTACTAGACCCGACATAGCCTATGTCGTGGGATTATCGCGCAAGTTTACTAGTAGACCTAGTATAAAGCATTGGCATGCTATTGAAAGGGTCATAAGATACCTTAAAAGAACTATGAACCTTAGATTACATTATCAGAAGCTTCCAGATGCCCTGGAAGGATATAGCGACGTAGACTGGAACACTATATCCGATGACTCCAAAGCAACTAGTGAATATATTTTCAGTATAATAGGTCGAGCTTTTTCTTGGAAATCAAAGAAACGGACTATTTTGGATCAATACGCTATGAAGTCTGAGATGATAACACAAGCTACAGCTAGTGAGAAACGGATTACTTGAGAAATCTGTTAGCTGAGATCCTTTTATAGGAAAAACCGATACTAGCTGTGTTGACCCATTGCGATAGTACTACAGCTATTACAAAAGTTGAGAACCATTATTATAATGGTAAGAGATAACAAATTCATCATAAACATGATACCACATGGAAGTATATCTCTTCAGGATCTGTTAGAGTGGATCATGTACAAACTAATGAGAATATGACCGATCCTTTGACGAAAGGATTGGACAGAGAGAAAGTCCTTAGAACATCTAAAAGAATGAGACTATTGCCCTTAGAATGAGGAGTCAGTCATAATGGTAACCAAACCTAATGACCGGATATCTCAAGAACTAGGTTCAAAAGGTAATAACAAGCTATGAAGTGATATAAGTTGAACGTACTATAAAAGCATGTATTCTTGAAGTGATAGAAGGATGAGTTGATAGCAACTCTTAATGAGTTATATACACCATGCGGAGTGGAATACTTAGCTACACGAGTACTCTTGATAGACTCACCTATATGAATATGGAAATGAGGCCTATTCTGATGGAGCTTTAGGGTAGAAATTCCTAGAGCGTTCACTATATCGAGACAAATGTGCATAGCTATAAATGCACTGGCTTTTAAATTGCACCCTAGAAAGATTGTAGTGGTTTTATGTCAGAGGTAGAGTTCAAGACTATAAGTCACTCTAGTATAACCTGAATCTTACTTACTATGTAAAGGTTCAAGTTGAAAGATACCTTTGTTTATGTGCACTCTTACATTTTTTTAGAAATTGCTCAAAAAATATTTTAAAAAAATTCAAGTGGAGGATTGTTGAAATTGTTTGAATTGTAAAATTAATAAAAGGGTTTGAATAAGTGCATTTATTATTTGAGTCCCACACCATAGAAATTATTGAGAGAAACGTTTTATACTTTTAGTACAAATTAATAAAACATTTGAATAAGTGCATTTAATGTTTTTACAAATGGTCATAAATTGTTTTATAACATTGAATTGTTTAAAAGTTAATAAAAGGTTTGAATAAGTGCATTTATTGTTTGAGGTCCACACCATAGGGATTATTAAGAGAATTTTTTATATTTTTGGTAAAAATTAATTAAACATTTGAACAAGTGAATTTAATGTTTTCAAATGGTCATAAAACGTTATAACATTAATTTTTGGCACAAATTAAAAAAAAATTGAATTTTTGATTCAGATTAATAAAACGGTCACTTAAGACCCATTAATTTTGAGAATGTTTTATAACGTTTATTTTCATATCTGTTTTCTAATTAATAAAATGATAATAAAACGTTTTTTATGCTTCTACTTTTTCTTCAACTAAAACAATAACTCTCTTTCATTTTTCCATCCACTTAATTGATGAATAGACGAAATGAAAAAGAAAAACATACAACTATCTCTCTGCCATTTCTTTGATCTATTATTCCTTTTTTCCAAAAAAAGAAAGAGAGCAATATTTTAATTGTTTAAGGGTGCAAATTTCGATCATCAACCTTAGTGCAAAGTTTTGGTGAAAACTGTATTGGGCTATTTTATCCTGAAGGTGATGCTGCTTATAAGCTGCCTTGCACAACTTTGGGCAGAGCGACGAAATGCCTTAAAGAAAATGTCAAAGTATGTGACTCAGCCATGTAGCTAATTCAGTTCGGTGATCTAGGTTCAACAATAATAAATAATTTTGAGCAGTTAACATGCATTAAGTGGACATAATATAAACTACTAACTTAATAAAATAATAAACACATATCATTCACTGTACTAAAATACAAACAAAATAAACTATAATCTTGTAAAAAACCAAACAGATAATTTCGGATGCGGATGCCGTCGTATCCGCATCTATATCCGCTTCTTTGGATATCGGATATTCATCCACTTTTCGAACATAGATACGGATGGATTTTGGATTTTTCAAATATCCATCGACAACCTTAGTTTATTTTACTATGGTTTAATGTTATGTTTTGTCACTATTTTTTTATACATTTGTTGAGTTGCATTTTTTCTCAAGTTGTTACAGCCTTTTCACTAGGCCGTATTTGGACGAATCTGACTAGTCGAACTTGAAGGATATCGAGGTAGAAAACCTAGAGTGATAACTAGTGAACCCATGCGCCTAGTATGACCAAGATTATAAACCCAAAACATAGCAACTAGCTTCCATAAAAAGACCAACATCCAATGCATCAACAAACAGAGGTTCATAATGCGTATGCAAGAAAAGTTGGGGCTCGGTACCGATCCATGACCAAGGATCGATGTCGATCCCTGAAAGTCCATCAATATCACCGTACATCCCATCTACCTCCAAGCCATGATGATTTCATCCCTTTCCAAGCCTTATTGGATTGCTCGCATATAATCGCCATCAAACAACTTGTGTGCATGAAACTAGGAACTCCATTCCACCACCAATCCAAATGATCCAACTAGAAACTAGCTTCTGGCAAAGCAACCAAAATGGAAAACATAAAGGCACAAGCAATTCGCACCTACCCAATGCCACGAGGAAGGTCTATGGTATGGATTGGTACTGATCCCCGACTATGGATTGGTACCGATCCCTGAAAATGGCTGACATGGCCACGATCTTCCGAGCATATCTCTTCCTGGACGTGGGTTAACGTAGTGGAGTGATTCTTGGTGACCTTTAGCTATAAATAAAGGGGAGGGCGATATATTGGAGGATCTTTTTTTAGTAGTTTACGAATTTCTATATAGTTTTCGCGCGTAAATTTACTTCAATTTAATCAGTTAAAAAGCGTTGAAAATAAAATGTTTCCGAAACCTAAATATTTTCACATAGAAAAATTCTAAACCATCTTCTGAGCAAGAGGTCAGTTTGTCGTTTTTCCAAATTCGGACATCTTTGGCTCCGTCGATCTTATTTTTCAGTGTTTTTCTTGCATTTTCCGCTGGTAGAAAATTCGAATTTTTATAATTCAATCATACCACAGATATCTTTTTACCGTTCTGGTCGTCTCGTGGTGCTGATCTCCGCAGCATATTCGTTTGTGTGTTTCGGAGTCAGGGAGACGGCGAAATCTACGGAAGCGATTTTCGTATCGGTTCCGCAATTTGGCTTTTGGCTTGCCATGACCATTCAATTTCCAACGTAAACAGCCATTCAAATTTTGAACGTGAACAGCCCTGTGCCTTTCATTTTTCCAGAATTCAAGGTTGATGACTTTTACTATTCCATCGTTGCAATATATTTTATTCTGGTTCGTTTTTTTCTTTCTGACCTTTCTCTTCTCTTACTATTCATTAAAAAGAAAATTTATACAAATAGCTTTCCTGTAGCTTTGCTTATCTTCCCATTGAAACTTTAATGTGCTCATCTCCTCTCCCACGTGAACATTAAGCCAACCAACAACATCTCTGGCCATACTCAAACCCCACCACGTGAGACCCCTACCCACCATCAGATCCACACCACCAAGCCCAGCTTTTCACCGCTCGGACCTGCCACCTTAAAGCCGACATCCACCCAGCGTACGCCATTCCCACAACCTCGCCTATCCCCTTCGCTCCCAGGAACCCAACAACCGAGACAACAATTTCCGCTATGACCACCAATCCCCTCTCCAACTCCTCCGCCGTCCATCATTCCCTTGCAAACCCGACGCCTGCGCCTCCTTGCCCAGCCTGACCCCACGTCGACCCAACGCCACCTTCAAAGAAACTGCCGCCTACCAAAACCGGAGATCTCCAAAATCCAAACCCATGCCCACATGGCCAACCACCATCGACTGCTCTGACCGACGCCAGGATTCCACGCCGCACCGCCTCCCAACTAACCCACATCGAACCCAGATCTCTCACACCCGTCGCCGCACCCATCCGCTGCCCTCTGTCTTGCTTGCGACCTGTTGTCTATCTTAGTGATAGGAAGATTACATATAAACTGATTTTTTTTTTCTCTAAAATATATGTTATTATATATGCAAGTGGTTCCAGTTCCATATAATTTACTTACAGTTTGACAAACTATTGTGTATAGTTTATATAAAGTTTTATGAATAGTTAGTTTATATTTTAGTTATATGTTTTGCTCCAGTTTATATCAAAAGTTTCTAAGTTATTTATAAAACTAAATCTACAGCTATGTTTCAGATTTATATATATAGTACATAGAATATATAGCTATGTCTCAAAGTATATTTTTTGTTTTACAGTTTTCAGTTGATTTATACGTTTATGGTTTACACGGTTTTTGAAGATATATATGAAGTTGTTATTTTATATAGTTAGTTTACATAGTTAAGTTTATACACCGTTTATTATTTTATATATAGTTATGGTTATATAGTTGGTTTTACAATCTCTGTTGACAGTCTATATATATATAAGAATTTAAATAGAGTGTTAGTTTATATATATATATAAGTTTTGTTAATGATAAACTATATATAAGTATATGAAGTTTATACTATAGTTATATACATTCGATTTTACGTATATATTCCTTATGTAAAGTTTATTTAATTTTTCAAAGGAATTATTTATGGGTTTAAAGGTGAAATTTATTTTAGAATTTTTTTTATATATAAGTAATATATACTAGTCTCCAAATCCCTCGAACTCTGTCCTGATTCTTCCATTGCTATCCGAAGATCTTTCCGAAACTCTAGCTCGATCATCTGTATTCGTCAATCTTGTTCTCCATCCACGAAAGGTGAGCACTCACTCACGATTAACGTTCTTTTATTTATTAAATTTGATTTCAATTGAAACGACAATTGAAATATGCTGTTGTTAGTTATTTATACTGTTATATATGCTATTACCTGTAGCAGTTCACCTGTGACCTCTGACACCATTATCTGTTAATTATTTATGCGATGATAATTCAGTTTGGCTGATAATTGATTGATTGTTGATGTTTATATTGGACGTTAAAGTGTTAATGTTAAAATGATAAATAGTATGCAATTGAACTTGATATAGGACAGTTAAATGTTGAATTTGATTAGTTAATTTGAATAATATGACCCCTTAAATGTTAAATCAATTGACACGTAGAAATGGTTAATTACCCTTGAACCATTTGAATTTATGATTATATGAAATCGAATAATAAATGTCAAGTGTAGAACCGTATAAATATTAGTGTAATAATCTTTAATCTACATGAAATGATAGTGTAGATTCTAAAAATAATTATATTGATTTGCACAAACAACAATGCGAATTAATATGATTATTTTGGGATTATTTGAATTGATTATTGGATTTATATTGATTGTCGTTATTGCTTGTTTATTTACTTTGACACCATCCCAGTTATCACACTGCAAGTTCCCTTTGCTATGCTTTGATTTTGAATTGAATTGGAATCGGGTTGAAATGATAAATACCCAAATTAAACTTTGACCTAGGATAGAGAATTAAATAAAACCCGATTGGTCAATAATTTGATTTAAAAAATAAACGAAGATTTTATTTGAATAAATAATATGATTTTGAAATGAAGTTGAAATTTGAATTTTAATGAAAGGAAAATGTTAATATTTAATAATCTGAAACAAAATATTAACAATGTAACTGAGGAAAGAATGTTGTTAAATTTGAGAAATGATTGGATTAAACTTTGAACTGATTTAATAATTAAGTTGGAAATTATAATTAAGTTTGAAATTATTAAACTTTGAAATTATTTAATAATTAAGTTTTGAATTATTAATAACTAAACAAGATTGAATTATTTAATGATTAAACTGAATTGAATTCTTTAATAAGTAAGATTGAACTTTTGAATAAGTGAATTTACTTCGTAAGTAATTGAAATGGAATTTCTTTATTAAGTAAGTTTTTGGAAAATTATTTAAGAAATAAATAAGTGATATTGAATTTCTGTAGCAAGAAATGAAAATGTGATATTTTTGAAATTAATGTAAGACTTGTAATTGAAAGAATTGATTTGACGAATTTAATATATTCAAAATTGCAAGTTTTGATTTAATGAAGTTGAATTTAAGAAATTGACTTAATGGATTGGAAATTAAATAGAATTGATTTGAATGATAAATTTACTTAACGAATATTGAATAAAATCGAAAAATGAAGTTAAACTGATTTGAATGTTAAATTAAATTGATTTAAATGATTTCGGAATGAATCTTATATACGAATTTAAATTGATATTTGAATTGTTTAAATAAAGATTGAAATTGAATTATAAGATTTTGAAATTATGAATTGAAGTTTTGAACGCAAATTTTGGAAATTGGTTTAGAAAGACAAATGAAATGTTGGTTTACGAATTGAAATTGAAATTGAAATTGATTTGGTTTTTGAAATATATAAACGACCAATCGGTGTATTAATCACGAAAGTTATTAAAGAGACCGGGATCGGTAATGGATATACTCTCTATCTGAACCGAAACCACTTTAATAACAATACGCGGAGTGATGATCCAGAATGAAGTGGTTGGAATGGTGTTCGTGATGACTGAAGAAAGAGAACGATAATGGATAGCCTTGACACTTGTGTCAAATTGGAAATGACTAAAACAGGAGCTGTGCCGGGCCAATGGAGGATTAGCTACCTCAAGTGGACACACTTCTTCGAACTACTCATTACTTATTGTCGATTGGTGCACCCTTGATTTTGGGAGTGTTGTTTCACAGTGTTGCGGGCGCTGCGGCGTTGCGTTCTCACCAGTCCGGATCAGGCGAACGGTAGTATCACTACCTTGGGTATTGCCTCATGTGCCTTGTCATACTTGTATTCCATTTATGCGCGACCACTACGATTTTGATTTGTACCTTTAGTATATGGATTGCCCTCTGGTGACTTCCGGTTTTGGGGAAACTACGGTCTTGTATATGCTTTTGGGAATAAAAATGTGTTAAGGGTGGAATGGGCCATGACTTAACACTATTTTGATATCTTTATATTACTGATAGACATTATCTACTTAGCGTATATTACTACCTAGTAGATAGTTTAACGGATCCTTAAAGGATGGTTATTCCAAACATCCTTTGAGTTACTTGTATCTCAATTGCTATTTCACTTGAGTTGGATTTATTAATATAAGAATGTTAATCCTGACTCGAGTGTTTTGTATTTTGCTTTACGCTCGGGTCAGACTGAGTGTACCAGTATTCGAGACTCACCTTTGAAGTTGGAGCTTTGCTTGAAGATCCAGCCATCTATTCTGCTTCAGTATTCGATGATTCCAGTGATGTATTCTGATTTGTATCTGATGTATCGTGTTACTCTTCCGTTGTATATGGTTAACTCTGATGTATCGTATTACTCTTCTGTTGTGAACTCTGATGTATCTTATACATTTATATAGTAGCTTCATGAACTACTATCTCTTTTATTTCCGCTGCATTTATTACTCTGTGTCTGTGATCTGTGATTATTTTATTTACTGTATATGTTCAGTTTTGCCAAATTTAAATTAACAACGTGGTATTTTGAGCAATTCAACTCCGGCATGAGTGCCTACCTATACACTTATAATGGATGCGAATGGTTCAAAATTCCGGGTCGTTACAGTTTGTCTTGTTATTTCATATTTCATTTACTTTCTTCGTTTATTTCTCTATTATAATATCTTGGGTGTTTGTGCAACATTTTGGTATAACATTTTGGTGCTTTCACCGAGAGCACTTATCTCAATCTATTAGGATTTATTTTCTACTTTTGGATAGCTTAAATCCACGAGGTAGATTTGTTAGTCTTGTTATTGCAATTCGTGACTACTCAAATTCCAACATAATCTATCATAGGATTAATTCAAGCCAGTTTGAGCTATGGCCCATCGAAGAGAACGATCATTCGCTTCCAGAGCTACAAATGGTGTTGAGAATGTTTACTCTCAGCATGTGGAAGAGGATGCACAATCGATTAACACTAAAGTTCATAACCCATCAAATATGATAACAAGGGTCGAAATGAATCGGACGATGAAGGAAATGAATGAAAAGTTGCAGGAAAGCAACAACGAGATGAAGCAACAGATGTAGGAAAGTATCAATTTGTTGAATCAACCGACTCGTAACCACAAAAGAAGCAGGAAGGAGTTGATGCCTTATGATTCAGAGTTCGATAGTTCTTCATCATCCAGACAAAGGCATAGGGAAGGAAAGCAAAAGATGGTCAAAAAGGAAACCGGCGCTTCAAGACAAAAGTTAGGAACCGGTCGTGGTCGAAGTTTGGGGATCGGTACCAAACCCCAAGCAAGGGTTAATACTGAACCCCAAGCATGAGTTGACACCGAACCATCGATACTTAACTTGGTGAATGAGCAAGTTGATGCTGCAAATGATGATGTTGGAGCTACATCTAATCGTGTTGTTGATGGCCAGAATGCTGGAGATCAGGCGGCTGCTATTGTTTCGCCATGTAGAAACCGAACTAGTAGAGCTATTGGATGAACGGTTCTCCTGGAGTCAGGAGAACCCATGTGTCATGAACCAAACCAAGAGTGTTTGCCAAGCCAAACACTTGGGGAGGACCACGATTATCGCCATTCAGTAGAGCCTATAGAGTCGGAGTACTTGGTTGAAATGTTGAGGAAGTTTGTAAATAAAAACCAACATCGAAGTAATGATGAATGGGTCTCCTCCCCTAGTCGGGACCCATTCACCAAACAAATACTGTGTGAAGTGTACCCAAAAATATTTGTGATGCCAACGATGTCATTGTATAATGGAAGGATGGATCCGAGGCAGCATTTGATGAAGTATGAAAGGCATATGGATTCCGCTAGAGCGACCGATGCTGTTAGATGTCGTTGTTTCCCAATTTTCCTTAAAGGTGTTGCGACAATGAGGTTCACCCAGCTTCTGCCAAGATCTATATCATCTTTAGTTAGCATGGAAGTTTACTGGGCAATTCTATTTACATACCACTCATCCTAAAGACATAATGTCACAATCAAACCTTTATCGGGAAGCGGGAGAGCCGTTGAAAGATTTCTTGAGCAAATTCCATACATCCATGATGGAAGTTAGTAATGCACAAGAAGATATTATTTTGATGGCTTTTATAAGGGAGATTCACCGAGATACTGATTTTGGGAGATGGCTAAAAATGGAACCCCCACCAACGATGGATGTGTTTTATTGAAAAGAAAACAACTTCTTGCGCTCGGAAGAGGAAAGCACTACCACCAGAAAAGTTAGTGCCAGGTGGTCGGCTAAGGTGATTCTGAGCAATGTTTTATGAAGCAGTCCAGAGGGAATTCTAGGAATGTTGATGTGAATGTCGAGATAAAGAGTGGTGATCAAGGAAGGAATGGTCAGGGAACCAGGGATAGAAAGTTCTTTTCCAGGAGACGCCTTAGATTCTCGAAGTATGATAATTACACCCAGCGGAACAATCCAATGGAGAACATTTACCTTACCACTCAAGGTACGAAACAATATAAGAAGCCAACTCTGAGGGAGTCGACTGAGAAGGAAAAGAAGCCTGGGAAGCATGGTAGATTTCATGAAACCCACGGTTACAACTCAAACGAGTGCAGACACTTACGTGATGTGATCGAAGGTCTGATAAGGAAGAAGAAGTTATAGTGGTTTGTTGAAGTCCTGCAGGAAGGGGGGCAATAAAGTTTTAACCCCCAAGTACCATCATTCCAACGGGGGCAAGCCGGGCCTGATGAGGACGAGCCTGAATGGCTTGGAGAAAGGCTGATTATTAATATGATTTTTGGAGGACCACATCCAGTTGAGAAGAGCTGGAATGAAATGGAAAGATATGCAAGTGCTTCGAAGCATGCTACAAATGAGAGTTACTTTGCCGTCAGAGACAAAGCTCTAACAAAGTAGCTCAGGACCACGATTGATGTATTGTGTTCAAGAACAGGGATGCTGATAGGCTTGAGGCCCCGACATCGGACCCTTTGGTGATACCAGCCATGATTGGACCGACGACAGTGAGGAAGGTGTTAGTCGACTGTGGCAGTTCGATTAGCATTTTGTTTAAGAAGGATTATAACCAGATGTTGTTGGATGGCAAAGATCTGAAACTGTGTAAATCTTGAATCCAAGGATTTAATGGTATGGATAGAACCTATTGGATACATAGATCTACCGGCGATATTAGGAGAAGGTAACCGCAAGAGAGTGTGGGTTGTGGTCTTCATCGTGTTGGATATTTCTTTGCTTATGATGCTTTTCTAGGCCGTTCGGCCCTGCCTATTTTCCGAGTTGCCATTGCCACATGATGCATAATGATGAAGTTTCCCATTGATAATGGAGTAAGATATGTCCAGGGAGACCAGAGGCTTGGACGTGAGTGCTGCGTCGCAGAGTTGAAAGAGGCAAAATGGCTTGAAAAGTAAAAGGTGTGAAGACTCTTTGCATCAAGTCACTGGACGCATAGCAACCACCGCCTAAGCCTTGGCTCGGGCAGCATAGCTGGTTCCATATGGATATAGACCTGAGGAAGGAGCTCGAGGATGCAAGGGCGATACCCACAGAGTTGATGATCAATATTCCATCAGTCAGGATGATCCTACATGAGTCCCAAAAATTGGATCTCAACTCAACATGAGAATGTTAAAAGAGTTGAGGAGTTTTCTTTAAGCAAACCTGGATGTGTTTGCTTGGACGCATTTCGACTTATGTGGAAAATCGTTGAAGATAGCATGCCATGCATTGAATGTGAACCCTAAATGTGTTCCTGTAAAGCAAAAACACCACAGCTTGGGTTCGCAGCGATCAACTGCATTGAAAGAGTGGGTGGATAAGCTGAAAGACAAAGGCTTCATCCACGACGCTCTATACCCTGAATGGGTATCCAATCCAATCTTGGTAAAGAACTCTAGTGAGAGGTGGAGAACGTGCATTGACTATTCTAATATGAATAAATCATGCCCGAAGGACAGCTTTCCAATCTCAAAAATTAATCAGCTGGTAGATTCAACCACTAGACATGAACTGTTATCGTTCATGGATGCCTACTCTGGTTACAATCAGATTCCAATGCATGTCCCAAACCAGGAACACACCAACTTCATAACTGACTTAGGACTATATCATTATCTTGTTGTGCCCTTTGGTTTGAAGAACGTAGGAGCAACCTACCAAAGGCTGGTGAACTCGATGTTCAAAGAACAAATTGAATGCTCGATGGAAGTGTACGTTGATGATATGCTGGTAGAGTCGCAACGGTTGACTAATCATGTAGAGGATTTGACAGAGATGTTCGGTGTACTTCGAAAATACATGATGAAACTTAATCCTTTGAAATGCTCGTTCGGAGGTGCATCAGGGAAGTTCTTGGATTTCATAGCGAACTCAAGAGGAATAGAAGCTAATAGGGAAATAATTACAGCATTGAGGAACATTGAAGCCCTAAAGTCAATAAAAGAAGTTCAAAGCCTAAATGGAAAGATTGTCGCGCTGAGCCGCTTTATTTCAAGAGCCACGGATAAGTGAATACCTTTCTTCGACATCCTATAGAAAGGAAAAAGGAACTTCGCTTGGACGCAGGAGTGCAAAGATGCTCTTCAGATTTTGGTAGATCACTTGGAGAGACCTCTCATCTTGTCAAAGCCACTGGAAGACAAGGACTTGTTTGTTTACCCAGAGTGTCAGTGCACGCTTTGAGCACCGCCTTGTGCATGAGGAGTCCTGAATCCAAAGACCAGTGTACTACATTAGCAAACGATTGACAAGGGAAGAGAGGAACTACCTAAAGCTGCAAAAGTTAGCGTAGTACCTGTTAATCGCTTCGAGGAAACTCTGTTCATAATTCGAGGCTTACCCGATCAAAATTTTAACTGACCAGCCTTTGAGTCAGGCCTTGCAATGACCTAAGACTTATGGACGGCTGCTGAAATGGAACATTGAGCCGAGCCAATATAATATCATGTATCATCCTTGAAGAACAATCCAAGGCTAAGCGTTGGCGGATTTCATAGCTGAATACACTGCTCGAGATGATACCCCAAAGAGTAGTGGAGAGAAGAATGCTGGGTGAAAGATGTACACCAATGGAGCATCCAACGAGCATTGTTCTAGGGTAGGTGTTGTGTTGATAACCCCTAAGGATCGTTCGATCTATTATGCCCTAAAACTTGATTTTGCCGTGATGAACAACGAGGTAGAATATGAAGCTTTGATCGTAGGACTTAAAATTATGAAAGAGTTGAGAGTCAAAATTTTACACATCTTTTGCGACTCCCAACTGGTGGTGTGCCAAGTTAGAAAAGAGTTTCAGGCAACAGGGGCAAGTCTAGCTCCTTATCTGAACAAAGCCCTTGAGTTGCTTAATGATATCAAGTGTTACACGATAACACATATTCCTAGAGAGGATAATGCAAAGGCTAATTCGCTGGCCAAGTTGGCTAGCTCAGGACATGCGCAACTCATGGATCTAGTCTCGGTGGAAGTATTACCAGCTCCAAGCATTGCTCGGATGGATATATACTGGATCTTGGACGCTGAATGTGAGAAGGAGTCGTGGATGACACCTATCAAGAATTATTTACAAAAAGGAATCCTTCCTGATAGGAAAAATGAGCGGGCAACTCCTTCACAAAGCATCAAGATTCATCATGCAAAGAGTGCTATATAGGAAAGAATTCTCAGTCCCCTTGATTCGATGTATTGCCAACAATGAAGCCAAGTGGGTCCTGATGCAAGTACATGAAGGTGCTTGTGGTGACCATACCGGAGGGCAGACCTTAGCGAAGAAGATTCATCGTTACGGATACTTTTGGCCGATTGTCAACCAAGACACAGCTGATTGCACCAGGAGGTGCGGCAAATGCTAGAGATTCACCAAAATTCCTAGAGCCCCACTTGCAAAGATTACGCAGATGGTCAATCTTTGGCCATTTGCAGTTTAGGGGATCGATATTATTGGTGTGCTACCAATAACCAAGGCTGGCGTAAAGTACGCCATCATTGTTGTCGGCTATTTTACGAAGTCGGCTGAAGCGGAGCCACTAGGCATGATCACTACTAAGAAGGTGATCAACTTCGTAGTCAGAAACATCATCTGTCACTTTAGGGGTCCTAGAAATGATCATTTTTGATAACAGAACCCAATTTGACAGTGCTATGTTCAAATATTTCTACCGCATGCATCACATCGAGAAGAGATTTGCAGTGGTAGGGCACCCACAAGCGAATGGATAGGTAGAAGTTATAAACAATATAATCAAGTCCATTCTAAAGAAGGGACTGGAGAAGGCCAAGGGTTAACATCTCCTATTTTGAGGATCGATATTAAGTGCTATAGGTGCTGCAGTTATCTATAGTATGAATTTCCAGTGACAAAATGCGGTCATGTTAATGGTATCCATAATATCAGAAGCAAACGAATAAGAACTAAAATCAAACTTTCACATTGAATTTCAAAGTCATAATTTCATATTCATTACATAATCCCAAAACGTGCCCAGGTTTAGATAAAATATAATTGTTACAAAATACTCCAAGAGCGACATATGAAGATGTCCCCTTGGTTGATCAGAGTTACTAAATAGACAGATACATCTACTGTCAATACATTCATACAACATCTGACATAACACAACGGATAATAGTAATAAATAGACTCCTTCTCAGCTAGCTTTGCCTCCTATATGTCTTTGAAATATTTATTTGCCAAAACCTACTTAACCTGTAAAGCCCTTACTCTCGACCTACTCAAATCAAGTTTGAGCACCCGAGAGTTTAAGGGGAAAATATAAACTTCGATTCAGACAAAAAGTCTGATGTGAATAATAATATGCCATCTAGGTTTATAGATATTAACCGAGACCACGCCACTGGGTGGAACAGGTATCCCTCGCTAATATCCCTTTTAAAAATATATCTTTTGCAAACCAAATTCTTTTAACCAAGTTTGTTAAAATAAACAATATAATAATAATGTACATGCATGCTACATAGGTAATCATGACTATCCGTCAAATCAGTGGACTATCCATCCCAATGTTTAGTTTATACATGTTAACTACCAACTTATAAGGCTGACTTGTACCTACTAGATATACCAAATTTTCTAACTGGCTATTAGAAGAAAACTGAATAGTCTGTCCAAATACACTTATCCTAGTGTTTACCTGACTATATGTCAATCTCATAGTTTTGCTAGGCTTACTATGAACCTAAAGATTTTGCAGACCAACCTATAACCTATCTTATCTTTATATATTCCCTTCTATGCGTAAACCTACTTTATCTCTTACCCTTGACTAAGACTTACACATTGGAATTTGGGACTAATAATAGCCAGGAGCTAACGGCTGAAGTATAGGGCGCTACCCTACACCAGTCCTATCTGGTCTTTTAATCTTTGAGTCAATTCATCCTATCACAATCTTTCCAAAAGTGATAAGATCATAAGAACAATAAATTCTTTTAGTAAAATTCTGGGCCAAATACCCTTTTCAATTTCCTTGAAAACACTTTCTTTATAAATGATTTAACCCTTGAAATCATACTTTCAAAACAAGGAAATTATAGCCCTTTTACTTTATCCAACATAATTATACCATGATATATGCTTTTGTGAAATAATATTGATGAAGTTTGAAGTCATTTAAGGTCACTGCCTTACAAAACCATAGGCTATAAAGCCAAAACAATATAAAGTCTTTATATTGATAAAACCCAGCAATGATATAATCGGCGAGGGTCTTCGTCCCTCAAAACATAAGCCATAAGGCCAAAGTTAATAAAATCATTTAATTTATAACGTTGGCGACCTTATCGCCACTAAGGGTCTTCGTCCCCCTAAATAGGATAAATCATGTAACATTTAAAACATAAGGCAATAAGGCCAATAACAGGAACATCGCACTTCATAGAGTGTCGACGTCGTAGGATATAAAACATAGCTTGCATATGAATAAGTCTTAAAAGAATAGAGTTGACAAAGTTAAATCTCGACGTCATTTCCTTAGGGAAAACTAGCGGCGTCATTAGAGATGAAGCCATTAGGAGCGGTACCTTAGCCGTCTTCGAAAATATAAGTTTTTGAATAAAGGCGACGTCGTCATCAATGATGCCGACATAGCTAAAAGCGACATAGTTGCCTATATTGTCGAAGTCAATAAGTATGAAACATGCGGCATATTATTGCTGCTATAAGTCACTTCGAAACCAATGGGGTCGACGTAATTGTAGAAAACATGCGGCATAGTACAAACTGCGACATCAATAAATTAAAGAAAGTGGCTTCATCCACTTCGAAGTTCATGATGTCGACCCTGATGCTTGGGTTCCCACTTTGACCAAGCCAATGCGTTCCATATCAACCGAAGTTGATACCCTAGCATTTCCCTTAGTCAACATCGAAGACCATAGAGGCGGAGCAATGAAGGGTGGGAGCGTGACTATCAGCGTGGCACAACCATAATTAACATTAAAACTGAAATTTTACTAATAAAAGCAAGTTCTTTTCCAACTACTCCATATATTTGTCAAATTCTTTTTGGTTAACAAAACTTTATCACATTTCTTTTCCAGAAAGCCGACCTAAGGAAGGTTTATCATTTCCAAACATTTTGCAAACCATACATTTTATTTTAATAAAATACTTAGGCTTTTCTAGCTTAATTAATTCATATTAAATCATAAACACTTGGAACAAATCCCAAAAATCATAATAAATCAAATTTATTATATTCTTTATCATATAAAAATTTCGAAACCAAAAATATAATTTAATTATTTTAATAATTAAAACCTGAACTAAACCAATTTCCAACCTTAGGAAATTCAACAAATATTCTAATTAAATCAGAATATTATGAAATTAAAAACCCATTTCTAAAACAATATTTCTAACATCATATCAAAATATCAAGTCATTTGGATATCATATGATAAGTTTTCTAATTCAAACATATCACTTAATTTCATAAATAAATTCTATAAATTCACCAATAAACATATAATCATTCAAATTATCATGGCATGACATAACATAAGCAAAAGAATCAGATTTATGCTTAAAATAAAAAATAATACTTAAACATGAGATGCATAACTATTATTCACCTTGAATGGATTAAGAAGGTTGAGATTTGTATTTTGATTTGATTCCCCTAGCTTCGATCTTGTTTTCCTAGCTTATCTTCCCTTTGAAACCCTTGTTAATGGTCGGCCTTGGTCTATTTTTGATTTCTTTGAATGAAGAAATAATGAGATAGGAGGATGGAAGGGTGAGTATTAGTAAATAAACTCCTTTTCTTATTTTTCCCCTTGCATGCATTCGTCTTTCTTATTAATGTTTTAATTAGTACCAATAGTTCTTAAGGTATGGCTCGACTCATTCTAATTATCAAATCTCAATCTCGTTAACCTTTTACACTATTTTATTTAATTTATCCAATTAAATCTCCTAAATAATGTTAATTAGAATTAGGTTGTTACAAACTTCCCTCCTTAAAGAATTTCATCCTAGAAATTACGATAAGGTACACCGCACCTTATCGTACTCTCTGTTTCCCAAGTACAACCTTTATCGTTGTCACTCCACTGGACCTTAACTAACTTGAATGTCTTGTTCCTTAGCTTCTTCTCATCCCTTTCTATAACTCGAACTGGATGTCTAACCATATTCATGTCTAGCTCCACTACTAAACCTTCTAATGCAGTCGGAGTTATAGTAGTCTCTGGATCTCAAACACACTTCATTGGATAGGAAATATGGAAAACATTGTGGACTCCTGCCAAACTACATGGTAACTCTATCCTAGAAGCAAGTTTCCCGCTCCTTTCTATAATAAGAAATGGTCCAACAAACCTAGGTGCCAATTTTCCCGATTTCCCAAATCTTACTACTCTTCATAACTGAAAATTTAACGGAAACATGATCTCCAACTGAGAATCTAAGTCCTTCCATCTCTTATCTGCATAACTTTTCTGCCTAGATTGAGCTTCCTTCATTCTAGCTCGAATTAACTCACTCTTTTTCATGACTTCTTTTACTATATCTGAACCAAGAACCAATTTATCTTTGATCTCTAACCAATAAACTGGTGATTTGCATGGTCTTCCATATAATGCTTCAAAAGGCTCCATTCCTATACTAGTTTGATAACTATTATTATAGGAAAATTCAACCAAGTGCAAATGGTCTTCCCATGACCTGCCAAAATCTAGTACACGAGCTCTCAATAATCCTCCATGGATTTGTTAACTCTTTTTGTTTGCCCGTCTGTATATGGATGGTAATCGGTAGTAATCTTAAGCTTGGTACCTAAAATCTCTTGTAGACTTTTCCAGAATTTGCTAGTAAATAAGGAATCTCTTTCATTCACTATGCTTCTAGGAACTCCATGCAGTCTAATTATATCCTTCATGAACAATTTAGCTAAAACATGTGTCGTCTTTGTCGACATAATAGGTATAAAGTGTGCACTCTTAGTTAATCTATCCATTATAACCCATACACTTTCATTTTCCTTGTTTGAACTTGGTAACCCATCAATAAAATCAATGGATAATGAATCTCATTTCCAAACTGGTATATCTAAAGGATAAAGCAATCTGCTTGGCTTTTGATGTTCGACTTTCACTACTGGCAATTCAAACACTGTTTTACCCATAAGCTCACATCCTTTTTCATACCCTCCCAGAAGAAACTTCCCTTCATATCCTTATACATCTTAGTTCCTCCAGGATGAATAGTAAACTTTGATTGATGACACTCCCTAAGAACTTCATTCCTTAGGCCACCAACATTAAGAACGCACAATCGTCCCTTCTTCATAACCATCCATTCCGGTCAAGATAAAAACCCTTCAAATCATCAACCTCGGTTCCACCTTCCAATCTTCTAATTCTTTCAGTTAGTAGTCGATCAACTCTTTGCTTAGAAGCAATTCTTTCAATCAAAACCGGTCGAACTTCCAAACAAGATAACATTGCGGTACTCTGACTAGAACTGGCAGTCGATTTTAACCGCACACTACATTCTGATGTTTTCTGCTAAGCGCATCTATGACTTTGTTTCCTTTCCTCGATGTGTACTCAATTCCAAAATCATAAGTAGTTAAAAAATCTAACAATCTCTGCTATCTCATATTTAACTCCTTCTAAGAGAATAAGTATCTTAGCGATTTGTGATCTGCATACAACTCGAATCATTCTCCCTAAAGGTAATGTCTCCATACCTTCAAGGCAAAAATTACCGTAGCTAACTCCAAGTCATGACTCAAATATCTAACCTCATGCGGTATGAGCTGTCGAGAAGCGTAGGAAATCACTTTACCCCTCTATATTAACACAGCTCCTAACCATGTTCCACATGCATCAGTATATACTACCAAATCTTGATTTTCGTCTGGAACAACTAACACAGGCACATTGGTCAAAAAGTGTTTTAGCTTCTGGAATGCAAACATACTTTACATCCTTCCTTGTTAGTTTAGACACTGGCGCTGCTATACGAGAGAAATCCTTGATGAATCTCCGGTAGTAGTCAGCTAGTCCAAGAAAACTCTTTATCTTAGCCATTGTCTCG
This sequence comes from Allium fistulosum, assembly GCA_030737815.1. Classification (NCBI taxonomy): domain Eukaryota; kingdom Viridiplantae; phylum Streptophyta; class Magnoliopsida; order Asparagales; family Amaryllidaceae; genus Allium; species Allium fistulosum. The sequence goes on from CM060902.1 coordinate 1,196,816,415, forward strand.
GGTCTCTTCCAATTATTAACTGCTTCGATCTTAGCTGGATCTATTGACAACCCTTTCTCTGAGACTACATAACCATGAAACTTCGCCTCTTTCTTTCAAAAATGATACTTCGAAAACTTTTCTTTTAGCTGATGCTGCCTCAGCGTCTCAAGCACTATTCTAAGATGAATCTCATGATCTCTTTTATCCTTAGAATATATCAAAATGTCGTCTATGAATACCAATACCAACCTATCCAAGTGCTCTTGGAAAATATGGTTCATTGAGTTTACAAAGAAAGTAGGCGCATTAGTCAATCCGAATGACATTACTAACCATTCGTACAAACCAAATCTTATTCTAAATGTCGTCAAAGAAATACTGTCCTCCGCTACTCTTAATTGATGGAACCCTGTTCCCAAATCCAAATGAGAAAATACTTTGGCTCCACCCAGCTGATCAAATAAATCATCAATTCTAGGTAAATGATATCGATTCTTTATCATCTTTTCATTCAGCTTACGATAACCGATGCATAATCTTAACGACCTGCCCAATTTCTTCACGAAAACAGTGGCTGCTTCCTACAGTGAACTTCTTGGTCTAATAAAATTCTTTCTTTCAAAGTTCACTAGCTACACATTTAACTCTTTCGTCTCGGAAGGTGTCATCCTACTAGACAGTCTACTCACGGGCTCAACTTCAGGTATAAGATCTATTCGAAACTCAATAGCTCGTTTCGGCGATAGTTCTGTAACATGCTCAAAATTATCTGCAAATTCTCTAACTATGAAAACCTGATTCAACTCGTCTTCCTCCTCTATTACACCCAATAAACTACATATGTCAAAACTTGTATTTTCTACTGAATATATAATTCGGTTGCTACTGTTAGGGTGTCTTAATGATATTTTCCTATCTTGGAAAAATATCCTAGCATCATATTTACTTAACCAGTCCATATCCAAAATAATCCCAAAGCCCACGCAATCAAATACACGCAAATTACAGGCAAATATATGACCTATTAATGCAAATTCTAAATGGTCACATCTTATTCCTACAGTTGCATACCCTTATATTGGATTTGCAATCTTAAGGTAGTAACAAGGTATGAGGATTCTAGGTTGAACTTATCTACCAAACAACGAGATATAAAAGAATGCGATGCAATAGTATCAAACAATACTCTAACATGCATACCATAAATCAAAAGCGTATTTCCCATCATAGCTTTTCCTTTTTCATCAGCTGTTGGTCTCGAGGTAGCCAGTTCCAAAGCAAACACTTCTCCTTTTTCTACCTTGGACACTTCTGGACATTTGTTCTTGTAATGTCTCACTTGGTCGTAGTTAAAGCACTTAATGTTCTTCTTTCCAACGACTTCCTTTCCCTTACCTGTTCGGCACTCATGAGCATAATGTCCCTTCTTGTCACACTTGTAACACACAATCAAAGACTTCCCTTTCTTGGCAGCTCCACCCTTCTGAGCTCCCTTCTTCTAGTAAAACTTTCTATTCTGATTCTGTCCACCCTGACTCTCTACTAGCTTGTTATTACAAAACAAAACAAGCATCTCTTCATTTCGCAAATCCATCTCCCCGACTACATCACATGGATCCCTGAGATGTGGTAAAGTTTCCCTAAAAAGCTCAAGTCTCAGTCCATGGATGAACTTCTCGTTCCTTTTTATCACTGTATCCACGGTAGCATACCCATATCTTGACAACTCCTCAAATCTGGTTGCGTACTCAAGCACCGTCATATCACCTTGCACCAATTCTTCAAACTTCCTCAATGGATTTGACTTAGCGATTTCAAACATAAATCTTTCTTCAAACCTTCTCCTAAACTTTGCCCAAGTCAGAGCTTCTTCTACAACCCTAACAGTCACACTATTCCACCAGTACAACGTAGCTCCTTGCAATTGCCTGGATGCCAACCTCCTCTTCTGTTCATTATTCAATCCCAGAAAAGCGAAAATCCTTTCACAATGAAGCAACCACTTCTCCACTTCATTTGCATCCTCCGTTCCAATAAATGGTTTCCCTCTAAGTCTTGCATAATCTCTACTCAACACAACATAATTATTGACAAGTAAAACTTCCTGATTGGCTCCTCCAGCATTTCCTCCAACTAACCCAGTAGCAGCTCCTACTTGCATCATGTTAACAAAGAACTGATACATTGCTCCCATATCAACTAGTGCTGTTCCTATACCTACGTTAGCAACTATTTGTCGACCCTAATTCCTTCTAGTATTAGGCCTGATATTTCCATTAGTAGTGGTGCTTCCTCCATCGAGATTCACTATTTCATATCCTGCCTCCATATCTTATTTCCTCAAATCTGCATTCGAACCTTGGTAAGATGTGGAAAAAAGTATGGAGAGGAAGAATAGAGATAAAGCATATTCTTATATGTAGCAAATATAAGTACGTTACTATAGCGTCATCCTATACCCAAACCTTATTCTATGATTCATTTGGATTATAATTTTCAAAGCTCTTTTTAAAGTTCAAAATTCTTTAGTTTTATATAAACATATGCTTTGATATCAAGTTGTAAAATCCCTCATTTTAAGGTTTGAAACTAAGCGTTACAGGTGCTGCAATCGTCTATAGTATTAATTTCTGATGATCAAGTACGGTCATGTTAATGGTATTCATAATATCAAAAGCACAAGAATATGAAATAAAAGCAAACTTTCACATTTCATTTCAAAGTCAAAATTGCATATTTAGTACATAATCTAAAAACGTGCCCGGGTTTAGACAAAATATATTTATTACAAAATACTCCAAGAGCGATATATGAAGATGCCCCCTTGGTTGATTAGAGTTACTAAATAGACAGATACATCTATTGTTAATACATTCGTACAACATATGAAATAACACAGCAGATAATAGTAATAAATAGACTCCTACTTAGCTAGCTTTGCCTCTTGCACGTCTCCGGAAGCTTTGTTTGCCAAAAACCTGTAAAGCCCTTAGTCTCGACCTACTCAAAACAAGTTTCGAGCACGCGAGAGTTTAAGGGAAAACATAAACTTTGAGTCAGACAAAAAATCTTATGTGAATAGTAATATTCCATTTAGGTTTACAAATATTAAGTGAGACCACGCCGCTGAGCGGAACGGGTTTTTCCCTCACAATTATCCCTTTTAAAATACATCTTTTGCAAATCAAAGTTATGCAACCAAACTGGTTAAAATAAATAATATAACAATAATGTGCATGCATGCTACATAGGTAATCATGACTATCCGTCAAATCAGTGGATATCCATTTCAATGTTTAGTTTTCATAGGATAACTACCAACCTACATGGCTTACTTAGGCCTATCAGATATACCAAATTTTCTAACTGGCAGTTAGAATAAAACTGGATGGTCTATCCAAAAACACTTATCCTATTGTTTACTTGACTATATGTCAATCTCATAGTTTTGCTAGGCTTACTAAAAAACTAAAGATGAAAAACATTATGGACACTTGCCAAACTGCTTGGTAACTCTATCCTATAAGCGAGTTTCCCGATCCTTTATATAATAGGAAATGGTCCAACAAACCTAGGTGCCAATTTCCCGATCCTTTCTATAATAGGAGTTATAATAGTCTCAAAGCATCCATATGAGAGTTTGAAGCGATTTCTTTCTCTATTCTGGCAATGGGAGGTTCGATATGTCCCTTATCAGCCTGTGGCGAGAAAAGTCAAGGGAAACAGGCTAGGATCATTACTTAGATTGAAGGTGGGAATGGGATCGCATCGCTTGCTATATAAAATGGGAAACTGAAGAAGGGACGCGGGAAAAATCTACGGGCGGAATATCATCGGGTCGAGTGGAGAACCTATCCCGACTTTCGGGCAGAGGAGACCTAGATCTATGCCTCGAGGATGAATCATAAGACTAATACCCCATGTCTCGGCCCTCTCGATCTCAACTTGATCGCCTACTGGTGTCCGAGTCATGACCAGTGCTATGAGAATGTGTATGCGAGCTCCTCCTCTTATGCTTGCCTATGTGATCGTGGAGGGAATCAAACATGAACCCTTGCTCCATTGAACCTGCAAGTGAAATAGAGGCAAGTTAATCCTAGTAGGATAGAACACAACGCACAAATAAGCAAGGTGTAGTGCGTGTGTGTGTCCTAGCGTCCCCCAAATGAACCGGGGTCTAATTTTGCCAATAGGGGTGATTTTTCCCACGTGGGTGGTTGAGAAGTCACCCTATAGAAGGATAGGGGAATCGATATCACTGATGCTCATGTTGTCCAGGCCGAAAGAACCAAACTCATCTGGAATCGACCTAAAATTAGCATAGGGATCCACGGGAGGTAGGATAGGTGTCCCTTCTGACATAGCGGTTGGTGGAGGTTGTGTGGAAGCTCGCATCGAAAGGATTTTTATCTTAGGGCGCTGCTTCAAAAGGAAACCCTGATCATCAACGCCATTGTCATTAGAGGACTCACGACCCATATCAACATCATCATGGCCTACTCCACCACCTTCGACTTCCTTCGCATGCTCGAGTACATGTTCAGTTGCAGCAACATGACTCTAGATTGTGGGCACTCTCGGATTCTCACTGTCATTCCCGGATGAAGAGTCATCCTCGGCGCCATCACTAGCTGTCGGTATGTAACCTACGCTATGGCCTTCCTCCAGTAAGTTGTAATTCAACAGATTTTCATCTTTGAGGAGTGACCTCGCCTCGCTTTCTCTGGCCAGAACTTGAAGGAGAGTCCTAAGGGTGTCCGCCAAGGCCGCACTGCTAGGTCTTCTTGGCACATCTGAGAGAATAAAAAGTTAAAACTTGAGCCAATGAAATCACGAGACGTGCTTAAAGGAAAATGAGCGAAAATGAGATTTACATCCGGACATCCACTCTATGCGAATGCAAGCGGGCAACGAACAAAGAAGAACTCATCCTTGAGATAGCTTAATTTATTCCAAGTGCCCGTCACTATAATATTCCTCATTTTAAGGTCCGAAACTAAGCGTTACAGATGCTGCAGTCATCTATAGTATTAATTTTTGATGACAAATGCGTAATGTTAATTGTATCAATAACATCAAAGCACAAGAATATGAAATAATTTTTAGAACAATTTCAAAGCAAACTTTCTCATTACATTTCAAAGATGATATTTTATATTCATTACATAATCCCAAAACGTTGCCCAGGCTCAAATAAAATATAATTATAATAAAATACTCCAAGAGCGACATATAAAGATGCCCACTTGGTTGATTAGAATTACCAATAGGCAGTTATAACATTTGTCTTTATATACACTTCAACAAAATAACTTCAACACATCGGATTAATAATATAGACAAACTCCTACATGGCTAGCTTTGCCTCCTGCACATCTCCGGAAGCTTTATTCGTCAATACCTACTTAACATAAAAAACCCTTACTCCCGACCTACTCAAATCAAATTTTGAGCATCCGAGAGTTTAAGTGGAAAACATAAACTTCAAGTCAGACAAAAGACTGGTGTGAATAGTAATATGCCATCACAGTTTATAGATATTCAGTGAGATCACGCCGCTGGGCGGAACGGGTTTTCCCCTCACTAATATCCCTTTTAAAATCTATCTTTGTAAATCAAATTCCTATAACCAAACTGGCTAAAATGGAAATATAAACAATAATGTGCATGCATGCTACATGGGTAATCATGACTATCCATCAAATCAGTGGACTATCTGTCCTAACGTTTACTTTTCACAGGGTAAATACCAACCTACATGGCTGACTAGGGCCAACCAGATATACCAAATTTCCCAACTGACTGTTAGAAGAAAACTGGATAGTCTGTCCAAATACATTTATCCTATTGTTTACCTGACTATCTGTCAATCTCATAGTTTGGTTAGGCGTACTATGAACCTAATGGGTTTGCAGGCTAACCAATAACCTATCTTATCTTTATGTATTCCTTTCTATGCGTAAATCTACATTTAGCCTTACCCGTGACAAAGCCCTACGCCCTGGAATTTTGGACTTATATCAGTTAGGGGCTAACAGTTGAAGTATAGGGTGCTACCCTACACCAGTCCACTCTTGGTTTTCTAATCTCTGAGTCAATTCATCCTATCACAATCTATCCAAAAGTGATAAGAACAATAATGTCTTTAGTAAAATGCTGGGCTAAATATCCTTTCCTATTTCCTTGAAAACAAAATCTTTGCAAATGAATTAACCCTTGAAATCATATTTTAAAATAAGGGTAATATAGTCCTTTACTTTATCCTAAAATATTTATGCTATGATATATGCCTTTATAAAACTTTATTGATGAACCTCGAAATCACTTGGAAGCTATCTCACTTCGAAACCATAGGCTATAGAGCCAAAACAATATAATGCCTTTATACTGATAAAAGGCGGCAAGGATATAGCCAACGAGGGTCTTCACTCCTAAAAACATAGGCTAAAAATATAAAATCTTATATATTGATAAACCTCGGTGTTATTATCGCCACTCGGGCCATCGCCTGTCTTCAATATAAATTGAAGTCTTTGATTTATAAGCATAAGAGTATATAGTCGAAGTCAACCACTTCGTATAACATATTATAAAACCTTAAAAGAATAGGATCGACATAGATAATCTCGGCATCACTTCCTTAAGGAAAAATAAGTGGCTTCATTAGAGCAAAAGTCAATAGGAGCGGCACCATAGCGGTCTTCGAAAACATACAGCAAAGAATAAAGCCGAAGTAGATAAAAACACGGCATCATATGGCCGAAGCTAAAAGATGCGGCATCATTGCCTTATGAAATCATTACTAAAATATGCAACATCGTTATCACCATTATAAGTCACTTCGAAAGCAATAGGGTTGATGATGTTATAAATATGCGACTCTATGCCCTCTTTATATAAAGTGTGGTACTTAATTCATGCAGCTCCATTAACATCGAAGACAAGCATTCCATCGTCGACTCCAACCCCAGTGAATTCATTCCATATCACTTGAGAGTGATATCATATGCATTCATTAGGGTCGACGTCATACAAAAGCAGCTCCATTGGCTTTGACACCAATGACCATGGCAAAACTGTAATTTCCATAAAAATTGTTATCTTTTTATTTAAAGTAAATCCTTTTCACCAGACGCCAATTCTTGTCAAATTCTTATTGGCTAACAAAACCCTTTATCAATTCTTTTCTAGAAATCTACACTAGAGCAGATTTATAATTTCCAAAATTATTTGCAAACCATACATATTTATATTAGTATTTTAATATAACAATTAAGCTTTTCTAGCTCAAATAATTCATATTAAATCATAAACACTTGGGAAAAATCCTTAAATATCATAATAAATCTAATCTATTATATTCTTTAACATATAAAAATTTTGGAGCCAGAAAAATAATTTAATTATTTTTAATAATTAAAAACCCAAAATAAACTATTTTCCAACCTTCGAAAATTCACCAAATATTCTTATTAAATTAAAAAAATTATGAAATTAAAAACCTACTTTCAGAATAATGTTTCCAACATCATAGAAAAATCTCAAGTCATTTAGGTTTCATATGATAGGTTTTCTAACTCAAACTTATCAAATAATTTCATAACTAAATTAAATAAAATCACCAATAAGCATATAATCATCCTTATACTCAAACATGGCTTAATAATCATCAAAACATTTTAGGTTTATACTTAAAACCAAAAACAATAAAACTTGAGATGCATAACTATTATTCATCTTGAATGGTTAAAAAAGGTTGAGATTTGAGTGTTGATTGATTTCTCCATAGCTTTAGATTTAATTTCCTTACTTTGCTTCTCTTGGTTTCTCCTAGCAATGGTCATCCTAAACCTTTAATTTTGTTTGATTTGTAATGAATGAAGTGAGGGAGGAAATAAGAGAATAAGGGTTTATATTTAGGAATTTAGATCTACTCCCATTTTTCCCTTAGCATATATACCTCCTTCTTATTAAGTTTTACACCATTTTAACTCATTCATTAAGGCGCGACCCTTGTTAATTATCAAATCTTAATCTCCTTAACCTTTTACAGTATTTTATTTAGTTTATCCAATTAAATATCCTAAATAATGTTAATTAGAATTAGGGTTGTTACAGATTCCCCTCCTTAAAGAATTTCATCCTCAAAATTACGATAAGGTTCACACATCAAACATATAAGCATAGTGCAAAACATATCATCAAACAAGTCGGGATAAGTGTCCCTGATCCTATCCCCTGTCTCCAAAGTACAGTCTTTCTCGTTGTCACTCCACTAGACTTTCATTAATCTGACTGTCTTGTTCCTTAGCTTCTTCTCATCTCTAACCACAACACGTACTGGATGTCGAACTATAGTCATGTTCGGCTCCACTACTAAATCTTCCAATGCAGTCGGAGTGATAGTAGTCTCTGGATCTCGAACACACTTTCTTAGATGAGAAATATGGAAAACATCATGGACTCCTGCTAAATTGTTCAGTAACCCTATCCTATAAGCGAGTTTCTCGATCCTTTCTATGGTAGGAAATGGTCCAACAAATCTTGGTGCCAGTTTCCCTGACATTCCAAATCTTATTACACCCTTTATCGGTGACACTTCGATGAAAACATGATCCCCAAATGATAATTCTAAGTATTTCCGTCTCTTGTCAGCATAACTTTTCTACCTAGACTGAGCTTCCTTCATTCTAGCTCGAATTAACTCAATCTTTTCTACGGCTTCTCTTACCATATTTGGACCAAGGACTAATCCGTCTTCGGTCTCTAACCAACATGCTGGTGATTTGCACGGCCTTTCATACAAAGCTTCAAAGGTTCCATCCCTATAATAGTTTTATAACTATTGTTATACGAAAACTTTACTAAGTGTAGATGGTCTTCCCATGATCCTCCAAAATTTAGTACACAAGCTCTCAACAAATCTTCAAATACCTAATTGACTCTGTCTGCCCATCTATCTATGGGTGACAAGATATACTCATCTTAAGCTTGGTACCTAGTACCTCATGTAGACTCTTCCAGAACTCCCTAATTAATAAAGAATCTCTGTCATTGACTATACTACTAGGAACTCCGTGTAGTCTAGCTATATTCTTTATAAACAACTTAGCTAAAAAAGGTGTCGTCCTGATTGACTTAATGGAAATGAAATGGGAACTCTTGGTTAGTCTATCCACTATGACACATATACCTTTATTTCCCCGATTCGACCTTGGCAACCCATCAATAAAATCCATAGATATTGAATCCCATTTCCAAACTGCTATATCTAAAGGCTGAAGCAATTCACTTGGCTTCTGATGCTCGGCTTTTACTTATGGACAGTTTAAACACTGCCTTAACCATAAGCCTGCATCATTTTTCATACATTCCCAGAAGAAACTTCTTTTCATATCCTGATACATCTTGGTTCCTCTAGGATGAATAGCAAACTTCGATCGATGACATTCCCTAAGTAATTCTTTTCTTAGATCACCAACATCGGGAACACACAATCATCCCTTCTTTCTCAACCATCCATTCTAGTCAGGATAAAAATCCTTCAAATCATCAATCTTGGTTCTACCTTCCAATCTTCTAATTCTTTCAGTTAACAATGGATCATCTCTTTGCTTAGAAGCAATTCAGTCGATCAATATTGGTCGAACTTCCAAACAAGATAGCATTACGGTACTCTGACTAGAATTGGCAATCGATCTTAACCGCACACTACAAGTAGTCAACGCTTCCAAATCTTTCCACTTCGACATCATTACTAACACTTTATTCTGATGTTCCTACTAAGCGTGTATGCAACTCTGTTTCCTTTTCCCAGTTTGTACTCAATTCCAAAATCATAAGCAGCTAAAAACTCAAACCATCTCTGTTGTCTCATATTTAACTCCTTCTGAGAGAATAAGTATCTTAGCGACTTGTGATCCGTATACAACTCGAATCATTCTCCCAAAAGATAGTGTCTTCACACATTCAAAGCAAATATTATAGTAGCTAACTCTAAATCATGAGTTGAATATCTAACCTCATGCAGTCTGAGCTGTCAAGAAGCGTAGGCAATCACTTTACCCCTTTGCATTAACACAATTCCTAATCCAGTCCCATATGTATCTGTATACACCACCAAATCTTGATTCCCATCTGGAACAACTAACATAGGCGCATTGGTCAATAAATATTTCAACTTCTGGAATACCTCCTCACATTTATCGGTCTAAACATACTTCACATCCTTTCTTATTAGCTTAGTCATCGGCGCTGCCATATGAGATAAAACCATTATGAATCTCCAGTAGTAGCCAGCTAATTCCAGAAAACTCATTATCTATGTCACCATCTCGGGTCTCTTCCAGTTATTTACAGCTTCTATCTTAGCTGGATCTACTTACAACCCATTCTTTGAGACTGCATGACCAAGAAACTTCACCTTCTCCTTCCAAAAATGACACTTCGAAAACATTGCCTTTAACTGATGCTACCGCAACATCTCAAGCACTATCCTAAGGTGAATCTCATGGTCTCACTCATTCCTAGAATATATCAAAATGTCATCTATAAATACTAACACGCATCTATCCAAATGCTCTCAGAAGTCTGGTTCATTAAATCTACGAAGAAAGCAGGCGCATTAGTCAATCCGAATGGCATTACTAACCACTCGTACGAACCATATCTTGTTCTAAACATCGTCAATGGAATATTGTCTTCCTCCACCCCTAGTTGTGGAACCCTGTCGCCAAATCCAACTCAAAAAACACTTTGGCTCTAGTCAACTGATCAAATAAATCGTCGATTCTCGGTAAAGGATATCGATTCATTATCATCTTTTCATTCAACTTATGATAATCGATACACAATCTTAACGACCTGTCCGGTTTCTTTACAAACACTATAGCCGCTTCCCAAGGTGAACTACTTGGTCTAAAAAACTTTTCCCTTCTAAATCCACTAGCTGCACTTTTAACTCTTTTATCTCGGTAGGTGTCATTCTACTAGGCAGCCAACTTACTGGTTTAGCTTTAGGTACATGATTTATTCGAAACTCAATAGCCCATTTCGGTGGTAGTCCTGTAATAGGCTCAACATCTTCAAACTCTCTTACCATGAAAACCCGATAAAACTCATCTTCCCCTTTATTACAAACAATAAAGCGCAAACATCAAAACTTGAATTCTCTACTGAGTATACAATTAGGTCACTACTATTAGGGTGTCTTAGTGATATCTTCCTTTCTTGGCAAAATATCATATCATCATATTTACTTAACCAGTCCATACCCATAATAATCCCAAAGCCTACAAAATCGAATACATGCAAACTACAGGCCAATATATGATATAATAATTCAAACTCTAAACGGTCACATCTCATCCCCAGAGTTGCATATCCTCCTACCAGATTCACAACCATTAAGGAAGTAACTAGCTAGGTATGGGGGTTCTAGGTTAAGCTTATCTACCAAACAATGTGAATATAAAAGAATGTGATGCACCAGTGTCAAATAGTACCCTAACAGGTATACCATAAATCAAAAGCGTAACTCCCATCACGACTTTTCCTTTTTCCACAACTGTTGGTCTCAAGGAACCCGGTTCCAAAGCAAATACTTTTCCTTTTTCTATCTTGGCCACTTCTGGACATTTGTTCTTGTAATGTCCTACTTGGTCACAGTTGAAGCACTTAATGTTCTTCTTTCCAACGACTTCCTATCTCTTACCAGTTCGGCATTCACGGGCATAATGTCCATTCTTATCACACTAGTAACACACAACCTCGGATTTCCCTTTCTTGGCAGCTCCACCTTTCTAAGCTTCCTTTTTACAAAAGAACTTCCTTTTCTAATTCCATCCACCCTGATTCGTTGTTGGCTTCTTATTACTGAACAAAGCAAGCATCTCTTCATTTCTTAAATCCATCTCCATGACTACATCACATGGATCCTTGGGATGTGGTAAGGTTGCCCTAGTAAGCTCAGGTCTCAGTCCATGGATGAACTTCTCATTCCTTTTGATCGCTATATCCATAATTGCATACCCATATCGGGAGAGCTCCTCAAATCTGGTTGCGTACTCAAGCACTGTCATATCACCATGCACCAACTTAGCAAACTTCCTTAACAGAGTTGACTTAACGATCTCGGACATAAACCTCTCTTCAAACCTCTTTCTAAATTCAGCCCAAGTCAAAGTTTCCTTCGCTACTCCGACGGTCAGAATATCCCACCAGTACAAAGCAGCTCCCTGCAATTGCCTGGATGCCAATCTCCTCTTTTGTTCATTATTCAAACCAAGATTAGAAAAAATCCTTTCACAATGAAGCAACCAATTCTCCACTTCAATTGCATCCTTCATTCCAATAAAGAGTTTCCCTCCAAGTCTTGCATAGTCTCTACTCAAAATAGCATAATTGTTGATAATGGTAACTACATGATTAGCTCCTCTAGCATTACCACCAACTAATCCGGCAGCAGCTCCTACTTGCATCATGTTGACAAAGAACTGATACATTACTCCCATATCAACCGGTGTTGTTCTTGCACCTACGTTTGCAGCTGTTTGTTGACCTGGATTCCTTTTAGTATTGGGCCCGACATTTCCATTGGTGGTGGTGCTTCCTTCATCGAGATTCACTCTTCCATTTCCTGCATCCATATCTTACTTCGTTAAATCTACATTCGAACCTTAGTAAGATATGGAAGAACAGTCTAAGAGAGAGGGAGAATAGAGATAAAGCTATACTTAAATATAGCAAATACAAGTACGTTACTACAGCGTTGTCCCATACCCCAGTCTTATTCTATGATTCCTTTGGATTATGTTTTTAAAACTCTTTTTAGGTTCAAAATTCTTTTAGTTCTACATAAACCTATGCTCCGATACCAAGTTGTAACATCCTCCATTTTAAGGTTCAAAACTAAGTGCTAAAGATGCTCTAGTCATCTATAGGTTTTAATTTCTGGTAACAAAATGCGGTAATGTTAATTGTATCAATAACATCAAAGCACAAGAATATGAAATAATTTTTAACATAATTTCAAAGCAAACTTTCTCATTGCATTTCAAAGATGATATTTCATATTCATTACATAATCCCAAAATGTTGCCCAAGTTCAGATAAAATATAATTATCACAAAATACTCTAAGAGCGAGATATGAAGATGCCCCCTTAATTGATCAAAATTCTAGTTGACAGTTACAACATCTGTCTTTACACACACTTTAATAAATAACTTCAACACAACGGATTAACAATATAGACTCCTACATAGCTAGCTTTGCCTCCTGCACGTCTCCGGAAGATTTATTCGCCAAAAACCTACTTAACCTCAAAACCCTTACTCCCGACCTACTCAAATCAAATTTTGAGCACCCGAGAGTTTAAGTGGAAAACATAAACTTCAAGTCAGACAAAAAGCCTGGTGTGAATAGTAATATGCCATCTCGGTTTATAGATATTCAGTGAGATCACACCGCTGGGCGAAACGGGTTTTCCCCTCACTAATATCCCTTTTAAATCTATCTTTGTAAATCAATTCCTACAACCAAACTGGCTAAAATGGACAATATAAACAATAATGTGCATGCATGCTACATGGGTAATCATGACTATCCATCAAATCAGTGGACTATCCATCCCAATGTTTACTTTTCACAAGGTAAATACCAACCTACATGGCTGACTCGGGCCTACCAGATATACCAAATTTTCTAACTGACTGTTATAAGAAAACTGGACGGTTTGTCCAAATACATTTATCCAATTGTTTACCTGACTATCTGTCAATCTCATAGTTTTGTTAGGTGTACTATGAACCTAATGGTTTTGCAGGCCAACCTATAACCTATCTTATCTTTATGTATTCCTTTCTATGTGTAAATCTACATTTAGTCTTACCCGTGACAAAGCCCTACGCCCAGGAATTTTGGACTTATATCAGTTAAGGGCTAACAGCTGAAGTATAGGGCGCTACCCTACACCAGTCTCCTCTTGGTTTTCTAATCTCTGAGTCAATTCATCCTATCACAATCTATCCAAAAGTGATAAGAACAATAATGTCTTTAGTAAAATCCTAGGCTAAATATCCTTTTCTATTTCCTTGAAAATAAAATATTTGCAAATGATTTAACCCTAGAAATCATACTTTAAAATAAGAGAAATATAGCCTATTACTTTATCCCAAAATATTTATGCCAGGATATATGCCTTTAACTTTATTGCTGAATCTCAAAATCACTTGGAAGTTATCTCACTTCGAAACCATAGGCTATAGAGCAAAACAATATAAAGCCTTTATAGTGATAAAACTTAGCAAGGATATAGCCAACGAGGGTCTTTGCCCCTAAAAACATAGGCCAAACAATAAAACCTTATATATTGATAAACCTCGGCATCATCATTGCCACTTGGGGTTAGCTCCCCTCTTCAATATAAAATATGTTAAAGTCTTTGATTTATAAACATAAAGGTATATAGTCGAAGTCAACCACTTCGTATAGCGTATTATAAAACCTTAAAATAAGGTCGACATAGATAAACCTTGGCATCTGCCTTGAGGAAAAATAAGCGGCTTCATTGGAGCCAAATTCAACAGGAGCGGCAGCAAAGCCGTCTTCGAAAACATACGATAAAGAATAAAGCCGAAGTAGAAAATAACGTGGCATCATATGACCAAAGTTAAAAGATGCGACATCGTTGCCTTATGGAATCATATTACTAAAATATGCAGCATCATTATCGCCCCTATAAGTCACTTCGAAAGTAATATGGTCGACAACGTTATAAATATGCGACTCTATGCCCTTTTTATATAACGTGCGGTACTTAAGGCATGTGGCTCCATTAACATCGAAGACAAGCAATCAGTCGTCGACTCCAACCCCAGCGAATTCATTCCATATCACTTGAGAGTGATATCATATACATTCATTAAGGTCGACGTCATACAGAAGAGGCTCCATTGGCTTCGACGTCAATGACTACACCATGACAAAACAGTAATTTCCATGAAAACTATTATCTTTCTATTCAAAGTAAATCTTTTTCACCAAACCCTAATTTTTGTCAAACTCTTATTGGCTAACAAATTCTTTATCAATTCTTTTCCAGAATCCGCACTAGAGTAGATTTATCATTTCCAAAATTATTTGCAAACCATAAATTTTTATATTAATATTTTAATGTAATAATTAAGTTTTTCTAGATCAAATAATTCATAATAAATCATAAATACTAGGAAAAAATCCCCAAAAACATAATAAATCTGATTTATTATATACTATTACATACAAAATTTTCGGGGCCAGAAACAAAATTTAATTATTTTTAATAATTAAAACCCAAAATAAACCATTTTCCAACCTTAGGAAATTCACCAAATATTCTCATTAAATCAAAAAAATTATGAAATTAAAAATCCACTTCCAGAATAATTTTTCTAACATCATATCAAAATCTCAAGTCATTTGGGTATTATATGATAGGTTTTCTAACTCAAACTTATCAAATAATTTCATAAATAAATTAAATAAATTCACCAATAAGCATACAATCATCCAATAACTCGGACATGGCATTATAATCATCAAAACATTTCAGGTTTATACTTAAAAATGAAATAAATAAATAAATAAAACTTGAGATGCATAAATATTATTCACCTTGAATGGTTAAAGGAGGTTGAGATTTGAGTGTTGATTGATTTTCCCCTAGCTTTAGATTTAATTTCCTTACTTTGCCTCTCTTAGTTTGGCATACCCTTTAATTTTGTTTCATTTGTAATAAATGAAGCGAGGGAGGAAAAAAGAGAATAATGGTTTGTGTTTAGGAATTTAGATATATTCCTATTTCGCTCTTAGCATATATTCCTCCTTATTAAGTTTTACACCATTCTTATTAACTCATTCAATAAGGCACGACCCTAATTAATGATCAAATCTCAATCTCCTTAACATTTATATTATTTTATTTTATTTATCAAATTAAATATCCTAAATAATGTTAATTAGAATTAGAGTTGTTACAGTCACTATCCTATAACCTCTGGAAGTTTCCAAGATTATGATAGAATGACTTCTTTTACAATGTTTGAAGTTGTACAAGTAGCAGAACTCTTCATCACTTGGAGTATGATTCAATTATCGAGTAAAGATGATGTACGCGCTATGTAGGAAGGCGTAGCTGTTAGGATGCAATTGGCCTGGAGCCAGTTTCATGAATTGTAGAAGTCGGCGAATTAATGGGTTGAATGGTGGGACATATCCTGCCAAGCATATATATCAATTGCATGTTGTGTATCGTGATGGGAGATGATGAGCCCATTGATGGCGTGTGGGAACCAACACATCCTCGAACGGGATGCTATGTTTTTCACATATTCTTCTAAGGGATCCTTCGTCGACTTTCGAAAAAGTGGAATCCATAGGGTGAACCAATATAACCGTAATCACTGAGGCAATCCGGAGCAGCCTCTACTTTCGGACCTTCTATCGGCTCATGAGGGATCACTTAGAGAGGTGTTCAGCTTGATGACCAGTAGGTTAAGATCACTACAGCAAAAATGGTCTTGAGTAGTATTGAAAAAGGGCTACTAAAACTTGTAGTAGCGTTTTAATAAACGCTACTATATGACATGCAACTAAAAGTATGAAACTTTTTGTAGCGTTGTAGAATACGCTACGAAAACTTAACATATTGTGGCGTTTTAGAAACGTTATAAAAGTTTATTTTTGTAGCGTTTATCAGTTGCTACGAAAGTTAACATTTTGTAACTTGCTACAGTATATTTTTTGTAGCCTTTTTGATAAGATAGTATATACTTTTTGTACCGTTTTTTCTCCGCAACAGTAATTTTTGCAGTGTTTGTTCTCTGCAACAATATATTTTTGTAGTTGTTTACATTTACTTCCGTAGCATTTATAAAATGCTCCTAAATGTTATTGACTGTTTTGCAGCAAATTATACTAGCTACTATTTTCTGTTAGTGGTTTGTATTATTTCCAACAATCACCCGTATAATAGTCGTATTAAAACCAAAAATCAATCACATGATAATCGTATTCAAATAATTAAAAAAACACATTAATCTTATAATAAAAGATTATATGCATAACCATTTCGATATTAGTTTTTCGACAAAATGAGTGGACTCACATACCATAATCATTCATAAAAAGTTTATATAACTAGTACTAACAAAATATTGTAATATATATAACAACTAAAGCCATGTTCACTGCTATATTACCCACAATTCTTCGTTGTAGCCGGTCTTTACTTTGAAAAAGCTAATTACTTGTAGACAAGTATAACAATCAACAGTAGGAATTACAGACATGAATTATCAAGTAGCATTCAAACATATGCATTCAACCATGAATTATAATAAAATAGTTTTGTTAATAAAAATAATATATATTATAATAAAAGAAGCAAGTGTATTCTTCCTTTGCTTGAAAAATGAAATAGCTTTGCTTGGAAAATGAAATTATGAAACAGAATACCAATTATATCATATGTTGATGGGTTATACTATAATCAATTCACAGATAAAGTTATAGGATTTGCATTGTATACATACAATTTGTCCATTGCTATACAACAAAATATATGCTAATAGCTAGCATAAGGTAATAAGCTAGATTAATTAATTAATACAAGTTAACTTAAGTTGTAACAGGATTAGGACACACCTATATGAATCACAACTGGATGTTGACTCCTGACATGTCTCACCTTCGTGCCTGATGCTCTATGCCACTTTCTACAGTCACTATTTGCATCTTTCATGCTTGCACCTTTCACAACATTATACATGCACTAATATATTTCATGTAACGTGCCATGTTTCAAACTGATTGAACTATAGCATTTAGAGCCACTATAATTATCAAGCATTGTCACCCTGGCATGTGGTATAATTATCATAAGTGAGGGGTTGGAGCACGTGGCATGCAGTATAATTATCGCCCTGGCATGAAATCTGTAGCTCAAACAACTTTAGATCAGTACTTCAATAGATTTCATGTTCACTCAATATTACTCCCCCTACTGTCATATCTCGATCAAGCACTGTGCAGATTTCAACAAGCCATCAGCTCGCAATCTCGGTTCCATGCAGCTGCTCTTTACTTCAGATTGCTTTTATTATCTGCTACTCCCCTTGCATCATCACATGCTACTGCCACCAGTACTTTCTCATCCCTGTCCAAATCATCTCTGTCTTCACTATATGACCAGAACCATCGCATATCCCTGCAAACTTCATTTTCAACAAAGCACTTGCTCATACCGACTAACATTTGCAAACTTTAGCAGTTGCAGTTTCCTTTGGGTTCATCCATTTAGCCCCAGTTATGATTAACAACCATGCCATGTGCTTCCATTTTGTATAACAATAGTTATAATTTCTAATTATCAAATCAAACAATAACGAAAAGCAAGAACAATATATTTAATGCAGTTTAGCCTAAAGACCTACGTCCACGGATGCAATAACTATTTTTTATTCTTTTTTTCCAGTCTAGAGGGAATTACTCTAGTTTATAGTTATGGAGCTAGAAACCTATAATCCATCCAGAACGGTCAATTTTATCAATAGACGTACGTATCTACATATAACAACCACAATTTGATTGTGCACTAAAAGTTAGGGTTTTATTTGAAGGATTAATTAGTAGAATCTCGCATATAAATGAAGATGGAGCCAAGATTAATTCATAATTAAAATCCAAAACTAACCTCTACCAGGGGAATCCAAATTCGAAATGTCAAAGCCTATTCAAAATCTCCAAAAAGAGCAAATTACAACAATAACCCCGCCTATACCTACAGAGCACCGACATGTTGATCGATGGCCCATGTCAAGTCGACCAGTCATAGGTTTGCAACACAAAGGGTGCAGCTCCTTGGCCACTGATGGACCGGCGAAGTGGGAGTGCTCTACTGGGGGCATGATTCCGGCGTTGTTGCCCCATTTCTTTGCAAACTTCAAATCGCCATAGCTTTCCATCAATTGCCTAGTTATAATCATCTGCCTCATCATACGTGTTTTTCTCAACATTTATCAGCAAACATATATACTTGTTTTTTCAATTTTAGCAATTGTATCTACAACTTACCTCAATGCATATATATTTGAGTATAGCAGCCCTCTCATCACTTGATGCTTTGATTCAATCATATTTGCATTCGACACTTTGCCTGAAAGCAACTCACCAAATTATCACAATTTCTTATGGTTTGCGGTTTCCCTGCTTTATACAATACCAACTCAGTTTGTCCACCCACTGCTGCTGTCCTGCATCATAACTTCACTGCATAATAATAATGTAATTATATTAAAATATGCTTGTATTAAAATTATAAAATCATCTATTTGATGATCTCCTCTGTATTTGTTTTTATGTAACCTTGTAAACACTTGTGGAAGCGTATTTATATATTAAATACGCTTGCATTAAAACATTTTTTAGTTTCGCTACCAAGTATAAAGATGTTTAAACTACATGAATTACAAATTCATAATACCTTACTAATTAATACATCTTCATATAAATTATTCAACTTCAAGAATGAGTTCTGCTCCTCCAAGATAAACTATTACTATGCTAGATGAGTTACACTCTACAAATTACAATAACAATGTGAGAAAAGCACTATTCTATTCAAATTTAAAAATTAAATTACTTAAGAATTAATAGCATATTATATATAATACATAATGATAAGTGATAAAAATACCATGGTTTTGATACTTGTGCAACCAAATAACCTATTTATACGAAAATAATTACTAGTGGATGAGAATAGAATATAAGTTGCAAAAGTTAATCCAGCTACAAAGATTACAGGGTTGTTGGAGCATTTTCCAAATTCCAATCACATGATTACAGCGAAGCTTGACAAGCTACAAAAAATTAATTTAAAGCACCATAAAAATCCCCAAGACTAAATCACATTGGAGTATAAGGGAGCAAAACAATAATGCTCTGTAGAAAAAAACACGATGAAGCTATTTTTGCGTAAAAAAGAAGCTAAACAGAGACTTTCCTTATATCATTTCCCAAGTTGTGACGCCCCACCCCGAGACCCACACTAACAAAGAGTATTACTATGTAATACTGTCTGTTAATGCAGAGAATAGGGTTGGTTAGGAGCGACCATCTATAGCTTTGTCTTAAACATCTATCAAATACGTCGATTTGGTGCTCTACATTTTTTTTCTATCTCAAGTGGATCGACATATCAAATAAATGCTTAATACAAAACTACAGGTGGCTAACTGATCTATCAGAATAAAATACAATAACTGAATGCATATCACGTTAAAGAACAGTAAACATCATATGTATATACACACACACACATATACACTGATACATCCTAGTACAATACAAAATGATACAACAAAAGTGGTTCAAAGACCACACTATATACATCTAATCAAAATACGCATCAGAGTCAAGCAGAAAGGAATATAGCTACACAAAAGTGATAGGCTAATATCCAAGCAGATGCATCAAAGCTAAGTCCCATAACTGATAGCTAACCTGAAACAACTCGGTCTGACCCGAGTATAAAATACACGGGTCAGTCTAGCTAAAATAATCAGTTAATAAGGATAGTCGATAATATGAAGCATAGGATACAAGGTGATAATTCTTCTCGAACGAGAAGAGGCAAATAGAAGGAACACACACTCATGACTTAAGTGAACTAATGTCACTTAAGGGTACAAAGACCTTAAAAGAAGTAAACTCAATAATAATACTCAAATAATAGAAATAAATGCCTCATATCATCGGCGACATCCAAAACATCTATAATGGTTTCAATGAACTATATCTCCTAAAAAGGATAAGTCTCAAACTCAAAACTCAAGAAACGCCATAAATGGAAAACACAAATATGAACTCAAAATAGAGTGATCTAAAAATTCAAAATATGCCAAAATGGCAAATTCTTCAATATATATATATATATATATATATCTCCAAGAAGGAGATTATAAATCTCATATAAAAACGTCGAAGATGGCAAAATCAAATCTCAATGTATGGACCCAACAGCCCAATAAGAACCCAACAGCTCAAATCTAAAAATATGCATGTGCAAAACTCTTGTCCAGTACTATATAAATTTTAGGTACCTATCCCGTGGACCCGAAGGTCATACTCGTGGTGACCGAAGTCACATAACTTGTGGTGACCGAAGTCACATAACTCGTGATGAGCCCAACAGCTCGATAAAGATTGGACCCAACAACCCAATATAAGCCCAATAGCTCTAGTACTGGCATAACTCGTGAATGTGTCACAAACTCTCAGCTAGGAACCCGAAAAGTGGTAACGTGCGTTCCATACCACACATTCTCACTAAACGGTTTACTAACCGTTAGCCAATGCCACACTAGAAAACATCTTCAAACTCATAAAAACTCATGACTTGTCTCATCTCATCGACAAGTATAAATAAACCTTGTGATGGTTCCTCATGAACCATAAACCTCAAAATAGGAAATCACAAACTTAAGACTTGCCTCATATCATCGGCAAGTACAAAAACATCGTAATGGTTTCATCGACCATAACTCCAAAAATAGGAGATCTCAAACCATAATAATTCGCCAAATATTGGCCATCTCGGATAATTCCTATAAATAGGAATTAAATTTTCAAAATACGTCATAATATGGCAATCAACTCAGAAATCAATCGCCTCTAATAGCTTCGATCGTACAAGTCCGGAATTAACCTGAAACAGTAAACGCACGTGTCCCTTACCACGTGTTTTACTAAATCATTTAATTCTCTTTCTCATACGTTCGAATAGTGCAAAAATGTGTATTTTATATTTAAAATAATTTATTAGAGAAAACTAGCTTTTAAAACAATTTTTCGAAAACGATTATTGAAACCAATATTTGAAATTCCTTTATTATAGAAAATAAATAGATTTTATAACTTAAAAATAATTTAAAAATATTATATAATAATTATTTAAAATCCCTATTTATTTTAAAAATTATTTCGAAATCGTTTGGAGAAAACCGTGCTCGAAAACCATGAAAAACAAAGAAAGTTCCTCAAAACCGATAACTCAAATTCAGTTCGAATTCAACTCAAAATCAATTCATTGAATTTCAAATTTTCAAATTTTAGCTAGCCTATTGATAGGCATCATAGCTCTCAAAGCAGCACAAAAATCGTCATCAAAATCAAGTAAATTAGAGAGCAAAACAAGCTAGAACAACCCGGAACCAAAAGAGCAACACAGGAAAACGCAAGGCAAACAAATGCCCACCTAGGTCGACCTCTGAACTCCATAGGTCGACCGTACGGTCAACCTTTGTGAAGGCATGGTCGACCTAGCGGTCGATCTAGCCAAGCTTTCTCAAGCGAATTGATTTGCAGCGAATTTCCAACCTGCAAACTGATTTTCAGGTGAACATTTAACATAGCAAATGAACGTATTTTTCAACCAAATTTTGCAGGCATGTAGAACAACATATAAACTACAATCAGGAGAAAATCCAGCAGCATTTCGTTGCCGGAATTGGAAGTTACAGTTGCTCAAAGTAGGCACTCAAATCAGATTTCACAAGAAAGAAAAACTGAAACAGAAACTATTCATAGAGTATGTATTTACACAGGAAACTTGCTCTTTGAGCATTGCAGCAGCTAGGAAATGTGAGTTATCAACTCACCTTGCTATATGAAAGCAAAAACCTTGGATTATCCGCTGAAAGGTAGAAGCTTTGCTCGAATTTGAGCCTCGGAAACTTGTATAAACTTGAAACAGAGACATGCAATAGAGGAAAGAACCGGGGGGCATTTGTTTGCCCTGCATTTTCCTGTGTTGCTCTTTTGTTTCCGGGTTGTTCTAGATTGTTTTGCTCTCTAATTTACTTGATTTTGATGACGGTTTTTGTGCTGTTTTGAGAGCTATGACGCCTATCAATAGGCTAGCTAAATTTTGAAAATTTGAAATTAAAATTTGAATTGATTTTGAGTTGAATTTGAATTGAATTCGAATTGAATTTGAGTTATTGGTTTTGAGGTATTTTCTTTGTTTTTCAAGGTTTTCGAGCATGGTTTTCTCCAAATGATTTTGAAATAATTTTTAAAATAAATTAGCATTTAAACTAATTATTATATAATATTTTTAAGTTATTTTTGAGCTATAAAATCTATATATTCTCTATAATAAGGGAATTTTCAAAGTTTGATTCCAAATATGATTTCGAAAATTGTTTTAAAACCCCATTCTCTTAAGTAAATTATTTTATATATATAAAATACTCTATTTTGCACTCTTCGAGCGTATGAGGAAGAAAATTAAACGGTTTAGTAAAACACGTGGTATGGGACACGTGCGTTTGCTATTTCGGTTAATTCACGTGTTTGTCATAGAAGCTACAATAGAGTTCTTACATGAAACAAAAATAGCGTATTGGCATAAATTTAGTCATCATCCAAGTCAAAGTTGGTGCAAAAACACATATTTGCTTTATATATGACAATACAGGAGAAAAAAAACCATGCATGACAGAATTTGGATGTGTAAAGAGATTATACCAAGCAATCATCTGTGACTATAGAACTAACTCTACATCATACAATCAACAATGAGAACTAACTCCAGATTATACAATAGCAGTAATCAATTTGTAGATCTAAAATCAATCTAGACAGTTGGTTATCATGAAACATTATCATAAGTATATTAATTACTTGCTGTGTCCCCGGCTTTTACAATTCTAATACTAGTTTGATTTTCTTTTTTTGTATGTGTGTGTATACATATACATAAATGCATACACACACATATATACATACAAACATATATAATACACACATGTTCAAGAAGTAAACACATATTCTTGAAGCAGTCTTTATTTTTATGAACAAATTAAGAAGGAAATAAAATAATGTTAATTTACTGGAATATCATTGGGCATCATGCATCAAGAAGTAATTAAGAGAAGGAATACACATACCACATAAGCAACTGAAATGCAAAATTTGCTTTCCTTGACTGATGATATACGATGTCATGCAAAGAACCAATACAAATATACAAAAGCTCTAAACTGTTTCCAAGCAAGAATAGTTGTAGGTCGAGAAGAAAGAAAAAGAAGAAGAAGAAAGCAAAAGAAGATGATCATAAATATTGAAACAATCACGATAACATAAATGAATGAAGCATATACTAAAAGGATATACAAATGAAAACGCATAATCTTATAACTAATGTTTCATTGTCAATGTCGAAACAGACCGACCAAAAAACTAAAATAAAAATAATAATTAAAAAATAATCATATATATATATATATATATATATATATATATATACATATATGTAATAATGGTACCATTTTTTGAAGGCCACAAAGGTAAATGGACCTAGGACAGGATAATTTATCAGTACACAGTGCAGTGTTAGTAACATCAACTAGAATAGAAACTGACATGTCTTTGGCTATCCAACAATGCCTGCAAAATGATAAATAATAAATGAATCATAATGATTTCACACTTTGATCAGAAAATATTAAATCAACAATGCCTACAAAATAAATAAATAAAATTCATAGGTGTAATTGAGCTGTAATGACTAGCCATGATAAGGCTGCATCATCGTATAATTACTGACCAATTTATCCCTAATAGGCAAGTTGTAAATAATGTTTATTTCCTTGTTACATCTAATTCATGGTATTTCTAGGGTGTCAATATTGTGCACATTTCCTTTGTTTATTGCAGCGTCTAAGTGGTTTAAATTTTGTTGCCTTTTGATATTCTATTTGAATCATCCAAATTGAGCCAGGTTGGCCTCACTTGTTAAATTTAGTGTATCTTGGCCCTCTTGGATGTTCACTGAAGCAGCACGGTTAGAAGATGTAGGACCAGAAGCTTGCATCCCAATTGATCGAAAACATATCACTCATAGCAGCTCTTCTGGCCTCCATCGTTGTAGTTCGTATTCAGCCCATGTAGAAGCAACTGGCCCACAAGCTAAAATTCAGTTCTAGACTAAATATGAACCATTTGCTCGTATGCTGATATAAAGTACATGTATAATCCACTAGCACCATTTGCACATTTTTTGCTCTTGCTGTCTCAAAAAGAAAAAAAGGAAAAAAAAATTGGGATTGTTCTTCTTTCTCTATAATAATTGTTTTACATTCCAATAAATACATGCATTTAATGTAGAATTCTCAAATACTACAAAATTCCACAGGCAATTTCTCTGATGCATCCGACTACAAACTTTCCCTGAATTTTGTCGTACCTGCCTGTGCAAGAATTTGGCATTGAAATTTTATTTTTTTACTGTTCACTTCATATAGAATTAAATAAAATCAATTTCCGTTCAGAACTCAATTCACTACAGTACTTATCACCATAAACTTGTGTTACTACAATTGCTCTGCAATTAAGCCCAACATCAGATCTACTTATTTTACAGCTGGCATCTCAAGTAGATTCCTACATTTATTTACTTCTGAACAATGTGGGCCTACAAGGCCCAATGGGGAATACTCAACAACTACTACTCCATACACATCAGCCCCATTCTGCCCACCCCAAACCTATTACACCGGACTCAACGTTTCAGATATGTGATCAAATAAGGTTTCTTCAGCGCAACTAGTTCCACCCCGCTATCTTCTAAAACCTGCGCTGATAGCTTTGGACTTGCATGTGCATGCTAGGCTTCTCCCTCATGCATCTGTGTCATCTTTCAAACGCCATAGAGGTCGGCCGCAGGATAACTTTACAGTCACTTGGACATATCAATTGTAATTATTTACAGGTATCAAATACACATTCAGCAATATTTATGAGAAAATTTTGAATAGCTAGTACGTGTTTACAGTTAAGCTTCACGGTGATACATACAGTTGTAAGTCTAAACAGTAAACATTATCCATAATTTTTACAATATGATGTATTATTACCATGTTGGTCAGTAAATTTATCTAGTACGTTTTTAGTTCTCTTTAGTGGTAAATTGTGATCCAGACATGGAAGATATTAACACATCGATGATGAATTTGAACAAAACTAAAGATTTGTTAGAGTTTGTAAGAACTATGAGAGAGAAATTTAAAGCTGCTGCATTGGAAGGTAATCCTTGGTTCTCTTATTTTGAAAATTTAATACGATGGATTTCATATGTAATTTATGTAACTGTTCATTGCAAGAATTATATCTACATCAATAGCAGCAGCAGAAGTAGCAGTTATGCAAGTCTCAATATCATCTCTGCCTTAGACCTCAAACGAGAACAAAAGTGAAAAGCCAATGAAAGAGAATGTACCATATGTTCAATCCAGAAAAGCATTGCTTGCATCTCAATTTTCAACTCCTTCCCGCAATCCTTATCAAATCGTATACGATCTCTACGTATCATTACAAGATTATGTATAACATATTATATTTTATTTACTAAATTCTATTCTAAAGGCTCTAAGAGACTGCACATGGGTACTGATTTGGTGTAGTGTAATTCAGCCTGCACATGCTTTTCAGAACTAGTACGTACCAGTTCTACATCAACTCTGCTCAAGCTTTGCTCATGTACTCGCATATCCGCTGCACATGTATGACCATGCTCCACCTTTGTCGTATCTTGCTTCAACTATTTCAAATAGTATTCCAGCTTGCACATGTATCTACTCTATCCTACTCAGCGTGCTGCCTCGCTATATCAGACACTCACTATGTGCCTTCATAACATTTTCTATTTGATATTATACAAACGTCTATAACATTATCTATGCATTTTCCTAATTTCAACTAAAACGAATGATGGGTTTACATAAGAGAAGCTTAAAAAACATTAAAAATTTACAATTTATAATAGTAGAATAATTTGATTCAGTTATTAACAAAAGATAGTGCTAAATTTTCATTTACCTAGGGAACTATAAGCAAAAATCTCTGCCTCTCATTTCTCATAATTCTTGTATACCTTAAAAAGATTTGTCACAAGTCCATAATTAGTAGTGCAAAAAAGAAGTAAACATGTCCGAGTTAAAGATACATATTGCACAAAACCGCTTGCTCAAAATTTAGAAGACAATAAACAAAAAAATCCACAAACTATACTGGGAACCATGGTGTATTTATTTATAAAGTTGCTAAAATTATATATGCCTTGTCAACTAGTAATAACAATTTTTTTTATTAGTGTCTCATAACTAGCACTTGTATCATTTATGTACATGAATATTTATATTCTCTACTGAGAACTATTACCCAATAAATGAAATTACTTTGTATAAATAATATTTAACTTTGTTAAAAATAACGGTAGCAATAGTAACAAGAATGAAACTTCTTTTAACAAGACTAACATATATTTGTATGAAATAGAAGGCAACAATATTCCTTTATTAGACCATTCAATGCAATGCAAGTGGTAAGAGCTTAAAGGTTATACTTAGACAAACCAGTTAGATAATTAGCAACTTGGTATGACATCCACCCCTCAAGAAATATTGATATTGTCAGAGCATATGAGTAGGTGTTCAGGTATGACTATACATACAGGTTTGTATAGTCCAGAGCATGACAACTATGATGAAGCATGGAAATAAACTCTAACCTGATAAAATAAATAATGAAATTAATTAAAATAGGACTATCCGGATTAAGTCTAAATTGCAATTAGGTTTGATAATCTACAAAAAAAATGGAAGAAAAACAAACTTATACCAGCAAACAATAATATTAGTATAATACATATGTTACATCACATCAAACCTTATAGATTTTGTTCCTCTCATGATTTTTTGTCCCTTGCAAGACTTGCATAGATTCTACAAAATGGCACATAACAACAGACAAAGTTATAGACGCAATGGAACCAAAGTGAAATTCCTCAAATATATTATTTATGTTCTATTTTCTTTTTTACTTCATGATTTACATACAACATATGTTACATTAGTATACTTTATTACATCAACGAATCTATAGATAATTTAATTTAACTATCAACTCGAAAAAGCTTATTATTTAAACTTTAAACTTGAACATTCAATTTCTGGGATTCAACGTACTACATGATTTGTCAAATTAGCAAAGAGTAGATAATCTATTGCTTGAAACCGTTAGAAGGTATATGCATAGACATTTCCATATTTAGTATTTTATAATGCAGCATACAATAAACATGTGTAAGCACTGTGATATATATATTACCTTAAATTGTGATGGTATTTTTCTTGTTCTTGTTCACCTACCCTCACTACTAGAAATACAGTATATAGCCACGAAGGCTTTCTAACGGCCGCCAACGGCATTTTCCAACGGCTACCAACGGCATGTTTTTTTTAACTTGCCGTTGGTAGCCGTTGATAACAATGGAAATAACGCCGTTTGCGGCCGTGGGTAACCGTTGGAAATTTGCGTATACCTGCAACCAGACAGAGACCAAAACATTATTCTCATCTTCCCCAATTCCACCAAAACCCTTCTCCTCCCCTCCTCTTTTCCACCTCCAACCTTCCCCACGCAACCAACAGCTGCTCCAACGCCATCACTCAACGCCAACATCCTCTCTCCATTCCTAGAAGTCTCCAAAATCAGGTTTTCCTAAAACCCTACAATTTTTATCTTTTTTAATTTTGTGTTAATTTGCTGTTATATTTGTATCCAATGACATATTGCTTGTTTATTACACCAAACTAAATGCTAATTACAATTATTGTCATCCAAATGTCCAAATTGTTTGTGTATGTATATATTATGCACATATGTAAATATGTTTATAATTTAGTATAAATGCGCATGTGAATTAGCATTAGATTAGTTATGATTGATTTAAATTATTTTGTGTATGTTTTGTAAAATGTTAGAAAAACATGAATTAGTGGAATATTTTACGAACATGAATTATATATTTTGTGAAATATTAAAAATCATATAATTTACTATATATGTATTTATTAAAATAATAGAATATAATGCATAATATGCCTTATTTTATATATTTAATAAAACGGTAACATAAAAATCAAATTTAAATCCCTTAGTGAATTTTTGGCCCCGTCTGACAGGTATTGTATATGATCGTTGTATGAATATTCGTTTTTATTGCAAAACGGATATTCATATTCATCTGATACAATATCTGTTGGATTTGTCCCTGTATTGGACAAGTTACAAACACTATAAAGTAATTACGTTTCGTAAATCATATCGTTATAAACGGTTCACAAAATTTCGACGGCATTTCCTTTTTGTTCCTTGTGTACATGCATTGTGTACGATACAAGGAACACGGTGGAAGTGCTGCCGAAATTTTGGGAAATCGTTTATAAAGATATGATTTAAGAAATGTAATTACTATTGTGTTTGTAATGGGAAGTAGGATAACCGACCATCACAAAAGGTACAAAAATATAAACAAAATAGCAAGAAATATAACTTTGTATATAAACGAAAATGGATTATAAAAAACAGTAAAATCTAAAATGTGTTTATCGAATTTGATTAATAGTTTTTTTACTATTGATCATAGGTTTTACAGTAGGAAAAATGGTCAATTATTTTATTGATCGGAGCTGGATGTATCAAAGAAGAGAATTGGGAGGCTCGATAAGTACACATTTTCTCAACGGGGTTAATGTGTTTGTCGAATTTGCTTTAAGTAATATTGGAAACGACGTAGAAATTCGTTGTCCATGTAGTAGGTGCAAATTGTTGAAGCATTTAGTACCGAATATGAAGCCAAATGACACTAAAAAACCCAAAGCATGTTATGAATTAGATAACAACCAAGTTAAAGTACTGTTAAAATGGGTGGAAGGATTACGATTTCCTGATGGAATTTCATCTAATCTTCGTAGATGTGTCGACTATAATAACGGAAGACTGAGTGGGATGAAAAGCCATGATTGTCATGTAATGATGCAAAATTTGTTACCCGTCGCTTTCAAAGAATTGTTGCCCGTAAAAGTTTGGAAGGTTATAACAGAACTTAGTTTATTTTATAAGGAGCTTTGTTCAACTACGTTAAAAGTTGACCGTCTTCGTAAACTTGAGGTAGAAATCCCTATACTGCTCTGCAAACTGGAGAAAATATTTCCTCCAGGTTTGTTCAACGTAATGGAGCATTTACCTGTTCATCTTCCATTTGAAGCACGTCTTCGAGGTCTTGTGCAATATGGATGGATGTATCCATTCGAGAGGTATGTTGTTAATACTGAGTATGTAATTTAAGTATAATTAAAAATCAATATTGATATGAAATAATTTTTATCAGGTACTTAAATCATTTAAAGAAAAAAGTGAGACAAAAAGCTCGAGTTGAAGGTTCGATTTGCAAATCATATATCGAAGAAGAAGCATCGTTCTTTTTCTCTCATTATTTCAATGATCATGTGAATTTATCATTTCAAAGTGTTGTGCGTAATGATGAGGCCGTCGAACAAGATTTTTCTTCTGAAGCAATGTTATCTATTTTTAAACAACATGGTCGACATGCTGGAAAATGTGTAGAAGTATGATTAGATGATAGAGATTACCATGCAGCACACACGTATATTCTTCTTAATTGTCCAGAAGTTGCACCATTTATTAGGTAATTATCAGATTACAAGTTTTGATAAATTTAATTTAATACTGCATGTGTTAATTAATAATAAAGCAATATATTGTTTTTGTTTGCAGTGTTTATGAATCACAAAATCCAAACGGCGATTTAAGCAAAAATTTCGCTACTTGGTTTTCGAACTACGTTTGTGATCCTACAAATAATGTGGTCGATGAAGGATTAAAACATTTGGCGTTGGGACCGAAAAGGAAAGTTAAAACGTATCTAATATTTTTCGTTAATGGATATAAATTCAACACCAAAGAATACGGTGCTGAAAAATTAACAAACAATACCGGTGTATTTGTTAAAGGCAGTGATGATCCTAATAATCATATACATGATTTTTATGGTGTGTTAACCCAGATTTTGCAATTGACATATTTTATAAGACCCGCAGAGGAAGTTTTTTTGTTTAGATGCAACTGGTTCAGCAATGTTCTAGGTTTTGGTATTAATGTGCATCCAAATTATAATCTTATAGAAATAAAACATACCTCCCGTTATCAGCCATACGATCCGTTTGTACTAGCCAAACAAGCCCTACAAGTTTATTACGCCCCTTATCCGTCTCTAAAAAGAGATAAAGCGGATTGGTCTGCGGTTTTTAAAACCAAGACGAGATTTACATTCGATGGAAAAAATATTCCAGAAGAACAAGCCTATCAAGCAGATATCGAAGAAAATGTTGAAACCACAATTACAGACGATCAAACTGATTTTGGACAATTAAATGATGAGATAAATGTATTAGTCGAAGCATTTGAGAGTGTAGAGGAAAACGATATAGAACACGAGATCGAGTCTGAATCAGAAAACGACGAGGACTGAGTTAAATCCGGTAATTTTTACAATTATATATTCATGCACACGCATCACATATATATCATCTCATCATCATTACATGCACCACATATCATCATCATTTTATCTATGTCTATAATTAAAAATGAAACTTTTCAACAAGTATTATGTCAGGCTCCAGACGTCGTAGCTCTTCTCGCTCGGCCGGCGAGAGTAGTGGTGAGCCTCCAGCTCGACCACTTGTATATTTGCAGCCGAAGGCTGATGGAGCGTAAGTATTAAAATTAAAATGATAACAATATAAATTTGTTCATACATATATATACTTGTCTAAAGCTTTGTTTTATTTAACACAGGGGATTTGATTTGGAGCCCTCAGGAGTTGTGCTTGGCATTTCCAAGCAATCATATATGAGCAGGATGACAGATTGCTGGCCTAAGTGGAGTAAGATCCCTGACCATGTCAGGGAGGCCATATGGCAGGATTTTCTGGTGAGTTTATATATACTACTTTACTATATGAATAAGTATAAATGAACACTTAGTAATGTTTTCTCTTTGTACAGGGGCAAGTGGACTTGGCGGAGGCCGATGTCGTCATGGTTCAGCGCCATTGGAATTCGAAGGTCGCCAAAAATTACAGGAAGGTTATGTCAGCTCTTAAAAAATCGGGGAAGAAACCGAACTGGATGGGCGCTTCCGTATGGGATTCTTGGATGAGGTGGTGGGAGACCGACGAGTTCAAGGTAAATGTTCTACCTAATATATAGTTAATTATTTCGCAATTAGTATAAATATAATATTCAATTTATAAAATTGCAGATGGAGTCGGAGAGGAACTCTGCCAATAGAAGTAGGAATCCTGTAACGCATCGTGGCGGATCCAAGTCTTTTCAGCATCACCGTGAGGACTTGGTAAATTTATCTAAACCGTTATTACATTTTGTATATTAATTAGTTCGGTAATTAGCTATGAAAAATTAAAATATATAAATTATTTATTGCAGGAAAGATCGGTTGGACGTCGCGTGTCTATGATGGAGGTATTTACCCACACCCACGCATCAAGACAAATAGACAATGCTGGCAATATTACATATCAGTGGGATGGTGATGATAAGGCGACGGCTGCATATGTATGCATATTTTAAAACTTATTTTATTAATATCGATATGTTTAAATCCTATTCTACTAATTTTAACCTGTAATTGTTTTTTATTTTAGGCAAAGTTTCAGGAGGCACGGACAGAGCTGCTTTCAGAATCGGATCGCGATGAGTTGACGGTAGAGGAGGAAGATAATATTTTCGACGTTATTATGGATCCGACGCAGCGGAATAGGCGCTATGGCTATGGAAACCAAGCGGTAATCTTATAAACATTGCAATATTATATTTAATAAATTAACATATAGATACACTATACATATGATGATTTCTAGTTGAGTTAACCTATATATTTAATAAGTTAACCTATATATTGTAATAAAAATATGCATTTATTTGTGGTATATGCATTGCTTAAGATCACGTCATTTACGTTTCTATATTTTAAAATATACATTGCTTAAGAAAATGATTATAATACAAATGTGAACATCTCATATTCTATTTGCAGGTTCGGGCAGCTCAAAAGGCGTGTGACAAAGCTGAAATAAAAGAGCTTAGAACCATGGTTGAGCAGTTGCAAGAGCAGGACCGTCTTCGCGCTATACAAATGGAGCAGCTGAATCAACGTTTAGCGGAGTACGCGCAGAGGCATGGTTCCTTTCCTTCGTCGTCTGGTGCTTCCGGAGGTGATGATGATGCTTGAGAGGTATGATGATTATTGTTTTGTGGTTGGTTATTGTATATATTGACTTTGAGGTGGTGAGGATTGTGTTTGATGGTTATTGTGTATGTATTGACTTTGAGGTGGTGATGTTTAAGTGTTTGCATTGTATATATTGACTTGAATATGGAGTTGGAGTTGGTGAGGGTTTGGTTGTAATGTTTGAATATGGAGTTGGACTTGAATATGTAATGTTTGATGTTGATTTTTGGTTGTTTATATTGTTTGTGGTATAATGTGTTGAATATGTGATATATATGTGAAATGGAGTGGAAATGGAATGGAAATTGATATATATTGATTGTGTGTGGCTGGAAGGTGAATCGCGTGCTGCTGTAAAAAAAGATTCACCCAGATTAGCAACGGCTACCAACGGCTAACAACGGCTTATTGGTCAGTTTTTTGCCGTTGGTAGCCGTTGCTAATTCCCCGTTGCTTCCGTTGGAAGCTGTTGGAAGGCGTGGTACTCTATTCCAACGCTATTTCCAACGGCTCCCAACGGCGCCAACGGCTGGGAGCCGTTGGAATAGCCTATTTCCCTTGTAGTGCCTAGACCACAAGCTTTCCCTACCGGATAAGGAGAGATCGACGTCGAGTTATCAACCTTCACTAGTGAGAAACCCCATATGGAAATGAAGCCATGGAGCTAAGATGTCTGGTTCACCTATCTTGGAATCCAAAGAACCCACACCCCTTCAGATCTAGAATATTTCCCCAAAAATCAATGGAATTGGGATTAGAGATGTCGAGATTTGGGTTGGAAAAGTCGGTTTTTGGGTTGGGAAAGTCTGGAGAATTCTCTGCTCATTTCTTTGAATGAAATTTGAGAACTAAAACACAGGAAAAGCAATTGTGCGAATGGAAATGAATTCACCGAATAGAAGTAGCCGCCTAATGTTTCACATCCCGCCAAATATTTTTCGTTTAAGCAGCGTTTCATTTTTCATCAGCGTGTCTGCAATTGAACAAAAGTAGCATATAAGCTTCAAACACTGCTGCATTGTCCTACTGATACTAAAATTTCTTGTTGTGGATCCATGTGGTGTTGGAGTATGTCTTGCAATAGGAGATGTGGTTGAGCTAGATTCAGTGTCGGATTCAGCATACCTAGAGGTTGAAGGGCCTGCAGCCGGCTGTGGAGAGATGCTCGAAAAGTCTATGGTCCACAAATATCAAAACTCAACATACAACTGATATCAGAAATATTAAAGGCAATGTCCCCCATGCTAGAATGAAAAATCAGCATAGTTTCAAGCAATTAACAGTATCGTGCAGTGTTGTGCATCGTGAATGTACAATGTACACAGCAAATGACGTGCTACGTTTACTCAAATGTTAGCTTATTATCCGAAGTGACCGTCATCGCTGACTGTCCTGACGGATTTCATACCATCAACCATGCATTAGAAACCCTACAATAACACTTGGAGAACCTCACTGGAAAGGCCTTATGGAATGCCCCACCTCTATACTAATATTACCAAAGAATATTACAAGTAATATTGTCAAGTAATACGGAGAATAAGGCTAGATAGGAGCGACCATCTGTGTCTATTCCCTTGGGTTAACACTGTCACGTCATTTTCTTTCCATCATAACACAACATATACAAGTCGTGAGCAGTCTTACCACAAAGCAATAACATGTTGGCTAATATAATACAAAACAATATATCACAGAACAGATAACACATAATCATATATTATAGCGAAAATATAATACATGCCAAATATTACAATTTATTGTGAATCTACAAAAAGGGAATACTAGACCCACATATACATACATATACATATTGATTAGGACAGATCTCAAATATACATGACAACATAAGTCCACATCGTATACAAATAAACAAGTGTATAGGCTAGACTTGAATGATGCATCCAACGTATATATAACATAGTACATAACTTCTTAAGCTAGCCCACGTCCAAGGTCACTGAGTCCATGTACCTATCAAGTCCCGGTCTGACCTGAGTATTATCAAAATAATAAATTGGTCAAACTATCTCTAATATCATAAATGGTGAGATTATATAATAAGCATGTATAAACATAAAGGATATAGAAATATCCATATAGTGTGATATACTAAACATAATAAGGCATCCTTATAAAACTTCATGTCGTAAAGTTAAACTATATCCATCAACGCAAACATCGCAGTCATAATAACAATCACTTCAAAATCATATTAATTCACAAGTATGAAAGCTAGCAATAGACGAGCACTTCGCAAGTCAACAACCAAAGACGAGCACTTCGCAAGTCAACAACCAAAGACGAGCACTTCGCAAGTCAATGACAAAGACGAGCACTTCGCAAGTCAAAACTAAAGCAAGCACTTCGTAAGCTACAATAATGGACAAGCCCTTCGCAAGTCAACACAATAGATGAGCACTTCGCAAGCCAGCACTTCGCAAGCCAGCACAAAAGACGAGCACATCGCACGCCTAAATTTCTCAATTAGTAATTAAATGAGTGTCACCCAATGTCCCATAACCACTTAGCGATACATAAATATTTACTAAAAGATTATAAATCCCACTCGAATAAAATATTCAATCGAACGAGTTCAAGAATTAATCGGTAAAGTAATACAAATGTTCCATACCATTTGTATTGCTAAATAATTAAATATCTCATTCAAGTGAAGTAATAGTTTTAAATTGAAATTTACTTCGTCTGAAAACATTCAAATATTGGTCTAATGACCGTAAAAATACTTCATTTAAAACCTTTTAGATGTTAGTCTAATGACTATAAAAGTTAATAGATTTATAAGTATGATTTTATTTACATAATTTAAACTCTTACTTCGAAGATACTTTCACAAATATAAACTATGTTTGCTTTATAAAAGTAATTGAAACTATATACCTTTTGTATAACTTATTTTCAAGAATAATACTTCATAAATAACTTTGTATTTAATGATACAATAAGTCGCAAATCCAATTTGATAATAAAGTGTAAATATATATAGTTGTTCAAAATCCATAGAACTCCGATTAGTTTGGAAAATATACCACTGAGTATATATATTACTTTTAAAATTTTATAAGTTGAAAACATCATAAGGATATGATGTAAAGGATCCTATAAAAGCATAGCAAACAACCAACTAAAGGTGAAACAAGACAATAAGCAAACCAAAAGAGGATTACCTAGAGCCAAACTAGCTCCAGGCATCCATCACCTAGTCTACACTTCGTCGAACTTCGGCGACACTTCGTCGATTTCAGCACATATAAGCATATACAAGCATGCACGCATCAATTATCATCCAACAATGCCTTCACACAATGATTATAAGCAACTGGTTTAACAATTATATATACAGGTCTATGATTTTCAACAGTGACTCCTAATATAGTAATACCATTCATTCAACCACATAAACTTCAATTTAATTTAATTACACAAGCATGCAAGCAATTTAGAGATAGGTGTGTGAGTTAAATAACTTACAGAAGTTTCAAGCGAAGTCCTTGCAGTCTCAAGTCGAAAACGAAATAGTCTTTTTGACTTTGCTACTTCCTAAGCCAGCCTCCACATCAACGTTGTTCGCTACCTTTAACATGTGTGCCAGCATCAACATCGCATCTAAGACCATCGAAGCCACACGCTGCCATCACAACTACCCAGATCGCCACTCGTCGCCTGCTGCCTTGAAGCTCACGCGCACGCTTCACCAAATCACTAGCCCAACTACTACGTTGTCCCTTTCCAGTTGCTCGCATGCTCCATCGCAGTGCTACCACTAATGTGATGAGCATCCTAGCATCAAGGCTACACAAGAACGAGCCTTTCCCTTCAATTTCCTTCCGCGTTTGTTTTTTTCCTTTTCGCTGTCGATTTTTGATTTTGGGGATTAAGGGTTGGAGATGGGAATATACTGAAACAGGTTTGGGCTTGGTAAGAATGAATAGGCTTTCCCATTTGTTATTAAGTTTTCTTCTTCTTTTATTTACCTTTAGGCCCTTGAGAAAATATAATTTTTATTATCTTTTAATTGCAGATTAAATTTCAGCATTCACATATGAATAATTCTCATTTATTCATGAACACACGGTATACTATGATATATATACTGTTTCACTCTATTTGATTATTCATTGTATTAATATAAAATAAATTTATTCATCTTCGTCAATTGATTGATTTTACTGAATATCAAATAAAACTTCTCTTCATCTATTTCAGGTATATAAAATTATTTGCACTTTAAAATATTTTATATTTATTAAAGCATTTTATTTGAATTTCAATATATTATCCAAAAAAATTATTAACTAATTAAATTTTTATTACAAAAATAATCCTTTATTAAATAGACTTTAATTGAATAATAATTTGATTCCAAAATGATACTTATCAAAATCAAATTCAAACACTTCTATTTTAATCAAATTTATATAATATTATGGGTTCGAAAATAAGGTTGTTACACCTTAATTGTTTACCCAAACCATATGCACTCAAGTCACTCAAGGCATTCAAGTGAAATCCTCGAAGGGTCGGTTCAGTGCCGATCTCCGAGACTTGGGTTCGGCAACCCCTCTTCCTCATCCCTATGGTTGTCCCAAGCATGGCCATAGTGCAAATTGCTGGCAGCATCAAGTTCCAGCAACACCTCCTACCTAAAAGAGTGGAATTCGAAGATGGTGAAGGGATTTCAGTGCAAATTCAAGGCATCTAAAGTGAGGACGAGCGACGTTGGAAGATGGAAGTCGAGGCGGTGACGGTGGCGATCAGGGAGAGGTGCTGGAGTCGAGTGCTTCGATAGGTAGCGGTGATGTGACGCCCCACCTCTATGCTCATAATAACAAAGAGTATTAAAGGAAATACTGTCTATTATTACGAAGAATAAGGCTGGATGGGAGCGACCATCCGTAATTGGCCTTACACTAACATTGGTTATCTCGATAGGAGTGGTACATTCTTTTTATTTTTCTTCTATCATTTATTTACTCCCATCGACACACCCAATACTAGTATAAAACGAACTACGACGGTTCATAATAGTTTAGGACATTAGATATAACAATAACACAGATAATATAAATGCGGAACACAGATAAAATCAACAGTCTCATATATATAT
The DNA here is from genome assembly GCA_030737815.1 of Allium fistulosum. NCBI lineage: Eukaryota > Viridiplantae > Streptophyta > Magnoliopsida > Asparagales > Amaryllidaceae > Allium > Allium fistulosum. The sequence goes on from CM060902.1 coordinate 1,196,854,748, forward strand.
AACTGATGTTGGTTAATACATAGTTGACACAATACATATGATACAACTACAACTGTCGACTCTAGAAGTTATATATACAAGTACATTATCGACTAATATACATGAATACATATCGTTCTATACAATGACACGACTACTACAAAGTGACACTGACAACTTCAGAAGGTGTGAAAAGTCTTTATATCCTGAACAGCAACTCAAAGAAGAAAATCTACAACCTGAAATAACTCGGGTCTGACCCGAGTATTACATTCAAAAGAAAATAATACCCAGGTCAGTCTAACTCAAACCAGTTTATTAGTGCATAGCAGCAATAATAATCAGATAGTCAAATAGACGACAGTCACAGAAATCTCGTATATCCAACTCTCGATACGAGAATTGGATAACAGCAGGTATAACACTAAATAGTGTTAAACAATAAATCAGCAGATTTAAAACATCAACAGAGATAAATAAACAATTTATCAAATCGACTAAATCAATTTAAAGCGATTGAAATTGTCACTTTAAAACCATCAAAAATTCGATTGGCTGCCGTACACACACGCGTGTACGGCCTCGCCAATACGGCATAAAAGATCAATGCATCAGAAGCAAAAGAAAGATCAATTCAAAACTGTCGAGTTTGGGTGGCTGCAGTGCACGCACGCGTGCACTGCCTCGCCACCACAGCATATACTGAAATATCAATAAGGCACAAAAGGCCAGTGCTCAAGAATTCACAGTGCCAACGAATGCAATAAGCAGTGTATGATACAGTGAACTACATAACACATCAGCCCTACGACAGTACTACGAGTCAGGAAGTAGTGAGCAAGTCGAACTGCAGCAGTTCAAGTAAGGAAGCAAACTACAAGTAACTGGAAGTGACCATGGGACGGTCAACAAGGTGAATGCACAAAGTACACAAGTGATGGTATATATCACAACTGCACGTGGCAATGAATCAAGGTACAACGGTGAAGCAGATCAGGTAACATCACGTAAAGAACTCATGTGAAGCTACACTTCAGAACAAATGCATGCACATATATGAAGGCTACACATGAATACACTGGGGCAATGCAGCAGTCAGCAACTAAAGCATGAATGCTGCTGTGGAGACCAGAGTATGGAAATGCCCAGATTCGAGTGAAATCAGCAAACCAAGGAACTGACAACCAGAATGAATGTAATTCAAGTGACAGTGCAACCAAAAATGGTGACACTGAAAAGGTTCAAATGAATACCAGTGCACGACCATACAATGGACAGGAGGAACTTAAGGCAACTTATAGTGCAACATGACAACAAACAGTGTAACAGCATAATCACGATGCCAAGTACTACAAAATCTTGAGTATCATCAACGAAAGGATACAACCTATATGCACTGTAACACTAGACAGTGCAAGTGACAATGCTAGCTACAGGTTGGTATAAAGTCAAATTGAACAATGTGCAAGTGACAATGCTAGCTACAGGTAAAGTAAACATATGTACCCAAGGTAAGGCAACACAGCCACAGCTAAGTCATTTAGGCATATGGATGAAAGTAAATGTCAATGAGATGTAATGTTTAGCATACATATAAATCCAGTTCACATGTATAACAAACACAAAGGACAAACTCAAATGAAGTCAAAAGTGCAACAGAGACTGGTAAAAGCTCAAAGGCATTTGCATACTCAAGTGCAATACAACCACAAAATACTCAAGTGTAGATCCGAAATGGACTTGACAGTACACAGGTATACTGTCTTGAGGTAAATAACCTCAACAACTTATAAAGCATGGTAAAGAACACATATACTAAACAAGTTTGCAAACTGTCTCAATTGGGCGAGACAGCTACACAATTATACAGTGCCAAAATGAATGCATATATAGATGCAGATATGTCAAAGTCCTCATGAAGCCGAAAATAAACAAAGTATCGAAGAAAACTTCAACTACATCAAACACATAAGTCGATCGTGCAAGCAGTGATAAGATCGGGGATGCTGACTGCAGTACATCAATCGTGGACTTGAAGGCTTTATCGAGTTAATGTCAAAGTCCAACGAAGACAAGTTCGAAATCAATTTCAGAGCCGAAGCCAAGGAAAACAGTAAGCACAAATAAGGCCAGGCAAAATCTAACAAGACATAAGTGCCAGAACCACGCAACAGTAAGAAAATCAACATCTTCAAACGAATTCGAATGCAACAGTTTTACAACATTTCCCAATTTTATAACGAAATCAAAGCAAGGTATAACGAAGACCGATCAAAGCAAGGTAGAACTATGTATCACTGAAAGGTCGAATGTTCTCAAACCAAGACCGATATCAAACAAGTCGAGTCAATAGCAGTAAGTGTCGAATCGACTCGAAATCAATTTCACCAAAAGAGTTTAACGTCGAAAGACAACAAAGAACGAACCACGACAGCAAAACTCAAAACAAGTCATAAAATCAAACAATCATCCTTCAAAAATTGAACAGCTAAGTAACTAAATTCGGAAATTCAAACTGAAATACTCAAAGAGATATATAGGGTAATCTATGAATTCAACCCCTATAGAAATCAGGTATAATAGGAGATCGAAGTAGATGTGAGTGAATATATCACTCACCTTTGCTCGCCGCGAATGAAGCAGCCGTGGCACCATGAAGTTGAGCGATCGACGACTCTATACGCAATATCCATCAACCAAAAGTAGCCGAACTCAACACTGATTTCGCCGAAGCAGATGAGGAAGAGAAACCCTAATTTCAGAAAGACGAGGCCGCCATTTCTCTTTGCTCTCGTTTGTTTTAGGGCTTGTGAACGAAAATGAAAAGGAATGGGAACGGGTCGAATTTTTAAGAGAAGGGAATGTAGTGAATGTTATCACGACAACTAAAATGACCAAGGGCTGGGATAAGTTTTTGAACGCCCACTTAACAACAAATAATTTTCAAAGAATTTCATTTTGATTAAAAACTCTAATTAGCAATTAACAACACTATTAATCGTCTAATGACGATAATAAAAAAAATTGCGAAATCTCGGGGTGTTACAGGTGAGACTTTTAATGGCGACCCAAAGCTTGAAATCTCAAAAGCAAAAACAGAAGCAAAGTGAGAAGACAAAGGGATGGGTCAGTATATATGACCTCGAACCGTAGAATTTAAGCTACAAAGTAGCATGAAACTTTGAAGTATAGGATCGGCAATGATCCCTGGCCAGAGATCGGTACCGAACCCCATAAAGTAAAAAAAAATAAAAAGAAGGAAAAATATATATGCCCATATATGTACATACATGTTTGTATAGGCATGTGTGTATCTATGTGTGTGTATAGGTTTGTGCATCCGTGCTTAAGTGAAGCATTGTGGACAACCAATATATGTGTGCATATGGATGCATAACACTTGAGAATCAAAATCACAAGGCAACAAATTCAAACCTATGGAACTTAAGAAGAAAGTCAATCGAAAGCTCCTAGATTCCGAGTAATGAACAATAAGCACACACTCTATTTTATATAATGCCAAATGTCAACAAGCATGAACCAAGCAAAGTGTTGCAACGAATGGCCAAAGATGTTACACTTCACCGAAATAGTCCAAAGAAAGTATGACAACCGTTCAAAGTGTGGATTGAAATCTGATGCAAGAATCCAGATTTGTCTCGATTCAAAGCACATTGTGTTGAAAACAAGATGTACTTTGAGGGGCAAGTGTTATCCAGCCTTTTTACCAAGCCATATTCGAACGAATCTGACTAGTCGAACTTGAAGATTATCAAAGCAAAAAGCCCAGAGTGTTAACCAGCGAACCCAAGTGCCAAGTACAACCAAGATTACAAGCCCAAAACATAGCAACTGGCTTCCATAAGAAGACCGACATCCAATGCATCAACAAACAGAGGTCCATAATGCGTATGCAAGAAAAGTTAATATTCAGTACCGATCCATGAGCGAGGTTCGGTATCGATCCAGGAAAGTCCATCAATATCACCGTACACCCTATCTACCTCCAAGCCATGATGAGTTCATCTTTTTCCACGCCTCATTGGATTGCTCACATACAATCGCCATCAAACATGTCATATGCATGAAACCAGAAACTCCATTCCACCTTCGATCCAAATAATCCAACTAGAAACAAGCTTTTGGCAAAGCAATCAAAATGGAAAACATAAAGGCACAAGTAATTCGCACCTACCCAAGGCCACGAGGAAGGTCTAAGGAACTATCTTATGGATCAGTACCGATCCCCGACTATGGATCGATACCGATCCCTGACTATGGATCCATACCGATCCCTGAAAATAGCTGACGTAGCCACGATCTTTCGAGCATATCTCTTCCGAGATGCGGAACGTGGCTATGAACGTGGTGGAGGGATTCTTGGCGACCTTCAACTATAAATAGAGGGGGAGGGTGATGTTTTGGGGAACCTTTTTCAGTTGTTTACGAATTTTTTTATAATTCGTGTAATCCCGAGGATCATTATCGATCCAAAAGAACATCTCTTGTAAGTTGAAATCAAATTAGCAACAAAATTAAGTGAATGTAGGCAACGATTAGTCGAAGCACTATAAAGTTTGTATGTCTTGTTATTTCACATTTTCATTTACTTTCTTCACTTATTTCTCTACTATAATTTCTTGGGTGTTTGTGCCATAGTTTGGCATAAACAAAGTTGTTAGTATTATTTTGTTTCAATTTTTTTGAATTTTTTTTTGTATTGTTATTATTCAATGGTATTTTATATTTGCTTCTTTGAAAAATAATTTATTAGAATATTTTATTTTGATTTAGCATTTTGTACTTACTACAATTTTATTTTTAAATATTTTCTTGCAATTATACCATATAATATCATTTTGAACTTACTAGTAAAATTTAAGTGATGACTGATGATGAATTCTAATAAGGGATGGTGCCGTCAATTTCGAAATTAGGCCACATCATGGAAAAAATGAAAATTTTGCGATGTTAAGGCTTTTTAGGGATGCATGTGGCGGGCGATGAAGAGGGCGTGAGGGGTTGGTTGTGGGTGGTGTAATGAATGAACAATGAAGGTTTGGTGGGCAACAACATGGGGTTCCACGACGTGGGGTGAAGTGGTGTGGGTGTAATGGCGAAAGGGTATGAATATAGATGCGATCTAAAAAAAGAAACAGCGTGTTCGTGTCCTTCTAACTATTTTGGCAACTCAGTGATCTATAAACTAAAAATTAGTTCATGTTTGTCATTTAAACATAATTTCCCTGCAATTTTTTTAATCTCCTTTTTATGTTTTTTGAACAATTTTAATATTGAAGTAGTTTCTTTGCTAATTTGGCTTTTTTTATAGTTGTTAAATAGGAAAATAAGCTCAAGGACAAACTTGAGAATTTTTTTGGTTTCAAGGACACGGGATTTCAATTTTGGGCTCAACAACAACCTCTATAACACCCTTAATTTTTATTGCACGTTATTTTAAATATTTAATTATGGGATAATTAAATGGAAAGTTGAAAATGTGGGATTTGCTATATTAATAAATTAATTAATTTTGGCCTTGAGAAATACAAAGAAGAGAATATTATAAAGACGGGAAATTATAATATAAACATAAGTAAGGAAGTGCGAAAATAGAATAGGAACCCTATATTATGCTCTCTCCTTCTCCTTTATTCATTTCATATTACATTCTCGCACTTGAAACTAAAACTAAAGAGGTCGGCCACCATTAAAGCTAATTCAACAAGGAAAAGAGGAAGGGAAGCTTAGGAAGAAAAGAAGCTAAAGCACATCCCATCATTTCAACAAATTAAGGTGAATCATATTTCCACCTTTTGTTTATGATGAATTTGATTCGGATTTAAGTGTAAATCCGAACTTTTTATTGCTATTTATCATGCATTTGGATAGGTAATCATTTTTGGATGTATGGTTATCATTTTATGTATTAAAAAAAAATTTCCTAAAAGATTTTGGGTGTGAAAAGCTAAGTTTTTTATCTTCAAATGTTTAAAATTTTGATATGATTTTTGAAACATTATTTTGGATATAATTTTTTAATTTCATAATTTTCGAAATTATTATGAATTTATTGTGAATTTTCTAAGTGAGAAAATGGACGATTTTGGAATTTAATTATTTAAAACATGAAAAATAATTATTTTGGTCCAAATTTTTTATAATGATAAGAAATCAAATATTGATTTTTGGGAATTTTTGTGAAATTTTCCCAAGTAATTACAATTTAATAAAAATTGTTTTATGCAAAAAGGGCTTTTTTGCAAAATATAATAAATGACCTAATTTGAGGAAAATTTTATTTTGGAAAAAAATATAGAGTAAGTTTTCCACATTAAATTTCCGTAAGAATTTTCAAAAGATTTCGTTTGGGTAATGAGATTTTGACAAATAATGTTGGTTTGGTAAAAAGTTTATACTTTTAAAGGCAACAAATCAGTTTTGCAAATTATCACAAAATTGCCATCATCAACAATCGAAAGCAATCATTTTTAAAGTTTGATAGCCATTTGTTTCAACATGTGATAGCATTTGTTTTCAAGTCGAGACAGCTACATTTTTATCAACACTCGATGGCTATATTTTTATCAATAAGTGATGGATGTGCTTTGTCAACTTTTGAAAGCTATATTTTGTTAAGGACCAACCACTATATTTTAATCAACTTTCGAAAGATATTTTTTCAATGTTCGACAGCTATATTTTTTTCATAGTTCAATGACTATGTTTTCTTGACATTCGACATCCATGTTTTTATCAAAGTTGACAGCTATATATGGTCAACTTTGGAACTTATGTTTTCAACATACGATAGATATTTAATGTCAATATGTGATAGTTATAATTTTTGGCATGCGAAAGCCTATGTCAATGACATAAGATTTTTCAAGGGGCGATGACTCATGATTTTAAAAATAAAGGATAGTTAATTTTATGATATTTAGAATATTTTCAACTCTATGTTTGACTATGTTTAACTTAAACAGAAATGATGATTTTCTTAAATATTTTTATAGGTTTTCGAAGGAAAGAAAGAATGTTTTAGTCCATTTTTTTAGAGTTATTGATGATATAAATTGGCCATCACATGAATATATATATTTGAATGTTTGCTAATCTGTTATATGTTCTTTATACTTTGATCAATTATTTTTGTATATGGTAAATTGTTGACATACACACTCATATGTTAAATGCTATCACCCAACATTTTGACTTGGGAGATTGTGAACCGATAACCATTCAGGGTTGTCCCAATAGTGATTATAGTCAGACTAAAACTCTTGAGTGAGTAAAATTGCATCCAGGAGATGAGGAAGATCAAAGTGTGTTATGATGTCCTGGACTAATCAAAAGACATGGCTCAAAGATATTTTTAAACCGAATTTTGGGTGAAGACTAGGGTAGTGTTGTTAGCACCAAAATTGGTCACTAACACCCAATAAAGGATTTGTGTAGAGAGATTAATGAAGATAGAAAATTAAAATAGAGGAATGTATGCAGAATTAACTACAGAAACAAGAACACCAGAATTATAGTGGTTTGGCGTAATTGCCTACGTCCACTTTGAGTTTAATCTTTATTGCTTCTTCAAATTATTGAATACAGATACAATCCGTACACTAACGACTTGATTACAAGTTTGGATCGAAAATAGACGAGTCTTCAAAATGGTAGAGTCTCTCCGTCGTTCTCGAAAAAAAGGTCCTCCTTCACTACACCCCTGCCTCTCTATTTATAGGCGAAGATAGGCTGGACTTCCCACTCAGGCCTAGGAACAAAAATGACTCAGCCCACAATAGACAACTTCTATATGCCGAACCAGGCATACTGAATGGCGGTTGCCGAGCGACTCTTGCCGAGTGAGGCCTTGCTGAGCGGTGCTTGCCATGTGACTCTTGCCGATGGATGCTTGCCGAGTCGGAATGAACAAGGCGCCATGCCGAACGCCCCGCAGCCGAGCCACTAAATCTTCCCTTCAAGGCCGATTGAGGAGTCACCGAGCCAGATAGCCTTCCCTTCAAGGTCGATCGAGGAGTCACCGAGCCACATAGCCTTCCCTTTATGGCCGATCGAGGAGTCACCGAGCCACATAGCCTTCCCTTTATGGCCGATCGAGGAGTCACCGAGCCACTAGCCTTTCCTTTATGGCCGATCGAGGAGTCATCGAGCCACATAGCCTTCCCTTTATGGCCGAGCGGCATGTGACTAAGGCATTCATGCCGAACGCCCCAATGCCAAGCTACCCTTGCCGAGTGACATGTACTGTGCTCCTTTAACTTCCTTCCTTTAGTCGAGCCATGTTTACAGGCCGACCCGTGTGCGCAGGCCGAACTATCCAAATTGACTTCTATAACTAGTATCTTGTAGCCGGACCAAGCGTCCAGGTAACATTTTCCCCCCAAAGCGTATTACGAGAGTCATCATGATGTGCTTTGAACTATAAGCAATCCATGCCCCCACACTCTCCTTATACTATCAGGTGGGATCTGATTCTCCATTACGCTATCATCTTTGGTGCAGTTCGGTTGACGTACACACGTCAGACCACTCGTTCGGCATACTCATTGTCGCTCGGTGTGATTATTCACCGAACCAATGAGATACTTTGAACGGGTCCACTGGCTAATGCCTGTTCACCTCCCCTTCTCCATATAAAAGCCAACACTTCTCCTCTTCTTCCCTTTACTTTCACTTCAACTCTACAGGACTTTTTAACTTGCCTTCCCCCGAACTCCTGCTACCTCTTCAATCTTCCTCTCTCTTCCTGGATCCCATATGTTTGCTCCACAACTCCCCTCGATAACAAGTCTGAACGAACTCTAATCTCAAAATTAATAGTTCCCTAAGCTTCGATTTATTCTCTTAGGTATGAATTTCTCATTTGATTGATTTTTCCGAATTAGAGGTTTTGTACGAGTTTCGAACCCACAAATTTTCTTCAGATTACGGGTGGTAGGAATCGTGTAGATGAGGAAGACGAATATGAGGTAAGGACATGCCCTAGGTTGGAACTTGATACAGCCTTAACTGAATTTGAGGCCGGTGAGATGGAGAGGAGATAGAAAATGGGGACCGGTGGTTTCTAGGACGCCGGCTCCTGTTGGGCCACCGAGCGAGGGAGAAGGAAGTAGTAGTAGTTCGGTAGGAGTTAATAAGTTTAAAAAGGTGTTGGCTGAGTGTCAATGCCGAGTTGTTAGGTTGGGTCTAGTGTACGAGTGAGAGTGTCATTCGGTGGGTAACTGGGAGAGCGTTTAGGTGACTTGAGAAGATAAGATGGAGGAGAGTGAGGGGGTCGGTGTTCTCTGTTCCAGAGTGTCATTCGATCCCGAGGGTGAGCACGGGACGGTAGAGGATTAGGAAGGTGGATAGGTCAAAGTTCGAGTGAGGCCGGTCGGTAGTCTATGGGAGTGGGTAGGTGTAGGTTAAGTATGGCGCTCGACATTTTGAGTGGGAAGTTGGAAGTATGTGGTTTGGTATGCGGGTTCAAGGAAGCGATCGGTCTAGGACTTCGGATCGGCATTAGCAACCAAAATCTCATTCACTTAAACACGGTACATGTTAAGATCATACATCTCCACGCCTAACCACAGGACAATGAATAATGACAAGAACTTAGGCATACAAGCATATCGAACTAATTTGGATTGATAACTCCCCAGTTCCAACAACTATAAGCATGAATTCAACTCGATAAATGCAAATAATAGCCTTCAACATATAGTGCCAATGTCCGAGTTCGAGACCCAAACCATCACAGGGAAAACTCTCGGAGATGGTCAGCGATGACGGTCTTCGAAGATTACAATTTAATGCTCAATCTTACTTCATCAGCCTTTAAATCTTTAACTCTTTCACAATTATGCTCGAATGATCGCACTAGTACACATCACACGGGGGGAATATTTCTGTCATTATATCTCATACTGATTGTCTTTCAAGTATAGTTCAAACAGGTGTTTACCCAAATTCGACGCTCGTTGAGGATGTCTAGAAAGTCGAGCTCTGCCATAGTTTCAGACAAACCTGAGCCGAGTTCTCAACAAGAAGTAGTGGGAATTTCGAATCCGTCGACAACTCCTACACAGGATATCCCAAAACCATCAGCGGCAACTATTGACCCGGCTCCTGATGCGATAGATGGAGCTGTTATTCTAGACAATCCTAATGATTCCCAAGCTTCAAAAATCAATGAAACCGCTCTTCGCCGACTATGCTCGATTCACGGAATCCCTTTTGACGACATATTAGTTCCATCGGGACGAGATCGTTCTCACTTACCCCCAGCTAGATATACAGCTTGCAACAAATTCATGTGCTGGGTCGGTAGTTTGCCACCATTCAACTCCTTTCTCCGCGAAGTGCTACAGTATATCGAGATCGCCCCGTCACAACTACATACCAATAGCCATGCGTTCATCCATGACACTTGCATTCTCTTTATGAGCATCCTATTCAGGCTCCCCACTCCTGGTGACATCCACTACATCTATCGTCTTAAAAGACGGTCTGATAGTCCGTCTTTCATCTTCCTCTAAGTGTCAAATTCTGACGGGGGCATGGAGTAAATTCACCCAATACAAGCAGGAATGGTTCTATGTACGCTGTCCCTCGGGCTTCGCGAGGAGGTGGTTGGAAGGAAGTAAGCTTCATTTTCAGATCAATATCAGTCTATGGCAGAAAGTACATTCTTTCTAATCCTTTTTTTATTTTTACAGGTATCAGCCCACGTCCCGAAGGCACCGGGTACTCTGAGGCCGTTGAGGCCATTCGTGCTACTCCCATTGAAGACCGGGAGATCAAACTTGTCATTTCCAATGAGTCGCTCTTAAGGTTTGGGCTGTTGGCGGAAGGTCGCTGAACTAGTCTCTCTTCTAGCGTCACTATAACCGGATCTAAGGCAGAGAAGGGTAAAGAACAGGCCGGGCCTTCTGTGCCCCTTACAGGCGGGGCCTCCGACATACCTGAGGGAGGTGAAATTAGAGAAGCAAGGGTACTGGGAGCGTCCAGTGAGCATATAAGTCCTCTCTCAGAACGGATAGTCGGCGCACCTGGCATTAATGAACCGCCTCCTCCTTCAAAGGGGAAGAAAAAATTAGCCTACAAACTAAGAAAGAAAACAGTGGGCGGAACCTCGAAGGTTACAATTACTCCGATGGAGAAAGAACCGTCTCCGCAACACTTATAGGGTTCATTGAAAGGCTTATCAGATCTTACTATTCCCGATGACTTGCTCAATTATGGCTTCGACGATCTAGAAGCCCTAAAACTTCATTCGCCCGTGAGGGGCGATGAAGGCGTTCGAGCCCATCACCAGGGAGAAAAAACTCTGATAAGTAAAGCTAAAGAAACCGGTCTGTCAGGGGGAAACACTAGGACACACACTAATCACTCACTCTCCACCCCACACTTAAGTTTTAGCCATCATATGATCATCTCTAACTTGTTTTCACTTGATTTTCTGTGAAGGTGACATGGGACGCTCACACGGATTCGACCGCCTTCGCGGTTCCTCTATCTTTCACCACTCTAGCCGAGACTCACGGTCCGGAAAATGCCGAGATAGAGATGACAACAGCGATAGAGACTATCGTCCTTGAGATTCATCGTCTCGAAGGAAAACTTATAGCCACTCTTCCTATCCCAACGATCCTCCCCCTCAACTAGAGCATAACAGGGATAAATCTGCTCAAAGGGGGTCTCAATCTGAAGCTCCTCGCGATCAATATTCCGGTTCATCAAGCACTAGGCAGTCCTGTGAGTTTCATAAGAAATATGTAGTTTCAACTAAACAAACTTCCTCCAGCCCTGCACATGATCTGTCAATAGCAGAAAAGCTAGCTGAACTTAAAACCACATTTCCAAAAATATGCTTTGATGGACTAAAGTTTCTCCCAACGATCCATCCTATTCCGGGGCATGTTAAACAAAGTGCCATTGCTTGTAATAATGATGTCTACGTCCAGCACGATGCATTCGTTCATTTGGTGGAAAAAGTTTTAGAAGTTTCGGTGGAATGTCAACATGAAATCGATCGCTTGAAACTTGAAGCTATCTACGACAAAGACATTATCAAAGCACGGGATGAAGAGCTTTCTTCGTATAAATCTTAGCTTGAAGCTGCTCAAAAAACCGCTAAAGACACAGCCGAAGCAGTTGATCGTCTGGAAGCCGCACACAAAAAGGAAATTGATGAGGCGGTTCAACACCGTGGCGCTTTAGCCTTAGAGAAGGATTCCATCCAAAAAGAAAAGTATGCTTTTGCTCAGCGAGTTAAAGAATTAGAGGAGCTACTCCTTAAAGAAAAAGAAGAAAAAACTGCAGTCCAATAAGAGTCACAATGATATTGTGACGAGATCGTCTCCATACGACTCTTAAAAGCAAAGCTTGATGAGGAGCTCTTCAAAGTTGAAGCGCTGAAGGATGTGGCCCGCAAAGAGTGCAAAAGAATGGTGCTCTCGGAAATCGATTCTCGCATCGAGGCGGCCACTGAGGCTGGTAGGGAGGAAATTAAGTGCATGTTTGATCCACTCATAGCCGAGTATAACACTCGAGTGCTCATGCATCGTGACCTTACTTTTCTCGGGAGGGTTACCTCGAATCTTTGGCCGAAGCATGAGACACTTTGATAAAAATTAAAAAGGTCGAATTGGGAACTGAAGAGGTGGATGAGGAGTCTCTTGTGAAGGAAATACTTCGCGAGAATGAGCGCACTGACCTGTCTACGGCAAAGGCCCTTTACGGAGGGGACTCTTCCTCATCAAAAGGAAAAGATGACACTGCCGGTCCATCCGAAACCGAGTCCTCAGTTCCTCCTCCTATTCAGCCGATTGGTCGCTCACCACTCGATCCCTTCGAGCAGCATATTGGCTATGACCTAGAGAAGCCTGGACTTGATATTCACGCTCTATCTCCTATTTCAGAAGGTGAAACTCCCCGAACCGTTGAGAGTCAGCCAGAAACTGGTACATAGCTTTTTTTTCTAGAGTTCAAAGGGCCATTGCTTTTGACGAATAATAAATGTATCCTAACATTTGTCTCTTACGATTTCGTGCAGGCCATTCTAAACCCGAGCCAACTCCAAGGAGCGATGCTGCCGTAGAAAAGGAGGGGAAAATGGGAGAGGCAACTCAGACTAGAGAGACCCCCGGACTCGATGCACAAGTGATCGGGGCGCTCGATGAAGACAATCTGAAAATTTATCGCTCGTGGAGGAACATGATGAAGTTGACATTACTGGCGCCTCTGAACACACTTCAAAATCGAGCATGGCGGAGCAAATCATAGAAGAAAAGAAGAAGAAAGCTGAGATTAAGATTGAGCCTCAGGTGGTGGAAGTTGATGATCCATTGAACAGGCCTCTGAAGGTTATACTCCCCGGTGGAACCTCGCCACAGGAAGTCCCTCTTCCTTCCCCAGGCACCATTTCCTTTGCAAGCAAGGCGTCTAGGAAAAAAACGCTCGGGGGAGGAGTCTTCAGAGAAACCGAAGAAGGAGAAGAAGTCAAAAAAGTAGCTATCATGCCTCGCTCAAAGTGAATAAGCCTGGATTATGTAATTATCTCTATTTATTCTCGTAGTCGTTGTAAATAGATATTTTGCTCCGGGTTCAGGAGAAGTTGTAGTGAAACTAAACACTCGATTAGTAAATAAAATTTTGTTTTTGATGATCTTTGTTACTTTGCTTCACCACCCATATCGTATTTGAAATCCAAGGTTGTGTGGGTCACTTAAACTCTCGTTTATTTCTGCATGACTCGGAGATTTCTAAATCGCTTATATTTTAGCATGTGCTCTAGAGGCTGAGTTATTAGCTTAAATTGTTTATATTCTAGTTTGCATTCCGGGGACTTAGAGTACTCTGGTCCGCACTCTGGGGACTTAGAGATTTTTTAAGTCGTTTATACTCTAGTTCGCACTCTATGGACTTAGAGATTTTTTAAGTCGTTTATACTCTAGTCCGCACTCTGGGGACTCAGAGTACTCTAGTCTGCACTCTGGGGACTTAGAGATTTTTTAAGTCGTTTATACTCTAGTCCGCACTCTGGGGACTCAGAGTACTCTAGTCCGCACTCTGGGGACTTAGAGATTTTTTAAGTTGTTTATACTCTAGTCCGCACTCTGGGGACTTAGAGATTTTTTAAGTCGTTTATACTCTAGTCCGCACTTTGGGGACTCAGAGTACTCTAGTCCGCACTTTGAGGACTTAGAGATTTTTTAAGTCGTTTATACTCTAGTCCGCACTCTGGGGACTTAGAGATTTTTTGAGTCGTTTATACTCTGGTCCGCACTTTGGGGACTCAGAGTACTCTAGTCCGCACTCTGGGGACTTAGAGATTTTTTAAGTCGTTTATACTCTAGTCCGTACTCTGGGGACTCAGAGTACTCTAGTCCGCACTCTGGGGACTTAGAGATTTTTTAAGTCGTTTATACTCTAGTCCGCACTCTGGGGACTCAGAGTACTCTAGTCCACACTCTGGGGACTTAGAGATTTTTTGAGTCATTTATACTCTAGTCCGCACTCTAGGGATCGGCATCTCTACTTCTGAACACTATATCATCCGTCATCATTCGGTGTTGCTTAGCTGGAGTTCCATCTTCTGTGTTTGAACAACATTCAAAATCTGCATGTTTTAAGGAACTAGCATAGCGCTCCATTTCTTGCCAATTCTTGTTTGTAGGGTGAGGCCCACCGACTATTGTGTTTATGACTAATCTACCTCCAGTCCGAACGGGTTCCTCAGACCGTCGTGGGGCCTGTCCGCGATTGAGGTCGGATGTCCCTTGTCCGCCTTCCTGAGGGTTCTTCACAAACTCCTGTAAATTTTCTGTCGAACCAGCTTTTCAATCGCATCATGGAGGTGCCTACACTCCTCGGTATTGTGCCCGTAAGTCTCATGGAAGCGGCAATACTTCCCAGTCCGCTTTTGTTCTTCGGTGGACTCTTTTGGGCATGGCTTCCGATATTGGAAAGTATTACAGGTCGATAGGTAAATATTTTCCATAGATGCATTCAGAGGAGTGTATTCATTGTAGGTTGGGATCCTTGGTTTCCACTTTCCGGCTTTCCTTTTCTTTCCGGAATTTCCTCCTCCGGATCCTTTTGACTGCTCAGTCTTGTTTTGAACATTGACCTGGACTTTTCCAGAGTTGTCGCTAGATTGTTTTACAACAATGTTGCTTTGTACAGTCTCCTTGCCGGGTCCTGGTGCATTATCTCGCCTCGTCCACCTGGCTTCCTCCCTTCTTATAAATTGGTGCGCCTTTGAGTGAAAACATTCCAACGTAGCCGGAGGCTTTCCTGCCAGCCAGTCACCAAACTCTGAATCCGGATCTACTCCTCGCATTATGGCCATTAAAATGGCATGGTCATTTGGGTTGCTAACTTCAGTAGCAACAACGTGGAATCTTTATAAGTACTCCTTTAACGATTCCCCCAGGGCCTGAATTACACTAGACAATGACATAACATCCTTGGGACGAGTGGCATGAATCCTGAACTGCTCCACAAATTTTGTCGCTAACTCATCAAAATTGCAGATAGACCGTGGAGGAAGTCGGGTAAACCACATGGTAGCGATTCCAGATAAAGTTATTGGGAAACATCTACATTTAGTTGCATCATTCGCCCTGGCTGAATCCATCATCCACTCATACCTCATTACATGCTGTCGGGGATCAGTCTTCCCCTCGTAGGCCGGGATAGTCGGCATATTAAACTTCCTGGGGTACTCAGCTTGTAGGATAGCATCTGTGAACAGAGTATGACTCCTAGATACGCCCAAATCATCATTAGTTAAACCTTGATTTTCCCTCGTCAGCTGTCTGACCATGGCTGATAGGTTTGGGCTTTGTATGGAAGATGGCAAGTTGGAATCTGTCCTGCGGGACCGTTCCGGTTGGTGCCTCCTCTGTTGGCGATCTACCAAACGTGTATCCTGGGGACCTGCTTCATCATGACCTTGGTGAGCCAATCGTCCAGCTTCCACCCATGCTCCAGATCCTATGTTTACTGTTTCAGCTTGAGCGTGATTTTCCTGGTGCACTGCACCTATTTACGTTGTTTCAGTTCTACGGCGTCTACGCCTGGGAGGTTCATCAAATGAAGCAGAGCTATCAGACGAGGAGTAGGAAGCGTGACTTCCTCCAGCATTCTGGTGCTGTTGTTGAGTAAGCTGAGTCATGAGGTTGGCGTTAGCTTGAATCTGCTCGTTAAGTTGTCTCCTGCTTTCCATGAGTTCTCTCATCAGCTCGTTGAACTCTATCCTGGTGACAGCTTCCGTTTGGTTTTGGGCGGTGGTGGTCCCTACGCCCGGATTAGCTTGTTGATTACTAGGTCCTACTTGTTGGACGCTAGCGGTTTCATTGACATCTGCATTGTGGGAGGCTGATCTAGTACGTGGTCTTCCCATTGTAGAGTTATCGGTTGGAACTCTGAGTAGAATCAGTGGACTTCTTGTGAATGAACTCGGATCTTCTTCGGGGGATTTCCTCAATCCAGTAGCAACAAAGGAGATCCTAACAGCCTGAGAATGCGTTCTCAGTGAAAGCACCAAAATGTTAGCATCAAAATTGGTCACTAACACCCAAGAAAGGATTTGTGTAGAGAGATTAATGAAGATAGAAAATTAAAATAGAGGAATGTATGCAGAATTAACTACAGAAACAAGAACACCAGAATTATAGTGGTTCGGCGTAACTGCCTACGTCCACTTTGAGTTTAATCTTTATTGCTTCTTCAAATTATTGAATACAGATACAATCCGTACACTAACGACTTGATTAAAAGTTTGGATCGAAAATAGATGAGTCTTCGAAATGGCAGAGTCTTCCCGTCGTTCTCGGAAAAAAAGGTCCTCCTTCACTGCACCCCTGCCTCTCTATTTATAGGCGAAGATAGGCTGGACTTCCCACTCAGGCCTAGAAACAAAAATGACTCAGCCCACAATAGACAACTTCTGTATGCCGAACCAGGCATACTGAATGGCGGTTGCCGAGCGACTCTTGCCGAGTGAGGCCTTTCTGAGCGGTGCTTGCCATGTGACTCTTGCCGATGGATGCTTGCCGAGCCGGAATGAACAAGGCGCCATGCCGAACGCCCCGCAGCCGAGCCACTAAATCTTCCCTTCAAGGCCGATCGAGGAGTCACCGAGCCACATAGCCTTCCCTTCAAGGCCGATCGAGGAGTCACCGAGCCACATAGCCTTCCCTTTATGACCGATCAAGGAGTCACTGAGCCACATAGCCTTCCCTTTATGGCCGATCGAGGAGTCACCGAGCCACTAGCCTTCCCTTTATGGCCGATCGAGGAGTCACTGAGCCACATAGCCTTCCCTTTATGGCCGAGCGGCATGTGACTAAGGCATTCATGCCGAACGCCCCAATGCCGAACCACCCTTGCCGAGCGACATGTACTGTGCTCCTTTAACTTCCTTCCTTTAGTCGAGCGGCGTTAACCGAACGATGTACAACCCTTTACTCCAGCCGAGCCATGTTTACAGGCTGACCCGTGTGCGCAGGCTGAACCATCCAAATTGACTTCTATAACCAGTATCTTGTAGCCGGGCCAAGCGTCCAGGTAACAAGTGTCATACCCTATCCTCCAACCGTTAAGCCCCAATTGGTTAGTTCCACGATTCCAATGTGTAGTGCTTTGCGGATATTAATGCTAAAGATAAGAGTTACGCACTCGAGGGAACTCGTAGCATTTTTCTCATCAATATTTTTGCCCCACCATTTTTTGGAGACCGTCGATGTTTTTCTCCTACCATTTCTAGAAGACCATCGATGTTTTTCTCCTACCGTTCTTAGAACCGTTGTTATTTTTTTCCTACAGATCTTAGGAGACCATTGTTGTTTTTCTTTTAGATGGACCAAAAGATCATTGAATCATTGATAAATCTTGGCCCGAGTCAGTATGTTACGTTTTTAATTGGCTTGAGAAAACCAATATACGTTCATAATGTCCATGGGAAAACTATGCCGTTGAATGGACCATTTTATAAGATTGAATTATTATGAGAATGTGTAACCCTTCGACCCTTGTAAATGATGGACTGTTCATTTTAATCCATATATGCATGATATGTTATTGATGTTACGATTATGTTCTGATCACTTTGGATGCATGATATGCTACGGATGACATATTGTTTGATAGGGTATTAGCAAGGTGAGACCCGTTCCGTTCAGTGGCATGGTCTCACTAAATACCCATGTTTTACTTTGTCTGATCCGAAGTTTTTGATTAAACCATAAACTCTCGTGTACTCAATTTGGAATTGGATAGACTGAGAGTAGGGTATTTCATATTTTTGACGAATAAGCTTCCAAAGACGTGTAGGAGGCAAGCTGCCATTTAAAGTTTATTTCTGCTGTATAGTAGTTTAACTTCTTGTTATTGTTGTTGGATGTATGTAATGATGCGTACTATAACCATCTAAGTAGTTAAGACTCTTATCATCCAAGGGGAATTTTCATATGTCGCTCTTGAGATTATATTTGTAATTATCATATTTTGTCTGAACGATGTAATCATAGGGTTATGAGATTATAATGTAATGAGTTTGCAAATTAACGAGTGATTGTGAAAATTTGTAATTTTGTGCTTTTGATGTTAATAATATAATAACTGATCTCATTTTATCACTGGAAAATAATGTTAAGAATGTCTACAACATCATTAGCATCTATTTGCGAGCCTCAAAACGGGGGACGTTACAAACTCTTTACAATAATCCACCACAAGTCAAAACATCCTTCAGTGCAATTGTACAACAATGACGACATGGCGGAGTCGACGACAAGTGTGGCTTGTAGAGGTTTTTTGGGAGGGGAAGCGACGATGGCGACTTAGGGGTAACATGCACTATGGGAAAAAACGAATCAGACGACAAATATGCTCCGTTGTCTAATTGCATAAATATCTGTCGTTAAATCCCACACCGTCTCATTACACATCAGACCATAGATATGCTCCATCATTTGATATGCACTAACACATCAAAAGAAAGAAAACCATACGTTGTCTGATGTTATAGTATCATTTCTAGAATTTTCTATATACCAATTACAATTATATTATATATACTTCAAGAATGAAATAAATGAATTGCAATTTTATTTAAAAAAATATTTTATTTCAAATTAAATTCACATACAAAACAACTTTCACTATACTTACACTTTCAAATACAATACAACTTTCATTATCACTCTTATATATACAAATTTTCACTACACTCTCACATATAATTTTTTTTACTAGCACTCAGTCACACTCAATCGAGTTTATTTTTGATGTTAGTCTTGATTTGCTTGCTCCGGCTTGTGTCCAGCCATCTCCTATACCCGTCAAATAAAAGCCACAGTAAAATGAAAAAGGAAACAAACCTAAATTGCAAAAATAAAATTGAATTTGAATATTAATATTGCCTCAGTTTATGGGTTTGTTTTCTCTTCATGGTTTAGACATGGACAAATATATATATATATATATAATATGCACAGACAACTTATGATATGCACAATGTATCACTGTGAATATCACAAGGCCGGGCATCGATTAAATCTCATG
The DNA here is from genome assembly GCA_030737815.1 of Allium fistulosum. Lineage (NCBI taxonomy): Eukaryota > Viridiplantae > Streptophyta > Magnoliopsida > Asparagales > Amaryllidaceae > Allium > Allium fistulosum. Next base: position 1,196,874,302 of record CM060902.1, read on the forward strand.
GACTATTGCAAAGATCAAGCGCGAAGGTTCAACACAGTGCAAATGTGCACAAAGTCAAGCCCAAGCCTCCTCGGGCTCAACTCAGGTGCATAAGGAAATGCAACTCAAATTAGTAAACCAAACTAAAGGAAGTAACACAGTTCAAAATGGTAACAAGAATTGAAAAATATCAATCATTAGGCGTGCACACATAATGTAAGTGACACAAATGAATTGCAATCAAGTATCAACAGCATTATCAGTGCACATAATGTAACCAATGTCACAGCAGTAGTTCTACTAATGAACACATGAACAATTCAAAAGCAGCTCAAGATAATTCAAAATATGGTACAAGTATGTATATATAATATTATGCACAAGTATGTACCAAGGGTTGAAAAGTGTAGAAATGCAGTTCAAAAATCCATGTATAAGTGAAAAACAAGTACACGTGCATATTTCATTTCAGTTCAAAATAGATTGCCAAACCATGGAGCATCAAAAGTATATGTGAGCAACACACATATACACATGTATAAATACAAAAGATACTAATATTTCACACATATATACATACATATGTATGTGTGTGTATACATGGAAGTAACAAGCAAGAAGATTGCATATAGCAGTAATAAGCACACTCAGGTACCAAAATCAAAATGGTTCAGAAAAACAAGTTCAACTAGGCAAGAATTCAAGATAGTGCACATAAACAAGCTCAGACAAAACAACAAGTGCCGGGCACATAAAATGGTTCAGAAAAAACAAGTTCAACTCAAAATGGTTTAGAAAATCAAAATGGTTCAGAAAATGCACATTCAGGTGCCAGTGCACATAGGAGCAGTTCACTTAGGTGTCAGCACACTCGAGGATGCATACATGTATATATGTATACATAACTTCAATAATGGAATATATATGTACATATATATATGGATGTAAACATGTATATATATACAAGGCAAGGATGTGTGTGTGTATGTACAAAACAAAATAAGGCAATGAAATTAGTTCAAGTGCAAGAAGCAATCCGACTTGGAGTTCAAGAAGTAATCAGTTCAAGAAGCAATCAGTTTAAGCATTTTCAAAACATATATATAAACCGGTTTAAGCGATCAATTTAAACAATCACAAACCACATGTACCAGTTTAAGCATATTCAAAACAGTATAAGCATGCATATATAAGTATGAACATACAAGTGTATACAAGTGTATACAAGTTGATACAAGTATATACAAACAACTCATAAACTAGTTCATATATACAAGTACACACACACACACAATTGTACATAAGTCAAAACAGTTCATATACACAAACCAGTTCATATATACAAGTGTATACAAGTAAAAACAGTCTAAGCATGTACATACAAGTATGAACATACAAGTATATATACAAGTGCACACATATATAAACCGCAATAAGAATTATCCAAATAGAACAAGTGCACACATATATACATACATATGTATGTATGTATATACATGGAAGTTCTATGTGATGAATTGATATAGTAAAATGCATGAAATCTCAAAACAGTTTAAGCATAGTGCACATGTATATACATATATATAGAACCATAAGCACATATTCACACAACCATGCATGGTGCAAACAGATATGTATATACATGTATACATAACCAACAACAAGCAAGAAGACACTTCAAGCATCAACTAGTTCAACAACAACTAGCACTAATGCAACAGGCTAGCATCAACTAGTTCAACAGTGATGATTTGATACAGCAAACCATAAGCACACTGCTTCTACCACTTCAAGCATCAACTAGTTCAAAAACAACAAGCACTAATGATACAACAACAATGGAGCATCAAAAGAGATACAAACCAACAAATTTATAAACCAACAGAGAGAAAAACTCATATATGTACAAACCAACAGAGATAATACAAATCGACAAAGATAAAAACTCCAAGAAGCACACAAATCATTGCAAAGATCAAGTCAGAATCAAAACCCAATAGTTCAAAAGAGATAAAAACTCTAGGAAGAACACAAACTAGCAATTCAAATCATAGTATATAATCGAAAATATAGGAAATTGATTCCTATATATACTCATGTCATCATTGGTAGAAAAGAATCAAGTCGAGTTCGAGCATAAAATTGAAAAGGGGCAAAACTATACACATACCAAATCGACAACAGTCTACGTCAAATCCGAGCAATCGAAAGCAAATCCAAGAAACCGAAAGAAATCCAAGCAACCGAAAGAAAATCCAAGTAATCGAAAGCAAATTTAAGCAATCAAAAGCAAATCCAAGCAACCGAAAGCAAATCCAAGCAATCGAACGCGACCACAAATCATCACTGAAAAAAGTGGAAATCGAGAATGCTGCAAAAAAATTAAAAGGGGAAAAAAATCATACCGAACAACCCGAATAACTCGACAGTAAAAGCAACCGCACAATCAATCACTGGTAATTGAAGTGTGAGAGCATCAAAGCAAAAGAAGTACCATTCGCACTTTAAATTCTAAGCAATGGCTTTCGATCTAGAAACCCTAAATCGGAACGAAGACAAAAACCCTAAACTGGAACGAAGACAAAAACCCTAAATTAGAAAGAAGGCTAGGGTCGGCAGCAGACGATGGGTAGGAGAAGGCAACGGCGAGGGCGGAGAGGAGGGAGAAGATTTTTTGGGCCCCCATTTTTTTCTTTTAGCTATGAACGAAATAAAAGAGGGAAATAAATGAAAAATGCGACCACGAAATATCAAGACAATTTTGAGAGAGGGAAACAAAATATTGATAAGGAGGAAAAACCAAATTTTTGATAATTTCAATCAGGCAACAGATGAAATGTTGTTTGAATGACATTGATGAAATCTTAATAGAACAAAGATTTCACGGGCTATGACACACAACATATGGTTTTTCCATGTGTTGTGTGAAACAGTTGTAAATAATGGGATAACAACAAATCTAGCTTATGTTGTGTGATGACTGTTGTTTGATTCACTTTGTGTAACAGTGATGGTGATGATGGTTTTAGCGGTAGAGTTTAGTTTTGATAAAGGAGGATGATTTTGAATGGAGAATCAAAAAAGGTGATTGATGATAATGGTGCAATGTTGCTTAGTGGAGTTTCGACAGTGATGGTAGTGACTATGGTAATAATGGTGGCTGATGTGGGTGGTTATTTTTTTGAATTAACTACCGAAAATGCTAAATAGAACTATGATTATTTGTATTGTTAAAATAAATATAACATTATATATTTATATTGTTAGTTATTTCTAGCATTCTTTGAACAGTAAATATAAATATAACATTATATTCATTTAACGTTGATCTAACTTAGCATTTTCTGAACCGTAAACACAAATTTAGCAATACATATACATGATACTAGTTTACTTTAAAATTTCCTTTTTACCGTTCATTTTTTAGGTGGTTGTCAGGTGTGACAATGATATAGGGTAGGGTTTTGATGAGGCATGGTGGTGAGACGCAGTGTCCAGATCTAATGGCGATTAGAGTTGGTATAATTTTATGGTCGTGGGCTAGAGACGTCAACGTTGATAGAGGTATCGGCAAGCGTCCGCGATGAGTGAGGCATGGAGATCGGCGAGGGACACTAGCGATGATGGATGGTGGTGCGGAAACAACAAATTAGGGGTTGGACGTGTTGATGTGATATGAAAGTGAAGGAGAAAAAATGAATCTGAGAAAGAAGTCTTTAGTATCGTTCGACAATAAAAAATTCTCCGTTTTCGTTCCCCATGCGTCGGAAGCGTTCAACGTGGCAACTGATCAATGGCCCGTTGCAGAAACGATGAAAAATACTGCGTTGGGGATATTTAATTAAATAATGATCATAAATTTAGAATTTTAAAATTTCTAAAATTAATAACTCGCGCAATAAAGTCCATTTGATATGCGGTTTTTTGCGTTGCGATCGTTTCAAAGTGCTTTATGTTGTGAAATTGTTTGAACTGAATCCAAACAATTTAAAATTTTAAAATTTAATTAATTAATTAATTTTTACAAATTATTGATACGTATTATTTATTGAAAAATAATTAATTAACCAAGTATAAATCAATTTTATTTTAAAATATATATTTCAAATACTCCACTCGCAGTACATTAATGTATTTTTTGTTCATTCAACATTTTTGTTCAGATGCTTCATTCAAATGTTCCGTTCAGACTCTCTCCTTGTTTCGCAAATAGCTGACACTTTATATTCAAATTTTGACCTGCTCTAGTTTTCTTTTGGAAACTTGTCTCTCGGCTAATTCTCTCTATTGAATCCGTGATAAGCCCTTTCTAATTGAGTGAAAAAAAATCAGTAACAAACTATCCCTTTCTCCTTTCCCAGCATACACACGCGCCCTTTTCTCTCTCTAAACTCGCCGTAAGCTTCTCTCCTCCACCATTTCTTCGCAAATTCAACACCCAGAATCAGAAAGATAAAAATGGTAGAAATTCCAACATATTTCTACTCTTTTCCATTCTTCAATCGAAATCAAAACCATGCCCCCAGTTTTGATTTACAAGAAGAAAGCGAAACTTCTATGCCAGGTCATCATCATTGTCTCTCTATTCTTCTTTCTCGACGCTGCGAATGGCGACGATGGAGATGATGATGGTTCCAGTGACACCATGGTCGCTGGCGTCGTCTACAAGAGTCTCAATACGCTGGCTGGAAGTTTCCAGCATCAAATCGATACAAGCCTGAAATATTGCATTAAAGATTCGTATGTCTCTTAAGAATGTTGTTGCATTAGGTTGTTTAAATTTTGTGGTTGTTAGTTTGTACTATTTGTTTGCAGGAAGAAAGATTGGGATGAAGCGTTCAAGTTTGATTCAGATTTGACATTCTTGACCAATTGCATCAAGGAAACACAAGGTACTGATGTTTTTTTTTTTGGGGGGCTTATGTCACTTATGTAATATAGTTAATTTAACTACTGGTGCAGAACACTAAACCAAAATTAGGAATTCTTGAGTTATATTGGCGAAGTATGTTGTTATTTACTGGTGTGGATCAAGGATTTTACTCCTGAGGGCCCTAATTAAATGAAATAATGATATTATTTTACTACTTTAGTTTACTAACTCCAATGACGAACATTAATTAGAAACCCATAAAAAAAAGGCGGTTAGTTTAACATATTCAGCTATTACAAAAAAATTGGTAAATTCTATTCATACGTCATAAATTACTTTACCTGCACCACTAAATTTTTAACAAATTTAAGATAAATTCGCCTTTATTCTACAAAAAATATAAAACCAATATTAAAATAATTTTTTTACAGTGTACAAATTCTCTTTGTCCATGTTGTATATAGTCAATATAATTCATTTCATAAGGTAAATAAAATTTTCATATATCATCAATTGAACTAAATTTGATTGCTCTCGAGTATCAAAGTCCATTTATATAGTTTTAAGTTATATTCATGCATAATCAACTTTAACATTTTCAACATCAAGTTAAACATAAATTCAGTACTAAAGTTAACATAAATCACAGAATATGGAATTACCTTTTACTTTTTAACCTAAACTAATAAATTTTAATTTTAACATCAAAAATTTAAATAGTTTAAATTAATATTTAAAAACTAAATTCAAAATTTTACCTACAAATAATTATGTTAATTTAATTCTTGTTCCCAATTTTTGAATCAGGGCTCCTTAGTTTGATTAATGCATGAGTGAGATTTAGTGAAATGAGACAATGTTATGTCTTATTTTAAAATGAGAGTAATTTTGTAATATGTACAATGTATATTAAGTAAAATATTGTGTTATGAATTTGACAAAGTTAAAACGACACAATGCTATATGCTATGGGTTTTGTAGGTAGATGCTATATGCTGTTGAGCACCGTCGCTTGAACAAAATGTAACATACGGAGTTGACCGATAGCATATTGATGGTTATTGAAACCATGCGCTTAGATTCGATTTAAAAATCAAGCAACTATAAAGTTTTTGGTTAAGGGATAATTTGCGAGTTAAAGAATGAACTTATTCAAGCTCAGAGTAAAACATGAACATAATGGGACACAATGATAGATTTGGGCCCATCTCCCTAGTAGAGAAAAGCTTTACTTTGGCTTTTGTCAATATTTACTTGGTCTCTAATCAATTAGGATAACCTTATACCAATCAACGTGTTGTTTAAGTATTCCGGGCTATCATTAAATTATTTTAGTACATGATTAATTTACTAAAATTTATTTTCAAAGTACTTATTATACATTAAATTTATAAAATTTAATGGAATATTTTGCATATATTTTAACTTTAAATTAGACTAGGATTTAGATTCTTGGTTATAATTTGAAAGGCTGATGTAATGATAAGCTAGTTAAATGAAGATAGCAAAGTTAGTTGTCTAAGTTGGGCTTTAAATATGATAAGATCTTTTGTAATTTCAAGTATGAAGAAGTTTATTTAATATAATCGTTCAAGGCTAAAATAATGAAGATGGAGTATTTTAGCCAATTCTTATACTTTAATCGTATGAAAACTAATTAGCTCATATATACTAGCGATCAAAGAATAATAATGGTATATGTTTTAGCAATAAACAATGAAATGACATTGTCCATAGTATTTCTACGATAGTACATATTTTCCAAATCAAGTTTATGTAATCCAATGAAAGTCAAAAGCGTCGAAGTAATTTGATTATGAACTTGAAATATACATATTGATCTTTGGTGTTAGTTTGAGACTTTTGATGGAGTAAAAGCTAGATTGAAAGGGGTTAAAAGAAATAACGCAACAATATTTCTTTTTTGAATATATATGTGATTTAAGCATATATATGTATGCATGCATGCATATTTACACATATCAATGACTTAGATATTTGAGTTTTGTTCATAAGTTCTAAGTGATGTATCATGTGTGCTTGTCCCTATCATATGTCTAGCAACATTACATGATATATGCATCATAATCCTAGCTCAACTCTACACTTCTCGCTTTTCGACTTGGTTGGTCATCCTTTGCACATGTGTGTACATGTGTATATATATTATTGAAACTCAAAAGACCAAGCTTATGCCTGCAAATTTTGAAGGAGTATGTGTTGAATCCATTACACACACTTCATGTAAATCATCATCAGTTATTAAGCATGCCGCCGGTAGCAGGACCCAAACTCATAACATTTTTAATCAGATTTGCATCTTACCACTAAACTAACTTATGAAGTCACATATATGAATATACATTTGCATACACACACGTATATGTATATATTTATGCCCAATTCTTTTTTTGCTATAAACCATTACGGAAATTTGGTAACTTTTGGTAGGTATGATTTACATACCATCACATCATCTTTGCATAAAGTATATTTTATTCTGGTACTTCTACCCAATCAAAATAAATTATGCAATATATACTTAAAACATTTAATATGATGATTGAGTCAGAAGATACTAGTTTTTAATGGGTAAGAAGTATTGTAGTAAGGATTTATTATTAAATGACGTCAACAATAAGTAGATCGCATTTGCAAAAGATCGTCGATTCCAATGATCGTAGATGTTGAAAAATGAATCGGGCATGAATCTGAATACAAAAAAGATGGGACATGGTTGCTTCTCTATGTATATGCAGATATGTAAATCAATATACTTATACACACACATATTAGATTAGGTTCCATATTTCTTGCCATGTATATCCTCTCAAACGCTCCTTCGATTTTGTGGTCAAGATTTACAAAATGAAACAAATTTTATTAGATGTATTTGTTGAGATAATTTCTACGGAAAATTGAACTATGCCAATATGATATGTCAACTCTCGATTCAAATGTGACTTTGATTAAGCTAAAAATTTCGAAACGATTCAATTTTTTATGAAGATGATCATGTCAATGAATAGATTATATGTACAAAATTATCCCCTTCAAAAACTATATTATAAGAGGATACGTGGAACATCCCCTTCATTCTAAATTAAATATGTGTTATGTTATACCTTATAATCAAAATATTTATTACGATCATTGATTTGAAATGTATTAATTTTTAGTGGGCAAGAAATATCCAAGTAATATTTTTTTTTACAAATGATGCTAGCGACAAGCAAAGTTTGAAAAGGTGAAGTCATACACATGACTTTTTTGTGCTATCAAGTCGATTTACAAGGCTCGTTGAGGCATAAAACTTTTAAGTAAACATTATTCACGTATATCTTAAAGAATAGCATATAGAATATTAAACGTAGAACATTACACATATATCTCAAAGAATTAAATATAGAATAATCATAAATGCCGAATATTAAATTTTGAAACACTAAACGTTTGCATGAAAATTTGTCAACAAACTTTGCATCAATGATGAGTAGATCGAATAACGTTGAATGGAGTTATTCGTTTGGTGATGTCATAATTAAAAATAAATTAAAGAGTAAAATAACTTGCAACTAAGTAAACTAACGTAATAAATTTAGAGTTGTTTGATCGTAAGTGACTTACGTCCACCATTCTTCTCATTTTATTCATATATCGTTCACTATTACAAGAACAAGCTTTAGAATTCAGAAAATAGACCCCTTTGTGTTGCAAGGTGCATGGTATTTATAATTAGATGAAAGGGACCCATATTCCATGTTAGATGACTGTTTGGGATGACGTAACCCACTCCTTCACCGTTGACCCTATCTAACTGGCACAACCTTCATAACTAAGATAGTAGTTCAAATTTGGAGGCGGTAGTGTTGGAAGTGGAGTGAGTGAATGGTCCTCCTTTAAAAGAGGTATTACTTCATATGTGAAGCAAGCTTCCGAAGCTCGCTATACGCTTATGCTTATGCTTTTATGATCTCTTTAATGTCATTCACAATGATCTGTCTAAAGTCATTCTTCACGACTTGTCTTAGACCGTTCATGTCTCTTTCTTGAACCAAAGTATTGTCATTGTATAATCACATTGATCTTCGGTAGATCGTTAACCAATAAACTGCTTGCTATGACCTTTACATGCTTTTTATCATGTCATATTCTAGTCTGAATTTGGGCGTCTTCTCACATAGTTTCATTAGGTTGAAATACGGCCTAGCACTTATCCCTTGATTTTCCTCATGCGGGGATAAGTGAAATCGTCTGAAGCGGGACACTACAAACAACAATTAACACAATGTTAATTTAATTTTGAAAAACTAGGTGCGTTTTCATTTAAAAGCAGACCATTACAAGGAACAACAAAAGTAACATCTGATTTCAAGCTAAAACACAAACTGCTACCAAAAAACATTCAATTTAAATACAATTACAAATGTAAATCTAAACAAATTAATACAAGCAGTAGAAAAGTAAGTTTTTCTTTTGTTAGTCTTCCTTTGCTTCATTCTTCCTTTTCTTTTCAAACGAAAAAGAAAATCAATTAAATCGGAAACAAAGTTCAACTTAGAAATCAATTTTGAAATCGACTATGATATGGAATCAATTTCTAAAACTAAATTCAAAAATAAAATAAATACATGTCGTAATTTTGATCTTGTTCTTTCGTTTGCTTGCTATAAATTGATTAAGGTTTCGTTAGTCCCGTTAGATTCAGTTTTATTATCGTTGGAGGCAAAAAATGTTTGCTTTAAGCCATATGTCTCAACTACTTGAAGTGTGTGAAATGTACGCCATATGTTGTCGAAGCGTAAAACTTGGAGGAAAAGGACTTTTTTGAGCAAGTCTCAAGATGTTTTGCCTTGAGGTGTGCCTTAAGGCGGTTTATGACATGCCTCTTAAAACAATGGTAACAAGCAGATCACATCTATTAAAAATTGTCAAATTTCAATAATCATACATGCAAAAAGGTGGGTTGGGCATGAATTAAAAAAACAAAAAAAAGATGAATGCAAACCACTTCCATGTGTGTGTATTCAACTTTGTAATATATATGCTTATACATTATGTTGTTAAGTAGGATGTGAAGGGCCATTTAGGAGCTATTTTTCATTTTGGGTTCCCTATCTTTTTTACCTCGACGCTTTATTTCATTCTTTGTTCGAGGCACCCCCTGAGTTCTAAGGTTCTCTTGGAATGCTAAGAAATTAAGCATTTTCAGTATGAACTTTTTACTTTGACTAAATCAAATATAATTACAAATGCAAACACTCAATTTGCTTGTTTATTGGTTGAAGCTCTTCATCTTATGATAATATTTATGAATTTACTGGTCCGCCGGGTTATAGGTTTGAGTTCTGCCTTGCACACATTCTCGCAAAAAATAGAATCCGGGAGTTATAGGTGCTATAAGTTGAAGCGGACAAACACAACTTAATTCCTCTTAAGAGTTTACCGGTCCGTCGGGTTCTCCTGAGTATAGTTCAAAAAATATATTTATGAATTTAGTTTCGCTTTGTATTATTCCAAATTATATAGGCAATCGATCAATAAATATTTCTTTCCATAATTCAGAAATTTCTCACATTTCAAATTTGATTTTAACGGTTTCCTCATTTTTTTTCTTATTTCTATATCTTTTTTAATTCTTTATTTGAATATTTTTGGAATATAGCCTACAATAATATAACATAAATAAAAAACCGAGTTGTTCCCTTTTATTGCACTTTTTATTCTGAAGCTTTTATGATTGTTTGTATAAAAATATTTAATTATGGTTATGGAATAAATTCTATTATGCATCAGTTTTCTTTCTCTTGTATATTATAGAAACTTTTGATTTATTTTGAAATATATTGACGAATAAACTAAAAGTACATACACATATCACTCGTTGTATAGTAGTAAATAGCGACGATCAAATCAAAACCGATCGAGTTTCATATAATATGTAGCTGCAGTTTTTAGCTATTTAATTCAAAATTTATTTGTACCAAATTATGCAGTGAGCGCTTTTTTCTTCTCTGCCTAGACACAGCTTGGACTCTTAAGACTTTTCTTAGCACCTAGTGCTTGCTCCACCTCGAACAACATTTCTTATACATACATGTGTGTGTAAGTGTGTGTACACATATACATACATGTATGTATGTGTGTGTGTGTATGTATGAATGATGCATGTAGAGGGTGGAGTTCCATATTCCTCATCTTGTATATCTCCTAAAAAAGCACCATTTTGTTGTGTCTGAGATTTTTGGAACGAAACAAATTTGATGCAATCTGTTTTCTATTGAGATCAACTCTGAAAAAATGGTCTTTCAAATTCATATAAGCCAATGTCATTTGCGACCCTTAATTCCCGGTATAATTTTTAAAGAGCTTTTTTTTAAATGATCCAATTTTTTATGAAGATGATCATGATAATCAATAGATTATGTTTACAAAAAATTGTTCTATTTCACAAACTTGTTGAAAATATGTGACTTTTGTCAACAATACCCTGGCTCAACAACTTACTCCTAGATAATAATATTATATGAAATTTTGCTATTAATGTATTTTGGTAATAGGGGGGATATCAAGAAGGATATGCACAGCAGCAGAAATAAATTTCTACTTCAGTAGTTTTTCTAGCGGTGATGAACAGAATAATTTTTTGAAACCAAATCTCAACTGCAACTTAAGTGAATGGGTATCTGGATGCGAGCCAGGTTGGGCTTGTAGTATTGGAGGTACCAAAAAGATTGACTTGAGTTCTCGACTTATACCTTCTAGAAAGCTTGATTGCGGTCCTTGTTGTGAGGGTTTCTTTTGTCCCCGTGGTCTTACATGCATGATACGTAAGTTTCTACTCTCTCTCATATTTAAAATATATATATATTTTAGTTTGAATATGTTAATGTATCTGAATTGGTTACCGCAATTGGTTTCACCGAGTCACTGAAAATAAATCCCAACTCCTAACCATTGGCATGAAACCAACCGTTTTCATTCTTTTTTTCTTCTAATATATGATATGTATATGTGTGCGTGCGTGCGTGCGTGCATGCGCACTCACACATATGTACACACACAGCCGGGGTGTATGTATGTGTCTAAATAGCCACTGTTTCTTTGTGTGTGCGCGCGCACGCATGCATGTACACACATTGGCTATTTAGACACAAAAATATTACATTTTCATTGATAAATATGTTCCCATTTTTGATGTTATATTTTACTGCTTTGTGGAGTCCCTAAAGGTATGTGAGAGGTATCCTCTATTTGAATCTGAGATCATGGTGATTGCATACAACCAACCTATCACCTAATGTTATTTAAAAAAACGCGCGCACGCGTGCACACACACATGTCTATATCAATATACATACATATATGAATAACTTAATCAAATTTGTAATCATATACTTGCTGGATCTATAGTATTCCGTTCATGTTTGGTTTTCTGGCTTTAAAATGTCAAAAAAGAAAAAAGAAAAGAAAGAACCGTTTTCAACTAACCAAAGGATATTAATCATTGAATCATATACTACATTACTGTTAGTCTGTAAACCTATGGTTTTATAGCATGCACCTTGAGTCTTTAAGGATCATAGTCTTCCTTGGTCAATCTGAGAATCTTGAGCAAATATTTACAGGATAAACTAAAAAGAAAGTTTGTTTTGGTCATCCTTCTGCCTGAACTTTCTGTTTTCACAAGAACTATTACTTCATCGCCTAGAGTAATTTCTCATGGCTCCAATTTTTTGTATATAATTTTAGCCAAGGACTTGGTTACAAGGTACTCAATGCTACACTATAAATCTTAGAAATTTGCAAAAGGCAGCAATAATAATGAATATCAAAGTTTACCAAAGCTCATTCACCAATTCACATGGGAGCGGTATGCATCACGCCTCTCCTCTATCTCGTCCCTCCACGATCTCATTTTCATATTTAGACGAGACGTGGTATCAAATTTCGTTTGACACTCATCTAGCCCGAATTTTTTATATTTCATTTGAAATATGAATCGAAATCTCACTTTTAGATCTCATCCGAAATGATATAATTTTTCCTTTTTACGTAACATTTTTTGCTTTTCACATCGGCACAAAAGAAAGTACTCAATCAAGTTATTATTTACTAATCCCTAATCATTATTCTAAATATTTTTTGTCTTGATGAGTCACAATAAAAAATTTCGATTTTTTTTTCAATGTTCAAATGAGAGGATACCATCCGCTCACTGTCAAATTAATCAAGCTAATCAAGATACGACTATTCCCCAATAAAACATTCATCTCAATTTTAAAAAAAATATATAAATCAACTATGTTACCTTTTTTATTTTTAGATAACAATTGTTGAAATATCATTAAAACGTCAATTTAGATACAAAAGTTACTTCGATATAGTTCCGATATGTATTTTAGGATCCAGGATGTTAATTTGAGATGTATATTCAGGGAACACTCATCTCCTCCGAGATCTATTCTTGTATGAGGTATCTTGTGTGAAAATTTGGAGTCGAGACGTGATCGAAATCCGAGATTTGAAGCCTTCGTGTGCATTAACAATATTTTATGCAACTCCAGATAGAAACTTTTGAACTAGATATGCCTATATTCCTTTTTCATATAAACACGAACTAAAATCACATACGATGAGTTTGGTTGGTTCATATTAAATCTAGATCATTTTTCCAAATTGATGCTTGGTTATACGTGTACCCATACAAGTGATTTTTGTAGAATTTACACGCCTAAATCATAAAGAATTATTGTATATGGATTGCTATAGTTGATACTGCCAATATATAGAATATTAGATGAAAATCTAGTACATTAATTGTTTTCATCATTTATGATGTACAGCTTGTCCTCTTGGAGCGTACTGCCCACGTGGAACACTTAACAAAACTACTGGTATTTGTGATCCGTAAGTTGTTTCATGGTGTCTTTTTTTTTCTTCCACATCTTACTTCTTGGTTGAGGACAAACAATTCATGTCGTTATGATTTTAATTTATTCTCATTAGTAATGTAAATGCAGATACCAATACCAATTACCTCGAGGAAAACCAAATCATACATGTGGAGGTGCAGATATGTGGTCTGATGTTACTAAAAGTGGTGAAATTTTCTGCCCAGCAGGATATTATTGTCCAAGCACCATCCAGAAAATTTCTTGTAGTAGTGGGTATATTTCCCTTTCTATATAACATGCTTACTTTAGTGCTTTTAATTTTACTGTAAGCTTGACATATTCATTAAGTCTTGCCTATTTTCAAATGTTCCTTGTGTGTGTATTTTCTGTTAGTTTTTTAAGTAACCGATTTTCACTTGTAACCGTACTTCTTTGTACATCAAAACTTGGGAGATTATCACATTCTATCCCAGTTAAAACAACATTTTGAAATTTTGAGGGTTAGAATGCATTCTTTGTGAAGCGAAAGAGGCACACGAAATGGACAAGTGAAAGATGTTGAGAAAAGAAAGTGATAATAAGTAATTTAATCTTCTATTTTAATTTGTTGTTATTAATGATTAATGCTACAAGCATTGGTAATAAACAGGTAATTAATTAATAGTTCATAAATTGAGTAAGTAATTAAAATATGTCAATACATTATAATACTATGTATACAAAGATGCATAAAATAAAATGCAAAACCATATCATAGTAATATCAATACTAATTACCAGAACCATATCTGTCCATTTGGAACCATTGGTACATTGTTTTGTACTGATCTTTTTAAGTCTCTGTTATTCCGCCTTTTGGTTAGGCCGAGATACCACGGATTCGGCTAAAATGGATGAATTGAAGATCGATTACAGTTGAAACTATGGACGAAAGTTGGACGGATTCGGATGGACAACACTAAAAAAATGGCTAAGTATGGAATTAGAACTTCACATAGGCAATGGATCGGATCGGATCCTCATTTTCTGACTCAATCAAGGTGCGATTAGTATGGAGTGACAAGGAAAGTCCCATAATGCTACATTTTAAATTTCAAGTCGATCGGCGTTCGTTTGCTCGAGTTATGGGTAAAAGAAGATGAATCGGTGTTGACGGATCGGTGGTAATTTACTTGGAGTCGGTCCCGAGAAAATTTGCTACTTGCTTGGAGTCGGCGAATTGTTCGCTTGGCGTCGCAGAAATTTGAAGTGCTGGATCGTGTTTGGAGTCAGATGCATGTTTGCTTGGAACACCGATCGTTTTTCGTGTTTGGAGTCAGAATCACGTTTGCATGGAGAAAATTTGGATTTTACCCGAGTCTAATTCTGGACCAGAATTTTCAGCACCTGCTTCGAGTCAGAAAGGTGATTACTTCAGGTCTTGCTTCGGGTCAACCCTGAAGTGGGTTTTTCGACGATCGTTTTGGCGATTTTCGACGATGATCGATCTATAATTCAAAATTTACAAAGGCAATCGATATAAAATTTGGAGGACAACTACACTACACCATGAGTGGCCCACGTCATCGATTGCTGGCCCCACGATAAAGTTGGATCGATCAGTCATGATCTATATGGATCGATCCATAAAACAATTCAAATCAATGACGATCGATCAATATCTCACAAACGCAAAGTCAGAATGACACGAAATTGTGGGAATAGTAAAATATTATGTAAAGGAACCTACCATATCGATCGCACATCATTTGGAGAAACTTGAACGATTGGTCTATATCGATTTTGAACGATCGTATCATTTCAGCTAGAATGATCCCAACTCCATGGAAAACGCGATATCTCACAAACGGTAAGTCGGAATGATACGAAATTTGAAGAGCAAGTAGTTAACATCAAGATGGACCCACCAGAACGATCGCACCCCAAAAGGAGCAAATATGGAACGATCTTTCATATTTCCATTTTTCGACTCGGCTCCACGCAAAATGTGATATCTCACAAACAGTAAGTCGGAATTGCACGAATTTTGTAGAGCAAATAGCTAACATCATGGAGGACCCACTAAAAACGATCGCACCCCCATTGGAGATAATATGAACGATCGGCACCGATCGTTCTAATAGTGTGCGATCGATATGAAAATTGGTGGATCGGGTCGTACGGCTCTGGAGGTTCTTCTGGCGAAATTTCAGCCCGATTCATGCACATCTTCACCTGTAAATACAGCAGACTTGACTCATTACTAGGGTTCTTCTTCTTCTTCCAATTGGATCTTCTTTTGATTTTCCTTCATCACTTCTTATCTCTTCTTCCATTAATTTTCTAAGGCTAAAAACAACTGCATATGTAATTCTCCAATATAATAAAAAGATTATTGGAGTGGACGTAGACCGGAATTTGCCGAACCACTATAAAATTTGCATGTTCATTTATTTTTCTGCAATCTATTATGTGATCTGTTAATCTATATTTTTCTGTTTGGATCTAAATATTGGGTGTTTGCTTTCACATACAACCGGATGTCGGTGACCATTTTTGGTGCTAACCGTCTTTATAGTCATCCAATACATAGCTATGTCGTTGCTTAGAACATTCATTAGGTCGACTTGTCGGGTTGCATAATAATTCTTAAAGCTTAGCCAATGTCAAATCTACTGATTCATTAAAGGTGAGCAACAGTATTTGTCAAATTCAAAGACGTTCAGATAGAATCTACACTATTTGTTCGAGTTATTTGAGTTATGTTATTAGAATTCGTACGATATTTTTTGTCTCTCATGCATCATATCGGTAATTTAGTTTTTTCTTCTCGGTCTCACCATGAAGTCTTTGACCACCATAAACTGTACCAGATCTACATGATGTATTGGTAGAGTTGAGTCAGTAGGTGATTTAGAAACCATTGGCATTGGAGGAGTTTGTTGAATATCTGCTTGTTCGAGAGAAATAAAAAAACCTATCAGAATTCCAAGTCTGATCAAATTGAGATTATGCAGACGAAAGGGTCTACTGCACTGCCTCTTCTTAGGTAGCAGTGGACATACACAAATTTTCTCCAGTTGCATTTGTATCTTGCGATAAAGTTTGCATTACAGTGAAGTTTTTAATCGGTCCTATCCAGTACTTCAAAATAGATTGTCAAGAAACAAGTGAACGTACCAACTTTTATTAAGTACAACATGCTTGACTAAAAACTAAATACAATGCAAATATAATTTTATAAACATATTGTCACATAGTCGGAGCCCCATTATTCGATGCCACAAACAAATTTTTTTGTACTATTCCATCCGGCCTATGCTTTATTGCAAAGACTCCCATTTAATCCATTATTCAATGACATTTATAGTTGTGTCGGATTTATGTCGTTTAGTGCTAGTTTGTTGAGAATGGTCGCTATGATTTGGTTGTACTCTTCGTGATCGTTTTGTGTACTCCTTTTTTTATTTATTGCATGCATCGTACACTTTAATAACATATTCAGTGAAGTAACAGTAACTTGTTGCAACCACATCGCAAAACTTTTACGCGGCATTCAATTTTATGACTATTTCGTCTATTAAGGAGGATTCCCCGAATACCTAAAATAGAGATGATCATAGAAAATGTAAAATATTTTTTCTGGGCCTTTATTCTTTTTTTAGGTTCACTAGGATTTTTAGTGGTTGGAATTTCTAGTTATCTTGGTAGGAATCTGATACCTGGATTTCCTTCTCAACAAATTATTTTTTTTCCACAAGGGATCGTGGATCAATCAAGTGTCCGAACTCTAAAGAAAAATCATCTTCCATTTCCCCTACTCGTTGCCCCCCTTGCTTAGCCCTTCCTCTAAGGGGTTGTTGTGTAACAAGTGCGTAATGCCCACTCGAACGTCCATGGATTTTATCATCAACTTGATGAATTAATTTTAGGATATAGGACTTGCCTATTAGAACAGGTTGTTCAAAAGGATCTCCTGTTCTTCCATCAAATATTCCGCTTTTTCCCGGAAACTCAGGTTCAAATACCCATGGGTTTTTCGTCCTGCTTCTATTTGTCTAGCGGTAATCCAAGCGGGTTCAAGTGCCTGAAGAGCATATCTGCCGAAGCAAATATGATTACCCCGGCAAGATATTCCTTTCATTCTTCCTCTATGTTGCTTACGAAATCTGGTTCTTTTGGGGTTATAGTTGATGGTTTTTTCCCACCTTTACTACAGAACCGGACACGACTCCGAAGTAGTTTAGTTCTTATTTGATAAGAATAGTTGAAGTGGATTCTCCGAAGAGAGGATGGATGGATTATGGGAGTGTGTGACTTGAACTATTGATTGGGCCATGCTGATATAATTTTATCCGCCACGTTGAAATTCACAACCAAACGTGTCTCCGCATCCAACCACCACGTAAATCCCCCTATGTAGCATAGGATAGGCCAGTTCGCTTGAGGAGAATTTTTTCTATGATCATGTCCTAATTATGTCATGCATGAACAGGCTCCGTAAGATCCTGTAGAATAAGTGATGTGATTCTTTTTTTTTCCCCAATTTCTTCTGAAGTTAGTTTGTAAAAATGCGAAGTTGAAAAGTAAAGTAGGAAGAACATAGTAGGGGTTTATATAACGGCATAAAAATATTTGATTTAATTGCCCTACTTTATTATGTAAGCATGTTAGGAAATAGGTTAATAATTATTTAATTAGACGTTATTCTCTACTACTTACGTCCTTATCATTTTTTCCAGGCACTATTGTCGCAAGGGGTCCACTTCTGAATTAAGTAAGTACTAATTGTAATTTGATTTATTGCGTTTACCGCAGTTGACATAATTGAATGATATGGCATATTAATTGATTTATAAAAGTGTGCCGGTTTGAATGATATGTTCCAGGCACTAAATTATATTTGGATGTAGTGAGACCATGTAGTTGTGATTATGTACGTGGTTAGGTGTATAGTTTGTAAATGAGAAAATCAAGCTACTTTGTTCATAGATGCTTGTTCCTTAGAAATTCTTCACATTTCCTCACTCCTTCCTGCCTCTAATGTTGTTGAATTATATTATACACTGCAACCCTTTTTGTATGAGCTGTACAATTTTGGTTGTAAATGCCTCATTCTTAATTTGGCTTCATGCTCTAAAAGACACTCTTTATATCACATTCTTGTTTGCTTTCAGTTATTAAATCTCTTATATTGTGCTTCAATTACAGTTTTTTAGTAAATAAAAAGACATATCTATTACACCTAAGATTTTTAAGTTGGGCAGGCAGTCCTATCAATGTATTTCATCCAACAACAGACACCATTATAACTAATTAGGTATATGCAAGAAACTATCATGAACATGTTATCGGCAGAGATAACTTAGTCAATGTTATTTAAAGGTGAAACTTAAAAATATTTCGATAAAAGTGCTCTTTTCAATGCAGAGTTGCAGCATTAGAGAAGTATATTGTTTAATTGTATGTTGTGTATTTAATTCTGATCATGAACTTGCAGGGTGCATTTACAAGAGCTCATGCAAGCCAAATTCTGAAAATCAAAATATTACTCTATTTGGAGTTTTAGTCATGGTATGCATCACACAGTTAACCTTGTTTTGTTAATCATATACTAGTAAATTAACATCCATGATCTGTGTATACACACACACACCCCGTTTATTATCTGTAATTCAAATTAAACTCGCTCAGTTGACAGTTAACTTTTGTGTGTGTTTGGGGGTTGTTTGGGGTGGGGGGTTTGGGGGGGGGGGGTGTTTGGTAGTTGGCGGGCGTGTGTGTTATATAGAATGGTGGATTAGCTAATTATACAGAATCTCCAGCTTTAGGTTTGATTTAGATTCATCTTAGAAGTAGTTCATTGGATGGCACATATGTTTTTTTAAATGCTCTGAATGAAAATGCATGTATCAAGCAGTAAACTTTGTTTCTATATTATTTGTTATACAGATGGGTTAACCGAATTACACGAAATTGTTCACTTTTGGCATTAAATGAGCGACCATTGTGGTATTATTGCAATCTGTATAAAAAAAACATCATTTTGAAATAAAAATGTACCTTTTCGAACAAATCATCCCAGAGTTGTTACAAGTAACATCTAATTTTGATTTACAATTCAAGAATTTATGCTATAGCCATCTATTCAGAAAGTGTGTACGTTTTTAGTACCAAATATGTTTGTGTTACGACATCATTTAAATAATATCATAAATTTTAAATTTATTACATTATCATATAAAATGCGTAATTTCCATCTGCTTTTTAATGACAAAAGCTATTTACAATTTTTTATTTCATGGGCATCAACCTTTTATATGATTTTTCGCATGAAAATGTGGCCACATTTTATGTTCCAGATGGTTGGCTTACATGAGCTTAGCTCCTTAAACTCTTCTTTGGTGCTTATTTCTTGACAAAAAGCCATGAACATGTTAACAACTATTCCATTAGATGGTAAAAGTTTAAAGAGTATGCATTACTGATGTAGTAAACATGAACTAGGGTGGACAAAAGTAACTACAAGAGTTCAAATATTTACAAAGCAGAATCTAACAAGAGTAGTTATATTTGTACCAGCCTATCAGGCGCACCATTCATGTGACTGGGACCCACCATCCATCAATCACATAGTATGGCATATTAGGTGGTGCGTGAAACCTTTCTCATCAAACAATCAGATTGATAATTTTCTGAAACTTCTTGGCAGCATTGGATGTATATGATGTTCCCATTTCAGTAAAAAAAATAAAAAAATAAAAAATAAAAAAAATAAATAGAAAAAAGCGGTTTTAGCGTTTCCTCGCCTACATCTTTCTTCTTTCATATCTTATTGCAAGTCACCTTAGTGCAAATGGATCTAATTAGCAATTTTGGTTCATAAACTGTTGCTCCAAATAGTGGTTGTTAGAATTGTTACCTTGTTCAAATTTATAGGATGATATATTATTAACATGGTTTACTTAGGGCTCTCCATTTGTTTATTTACAATGTCTCAAAGAAAAAGATCACTCTGGCTGACTTATATTATATAATTAGGTTAGATAAATGTGATGAATCTCAGAGATAGCATGCTTTGCTGCCTACTATTTTCTTTTACTTATACTAGTGTATGGCACAGATGAGGTGCATATGCATGCATGTGATGCAAAATATGTGATAAAATAAGGAAAATTAAAGAGTTGAAACGATGCACACCCACGAGTACTATACAATCAATTCCTTTTATTAGCAGTAGAACTTAGTACTGTTAGAGCTACTTATATATTCAGCATGATGTGTATGTTCAAGAAACCTGCATTGTCCTGTTGATCTTACTATTTTTCAGTCCACTAATATTTAACTTGTAGACTTGTAATTAACAACCTAAAAGCTTAAGTTGCAAGTAAAACAGGCTCTAACGAGTAAACTTTCATTCATGTAGGCCGCTTTATGTCTTTTGCTGTTAGTTATATATAATTTCTCTGGTCAAATTTTGACTAATCGTGAGAGGAGGCAAGCCAAATCTAGAGAAGCTGCTGCTAAGTATGCAAGAGAAACTGTACAAACTCGTGAAAAATGGAAATCAGCTAAAGATGCCGCAAAGAAGTCAGCAGCCGACTTTCAAACTTCATTATCTCGAACATTTTCTCGAAAAAAAACTGCTAAGCAAGAGTCATCAAGCAAAGCAGCAAAGAAGAAGGAAGCAAGTAACCTTACTAAAATGATTCGTTCTATTGAAGAGAATCCTGACAAAGATGAGGGGTTCAATCTTGAAATAGGAGATAAGAACTTGAAAAAGCATGCTCCTAATGCTAAACAAATGCATACCCGAAGTCAAATATTTAAGTATGCATATGGTCAAATTGAAAAGGAAAAAGCAATGCAAAATGAGAATAACAATATAACATTTTCAGGAGTGATTGCTATGGCCACTGATGATGAGGATGTGAGACTAAGGCCTACGATTGAGATTGCATTTAAGGATTTATCTTTAACTTTGAAAGGGAGTAAGAAAAAACTGTTGAGGTGTGTTACAGGTAAACTTATGCCTGGGCATATAGCTGCTCTGATGGGCCCATCTGGGGCAGGGAAGACAACATACTTAAGTGCAGTGGCAGGTAAAGCAACTGGATGCGACGTTACTGGTTTGGTTCTTATAAATGGAAAATCAGAATCCATTCGGTCTTACAAGAAAATCATTGGTTTTGTACCACAAGATGATATCGTACATGGAAATTTGACAGTGGAGGAGAATCTTTGGTTCAGTGCGAGATGCAGGTATGAAACAAATCCTAAACAATCTTTTAAGCTGTCAGTGCATTAAGTCTTAAAATTTGACCAATAAATATCTAAACAAAGCAAAGAAGTGACAAAATATTGTAATGACGCCTTTATTAAGTTCTCTTTTGGTTTGATTTTAAAATATCTCAATAGTTGTATGTAGCTGCACAATCTTAAAAATACACTTCAGTACCACTTATTAACAGTTTGTTTTAGCTTAAGTATTAACATAGGGAATATGTCCGATATTCCAGTATCTGTCCAATAATGTAAACAAACTCATGTTATGAAAACTCAAAAATGACTTGTCAGGCATTATTGGCAATACTGGTTGTGCATGTACGAAAATGACTCATATCAGGAAACCTAATAATCACTGAATATTTGTGCATGTGAATAAAGATGAATCAAGGTATGCTTGTGTAATTTTACTGACATGAAATGATATTTGAAACTCTTTTTCCTTTATAAGTTACAACTGGGCGTTGAGTTAAACAAATCAACATGCTAGGTTTGTTCAATCTTCATTTCTTTCCATCTAGCCCTCTGTTCATATATGGCATCCTTCAAAATTATCTTATTTTATTGCTTTAGACTTTCCGCCGACCTTTCAAAAGCTGAAAAAGTTCTAGTGGTGGAAAGAGTTATTGAGTCCTTGGGGCTACAAGGAATAAGAGATTCATTAGTTGGAACAGTAGAGGAACGTGGAATATCAGGTGGACAAAGAAAGAGAGTAAATGTTGGATTAGA
The DNA here is from genome assembly GCA_030737815.1 of Allium fistulosum. Taxonomy (NCBI): domain Eukaryota; kingdom Viridiplantae; phylum Streptophyta; class Magnoliopsida; order Asparagales; family Amaryllidaceae; genus Allium; species Allium fistulosum. The sequence goes on from CM060902.1 coordinate 1,196,897,044, forward strand.
AATGGTAATGGAACCATCACTTTTAATATTAGATGAGCCAACATCTGGTTTAGATAGCTCTTCGTCTCAGCTACTCCTTAGAGCTCTCAGGCGTGAGGCTCTTGAAGGAGTAAACATATGCATGGTGGTTCACCAACCAAGGTTTGTTTTAGTGTATACACAACAACATGGTTTTTATTGATACCCTTGTTAAAACATACACTTCAGTACCACTTATTAACAGAACTCTAATTTTCTAAATTATCTGTATGAGTTTAGGTTGTTTCACTTTACCACAATTTAGCAAGTCGCTTTCTGTTGTAAACCTCACAGCACATAGTTCACTGCTTAATTTGAAGGAATTGTACAGCAAGTAGTCAATATCTGAGTAAATATAAGTCCAGGAACTTGCCTCACAATAATAGCACGAATAATTATGCTAGAACTATTCTCTTAGCCTCTCACTCATGTTATATTGTTAAATGTCTTTAGCTATGGGAAGCCCCTTATTATTTAGAATGGCCAAGCATTTATATTTCATCACTAAAACATGAATTATTAATAGATGGAAAGTCAATCAGGGCAGATTTTGGGTTATACATTTATTAGGCAAGACATTTATGCTTCAAAGCTGTAATTTGGCATGGTTGGCAATTTTTTTACTTAATAGATATGACTTTTGATCAGTTGGGTTTAAAGCAAGCTGTCTGAGATAAGCAATCCTTTGCATTTGTAAAGTAACTACAATGCCAAACTTTTGACAGCAAAATATGCTGCTTAGTATAACCTGTTTCCTTTTATTTATTTATTCTTGTTGTTTCTGTATAGGATGTCTACTCACCAATCAATAATCATAACATTTGACATCTCATGATCACAAGCTTTTTTTTTCCATAGAGACCTTATAGGAACTGATTGCAAACTAATCTGTCTTCACAGCTATACCTTATTCAAAATGTTTGATGATTTGATTCTTCTCGCAAAAGGAGGTTTAACAGTATATCATGGATCTGTGAGGAGAGTTGAAGAATATTTTTCAGGTCTCGGTATCAATGTACCTGATCGAGTCAATCCTCCTGACTACTTCATAGATATTTTAGAAGGTATAATTAAGCCCAACACAAGCACGGGCATAAACGCTAAACAGCTTCCTCTTAGATGGATGCTACATAATGGGTATGACGTGCCCCGAGATATGCTAGTTGAAGATTCTGCAAATGATGCATCTGTTAGAGGTGGAAACGATTCTGATTCTGGTCAATCTGTCGCTGGAGAAGTATGGGATACTGTGAAAGATACCATGCAAACGAAAAGAGATGATTTAGGATATACATTTTCAGATTCTGGAGATTTGTCAAATCGGAGAACTCCAGGGATCCTTTCACAATACAAGTACTTTTTGGGAAGGTACTTTTTTTTTCAAAATCATTTGCTTAATATAGCAATATTATTTATCATCGTCGTCATCATTACAAGCTAAAATTATGCAGATAAGTTGGCCAGTAGTAAACTCCTTGAGGAAATTTTGTGTTGTATCCAAGTATATTTTGCCAGTTTGTTTATCATTTTAACCTTAAGATTCATTGTTGGCTACATATGAGCAAGCTTGGAGTATGTGCTGGGGGCACATTGCATACTATTACAGAGTTTACAAGCAAAACTTTGATTCTTTGGGTACTGCAGCCCTTCCTGCAGCAAGTTTTAAGTTCATCGCAATTGTTTCCTCGTATTAAAAGAGATTTCTTGTTGGGAGGGTGTTCTAGTTTTACTATAACATTCTTTTGTGAAACAATCTCATGTGTTGATTGTAAAAAACATCTATGGTGACAACTACATAAAATCAACACTAGCACTAATAATAAAGCAAAATACAATACACAGGAAAGAAATGAACCAAAAAGATTTCTGGTACTTTGATGTCCTGCATTTAAATCATCCACCTAATGAGTTTGTTGAACTTTGTCTGAAAATCTCCAAATTTCATTTAACAACTATCAATGGCTAAGCTTTAAGGGAAATATCTCTAAGATTTTCCATTGTAAACCGAATTGGAATAAAATCGAGAAAGGTAGTAGTAGAAATAAATTTGTGAACTGATGAACAAAGGGAGCAGGTATTCCTAGTATGCATGTGTGACCAAATAAACATTTTATAAAAACCGTTCGTTTTTTTATAGAACATATTTTAATTTTTACAGTATATAGTTCTACAAAATGTTCAAAATTTGGTTTGAAATATGGATGAGATTTTTATTTTTTTTGAAAATTCATTCTCAACTCTCACTGATACACTTTATGGAAAATATATTAAATATATGACAAAGAATCGGAATAAGCATAACATATTTTCTCTACCCTAGTGAAAATAATCAAAATTATAAAATTGATATTTAAGTAACATGCATCTAATGTTAAGAAAAGATCTAATTCATTGGTGAAAAGTTGACAACAAGATGTAAAAAAAAAAATATTTGCCGAATGGGCTCAAGTGCATTTGTCTGATATGATGTAGTTGCTATGTTATATTAAGCAAGAAGCATGGCGATGCGAGGCGACAAAGCTGCCACTTCACTTAATCGTACTTCAGCAATGCATCCAATGCTTAATTTTTTAACGACTGAAAACTCGTGCACTTGTATTGTTATCAACTTTTATGGTGCGACATCTACTATTATAATACTTCTATAATATGATGAGAAGCCTAACATTTTCATTATTTTTTTCTGGATTAAATTGTTAACGAAGAAGGTTCTAAAAAAATTCTACCAGTTGTTATGATTTCATTTTCAAGCAGTAATGCTAAACGTGATAATTTAGTCATCGTGAATTATATTTTTTTCCACGATTAATCTTTTATTTTCTGTAAATTATCTTCTAAAGATAATGTATATTCATCATATATTCGGCAGTCAAAACTGGCAATTTTTTTCTTTACGTAGATGTCAATGCTTCAGTGCCACGAATAGGTGACGTGATGTGCTAATAAGCGATGCCTAAGCACGTTTCTCTAACTGAAATCAAAATCTAGTATACTTAAGCGTGAAGTTAAATTTTCTCTCAACTGATGATTAAGCGTGCTTTTCATAACACTGTCGTCTTTACTTTTCCAGTATTTTTGTAACATTTTCAATATTTAGTTTTGATTAAATTTAAATTACTATTGAATCAACCAGAATCCATAATAGTTGATTTCAGTTAATTTTACACTTGCCACTAGCAACATTTAATACCCTCGAAGTTCTATACTTATGTGCAATAGTTTACAAATAACACCCTTTTTTGTGTTTCACATGAGTTTGTTGCCTATGCTGTCAAGATCCAACTGTTACTACCATCAACAATTTCTAGCCAATTGTACACACAGATATACTGGTTGAACACACATATATAAGCCTGTCTGCTGAACCGAGTATGTGTTTTGTGTGGGAAACGATGTAGTACTATTGAATGGATCTTAAGACTACTTTAACACTATGGGGGGGGGTTGAATAGTGTTTTATAACTTATATGGAATTTTTTAAAATTATTTCAAGATTTAAATTCAAATACAAATAATCAATCGCAGATATATATTAACAGACAGTCACAAATATATAAATGCAGTAAAAGTAAGAGAGATGATACCAAAAGTTTTTATACTGGTTTGGATTAATCAATCCTACGTCCAGTCATGTACAATGTATGTACAGATTTTTTTCCAACGCCTACTTTAAACATATAGCAAGCAAAGCAGAGTACAGTCTCGATTTCAAGTCAACATGATACACTCTCCTGATTTACGAATTCATGGTAGACTCTTGATTTAATTGGCCAACAAGATCACTCACTTGATTTGACCGGGCAACAAGCACATCCCCTTGATTTGAACGGGCAACAAGCACACTCAAGCAAATACTAGTAGAGAGTTGTTGATTCCAAATATAGATAGTTGTAATTTTGATACATAATATCTTATAGCTCTTTTGATAGCACTTTGATATTTGAATTGATGAGAGAATACTTTCAAATCAGTGAGTAGATTGTAGAGAATGGATGTAGTAAAGTAGAGATTGAATTTGAATGAATTCGAAGAGTATAGAATATGGATTTTTGTGAAATATATGATGAGAATTTGGAGTAAGAAGAAAATATAGAAAGTAGTTAATAAAATTCGTTTTTCAGTCCCTTTTATGTAGCGTTTGAAGGGGTGTGTCTATTCGCGAAGAGATGAAACCAAAAATCACAACTATTCAAAATTCAAAAGATATATCTCCAACGGTCTATATGTCGACCTACATAGGTAGAGTATGTCGATATACCTTTGTTAATTTTGAAAAACAATAATTCTTTTAAAGTGTAAAATTCTAATAATTTGTAGAACTTTTAAAAACACAGTCTTTAAATACTTTTAATATATAGAACACTTTATAAAATATTTGTAAAATTATACTTTAATATAATATATATAAAGTAAATAATTTGATAAGAGAGCATTCAAAGCACATATGGCTGCTATTCAAGGACTTTAACAAATTATTCTAATGTTTATTTCCTATGATTTATAGTCTTGAACTTTTCATGTCTTCAACTTTAAACTCACAAGTCTTCAAATATCTTGATCATCTCTGAATCTTGATCTCTAGTCTTTTTACTGATCTGTCTTCAAACTCGATTATCCTGTTCTTGTATAAACCTGTATAATATTCTGCAAAATATTATATACAACTTGAAAAATCATCAATACTTATATTTATATGGTTGCTGTCATCAAAATCAATATATGTGATATTAACATTTTGGTGTAGAATGCTCTGATTCAACTGTCTTTGGAACCGGGTTGCAATAAATTTGTAATCAACTATTTTTATTCTTACTGCTGGAACTACTTTATCATAACACAAAAGTTAAAAGTGAAGCTGAACTATATTGGAGACATTCTCACAAACATTAATGGTTGTAATCATAAAAAAAATAGCGTGGGTCAATGAATGCAATTTCGAAGAGATACTCATTTAAGGTTCTTCGATAGAGCTTAGGCTTTGCTCTAATTTGTACTCCTAACAATGATAACATGAACTGTAGCTTATAAAAATGTTATGATCCATGATTCTGAACACAAAACTCGATGTAGAGTAGATTTCCTTTTTGGGACTATTGTATGCGTTTAGATTGTTTATCTAGAGGTGTTGAGATCAAATCCCATCGACATCAATTAACCACACTAAAGAAAGCGAAATAGATAACTGTTGCTGAAAAAGATGCCAAATGCATATTAAACAAGGGTAGCAAGTGTTGTATTAAATAGAATTAACTAATGTTAATTTTGCCGATTCCACCCTGTAAATTTATGGATTTGGAATCGAATCTTATTCAAACCAGTAGTGTTGCTCTTACGGCATGCCTTAGCATATGAAGATATATAATAAACATATCAACTTATCATCTACTCAAATATTTTTTTAGAAACCCGGTCTCTTAGAAAAAGGAGAGATAAACATCACATACAAGTAAGCAATATTAAGCAATATGATATCAATTTGTTAAGGACTCATGGTTCATGTGAACTTAGATGATATTTGGATGCACAATAGCTTGATCTATGTAATTTAAAGCATTATCACGATAACATCATTGCCCAACCTAATGATATAAAAATGCTACAAACTTTTAGTTGGTAAGTACGTAAAAAAAGATGTATGAGATTTGCAATCTATGTAGATTTCATATATCATTATTTTCTTTTTTGTAGATGTTAAGCATGTACTGACCAAAAGTTAGCAAGTGTAGCATTACTAAGTAACATGTCTACAAAGTCAATTTTGACTTCAGCAGTAACAGATGTTGGTGTGTCAATGTGTCATACACCTTTTCACATAAAGATATAATTGTAGCAGAAGAACCAACAAAATAGTATGTGCCTATATAGTTATGAGATTTCAAAGCTAGTTATATTGAGTGTCTTCAATATTTTTGTCCAAATCCAATATTTTCGTATTGCATTTAAAACGGCAGAATTGTTAGCAATTTTATACAAAGAGATTAGAATAAATTAGATAAGAAGTGAGACATGTTACATATACATACATAAGGAGGAACTTAATCTTTGTTACATACATTTGTTTTAAATTTTATCTTGCTAACAAAATGAGAACACAAACCTCTATTTATAGTAGTTTATCTCTTAAATGGACGGTGAAGACGCAGTCAATTCTAAGGTAATAATCTTACTCTAGAACCCTTGAAAAAATCTTCTTAAAGCTAGTAGTTTTGAATTCAATTCTAAGGTTAATAATCTTCATAAGGTTAATAGTTTTGAACTTCATAAGGTTAATAGTTTTGAATTCAATTCTAAAGTTAATAATCTTCACAATTCTCTTAACAAATATCTCAAATATTTACTTCATAATTTTCTCAACAAATTAGATATTTCCTATGTATGACAATTCTGGAGACCAAGTAGAATTATCGGCAAGTGTTATAGTTGACTTATTATCCATAATTTTTTTTCTCTTGCATTCTATTGTGGCATGTGCTATTCCTTCAATATATCTCAAAGTCATATAGCATAGCGCACGCAAGTTGAGGCATCAACAAATTCAGTTTCACAAAAGGAAAGTGTCACCATAGGTTGCCTTTTTGAATTTAAAGTGGAAGCCGTGTCTCCAATAAAGAAAAATAAATCCAGTAGTACTTGTTTGATCATCAATGTCTCCAACCCAAATGCTATCACTATGACCAGTCAATTTATAATTGTTAGAACGCGAATGTGATCAGCCAATATCAGTGGTACGTTTTATATTAAATGATCCTTTTTGCAGTCTTACGCAATGGTATAGAAGCCTCCGTGTAGCGACTAATAAGATCAACTTGATACAGTGTATTGTATCTTGTGCAAGTTAAGTGTCTCAAACTAATAACTCGGCTCTTGAATAGAGCGAGATCCACTTTCTATTCTTTTTACGTTTCGAGAGCTTTATCCATATTATTGGTGTTTACCGATTTACATCCATCTTTCTTGAATCTTTTAAATATTTTTATTGCATATGCTTCTCAGGAATTAAATATGTCACGCTCACTTCGATTCACTTAAATTCTAAGATAGTATGACAGGAGTTCAATATTCGTTGTTCTGCACTCTAAACTCATTCTCTTTTGAAGTCATTAAATAATTTTGGGTTGTTTCTAGTAAAGAGCGAGTCCTCCATATGTAAGCAAACAATTAAAGTATCTTTATTTTGATTTTTCTTTATATAGAAAGCATCTACATGAGACACTACAAAATTCTTTTCTTGTAAATACTTATCCAATCTAATATTTCATGCTTTGAGGGTTTGTTTTAAACCATAAAGTGTTCTTTTTCAACATTGAAAGTTTCACATCCATTTGATATATCTTTCCATTTATTTTGAATCATTAAAGACATCATAATCTTTTAGGTTCTAGGCAGGTTATGGAACAAATACCTGGTCATAGTCTATACCTGCTCATTGTTTGTATGTTTCGTTTCAGATCCTATTGAAACTGGAACAGAAGGATTGAAATCTCAGTGTTTCGATCGAAACCTCAAACCATGCTTTTTACCACTCTCTGCATGCATTGACTTAGTTGAAAATCTTCGAAATATTTTTGCTTTTTAACATATAATGGACCATCCTGGGTACAAATTTATTATTTCTTTTTGCGGTCTTGTTTTGTTGTGGTGTGTACAAGATCGCTAAAGGGAGATATATTCCATTTTTAACTGAAAATTTCCCAACTTTTTTGACACAAATACTCCTTAGTCGTCGCTCACGTAATTTATCTTATAATCACTTTTATTTTCTACAAGAGCGTTAAATTTATTAAAAGCATCAAATTTTTTTTTTTTGTTTATAAGAAAATAAAACTATGTTTTCTACTAAAATCTCAATAAGGATTGCAAAATAATTATTTTTTCAACATACACGTGGTTTAATTGGATCGTAAATATCTGCATGTATTAGTTATGATGGTTCTTTAGGCTTTGTAGCTGACTCTTTTGGAAAGCTTTCCCTTGTTGTTTTTCAAATAAGCATCCCTCGCATAATTGATTCATATAACTAATAATGCGTAACTTCTTGCCATATTCTTTATTATTTATTAATTGTATGCCTCCAAAACTAAGGTGTTCAAATTTAAGTGTCAAAAGCAATGATGAATTTTAATAGCATGCTTTATCGATATTATTTGGAATATTTAGTGGAAACGACCTTTTTTGACATTGCTACTTTAGCAACTAAATTTCTTTTATCATTTCATTTTCTTCATATTAAACACATAATACTGATTAGAGGTGAAGTCATGTTGTCTCATTTTTTGAACAAACTGATATTTTATTTTTTCCTTCAAGGGGATTTCAGATTTATCACCAAAATAAATGTTTCCACTTGCCTATTCAGCGTGTTTCGTGACCATGTTTCTCCTTCCACACGTATGATTGCTAGCCCATGTATCCAAGATTCCAAATATCTTGTTTTGTTATGTTTGCTTTCATCTTCTTTAAATGCCAATAGATTTTCGTAGCAAAATTAGATCTTTCTTGAACTTTATTAGAGGTAGATCTACATTTGGGAGAAAATATTCAATTTTATGACAACGGTAACATTCAGTTTGTGATTTATGATACCTTTATATTCCATTCTCCTTTTTTCCAGACTCTTGTGGTGCATGCGTTTTGATTTCTCTTAGTCATTAAAGAATTTGTAGCTATCTCTTCCACGGTTTTGGTCTGGATCCTTTTCTCTTTCTCTTTGGCTATGATTTCTTCCATTTTTGAATGTTTCAGTCTTGTTTAAGATGATGTTGATTTGAAGAGCTTGCTCTAATGATTTGACCAATGGTCATGATTTGTAAATCTTTAGATTTTTCAATTGCTATAGTTATATAATCAAATTTTGAATTTAAAGTTCATAAAATTTTCTCAACTACTCCAAAATTTTATATTATTTTCCCTATATCTTTTCCATAGTTATTAAAGCCCTCGCCTAGGCGCAAAAAAGCCCTAGGCGCCAGCCTGAGGCTTTTTTTACCTTTCAAAGCGCCGACGATGCTTAAGGTGCTAAAAAAGCCCCCAAAGCGCTCGACTTGTGAAGCGCTAAAAAAACGTGCCTTGTGCAACATTATTGAGGAGAAAATAAAATTTTAGCATTTGGCTCAATATGGAGCCTAATTGCATTCCCAAATCCAACCGCAAACAAAAAAAAAGTTTTCTTTCAACCTTGCTTCAGTATCGAACATAAAATACATCGTTCTCGAACAAAACAAAAACCCTAGATTCAAAATCGTTGCCGCCGCCCGACTATTTCCACAGCTGCTCGACTTTGAATGACTTTGTGCCTTCTTAGTTTGATTTATGATAACCGTATGATGTTTTATTCTCAATATTGTATTTATATACAATTTTTTGAAGTCTAAAATTGATTTTTAGTGCATTTTCTAAGTGCAGTTTTTCTTTTGCTGAAAAACAGAAAAATGATCTCAAAGCGTCCAAAAAAGCGCTAGGCGAGAGCCTGGGGCTTTTTGGGGCTTTTTCGCCTTGACAACTATGATCTTTTCACTGCTTTACTAAAAATAAACCCATGAAAGTGATCATCAATGATTTCACATTTAAAGATTCAAGTAATATCGCATATTCTGTTGTTGAATTTTCTTTACCTTGACGGTGCCTTTAAAACCATTATCCAATTTTTTTAATGCTTCCTTACTAGTTTGTGCATTTGCTACATTCTTGAACATTGCTTTATGCAAACCTTGGTGGATAAGTAAAATTTTTTGGTCCCTTTTCTTCAAGTCCTTCAGGTCTTCCTTTTGAGTTTAAGATGAAGCGGTGATATTCCTTATATGCATTTTCTATGATTTTCCATACATCTAGTGATCCAAGCAATGCATACATGTGAATGCTCTAGTTATCATAAGGCATCGAGCTAACAAACTTGAAAGGAAGTAAACCGTTTATCATCTTTCCTTTTACCTATCAAGCTCCGATACCATTATTAGCAATTTTACACTAAGAAGATTAAAAACACATAAATAACAAGTGAGATGTAAGGGCTGTATATATTTTATAAAGGAAGAACATAGTCTGCACTACAAATTTTGTTTACAATTTTCATCTTGCTTACAAAATGAGAATACACACTCCTATTTATCATCTTTCAAATGGATCATATGTATTCAATCATATGTTAATAGTCTTAATTTAGAACTCCCCATAGTTCTCTTAATAGATATCTGATATATTTTCTCCATAATTTTCTCAAAATATTTTATATAAACGACAATTTTAGAGAGTTTTTAAAGTTGTTACATGCCACAACTTGTTCCCAGATATTTCATTAGGATTAACTAATATTTAGCAGATATGAAAATGTCTTATATAAATGTAGCCTACTATCAAAGTCCAAAATAATCAATATATCTCAAAGTCAAGTCTATTTTCAGCAGGAATGAGCTCACAAAATTGTTTCATCGTGGACTATATCAAGATTAGGGCCGGTATAGAATTCAATCTAAGAAGCATGTTGAGCTTTGAGCTTTGCAAGAGTGTTTCTATTTTATTTCTCATGTATTTGCTGGCCTTATGGAGGTTGTGAACTATGCCGTTTATTTTACCTTGACTTCCATGGCATGACCAATTGTGTTTTTTTGTTGCTAAGATTCTTGATATTGCTTTAAAAAAAAGTAAAATCTTATGAATTTTGACTTTTCAAACTTTTTTTCCTTTGTTTTTGCAAACTTACATCTTGTTCATTTGGGGAGCTTTGATATAATTATTCTTGTTGTGAAGTCCGATTTACTTGGGACACTGTCACACATCTGGGATAATGTGTATTGGTATTTAAGAAAAGTTCAAAAGATGATGGCGGTTTTCATCATATGCCATTTTAGTCTATATGGCAATATTTAAATAACCTTTATTTGGGTTTGCAACATCCATCTGTCTTACTTACTAACTTGTTGTGTTATTGGTATTTTCAGGGTTGGCAAGCAGAGGCTCCGTGAATCTAGAATACAAGGAGTAGATTATATTATTTTAGGTCTTGCTGGAGTATGCTTGGGGATACTTGCAAAAATTAGTGATGATACTTTCGGGTCGCTTGGTTACACCTATACTGTCATCGCTGTGTGTAAGCTATCTAAATTCTCATTTCAGTTTTCTGGTGTGTTTATATCATTGTCTTAAACACTAGGCTTTTTGGTATTCCATAGTATGTAGTGATTTTATTAGGTTGTTCGAAATATATTCTGACCATTACTTCAAGATTAACCCAGGCTTAGGTTGTCTGAAATTTGTCCCGACCATTAGTTATTAACTCGGGCCATGTGTGAATTTTTTTCCAGGGGTTTCAAATTTTGGCCACAACTTGGTGTTTTAAAAGCCATAAACAAATTGATTTTTCTTCATCAGCTAATAATCTTCATTTTACTTTATTTAAATTCAAGAACTTCTTATCCAGTCAAAATTTATTGCTACAATCCATCGGGCGATTATTTATTTTATATATTTTAAGAATATTCTTGGTCTTTGTTTACCATAATTCGTTGGTAGCAAGGTTTTAGTAAAATTTGCATATGGATATTGATATTGCACAATCTCCTCGATTACAGCTCTTCTCAGTAAGATTGGAGCGTTGCGGTCATTCTCACTTGAAAAATTACAATACTGGAGGGAAAGAGCTTCCGGCATGAGTTCATTGGCATACTTCCTGGCTAGAGACACTATTGATCATTTCAATACAATCATCAAACCTATAGTTTATCTTTCTATGTTCTACTTCTTCAACAATCCTAGGTCATCAATTTTGGATAATTATTATATTTTAGTTGCACTTGTGTACTGCGTGACCGGTATTGGTTACACTTTTGCTATATGCTTTCAACCTGGATCAGCACAGCTGGTAAGCTTATTTATCTTCCAACCATGGAACAAAGAGAACATTTACCATCACTGATGATTTTTTTTCCTCTTTGACTTGCAGTGGTCTGCACTTGTTCCTGTGGTTCTAACTCTTATAGCAACTCAGGAAAATGCTTCAAAGTTTATGACAGATTTGTGTTACACGAAATGGGCATTGGAAGCATTTGTGGTAGTGAATGCTGAAAAGTGCGTTTTGTTTTACCTCTTTTAGACATTTCCTATTATTCATCCATTACAAAAATCTTAGACAGTTGGAACCTTAGACTGCGACAGTGTTTGTTGTAATGTAACAAATGCTAGATGCTCTCTTGCATCTAAGAATATGGTATACTCACATATGCTCTAATATTAATGCAGATATTCAGGAGTTTGGTTGATAACGCGATGTGAATCTTTATCGAGCAGTGAGTATGACATTCATGACTGGGATCTTTCTTTGGCAGTTCTAGTTATATATGGCATAGTTTTTCGAGGCATTGCCTTCATATGTATGATACTCATGAAAAGAGGTTGAACCTGCATAGAATGCTAACGGTTATTTAGACTACCAACTTTGAAAGGCTGCTTTTTGAGATAGAAAGGACAGAAATAGGGATAGAAGTGGTAGCATGAAATAGATATGGGCGACTCTCATGATAATCAACCTATGGTTGATATGTTGTAAAGTAAATGTAGAATTATCTTTAGCTTTTGCGATATTGCTCTAACTTGTATATGGTTATGATACTCAGAAGAATGTTAAATACTCGGATTATATGGCAGTAAGTTAATTTAAATCTACTTTTGCATCGCATCACCCAGTTGTATCAGCTGCAATTTAATGTTGACTGGACCCTATGCTTAGAGCATCTTCAACAAACTTTGATGTTATTATAACGTAATCTCAATGCTACGTAATAATTAATAACTAGTGCGAACCCGTGCTACGCATACAGATTGCAATTATATATTTGCAAATCTATTTAAGTATATTTTTATGATTGACTCAAGTAATACCATTATATCCAAATATATTTCACATTTAAATATTCTTTATATTTTGAATATTCAAAATTATTTATTCGGAAAATACATTTGTATTTCATTGTGTATGTCTGTACAACTACATTTATGCACCATACAAAAAGAGACTTAAATAATTATGTAATACACATATAAATAATTATGTAGATGCACATATCAAATATTAAGCTATAAGCCTAGAATATTGGTTTGAGAGATCATTGTTGATCAAATAACTCATACACAATGAATTGATTCAAGTAACTATGCACACATATAAAAACCATAAAAAAGAATTGCATCATGCATACGCTACCATTGTACAATAATAGAAAAAATTATGAATTAGTCTACATGCGATTAGTAGGCTAAAAGGAATAATGTCAAACACTCAAAACATTTGAGCTATAAAACATATTACAATAAAACTAAAAATCTTGGGAATGTCCAATGATAAAACACATTATATGATTTAATCTTTGAACCATTGTTTCATATCCCACAATTTCAGTTATAAAGAAACTAATATTGCTAATCACCAAGATGAAACTACAGTACAAAGATTGATATTATAATATAAAGCGTTGGAAACATTAAAATATGAAAGAACAGATTAAATAGGAAATAACGACACCGGAACTTTCCAAATCGTTAAATTGGATCCTCTCCCATTTCTCCTTTACCGCTTCCTTGTCTTTATTAGTATCAAGTAAACAACAAAGAAATTAGAAAAAAACAATTACTGGATCAAGTGAAACTGGTAGAAAGTTATTCAATATTAAAAATATATAAAATTTATCAAAATATTAAAGAAAGATAAAACAAAAAGTATGTAAGTATTAGACCTGGTGTATATGGGTTTTTGAGGAAAACTAAGGTATAACACGACTAGAATGCAAAATGTAATCAAGAATTTATGTATTTATTTAGAGGTTTAATTTTTGTAATGATTGTATACAAAATAAATTCCATTAGGTAAGTAAGATATTATTTGAATTTGTTATTATCTGTATAAAGCTTTTATTCTTTACGTGAATGTTACCATGTTATTGTTCAATTTAAATCTAAAATTATAAATTTTTGCTGAAATAAATAATTATTTTGATAAATTTTAGGTTTCTTAGTTATGCATAATAAATTTGTTTAGATAAATGAATGACACGTTTGTAGTTGAAATATTAACATTATTCAAGTTCTTAAAGTTTTAAATTTGAAAACACTCAAGTGAAAATATCTATAATGATTTTGAAGTGATTAGATAAGAATTTAGAATACGAAAAATTTAGTTTATAATAATTAATGAGTGGACTAAGAAAACGTGAATTTTTTTTGGAAATATGGATGTAAATGAAAGTATTATGAGAGAATTAGAAGGAGAACAGTAAGTTATTTCATTTTACAATTATATAATATGATTTGAGTTTAAAAGTCACTTTCACCACATGTGCACATGTCCCAAAGCATAAAAACAATATCACGTAATATTTTGAGTTATATATATATATACACATATACATACACACACAGACACACACGCGCGCGCACACACAGACACACATATATATGTATGTATGTATGTATGTATGTATATGTGTATGTGTGTGTGTGTATATATATATCCACCATGTAAAAGGCATTTAAAAAAGAATAAATTAGTTTTTTGTGTATATATATATATCCACAATGTAAAAGGTAATTAAAAAGGAATAAATTAGTTTGTTTTATAGCGTTATGGAAATCAAGATCATTGAACCAACTTGAATATATATTTTATCAGGCATTATTCATTTTTCCCACATACAAAGTTCATATTTTTACTTCTTTTATTTTGTTTATTCAAAATACTTTCTAAAAGATCAAGCTAAATCAAAATCAAAATAAATGGATAAGTAACTCATATTGACATTAATTACCTCATTTGTTACCATATTAATTGCATTTGTTAATAAATTTACTAATTGCATTTATGCCCTAAATTTAGTTTGATTGAATTTAAGTTAGTGATAACTCACACTAAATCAATTTTAGCTCAAATATTAAAGATTGTGCTTAATTTTCTCAAATAATAATCCTATTTTCATTAGATACTTCTTATACAATCATCTGCTAAAAAAAGCAATATTATCAGAAAAGAATAAGAATAAAATACAAATCCTTTCTTCTTTTCATAGAAAAAATAGGTACTTATTATTTTGATTCATTTTTTGAATTTAGCTATATTACCAAATCAATTTCTTTTGATATATTATCCTATAAAAATTAAAAACAAATGATATAAAAAGAGAATCGTCAGATGGAGTATCTCCAAATCTATAATAATTTTTAGTATAAAATTATAACTCTTTATATCAATAATATTCCCCTACCATTTCAAAATCTCATACCTTAATTTATGGGGTTTTGCACGAAAGGTCCCTATTTCTGATGTTGTTACAAGAAAAGTCCTTGTAGAAATGAGTATGTAAATTAGGTCTCTGTTTTTTCTAAATCAGAAAGTGCAAATTTGCTTGGGCTTTTTGAAAATTTCAAAATTTTAGAAAAATTTCAAAATCAGAAAGCGCAAACTAGCTTGCGCTTTTCAAAAATTTTAAAATTTTCAAAAACTTCAAAAAAAAAATTCAAAATCAGAAAGCGCAAACTAGCTTGTGCTTTCCTGATAGAAAGTGCAAGATAACTTGCGCTTTTCAAAATTTCGAAAAAGATTTCAGAAACATAAAAGTGCAAGTTACCTTGCATTTTCTGTCAGATAACCGCAAGGCACCTTGCGGTTTTTATTTTTCAAAAAATAGGGACCAAATTTACATATTCATTTCTACAGGGACTTTTCCTATAACAACATAAAAAACAAGGACATGTGACTCTTTTCTTGTTAATTTAATGTAAAACTTCATACCTTAATTTGATATTCAATCAAAACGAAAGATACTAAAATTCCTCCAAAAACATAATTGGGATCTTGAATGGAAGGAAAAAAAATTAATACCCATGTCATTTTGATGAAGATTGAGAAAATTAAGATTAAGGCTGAGATAAGTTTTCCTCCATAGTCATAATTAAAAATTTAGGGTTTAGGGTTTGAAGATGACATGGCGCAATAACGTACATGAACTGGAAAATAAGAAGGTAGAGAAAGATAGATTATATAAATGACAATCTAGTAATTTTAATAAGATTTTATAAGAGGAGAATGTGTTATTTTAATAAGATTATATAAATAAAAATTAAAACCTTTTTAATTTAAAAATTGATTGTTTACATTCCCCTTAGTCAAAATGATTCACAATTTAACAATTCACTATGAATAATCGTTGCTCCTTCACTAACACAAGGAATTATTACTTTTATTAATTTTATTTTGTAAAATTATAATTCATTCAACTCATAAATAAAAAGTCTGGATATAAATCCATATCTACTACTACTAACAATGCATGCAATTTTTTACCATTAGCGCGACATTCAACCACCATGAATAATTTTGAAATCCAGTGCCCAAAAGATACAGAGAGAAAGAAGAAAAGGTTTATTTAATAACAATTAAAATGCTTTAGTATAATTAAAATAAGTTATATCAACCACTAAACCATGCTCATAAGCTTTGTACATTTTGTACAATCTTGAACCGCCATGAGTAGTCTTGAAATTAAATACCTTGAAAGAATGAGAAAAAATATCGAACCACTATAGGCAATTACTATATAGTTATAATAAAAAGTTTAGAAGCAACTAATGTAAGATTCAAACTTATGAAACATAAAAGTAAATTTTTATCGTAATGTATAAACATACTCATAAATAATAATTTTGCAATATTAGTAGGATCAATAAAGAAATTATTAAGGTGTCTAAATAGAATAGATGTTAAGCAATCAACACCATAAGTAGAATAAAGCCTTTCATTCTAATTATATATTAGATAAATAAATTAGAAGATAATAAAATTAGTTAAATAAGGCATAAATTAAAGTTTGGATTAACATAAATAAAGATGTTATAATAACAGAGAATGAAGATGAACATGGAAGATATGAAATTAAAGTAACGGATAAACTGATTTGAAAGGGTGTAAAAGGAATACTTGAAGTAATAAAATGACAGTAATTCAAAAAGTCAATAACATGTCATAATATTCTAAAATTTAAAAAGTCTA
The DNA here is from genome assembly GCA_030737815.1 of Allium fistulosum. Taxonomy (NCBI): domain Eukaryota; kingdom Viridiplantae; phylum Streptophyta; class Magnoliopsida; order Asparagales; family Amaryllidaceae; genus Allium; species Allium fistulosum. The sequence continues at coordinate 1,196,914,088 of CM060902.1, forward strand.
TTAGAATTTATAAGGTACAGTAAAGGAAAATAAAAAGAAGGCTGAATATGAAAAGGTTAAATGTACTTTTGATAATATGTGATAAATAAATATCAGTAAAGAGTCTGGAAGGTAAAATAAGTGAGTATGTTAAGAAGTAATTATAAATGTGGTAATTAATGTAAGCGTGGGAAATATGTAAAATAAACCGAAACAAACTCATAATCTTGCGAAGGAAACAAACTCAGAAGAAAATACAATTTAAGGCCAAAAACTCCAAGCAAAGATATGAAATTCGTCATTTAAAAAAAAGCAACAAATTCAACATCGAATTAAATGAAAAGAAATATAACAAAATAAAAGTCAAAGTTTTTAATCGATTTCAATGGAGTCAAACAAAACAACAAATTGAACACTGAATTAAATGAAAAGATAAATAAAAAATTAAACTTATTAATCAATCTCTATTGAATTAGAGGTTTTTTTGGAGGTCTTTAAATAATGTTTCCATAAAAACAATAACATTAAAAGTAAGTAAGGTATAAACACAATTACTATAAAATATGTATATATCGACAAATAATTTAAGATAAAGGTAAAGTGAATAACTATTAGCCAATTAAATTGAATTCTATCAAAATAAAAGAAATAAAAATCGATCAAAGTTTATGCAAAGAATCCTTGTATTGAAACTATTGAACATGGGAAATAATTAAGGAAATACAAAAATTCTTGTATTGAAAATGAAGAGAAGAGGAAAAGAACTATTGTTAGAATATAAAGAAAAATAAATGCAGAATTATTGTATGTGGAAATAAGAATGTGACAAAGGGAAACATATGAAATAAAGGGCTATATGCTATAAAAAAATTTACTGTCAAAATAGCATTTATAAATCCAATAACATAATACAAATAAATAACCAAACTCATAATCCTACAAATCGAAATAAAAATCATAAGGAGACATAACTTTAGGCATAAAACTCAAAGAAAAGACAGCAATTTTGAACAAAAATAATAAATTCAACATCGAGTTAAATGAAAAAAAAAACATAATACAATTCAAACCTTTAAATTGATTTTGACCGATCCAACCGGCTAAAATTTTTGGGGCTCTTTAGATCAGTAACATTGAAAGCAAGGTTGAAATACACTGCAATACGTCAATAAAATCATAAATAATTTAAGATGATTACAAAGTTAAGAACTATAAGTGAATTGAATCAAATTCTAATTAGAATAAAAATATTCAAAAGATTGATCAAAACTTGTAACCAGAGTTACCACAAAAATAAAATCAAAATCTCTTACCCACGACCAAAGAAAGATGATTGGGGTAACCTTTTGGAAGAAAATACCTGTTAACATGATTTTTCCAACCATGATCTATAAAAAAGACAATTTTTTGAAAATTAAGAAATATTTTATTTAACATGTTAATTTCTCTAATTCATATTAACTAACATAAAATCAAATAAAAAAATTGAAAATTAGGCCCACGTCCTTATAATTAAACTTAGTCCACGTAAACTCCTCCCGTTTCAAAACTTATATTTCCGATCCCTATTTTTATTTGCGGCTAAATTTATTCCATAAATACCCCTGTTTACCTCTCGCACTTGTTTTAATGGTTGTCGTGATTTCGATTGCAAGTTTTTGATTCTGATTCAGTTCGATCATTGTTTTAAGATATTATTTCGGATTCATGGCTTTATCTTCTTCCAGGTAAAATATTGTTTGGATTTGTAGTCGATTTTGTTTGTTTTTCATTGATATTGCGATATTTCTTGATAATGTTGTTATTTTATTTCGTTTGTTTTTTTTGTTTAAAGTAAATGGAAATTAAAAGTATTCTACTGTTTATTTTAGCTGAAAAATTAATGTGTGTGTATAGGGTAATGTTCAATGATATATTTTGTTAGCTTTGATTAAGTTCAGATTTGTCTGGAATTATTGTAGATATTTTACAGACTTGTCCGCAATTATTATGTATGGTGAAAATGCTATGCAAATTACTAATAGTTGCTGATTTATCTGCAATTTTTTATAATTATTGCTTACATATCAGCAAATAATATTGGTATTTCAATGTGTTTGATTAAGCTTAGATTTGTGCTAATTTATCTGAATTTTTTTACAAATATTACTTACATATCAGCAAATGATATTACTTACATATCGACATATTATTAATATGTGCTGATTTATCTGCAATTATTTAAAATTATTGCTTACATATCAGAAAATAACATATATATTCTGGTTTTTTTTGTTATTTATTTTTTTGTAATTGTTATTATGTTTTGTTTTTAAAATTACAATGTTCCTGGTGATGCTGGTGTGCTTGTGCGGTTGAAGTTTGGGTATGATAGCTTTTCGTTACGTCTTCATTTTGATAGTTCGGTTGTTATGTTGAGAAGTGCTATTTGTGGTAAATGGACTGAATTGAGTTCATTGTCATTTGAATTATACTATGTTAGAGATGGATTGAGAAGTAGTATTGAAACTAATTCTAATCTTCAATCTATTTTGTTGTTGGCTACTCATAACTGTGAGGATTACTTTGTTATTTTTGTTGATGTTGTTCCTTCTAGTTTTTCAGCAACCAATATTAGGTTAGATGATGTTTCTTGTAGTAGTGATTCCTCATTTGTTAGTATCGGTGATTCTAATATTCAATTCAGACAGTTATTGAGAAATGATTCCAATCAATCTGTTTTTACGGGTGTTGGTCAACAATTTCCAGGTGGTGTTACTGAATTTAGGCTCAATTTGATGATATATAGTATTAAGACTGGGTACAAGCTTGATTTGGTTAAGAATGATAAGGAAAGAATTACAGCTATTTGCTCCCGAACAAAATGCACTTTCAGGATTCATGCTTCTGTCAAGTTTAATCTTCCTAGCTATTTTGTTATAAAGAGATTTCAACCTGAACATACTTATGGTGCTGGAATTCATGATATAAATGATCCTCCTGTTTCAACTAAATTGATTAAATTGTTGGTTTATGATCATATTCAAGCTAATCCGTTAATGAAGACAAAGGACATTATTAACCTATTTCAAACTGAGTATAATATCATTTTGAAATATTATTTTGCTTATAGTGGGAAGAGGTTGGCTTTAGAAGATTTACATGGAAGTGATATGATGTATTATCACCATTTGAAGTCTTTTTGTGATGCTGTCCTCGAAACTAATCCTGGTAGTAAAGTAGTTTTGGAGTGTAATCCTGATACACGTCAATTTGAGAGGGTTTTTATTGGTTTTGAAGCTTGTGCGCATGGTTTTCAATTTTGTCGGCCTTTAATATTTGTTGATGCTACTTTTATGAAGGGTAGAGCTCAAGGTTGTTTGATGGCTGCTACTGGTAAAAATGACAATGAAGGTATGTTGTTTGTTTGTAGTTTAATGTATACTTGCATCAATATCTGCAATAATTATTATTTATTGCAACAATATCAGTATTTATTAAAAAGAAAATATCTTACTAACAGAAAAAATTGCAAAAACCGAAGCAATTTTTAAAAACAATTGCTGAAAAGTCTGCAATATTTTTGATACAGTGAGAAATTGTTCTGCAGTAATATATGGTAATAGTTGCAGTTTTGTCTGCACTTTTTCAATAAAGTGCAGAGAATTATGCACTTTGTTCAGTTATTTATATAATTGTTGTTTTATCAGGTTTTTTTCCTATAGCAGTTGTGATTGTGTCTGGTGAAGATGAAAATAATTGGATTTGGTATTGTGAACAACTTAAAGATTTTTTGAAAGATGATAGTAGAAATTTTATTTTCATTTCTGACCGTCATCCTGGTATTCTTGTTGCTATTCCAAAAGTATTTCCAAATTCAGTTCATGGTTCATGTTTTTATCATTTGAACAATAATTTAAAAGTTGCTTTAAAATTTGAATTTTCCAAATCAAAAAAGAAATGGTTGATAGATTTGTTTGCATATGCTTCTAATTTGGATGATTTCAATGTTGTATTGAAGAATTTTAAAGATGCTGGTGGTTCTACTGTGGCAAACTTTTTGAATGGAATTCCCTTTGAGAAGTTTGCTAATGTTTTTTTCCCTACTTGTCGTTATGGTGAAATGTCATCAAATTGTTCAAAGAGTTTCAATAAATGGATTTTGGAAGAAAGTCATTTACCAATCACTGCATGCTTGGATAAAATTAGAGTTAAGTTAATGAAACTAATTTCTGATCGTCGAGAACTTGTTAATAGTTGGAATAGTGTTGTATGTCAAGTGAATGAAAATCGGTTGAAAAGTCTTCATTTGGAAGGAGCTTCGTGGTTTGTTATAAAATCAAGTGAACATGTGTTTGAAGTTCATTCTCCTGTTCGTCAATCTGTTGATTTAAATAATCAAATTTGTTTTTGTAACTTGTGGCAAATATATGGTTTTCCTTGTGCTCATGCTGTTAGATGTATTTTGAGTTGTGGAAAGTTGAATGTTTATGATTACATTAAAGATTATTTCAAAGTTGTTTATTTTCGATCGGCGTATTCTCATCCAATCAATCATGTTATAAACTTTTTGAAAGAAGATGTTTTGATTGAAGATGATGTTGTAGAACTACCTAAAGGTAGAAGAATGTCTGGTCGACCATCGTCATCTAAGAGGATAAAATCTGCTGGTGAAATTTCAAATACCATTAGATGTAGTATATGCAAGAAGTTGGGTCATAATAAAAGGACTTGTTCACTGAAACACATGTAGTTTTTTTTTTCTTTGGGAAAGTTATGTTGTATGGAGTTAACTTTATGTTTTTGTTATTCATTTTAATGGTATTTTCTCCGTTCTTAGGTTGGATGTTTAATGTTTGTAATGTATTAATCATGGTATGCTTTTATTAATCATTATTGCAGTTTTTTCTGCAAGTATTACGATTAATTGCACATTTCTGCAGTTTTTCTGAATTTTTGCTTACTAGTTATACCTGTTTTGTGAATACTGCTTTTTATATGAAGATGAAATTTGTATCATTGTTTGCCACGAAATAAATATGGTATATCCATATGTATGTGCAATTGTTGTTAATAAATGTGGAGGTATCAACAATTATTTGTTTTTTGTGCTGACATTTCTACAATTATTTGGTGCAAGAATTTCGAATAATTACTTACATATGGAAATATCTGTAATTATACATCTGTAGTGCATTGTTTTATGCAAATATTGTGAATAACTACATATTTGTGGAGATATCTACAGATATATGCTTTTATTGCTGACATTTCTGCAAATATTCTGAATAGCTTTTATTCAATTTAGTATTTTGGTAACTGAATTCAATTGTAAGAAATTCATATTTAAATTTTTTGATAATAAACTCTAATATCATGTTAACCTAGTGATATTGTCTTCCACCTACATAAGTTTAGCAAAATATGTATATACATTTCAGAATTCTTAGAGAAAACATTACAGTTTGATATATTGAATATTTTGGTTTGCTTCGGATAGAAAAAACTTTTGTGTCAAGCTTTCTTCTAAACTCCAACTATAAGGTTTGCAAGATTGAATTTGATGTGCCAATTCAGCTCTTTGTAAATCCATAGCTTCATATGTGAATTGAGGGTCATCATTGTTGATTTGTTTGATTTCACTTCTTTTTTTCATAATGCTCATTACAAACATGCCACAGTCAACTATGCAATAATTGAAAAATATTATGAAATTGTTAGAATAAATGTTCTATGATATGGAAATATTTGTACATTTTTTGTTGTGGTGTACTTACGAATCAGAACGTTATTGTGGGCTGTTAGCAAAAGTGATGTGGTTTGATGGTTTATGCTCTTTTTTTAGTAAGGCTGTGATATAAACTCTCTGTAAAGAAAAAAAAAGATTTTGTTAAACAGTTTATTTCCTTTGATTTATTCATTTTTCAATTTACATACCAGCTTTCTTGCTGCCTTCTGATGTTCTCCTTCGTGCCGTGGTTTTATGGAATAATAGTGAATCCACATTCAATCTTCTTTAATAAACTCTAGGAGTGTAAAATGTGATTTTTGGTGGATAGGGAAGAACATTTTATTGCAGTTTGCAAAATTTTTAGCTACTACATTATCGGTTAGGTCTTGTGTTACCTTCTTTGAATTGTTCAGTAGAAATGTCTGTAGGAGCATATATTAGCAAATTGAATTTATGAATATTTAAACAAATTCTTCACTAAAAGATTATAAGACTTACAGCAGCGTAAACTTTGAAGTACAAATTTTCTGCATGAGTTTTATGCTATACATGTGAATACCAGTCAATGATCTACAAAAATTATTATAAAGAAATAGTGATAATATATTTGTTGATAAAAGACTATAATATGTTTTGCAGAAAAAACAATATGTTCATAGAATTTTGAAGAAAAAACAACAAGTTTGATGAAACGTTGCTGACAAATCTGCAGATAAATGTAATTGTTGGAGATAAATGGAATTTTGCTGAAAAAACAATAAGTTTAATGAAATGTTGCCGATAAATCTGCAGATAAATGGAATTGTTGCAGATAAAACAACAAGTCCAATGAAATGTTGTTGATAAATTTGCAAATAAATAGAATTGTTGAGTAAAGTTCTACCTGGCCTTCAAGAAATCTTCCTATTATTAATTAACCAAGTGCTATTCCAGTTATAATGATGTCATCATCTCCATTCAGGTATGCACTTTTGCTGTGATATAATGAACAATATTATTAAATGTTTGCATTTTTTAAATATTTGCTGATATGTTAGTAGCAAATTTAAATAAAAATAATAACTTTTATTTCAGCAATTATTGGTATACTTGGCTATTTAAATAATTATATACAGTTAGGACTTCGTTTTACCTGAGGTCGGAGTTATTAAAGAATTCCTCCAACAGCTTGATTTTTTCTTCAGATAGACTTCGCACATTTGACCATTTTCTAACATTTATCTTTGCAGTGGTAGATAATTCAGTTGATCTAGGTTCAGATTTGTATTCTTCAACTATTATTGGTAGGATTTCTTCTTGCTGTTTTGCCTTTTTTTGGTTTCTTTTGAGTTTGCAAATCCACTTCTTCAGCTAATTTATACCTTTTTTTTGCTTTTCAATTTCCAATGTTTTCTCTTTGCTTTCTTCGGTTTTTTTTGTGCTGAACTAGATATTTCATCTTCTGTTTGTCTGCCTTGTAGCTATGGGAAATTTTAAATGTTTTCACGTGAAATTAATTTGAATGTTGGTGAATATTTCATGATTGGTTTTCGAAATACAATTTATGTGATTTGATTGCCTTCAGCTTTTTCAACTTCCATAATTCCGCATTCTTGTTCAATATTTTTGTTTTCATATGCAATATCAGTTTGAATTTCTATTTCCTCACTGCTTTGAGCTAAAAGATATATTTTAAATTGAAATATTTAGTGTTTCTGAAATAATAATGAATTTTACTTGTAATTTTGTGAATTATTATGAAAAAATGAAGAATATGTTGTACTTTTTAACAGTTGTTGCATTAATATCCGGAATTATTCTTCAACAGCTTATTTTTGATATAGTAAGAATATTTGCAGATATATCATCAAATCTGTTTAATTTTTGTAGTCTTGTTGAAAAACTATAATTATTCAAAGTATTACCAAATGAAGGATTTTGTTCGATTGCTTTATCTTCATCAACTGTTTTTGTTTGTTCATCATCATTTGGATCCTTTTGTTTTTCTTCGAAATTTCTTTTTTCCTCATTGTCGTCATCTTTTCCTGTTTGTTCTTCTTTTTCTTTTTCTTTATCATTGTCCATAAGAAGACATTCATCTTCAATACTTTTGTCTTCAGTTTGAACATCATTTTTATTTTCCTTTTCTTCTGTCCTTTGAGCTGAAATATATGTTTGCAATTCAACTATTTAGTATTTTTTAAAATAATTATGGATTTTATGTGTTAGGTTGCAAGATATTATGAAAAAAATGAAGAATATGCTGTACTTTTTAATAATTATTGCAATAATATCTGCATTTATTCTTTAACAATGCATTTTTCATATAGTTAGAATATTTGCAGATATATCATCAAATATTTTAAAATTTTGCATTCTTGTTGAAAAACAATATATTATTCAAAGTATTACCAAATGAAGGATTCTCTTCTGTTTCATTATCTTCATTTTCTTCAATTTCATTTTCATCTGTGGAGTTCAGTTTGCTACTACTTATTTCTTTTATTGGTAGCTCCACATTCTCAGATTTTGTGGATGATGATGTTTCCACATATTGTCTCAGTTGCTTTCTTAGCAGTGTATTTTCAGCTTGAAGTTTTCGGTTGTCCAATTCAAGTTTTCTTATTATTTCTTTGTATTTTTCTTCTCTTTTCTTGTACAATGCTTCATATTCTTCATCCTTTTCTACTGCATCTTTCAGCAATTTTAGTTCTTCTCCTTGAAAATCTTGAAATAAAGAATTGAATCAAAATTGAAGCTTTAGAATATTTGAATATAATTATGTAAGAATTGTGAATAATTGCAGAAATGTGTATAATTTTAATTATGATTGGCATGTATGTCCATAAATATTTTAAATAATGGTAGAAAAATCTGCAAGTATTATGGAACATTGTAGAGATATGTTCAATTATTGTAAATATTTGTAGCCATATGTGCTGTTTTCCTATTTATAACTACAGATAAATATGCAATTGTTTATAATAATTGCAGATAAGTCAGCAACTGTAGTGAATAATTGCATCTAAATGCTCAAATACTGCTAATAGCTGCAGATATATCTGCAACTATTATTAATTGTTGCAGATAAGTCTGGAAAAATATAGAGTACTGGCTGTTTTTGTAATGTAACTTAACAATTCTGCAGATTATATTGCAGTTATACCTACTGAGTTGTACTTTATGGTCATTAACATTATCGGCTTGGGTTTTGATATATCCCATTTTCCAGCCAAGGGATATGAGTTGATGTATTCCAATTTAGCAGATTTCAAAATTTGTGTCTTTTCACAGATCCACCACTGCAAAAAAGACAATTAGTATTAGAATAAATTATTAATTAATAGGAAATATATCTAATTAATCAAAAATTTAATACCAGTAACAATGTAACGCAAGCATTTATTTTCCTTGGTGTGTCAATATATTTTTCAATTTGATTTATCAAATGTTTGTGAATTGTTTTTGGCCAAGATATCTGCTGCATTTTATCTTCACAAACACAATATGGAATCATATTCCAAGACACAGTCGAGTTTGGATTTGATATTAAGAATGTTGCAACCAAATGCAGTTGCAAAAGCTTTGCCGTATCTGCTTTTTCTTCCTTTGATGTTCCTTTTATTGTTGTAAATAACTCCCTTTCTATGTTTTTTTGTTGACACTTGTCTCTCCTTCAAAGTGTATGTTGATGACTGATGTAAACTGAACATTGCTTTTGCCCTCTTTTTTCATGTGGCCAGATGTTTTGATTAGCTGACCATCTGTAGGAATTACTAATAATTGGCTTATATCATTCTCCATGAATGTTAGTAACAGATCTCCAAATTGGTTGCAGTTCAAGTTCTTTCTGTAGGCTTTGATGATTATGTCTATAGTTGTTGAATTTTTGTGTTTTCCTTTGCTGGTATAATTCCAACATAGATCATATCAATGAATTTGTAGAAAGGTAAATTTTGAAGATATTTCGTATGTGATACTTTCAACAATTCTTCTTTTTTAATCTTGCTAAGGACATCGATGAAAGGCCTCAAATTGTTTCTGTAGTTGTCTTCCCTTGCGGTGATTTTCTCTTCACTGATTCTTTTTATTTTTTTCAGTAGAATCTTTGATCCTGATTGTTCTTCAGCAGGAACAAGTGATGTTTCCTGAATTACTATTTTTCCTTGTTTTATTTCTTCCTTTGTATTTTTCTGTAAAAGTACATTAAAAATTATTAAATAAATTTGAACAATCTAATAATATGATAGGTGAGGTTAATACTTGCAGTTATAATGAATATGCTGAAAAAAAAAACAGAAATGTATGCACTTATCTTAAATAATTGATGTCTTTTCAACAAATTTTAAGGTATATGCAAATTTTTATGTATGTGGAATTGTTGCATATATTTCAGCAGTTTTAAAAAATAATTGCTTATTTTTCAGCAATGATTTGAATAACCATGAAACAGAAAATATTTTGTTTCTAATTATAGATATTTCCAGAATTTTCTTCACTTTTTCCAAATAGATTGGTAATCCAATGAAACTATTGAAAAAATCTGTTAACTTATACGCAACTTTTCTTGTATATGTTGTAGTTGCATATATCTTAGCAGTTTTAAAAATTAATTGCTTATTTTTCAGCAACAATTTGAATAACTGTAACTTTAAAATATGACATTTGTAATTATAAATATCATCAGATTTTTCTTCACTTTTTTCGAAATAGATTGGTATTTCAATGAAACTATTCAAAAAATAGCACATAAAAATGAGTTTCATCTGTTTAATTGAATTATTGCTAAAAAGTATGCAATTAAACTGAATTGTTGCAACCATATTTGATATTGTCAGTAATGCTTATTTTTGTTTATACATAAATGTTGCAAAGATATTCAAAAGTGTTCAATATAGTTGCATATTTTTCTACAATAACTGTGAATAATTGACATTAAACTATTCAAAAAATTACACAGAAAACTAAGTTTAATCGATTTAGGTCTTTTATTACTGAAAAGTAAGCAATTAAAGTAAATTATTGCAGCCATATGTGATATTGTTAGTAATGTTTACTTATTTTTGTTTATACATAAATGTTGCAGTGATATTCAAATATTTTCAACACAGTCGCATATTTGTCTGCAATAATTGTGAATAATTGACATTAGTATGGTATTTACTGATAGATTTGTAATTATTATGAAATATTGCAGGAAAATAGTGAAATTGATCGAATGTATTGCTTAAAAATGTGCAAATAACACATTAATAACATCTGCTTTGAAATTTGAAGAGAGCAAACAGTTTTTTGAACAATTTTTAACAAAAATTGCAGTAATTAGAGCAAGTTTTGCAGTTTCTCATTTGCATTCTAAATTTTGTGTGTAATACCATTAAAAAGTTTGATTATAAGCACGGCTAACTCGAAAATGTCTCTAAATCACTTGCAAAAAACCCTAAGATGCATCGATTGAAAAAGGTGGAATATAAATCGACTACTGTAGAAATTGAGATATATCACCTTCGATCTTCCCATTATGCCTTGTTTGATCTTGAATACATCAGATTTGTGGTTGATTTAGGTTGTTTTGCTGTTCGATTTTGTAGATTTCTTGGATTTTGTAGAAGAAAATGTGATTTTGATGTGGAATAAACGTCGAATTATAAAAAAAAAGCGTGGGTTCAGGGTTTTAGCATGACAGATAAGGGTAGTTTCGAAAAAAAATAAGCCACGTTTAAAAATAAGAATGAAATTTATATGTTTTGTATTTGAAGGATTTTTGGTGAATTATGAAAGTTATTAAGGATGTATGGCAAATGTTCCCTAAAAAAATAGTACATACCCAAAGCGTGAAGCATACCATAAAACATGAAAGAGAGAATTCTATTATTACAACCATAAGAGCAAATTTTCCATTTGGATTCAAAGGGAAAAAATGTAGGATAAGTAGTCGAGAAAATGAAAGTAAGAAGAGAAAATGGAAATGGATCTGAGTAGTTGAAATAGAAAATGATTTATTTTAGATAAGATGTAACAACCCGCATATTTGTCGATTTTATATTTAAATATTTTATCGTTAGTCGGATTTTAGTCCGAAAAGCTACTTTTTGCATACGGTCAAATTATGACTCGAGACCACCCCCATTGAGTTCAAAATGACGTTTGCGATCTTTTTGAGTATAAACTTCGATATGTTTGGAGTTAGTGGAATTTTGTCACTTTTTCGCTTAGGGCTTTGATTTGGGCTGAACCACTTGCTAACTCAGTCTCAACCCATCTCCTCTTCATCACTTCCTTCTTCATAATTTCCTAACAACATAAGCTTCATCAAAAATGGAGGAGGGAATGGGAAATTAAAATTCCAAGCTCAAGTTCACTTGCAAATCCATCATCCAACTCCAAATTCAAAGAGAAGACATTGGATTCAAGCTTCTTGTGTTGAGATTGAAGTGGGATTGATTCTTGCTTTGCTTCACGCTTCATCTCCATCAATTTTCGTGAAAAGGTGAGATTTTTATCTCACATTCTTGTCTATAACTACCTTGGATGGTTGGAAGTGAACTCCTATCACTTTAGCATGCACATTTGCATTTGGTTTGGATTGGATTGGCGAAAAACTCCAATTTTTAGTGTTTTTGGAGAATTCCTGGGCTTAGGTCATTCTGCCTCGGAATTAGCTCGTCCCACTTAGGTTGCTGGGCCTTAGGTCGCTCTGGCGTGGAAAAGTCGCATACGGCATATAGGCCGTTTCCCCTTAGGTCGTTAGACCTTAGGTCGTTTTCCCGTTAGGTCGTTAGACCTTAAGTCGTTCGAAGCTTTAGGTCATTCGACCTATTTAATCCACACCTCCTTAGGTCGCGTACCCTTTGGGTCGCACCACCTTGGCCTCATGCCCACTTCATTAAGTCGCTCGACCTTACCTATTTATTAGGTCACACCCCGTTAGGTCGCGCCTTACCTTAGCTCGGCCAGGTTACCAAGTTAAGTCGCAACTTCTAGGTCGCTCGGTCTTACACCTTTAAGTCACTCGACCCTGTTGCCATATTAGGTCGCAACCACTAGGTCGTTCGGTCTCCACCTCAGGTCGTTCGCCACTTGGGTCGAACCACCTTAAGTCGCTCGGCCTCATCACTAGGCCGCTCGGCATGTGCAACCTTGTTAGGTCACTCACCACTTTAGGTCGCAACGTTTCGGCCTGCTTTAACTCCTTAGGTCGCTCGGCCTTTATTTCGTTAGGTCGTTCTCCCTTAGGTCGCTCGGCCTATATAAGTCGCACCTTGCTACTGCTCTTAGCTCGCATTCCGTTTGGTCGTTTGACCCCATTCCCACCTAGGTCGCGTGCTTGGGTCGCTCCATCCATAGGTCGCGTGCTTAGGTCGTTAACCCCTTAGGTCGCTAGACCTTAATTCGTTCGACCTATTTTACTTTAGGTCATTCCATTGCACTTTAGCTCGGCCTTGTTAGGTCGCATGGGTATTTATACTTTGATGGCTTTGGAATTGATTTCTTTGGATTTTATTCATGACTTCGAATGTGAATTTTGTGATTGATTGTTTTTACAATCATTTTAGTGATTTGTCACTTTAAAAATATAAAGGTTTCAATACTAGTAGTAAATATCAAAACTCTCTCATCAAAACGATTTCAACTATATTTTATTACAAAGCTCTTTTTCCTAAACCGTTTTCCAATCTATTAGTATATACAAGCCTTTACTTCACTCGGATGAGAAATCTAATTAAACGGCTTAGCAAAACGGGTGGTATGAAACGCTTGTGTTTACTTCGTCGGTTAATTCTTGGACTTGTTCGACTGAACCTTTTGTGACAATTTCCTAGTGAAGATCTACAGTTTGTTTGTAAATATTTAAGTTAAGCTAGTGGTTATGGGACATGAAGCTAAACTCATATATTTACTAGCTTAGTGTAATTGACACTTCTTGATGATTATGACGATCATTTTTGTGATTTAGACTAGCGATTGAGCGATGTCTCTTTGTCTGCGAGGGACTAGACCCCGTTTGTGTGATGTTTCTACTCACATATGTGGGGTAGCGCCCCATGGTCTTCAGGCCATTTTAATGGATTTTGACTCATGGTCTTCGGGCCGTTCTAGTGAAAATGGTTAGCAACCATGGAATAGCTTTCCATCTTGTGATACACGTGTTGGTGAGCTTTCATGCTCCCGTCTTGTGATAGGCCTCTTTCCCTTTTTGAGATTTCTGGATTTCTTGTGTTGATTTCTGGAATTTGTGCTTCACCAATTTTCGTGATTTTCATTGATATGCTTTATCAATTTTTGTGCATTGGTGAATTGGTGTGTCATTACCTTTTTGGTGAATTTCTGGATCTTTGAGAAGATTCTTGTGATATTGATTAATCTCTTGTTGATTATCATTTACATACTTATAGTAGTATGACATTATGGTTATTATACGTTTATGCCATATCTCTTATTCTATATCATGTCATCTGATATTTATAGCTAGACTGATCCGTTTATTATTTTCTTATGAAATAATACTCGGGTCAGACCGAGATGTTACAGGTGCTTATGCTTGACTTCTCTTCTAGGATTACTCCGACTTTTGGCTAACTACTTAGATTAGTAGTATTTGTTGTTTACATTTGATATGTAGACTATATGATGTATACTTATTCTTTTGTATAGCACATGTTGCTATCCTTTTGTATTATTGTGGATCTTTCAAACCACTATTCTGATGTACACTTATATGTGTTATATTCATATCTTCTTCCGCCTTTGTGATATGGATGTCTGTGACTGGTTTGTGTTATGTTTATTTCTATATTTGTTTTCGAAGATTATATATAGCCACTGTGTGATAGCTTTGAGTTTGTATCGGTATGTCGGATTTCCTCCTTAAATGAAATGCATGCTATACTATCTGACATATTGGTGCTCGCACAAAGAAATTACATAGATGGTCGCTCCTCAACAGCCTTATTCTCTGTGCTAGTTGACAGCATTACTCCGTAGTGTTCTTAGCTAGCGTGGGTATAGAGGTGGGGCGTCACAGCTTGGTATCAGAGCCAAACTTCGGAACAATGTAGAATAACTTAACAAGGATCATCGTCCTGAGTCCTTCTTGGGAGTCATGCCTTAGGATTTAATTCATGTCTTCGTACCGATCTATCCTATTCACTCTTAAGATTCCTTGTTTTATCTATCAAGATTGTTTGATATTCATTCCGAGAATAAACTTTTTCTTCTTCTTTCTTCCTTTCTTAAAGAAGAAGAGATGGTTAGTTCTGGCAGTCCTAGCGCTGGTCAATCCAGTAGTTCTTCTCTGGATGGCGCATTCATGTCTGCCCAACAACTTTTGGATCTTGCTAAGAATCAAAGGTTTATCTCTGCTTTGTTTAAGAACTCCGAAATGGTTTTACCTCTGAAACTTGAAGTTCCTTTCAATCAACTTGTGGATATCACTCTTCGACATGAAGAAGCTGATAAAGGAATTGATAGTGATTGTAACAACCCGCATATTTGTCGATTTTATATTTAAATATTTTATCGTTAGTCGGATTTTTGTCCGAAAAGCTACTTTTTGCATACAGACAAATTAGGACTCGAGACCACTTCCATTGAGTTCAAAACGTCGTTTGCAATCTTTTAAGTATAAACATTGATATGTTTGGAGCTAGCCAAAAATTTGACCTTTTCCACTTTGGGTTTGGGTTTGGGTTCAGCCCACTAGCCATCATTATACCCCAAACTGAACCATCTCTCCCCATTCTCCCTCACTTCCTCATCTTTTCAGTTCTAGAGCAAAAATGGGGGAAAAGAAAAAGAATTAGTATTTCCTAAGCCCTAGTTTCCATTTGCAAATCTATTTCTAGCTCCAAATTCAAGAGAAGCCATTGGTAAGCATCCTCTTCATCTTCTCCAACTCTTCCTTCCTTCTATTACAGAAATTCCTAAACCTAAATTGGGAAATGCATGTTTTGATCTAGATTGAAGCTTGTAAAGTTGAAGTGGAGAACGGTTGGTCTTCTCTTTGCAATTGAGCTCCTTCTTCATTGATTTTGTGAAAATGTGAGATTTTTATCTCACATCTTAGCCTATAATTATATTTGATTGTTAGGTATGAATTCCTAACACTATTTCATGTTCAATTGCTTTTGGTTTGAATTGCTTTGGCGAACCTTTCAATTTTTGATGTTTTGAATTCAAAACTTTGAAACTCCTTGCTTTGTATTGTGAACATGTTTTTGGTTGTGAATCGGAGAGTCTATAGGGCCGTATTACCGATTGACAAAAACCCCGAACTCCATTGCTCGACCGGGTGCAAGTGTGGGAGAGAGTTTGCTCTCCCACTAGGCTGAAAAACGATTTCAGCACGTCACCAGATGTCTGCAGGTAGGCTCAGACGTTTGGATACTGTTTCAGGCAGTTCCTGAAACTTGCTGCAGACGTCTGAGCATTTACCCCAGACGTCTGGAGCCTGTGACCTGCTCTATTTCGCATGCTTTTGCCTATTTATCTCGGGATTTCAATTTCTATCGGATCAAGGTTATCCGATTCGTCGTTATCATTTATTTTCTTCATCGATGACTTCTTCTCGGGATTTTTGAGAATGTCGCTCGCCTCTCTTGTCTTCACTAAGTTGTACCGTGTTAGACGGGGTGCTGCCCCGGCCCCCTGGACCCCTGGACCCCTGCGACCTGACCGGGCAGGTCGAACACCGTAAGCAGGGGCGTTGCCCCCGCATCCCTACCTAGGGGGTTGCCACCCCCTTGGACCCCCCTCCGTAGGGGATCTTATCTGAAAAACATTCAACAGAACTTCCTACTTTGATGGTTTTGGGAATTGATTTCTTTGGATTTTTCTCACGTCTTCGAATGTGAATTTATGTGATTCGATTTGTTTCAACAATCGTTTTGTGACTTGTCACTCCAAAGATACAAAGGTTTTAATACTAGTAGTAAATATCAAAACCCTTTCATCAAAATGTTTTCAACTCTATTTTAATACCAAACTCGTTTATCAAACCATTTTCTAATCTACTAGTATATACAAGCCTTTACTTCACTCGGATGAGAAATCGAATTAAACGACTTAGTAAAACGAGTGGTATGTAACGCTCGCGTTCACTTTGTCGGCTAGCTCTTGGACTTGTTCGATTGAACCCTTTTGTGACAATTTTCTAGTGAAGACCTACAACTTGTTTGTAAATATTTAAGTTAAGCAAGTGGTTATGGGACATGAAGCTAAACTCATATATTTACTAGCTTGGTGTGATTGACACTTCTTGATGATCGATGATGATCATTTTATGGTTTAGACTAGCGATTGAGCGATGTCTCTTTGATTCGGTTCATCGGACGTTACGCTGTATGACGTCGTTGTTCCGTTTTATCGTGATTTGGTTCATCGTACGTTACGCTGTACGACGTCGTTGTTCCATTTTACTATGTGTTGGTTCATCGGACGTTACGCTGTACGACGTCGTTGTTCCATTTTCTTATGTGTTGGATCATCGGACGTTACGCTGTACGACGTCGTTGTTCCGCTTTATCGTGATTTGATTCATCGGACGTTACGCTGTACGACGTCGTTGTTCCATTTTACTATGTGTTGGTTCATCGGACGTTACGCTGTACGACGTCGTTGTTCCATTTTCTTATGCGGTGGTTCATCAGATGTTACACTGTACGACATCGTTGTTCCTTTTTATTGTGCTTTGGTTCATCGGACGTTACGCTGTACGACGTCGTTGTTCCTATTTATTGTGTCTCTGGATCATTGGACATTACGCTGTACGACGTCGTTGCTTCGGATTATTTGATTTCTGGATTTCTAATGGTTGATTTCTGGAATTTATGTTTCACCACCTTTTTCAGTTGGCATTTATATGTATGTCATTTATTGTGGCTTGGTGAATTAAATTAAGAATATGACATTCTTTTAATCTTTGAGAAGGTTCTTGTGATATTGATTAATCTCTGGATTGATTTTCGATTAGATACTTATCACAGTATGACTTTATGGTTATCATACGTTTTGGTCATATCTCTTATTCTATATCATTTTATCTGATAATTATAGCTAGACTGATCCATTTATTATTTTCTTCTTAAATAATACTCGAGTCAGACTGAGATTTTACAGGTGCTTCCTCATGACTTCTTATCTGGTGCCATCTTCTGACTTTTGGCTAACTACTCTAATTTAGTAGTTTTTGTTGTATACATTTGAGATTTAGACTCCTTGATGTATACATATTCTATTGTCTTGCTCTTGTACCTATTCTTTTGTGTTATTGTGGATCTTATTTGACCACTACTCTGATGTACACTTTCATGTGTTATATTCATATCTATTTCCGCCTTTGTGATATGAATTGTCTGTGACTGATTTGTGTTATGTTTATTTCTATATTTGTTTCCGAAGTCCATATAGCCACTGTGTAGTAGCTTTGAGTTTGTATCGGTATGTCGGATTTCCTCTTGAGATGAAAAGTTATATTTTTATCTGGCATATCGGTACTCGCACAAAGCAATTATACAGATGGTCGCTCCTCAACAGCCTTATTCTCCATGCTAGTTGATGGCATTACCTCGTAGTGTCCTTGGCTAGCGTGGGTATAGAGGTGGGGCGTCACAGTGATATTGGGATTTCCAAGAAGAGGCATATTAAGTTCAAAAGCCCTTACCCCGATAAGAAGGTGAAGCAACCTACTTTGGTAGCAAAGACTCCAAACTCTATTTGTAGAGGATGCTACAATTGTAATTCTAAGGACCACTATGCGAAGGAGTGTCCGGAACCACTCTTGTGTCGTTATTGCAAAAATTCAAGTCATCATATTTCAGTCTGCCCCATACTTCTGAGCAAGAAGAAAATGGAACCAGAAACTTTGGTAGCCAAGACACCTACCCCAAGTCGTAAACAATGCTTCAATTGTGGTTCCATAGACCATTATGTAATTAAGTGCCCGAAACCCCTTTATTGCCTCTATTGCAAAGGATCGGGTCATTACTTATCTACATGTCCCAAACTTCAAAGCAAGAGAAAAAGGGAAGCTGCCAGCCTCTAGCAACTCTTCTCTTGGTCAAGGTATTTCTTATTCAATCCTTGATTACACTTGTTTTGTGATTATCCTTCTCGAGTTCCTGTTGATATGAGTTCATCTCATCATTTCATATCAAAAGAACTTGTTGATTCCTTTTCTTTAAATATTTGGGTTTAAAAACTTCTTTGAGAATTGCGAATCCGGTTGGTGGATCCACAACACTCAATTTGCTTTTTATTGATGTTGAAATTATTTCATGAGATTTTTCTTTTCAAACCGATTTCCATATTATGCGTTGTTTAGGTTTCGGAATTGATTTGCGTGAAAGGATTGGCTTAATCATTATGAGGCCCATATCCTATTTTTCCGAATGGACTATTCATTTTTGACATTTTTAATCTGTTAAGCAGATTCATATTTTTCCTTTGTGATTTCAATTCCAAATTGATGGCATCATTTTATTCTTTAAGCTCACATATTGAGTAAAGTGTTATTTCTCTCATTCATGTAGTTTGAGAATTTTCTGGTATTTTTGAGTTTATCTTAGGATTTTTGCCTAAGCAATATTTTGAGTGGTGTTAAGGTCCTTTTAGCTCGACCTGGCCACCGGTTCTCATTAGCTACGAGTTGCGGGAGTTAGCATTCCACTTACCACATTCCGCACTCATTATGATTCTTATGAATGACTATTTATGTCATTCGGTTTATTCAGCTTATTTCATCCATTTTATAAATAGAGTATTCTATGAATATCTCGATAATTCCATTCTTGTATTAATTAATTTTGGATGAAAATAGAAATTTAAAATTTTGCAAATCTTTTTCATAAGATTTATTTATAAGTACAATTTGATTTTTAATCTTAAACGAGCAAAGAATATTCTCAAATTTTTTAAGAGATATTATCATCATATAGAAGATGATTTTGTGTTGTATTGTCCATTTAGTGTTTTAAGAATTCTGGTCGATGCGCTTGATCAACGTTATCGATAGGGATTTCCTAAACGCTTTGATGAGATAGTCAGACACAATAAATTGACTTGTAAAATGTTAATCTTTCTATAAAGGTAATTGTGATTTTGAAAGTTTTAGCTTTTCGGGAAAGAAGATTAAATTATTTCTTTTCGATACTCTTATCCTTGTGATTCCCGAAGGGAACCAAAACTTTATCTTTAGTACTAATGCTAATCGTAATTGGTTTGGATGCCATTCTCTTGCAAAAGGGAGCGCGCAATCACTTGTGCTTCTAAATCCTAAAAGCCGATCGAGACTAGGTATGTCACTTATGATCTGGTGCTCGCGGCTATTGTTTTTGCTTTCAGAGTTTGGCATCATCATCTTTGGGGGGGGGGGAGAGAAATTTGTTCTCTACCTCGATTGTAAATCATAGGGATATCTATTTTCTCATAAGAAACTTAATTTGTGTCAACCACGTTGGCTCGAATTTCTTGCATCTTATGATCTTGATATTCTTTATACTCCCGGAAAGGGGAAATCGTGTTGCCAATGCACTTAGTCGTAAGCAACAAGTGGTTGTTTCTATGATGATATCCAAATGGAATGATCTCGAGACTCTATCCACTTGTGAGATTCGAGATCGCGTAATCCAATTTATGTGCATCTCTTGTTTTATGTAGCCTAGAGGCTCATTCTTCTCTTTTAGACTGCATTCTTGAGGCTCAAAGGGCTAGATCCCGAATTGGCTCTTCTTAGCCAAAGTTGTAGGGATAAAATTAATATTGAAAGTTTGAAAGACTTTGATATTGATTCTAGTGGCGGCATTCGAAAATTTGGTAGACTTATCGTACCAAATATTAGTGATCTTCGTAAAGATACTTTAGAAGATTCTCATCATTCTAAATTTACCATTCATCCCGGTAGTAGTAAAATGTACGCAGATGTGAAGCGACTTTATTATTGGGAGTGAATGAAATCTGATATTGCTAACTTTGTTAAGTGTTGCATGACTTGCCAACTTGTTAAGGCCGAACAACAAAGGCCTGGTAGGTTATTGCAACCTTTAGAAATTCCAATCTGGAGGTGGGACCAAATTTCCATGGATTTTAGTGATGGCCTTTCCCGTTCTTGTTCGGGTCGTGATAGCTTATGGGTGATAGTTGATAGACTTACTAAATCCGCCCATTTTATCCCCGTTCGGTCTAACCGAACCGTTCCTCTTTTGGCCAAACTCTTTATTAAAGAAATTGTTAAATTGCATGGAGTTCCTACTTAAATTGTTAGCGATTGAGATCCATTGTTTACTAGTGGATTTTGGAAGAGTCTTCAAAAAGCTTTGGAAACGAAGCTTAATTTTAGCACCGCTTATCACCCCTAGTCCGATGGACAAACCGAACGTGTGAATCAAACTCTTGAAGATTTTCTTCGTTTGTGTTCTTGATTTTGGTGGAAGTTGGGAAGATCATATTTCACTTGTTGAATTTTCCTATAATAATAGCTTCCAGTCTAGTATTGGTATGACACCTTTCGAGGCACTCTATGGAAGGCCATGCCGATCTCCTTCTTGTTGGCTTGAGGCCGGTGAGAAGCTGGTTTTAGGTCCAGATTTTATTCGTGATTCCACAGAAAAGATTGAACTTATTCGTCATAGGATGAAAGAAGCCCAGAGTAGATAAAAATCCTATGTCGATAACCGAAGAAGGAAATTAGAATTTTCTGTTGGTGATCTTGTATTTGTTCGTGTTTCACCTATGAAGGGTGTTGTACGCTTCAGTCGATCGGGAAAATTAGCGCCTCGATATATTGGGCCATTTCCTATCACCGAACGTATTGATTCCATGGCGTATCGCCTTTTATTACCGGCTCAATTTTCTACTATTCATGACGTGTTTCACGTTTCTCAATTACGGAAATGCTTTCGAGATTCCGATTCTATTCTTGAGCCCGGTATTGTGGAAGAAATTGAAGTTTCGCCTAATTTAACTTTTGAGCAGCATCCTATTCGTATTATCGCTTCGAAAGTCAAACGACTTCGAAATAAAGATGTTCCGCTTGTGAAAGTTCAATGGTCCTCAAATCCTAAGGATCATTCTTGGGAATCTAGAGAATTCATCGAGCGAACACATCCGGACTTACCCTCTCATGCTCTTTTGAGGTGAACTTCTTATTTCAAATTTCTTTTGTGTTAATATGCTTTTATGGTTGT
This sequence comes from Allium fistulosum, assembly GCA_030737815.1. Classification (NCBI taxonomy): domain Eukaryota; kingdom Viridiplantae; phylum Streptophyta; class Magnoliopsida; order Asparagales; family Amaryllidaceae; genus Allium; species Allium fistulosum. The sequence continues at coordinate 1,196,935,937 of CM060902.1, forward strand.
TACTTTTTGTTTCCATCTTATATATTTCAAGGACGCAATTTCTTTAAGGAGGGGAGTCTGTAATAACCCGCATATTTGTCGATTTTATATTTAAATATTTTATTTAAATATTTTATCGTCAGTCGGATTTTAGTCCGAAAAGCTACTTTTTGCATACGGTCAAATTAGGACTCGAGACCACCCCCATTGAGTTCGAAATGACGTTTGCGATCTTTTTGAGTATAAACTTCAATATGTTTGGAGTTAGTGGAATTTTGTCACTTTTTCGCTTAGGGCTTTGGTTTGGGCTGAACCACTTGCTAACTCAGTCCCAACCCATCTCCTCTTCATCACTTCCTTCTTCATAATTTCCTAACAACATAAGCTTCCTCAAAAATGGAGGAGGGAATGGGAAATTAAAATTCCAAGCTCAAGTTCACTTGCAAATCCATCATCCAACTCCAAATTCAAAGAGAAGACATTGGATTCAAGCTTCTTGTGTTGAGATTGAAGTGGGATTGATTCTTGCTTTGCTTCACGCTTCATCTCCATCAATTTCCGTGAAAAGGTGAGATTTTTATCTCACATTCTTGTCTATAACTATCTTGGATGGTTGGAAGTGAACTCCTATCACTTTAGCATGCACATTTGCATTTGGTTTGGATTGGATTGGCGAAAAACTCCAATTTTTAGTGTTTTTGGAGAATTCCTGGGCTTAGGTCATTCTGCCTTGGAATTAGCTCGTCCCACTTAGGTCGCTCTGGCGTGGAAAAGTCGCATACGGCATATAGGCCGTTTCCCCTTAGGTCGTTAGACCTTAGGTCGTTTTCCCGTTAGGTTGTTAGACCTTAAGTCGTTCGAAGCTTTAGGTCGTTCGACCTATTTAATCCACACCTCCTTAGGTCGCGTACCCCTTGGGTCGCACCACCTTGGCCTCATGCCCACTTCATTAAGTCGCTCGACCTTACCTATTTATTAGGCCGCACCCCGTTAGGTCGCGCCTTACCTTAGTTCGACCAGGTTACCAAGTTAAGTCGCAACTTCTAGGTCGCTCGGTCTTACACCTTTAAGTCACTCGACCCTGTTGCCATATTAGGTCGCAACCACTAGGTCGTTCGGTCTCCACCTTAGGTCGTTAGCCACTTGGGTCAAACCACCTTAAGTCGCTCGGCCTCATCACTAGGTCGCTCGGCATGTGCAACCTTGTTAGGTCGTTCACCACTTTAGGTCGCAATGTTTCGGCCTGCTTTAACTCCTTAGGTCGCTCGACCTTTATTTCGTTAGGTCGTTCTCCCTTAGGTCGCTCGGCCTATATAAGTCGCACCTTGCTACTTCTCTTAGCTCGCATTCCGTTTGGTCGTTTGACCCCATTCCCACCTAGGTCGCATGCTTGGGTCGCTCCATCCATAGGTCGCGGGCTTAGGTCGTTAACCCCTTAGGTCGCTAGACCTTAATTCGTTCGACCTATTTTACTTTAGGTCGTTCCATTGCACTTTAGCTCGGCCTTGTTAGGTCGCATGGGTATTTATACTTTGATGGCTTTGGAATTGATTTCTTTGGATTTTATTCACGACTTCGAATGTGAATTTTGTGGTTGATTGTTTTTACAATCATTTTAGTGATTTGTCACTTTAAAAATATAAAGGTTTCAATACTAGTAGTAAATATCAAATCTCTTTCATCAAAACGATTTCAACTATATTTTATTACAAAGCTCTTTTTCCTAAACCGTTTTCCAATCTATTAGTATATACAAGCCTTTACTTCACTCGGATGAGAAATCTAATTAAACGGCTTAGCAAAACAGGTGGTATGAAACGCTTGCGTTTACTTCGTCGGTTAATTCTTGGACTTGTTCGACTGAACCTTTTGTGACAATTTCCTAGTGAAGATCTACAGTTTGTTCGTAAATATTTAAGCTAAGCTAGTGGTTATGGGACATGAAGCTAAACTCATATATTTACTAGCTTAGTGTAATTGACACTTCTTGATGATTATGACGATCATTTTTGTGATTTAGACTAGCGATTGAGCGATGTCTCTTTGTCTGCGAGGGAGACTAGACCCCGTTTGTGTGATGTTTCTACTCACATATGTGGGGTAGCGCCCCATGGTCTTCGGGCCATTTTAGTGGAGTTTTGACTCATGGTCTTCGGGCCGTTCTAGTGAAAATGGTTAGCAACCATGGAATAGCTTTCCGTCTTGTGATACACGTGTTGGTGAGCTTTCATGCTCCCATCTTATGATAGGCCTCTTTCCCTTTTTGTGATTTCTGGATTTCTTGTGTTGATTTCTGGAATTTGTGCTTCACCAATTTTCGTGATTTTCATTGATATGCTTTATCAATTTTTGTGCATTGGTGAATTGGTGTGTCATTACCTTTTTGGTGAATTTCTGGATCTTTGAGAAGATTCTTGTGATATTGATTAATCTCTTGTTGATTATCATTTACATTCTTATAGTAGTATGCCATTATGGTTATTATACGTTTATGCCATATCTCTTATTCTATATCATGTCATCTGATATTTATAGCTAGACTGATCCGTTTATTATTTTCTTATGAAATAATACTTGGGTCAGACTGAGATGTTACAGGTGCTTCTGCTTGACTTCTCTTCTGGGATTACTCCGACTTTTGGCTAACTACTTAGATTAGTAGTATTTGTTGTTTACATTTGATATGTAGACTCTATGATGTATACTTATTCTTTTGTATAGCACATGTTGCTATCCTTTTGTATTATTGTGGATCTTTCAGACCACTACTCTGATGTACACTTATATGTGTTATATTCATATCTTCTTCCGCCTTTGTGATATGGATGTCTGTGACTGATTTGTGTTATGTTTATTTCTATATTTGTTTCCGAAGATTATATATAGCCACTGTGTGATAGCTTTGAGTTTGTATCGGTATGTCATATTTCCTCCTTAAATGAAATGCATGTTATACTATCTGACATATCGGTGCTCGCACAAAGAAATTACATAGATGGTTGCTCCTCAACAGCCTTATTCTCCATGCTAGTTGACAGCATTACTCCGTAGTGTTCTTGGCTAGCGTGGGTATAGAGGTGGGGCGTCACATAAGAAGTTGAGAATTTGGAAATAAGAAGAGAAAATGAGCGTGGACATTTCTGAAAAGCTGAAATAGAAAATGAAAGGGTATATTCTTATTAATATATAATGTAAATTTAATTTGGAGCTTGGAATGGTAAATAATTATTAGAGGGGTAAGTGAAACCTTTTCTCTCAAATCAACCAAAGAAGAGGATTAGAAGTAAGAATGAATGAGAAGCAAGAATATATATGGTCTCGTATTCTACTTTATATATAATAGAATAGATATTGTTCAACTTTGTGTCTTCAATGCTACTGCAGTCTAAATGTTAATGATGACGTGTCAAGATTTCTACTAAATATTATGAAAGATCTAGTGGTAAACATTCTACTTTACAATGTCAGTTAGTATGCGCCACTAACATAATAACACATAAACAAAACCAATCGATGTTAGTTCATTTTAAAATAATCGTAATTTTATAATTTTAAATAATTTAATGTTCTTCACAATGTTAAAAAAAACCATAACACATAGTTAATTTATGACATTACAATGTAAAGCCCCATCTCTATACTCATGCTACCATAGAGTATTACAGAGTAATACCATCTAATAATATGGAAAATGAGGCTTGTAAGGAGCGATTGCACATGAGTATTCTCTTCGACTAACACCGATACGTATTCTTACTTTATATAATACACAAATATATGTATTCGGTACCGGCATAAAACAATTAACACGTGCATTTATCAGGGCAGAACAATACACAATATAATCAATGAACACAGAGTCACATAATGCAGCAAAAAATATAATATCACAAAATAGGTCTACAAAATAAAGTATCTGACCTACTACAAACTATATACATCGATACAAATCAAATGTCATGTACGTCTCAACCTCATCTCATATATGTGTACATACATGAAGACATCGAAAGAAAATATACATAATAGAATTTCAAAATACAATATAGTCTATAATCATCACTTCAGTAGGTCCAACATCTAAGAAAGGCTAACATCCTTGTACCTTAAAGTCTCGAAATGACCCTATTATTATATAAATAATAAATGAGTCACACTATGTCTAGATTTAAATGTAAGGTCATCATAATGATATGCATAATCATAACAAATAACGATAACCTGAACGGGTTACATAACATACCAAATGAATGTCATCACACTAATTATTAACCCTAACCTCTGTCCAATAACATATATGATGTCATATTAAAAATATCTCTATTTAATGTGATCACAATCGCAAATCTACTTAATTGTGATTCACTCCTAATCACAATTATTAAGAGCTACATTTATTAATCATCTAGTTATCGTGAATCGATCACGGTTTAATTTATATAACTCGTTGAGTGTAAAATGCATTCTTCCAAATGCTGATCGAGCTAAGATACACGGCCTTTTTCATTCGAGTATCCCTCAATTAAAATTATAACTCTTCCAGATGCTGATCGAGCTAAGATACACGGCCTTTTTTATCTGTGTCCCCCTCAATCAGAATTGTTTCTCTTCCAAATTCTGGTCGAGCCAAGATATACGACCTTTTTCATTCGCGTCCCCTTCGACTAGAACTGTAGATGTCCCCACACGACCTATTTGATGTACTATTCTCTACCGCATGGGCATCATCGTTTCTATCAAATATACAACGCGTCCATTATCGTTGGTGTGCCCGTACAGCATGTCGCTGGATCAGTGACAAATGGGTCAGAATCTCACTCGGTCCTAGCTAAGATGGATATAGCCCATCTGGTGTATCATCTCATTTGATCAATTCATTATATTTCTCATGTTCCCATTATGATACTAAATCCTCCTAACTGTCATTTAACCCAGTGTCACCAGGGGTTATTAATTTGATTCAATATTCAATACTGTCGGTATCATATCTTATCTTATTATACAACGAGTCAAAAGAATAACTTGAGAAATATTACCGAATGTTCCATACTGCTGCTATTATAACTTTGTTTATTAAAAATTCTAATAATATAGAAGTTCATACATCTCATATGATTCAACCATTTATTGATCTAGAAGGGGTTCTATTTTATAATACCCATCTCCAAAATATTTAATTCAATTTCATATATTAATACAAATTTAAATAAATTTTATTTGGAAATTCCATTCTTTCCCAAAGTCCTAGTAAAAGTCCATTATTTAAACCTCTTATTACATTTTCAAATAGTTCAACATTTCAAACTGTCTTCAATTTTCATATCGCTAAATTCCTTTTAGTAAAATGGTCCATACCATTGAAAGTTCATCGTAAATATTATTAAAATACCAATAAAGGTGTTTTGTAATTCTAAGAATTCTTTTACACACATAATTCAAGTTTTATTACTTTCCTCCAAAATGATTCACCATCCCAAATTTTGACAAATAAAATATATTTAATTTCAAAATCAATATTTAAAATCTTTATTTACTATCAAATCCTTTTAACCATCTTTGAAAAATAATTTGTTAACTATAATTCTCTATTTTTATGAATGTTTTTTAAATATTTAACCACGACATTTATTTACAAAATTCACTATAACCAAATTCCAAATCTTCGACACTACCTTTTTAGATACCCAATTATCTGGATTATGAGCTTAATTAGTTAACCCTAACACGACTAATTTAGATCGCATAGGTTTCTAGGCTCTGATACCGTTATTGGAACTGAGCCAGCCCAAAGTGAAGTAATTGGGTAAATTTCAAATTTATTTTCACATTTTTTATCTTTAATGTGCCTATATAGTCTAAATTTATTTAGAACTTTTCAAAAATTTCTTTTTAAATAAAATCAATATTTTATTTAGCTTATAAATAATGTTACATGTAACGATCCGAAATTTTAACACTTCGTAGTTAAATTTCTGAATTATTTAAATGTATGAATCTTGAATTTAATGTGATTAAATTAATTTAATAAACTTATTAACTCCCTTTTTAGAAAAAACCAATGATGGTAAACTTGTTTTATAAAAATGTTTACAAAAATAAGTAGTTCGAAGAAATATCGATAATGTGACCGAAAATTGTTTTATCGATAAACGGGCTCAAAATGCATGAAATTATCATCCTGGGACATTGTCTCTGATTTTGATGAAACTAGCGTCATCGGTACTGGAATAATGAGGTGATGTATGCCGACGAGTTTTGTAGCATCATCGGTACTGGAATAATGTTTGAACAGTTAAATCCAGCCCAGGGTAAATAAGGTCAACAGATAGATAATACCGGATGTCGAAGCCTTAGAATTTAGTTTAGTTGAAGTAGGGACCGGAGTGGATGTTATACAAATTGAGTGAAACCCAAAGGGGTCGGCATGGAATGGTTCAGGTCGGCATGAGATATTTATGAGTATGGGGTCGGCATGGAATGATTCGGGTCGGCATGATGTATTCATTAGTATAGGGTCGGCATGGAATGGTGGGATTGGCATAACACGTGAAAATGGATGGATCGACATAGGATATGGAAACAATGGGGTCGGTATACCAAGTTGGATCATCATGATGATATGGATCGACATAGTGAGTTGCGCTCGGTACAATATGGATGGAGCATGGAAGGGTCGGCATAGTGTCCTTATAGGTTATGGGTCGGCCTAACATTTTCTGAGGAGAAGGGGTCGGTATTTCCCTGATTAGTTTATAACTCGAACCAAAGTACTATCAGAACCATAGCTTCACATGTCCAAGCGTCGTAATGCTTGAAGTACCATCATGTTGTGCCACAAGAGGGCCATCATAGGGGTCGCTAGCCCCGAACTCAACCTATGGAGGGGTCGGTGCCGACCCATATCCATAAAAGAGTTGGGCTCAGCCCTTCCTATGATGGGCCTAAATGGTCAAGGGGGTCCAGGTCTCGAGATGTCAGTCAGGTTGGAGGCTGCCTTCGTCTATAAATACAGGGGTAGAGGCCATTTCAAGGGACTTCTCTTTTTGGCTGGCAAGTGAAACTCTGCCATTTTTGTAATGAGTTTCCTTTTGTTCTAACTTATTCTCAAGCTATTTCTGATTGATTGTAACTGTAATCAATTGAGTTGTGAAGCAATAAAGAAAGTATTCAGAGTGGACGGAGGCAAACAGTGCCGAACCACTATAAATCTTGTTGTTTTTGCTTTCTGTAATAATTTCCTTAATATTTACCGTTATTCCTTAGGTTTCATTTAATTTCTTCATTTATTTCACTACTTAAATCTATTCTTGGGTGTTTGTGACCAATTTGGTTGCAAACATTTTGGTGCTTTCACTAAGAAAGTCGATTCTTAGCTATAGGATCACCTTTGTTGCTACTGGATTGAAGAAATCCCCCAAAGGAGATCCAGGTTCACATTCAGAAGGTTGCAGATACTATTCAGATTTTTCAAGATCTAAGCAAAGGAATTCAAGATGGTAAGGTGCACTAAATCTACTTCCCACAATGTTGATGCCAACAAGACTGCCAGTGTCCAACAAGGGGCCCCAAGCAACCTGCCTGCTAATGCGAGTGTGGAGCCTGTTGCAGTCCAGAAACCTGCTGATTCTGTTACTAGAGCTGAATTTAATGACTTGATGAGGGAGCTACTGGAGAGCCGCAGGCAGCTAAATGGGCAAATCCAGGCTAATGCCAACCCGATGAACCAGATTTCTCAACAACAATGCCAAAGCACCGAAGGAGGTCTCACTTCATACTCGGCGTTAGATAGCTCAACCTCATCAAACGAGCAACACATGTGTAGGCGCCGCATGATTGAAACAACATGAGTTGGAGCGATGGAGCAACATTTGGCAGACCGTCGTGGTCTGCCAAACCGGGTCGGTGCCGACCCTCCCTAGGGGTCGGTACCGATCCCTAGACCAGGGGCACGACTCCTCGGTTGTAATTGGGGGGTCATACTTAGCTTGGAACCGGGAGCTTAGACACTGGAACACGCATGGATGCTGGTCAACAACCTCTCTAGAATGATAATGAGGCTAATCCTCAGGATACACATCTGGAAGACAATAGGCCAAGGAGGCATGAGATGCCCTGGAGACACTGGCCAGAACATTCATATGGGATGGAGCCTGACCTGGCACCGCCTATCCAGACTCCGGACTTATCTGCAATGGTCAGGCAGTTGATGAGGGAGAAACATGTCTTGACAAATGATGAGTGGGGAGTCTCTAGGAGTTATACTCCATCCACCGGCAACCTTTTACAGGCAAAGTATCCCAGGAGGTTTAACATGCCTACGATGCTTTCTTATGAAGGGAAGACTGACCCCCGGCAGCACGTCATGGGGTATGAATGGTTGATGGACTCGACAAGAGCGAATGATGCAACCAAATGTAGGTGCTTCCCTATAACTCTATCCGGGATTGCTACAATGTGGTTCACGAGGTTACCCCCACGATCGATCTCAAGATTTGACGAGCTGGCTACGAGATTCATGGAGCAGTTCCACATTCATGCCACATACCCCAAAGATGTCATGTCGCTATCTAGTGTAATCCAGGCTCCGGGGGAATCACTGAAGGATTACTTGCAAAGATTTCATGTTGTTGCCACTGAAGTTAGTAACCCAAATGACCACGCCATACTTATAGCTGTGACAATCGGTGATTGGCTAGTTGGAAAACCGCCGACCACGCTGGAGCGTTTCTACACGAAGGCAAACCAGTTCATGACAAAGGAAGAGGCCAAATTGTCCAGAAGAAGCAATGCTGTAGGGCCAAGCGGAGAAGCGGTACAAAACAACATCGCAGTGAAGCAATCTGGTGAAAGCTCTAGAAAGGTTCAGGTTAATGTTCAAAACAAGTCGGGTCAATAGAAAAGGAGTGGAGAAGGAAAACCCGATCGAAAAAGGGAGCCCGAAAAGTGGAAGTCAAGGATTCCTACGTATAACGACTATACACTTCTGAATGCATCTCTGGAGAACATCTATCTGTCGACCTGTAACACTTTCCAGTATAGGAAGCCGCGTCTGAAAGAATTGACTGAGGAACAAAAGAAAACCGGGAAGTATTGTCAGTTTCATGAATGCTACGGGCACAATATTGACGAATGTAGGCATCTTCACGATGCCATTGAGAAATTGATTCGCCAGAAAAAGTTGTAGCAGGTGAAATCTATCGAAACCTTTTACGACTAGCAGCGGTTGGTGTACCAAGTTAGAGGGGACTACCAAGCAAAGGGACAACGGCTTGCCCTGTATCTTACCTGAGTTCAGGAGTTGTTGGTAGACGTCGAATACTATGACATTTCACATATCCCACGTGAGCAGAACGGAGAAGCCGACTCGTTGGCAAAGTTCGCAAGCACTGGAGATGCACAGCAGATGGGCTTGGTTCTGGTCGAGACACTACATACCCCAAGTATAAATGTGATGGAGGTTTATCAAGTACCGGAAACGGAACCCGAAAGGGAATCATGGATGTCTCCATTTAAAGAATACCTATTGCATGGAATCTTGCCTGAGAAAAGGAACGAAAAGCGACAAGTCCTTCGTAAAGCCTCATGGTATATTATGCAAGAAGGAACTATGTATCGAAAGGGATTCTCTGTTCCCTCACTCAGGTGTATCGGCCATGACGAGATAAATCATGTCTTGAAAGAAGTCCACGAGGGAGAGTGTGGCAATCACACTAGGGGGCAAATGTTAGCTAAAAAGATACTTCATTATGGGTACTACTGTCCGACCATGAACCGGGACGCCGTAGATCATGTGAGACGATGTGACAAATGCCAGATATATGAAAAAGTCCCAAGAGCACCACCGACAGAGATCACACAAATGGTTAGTCCATGGCCATTTGCTGTATGGGGAATCGATATTATCGGCACTTTGTCGATTTCCAAAGGTGGTGCAAAGCGGAGCCATTGGCTACGATCACAACCAAGATGGTCATTGACTTTGTTGTTCGAAACATTATGTGTCGTTTTGGTCTTCCGTGAACTATTGTAACTGATAACGGAACTCAATTTGATAGTGCTGAGTTTAAGGAGTTTTGTCGGAGCTATCATATTGAGTGAAAGTTTGCGGCAATCGCTCACCCTCAAGCGAACAGACAAGTTGAAGCTGTAAACAAGATTATAAAGTCCATCTTAAAAAAGCATTTAGAAAAGGCTAAAGGGAAATGGGTGGATGAACTTCCTACGACACTCTGCGCCTACAGGACCACTCATAAGTCTGCGACTGGCCACACTCCATTTGCTCTTGCTTATAAGCTGAAGCAGTCATTCCTGTGGAACTCGAAGTCCCTTCTCATCGGGTAACGTACTACGATCCCAGAACAAACCAAAATCTCTTATTGGAGTCAATGGACTTTATTGATGAGAAGCGTGAGGAGGCCGATTTGAGAGCGGCTGCACATCGACACCGAGTCGCCCGATACTATAATACTAAAGTCCGACCGAGAACTTTCGAAGTGGGCAACCTTGTCCTGAAATGAATTTTTCCAGTCCCATCGCATATGAATTGGACATGGGAAGGGCCATACGTCATTGAACAGAGGCTTGGAGAAGGAACTTTCAAGCTAGCGACTTTCGATGGTGTAACGCTTCCAAGAGCGTGGAATATTTCACCTAGACTATTTCTTTCATATTTCAGTAGTATTTGTTTTCAATATTTGCTTTGCTATTTGACTTTTTTGATATGTAATAAGGCAAGTTGTTCTGTCCTTATTTTTGCGGTGAATAAAAGCTTGAAGCTTCCTTTGCATAAATTACTGTTATTGCATGTTATGTTATGTATGTGTTGGAACCGATTGATATCGATATATGCGATGTATAAACAGATGTTTAAAGTTAAAAATTGACCAGTTATACCGAACCCCGATGAAAATGAACAAGGGAGGATTTTTGGTCAATTTTCTCGGTTGGCGATTTCCATGGGTGAACCAAAAAGCAATTTTCGCAATGAGGAATAAAGATGCCGACGCTACCAGTGGACAAAAATATCCAATGCGGATTATAGTACTCTAAGTCCCCGGAGGGCAAACTAGAGTATAAACGACTTGAGAAAAATCTCTAAGTCCCCAGAGCGCGGATTAGAGTACTCTAAGTCAAGTCCCCGGAGTGCGGACTAGAGTATAAACGACTGGAGAAAAATCTCTAAGTCTCCGGAGTGCGGATTAGAGTACTCTAAGTCCCCGGAGCGTGGACAAGAGTACAAACGACTTGAGAAAAATCTCTAAGTCCCCGAAGCGCGGATTAGAGTACTCTGAGTCCCCGAAGCGCGGACTAGAGTATAAACGACTTAAGAAAAATCTCTAAGTCCTCGGAGTGCGGATTAGAGTACTCTAAGTCCCCGCAGCGCGGACTATAGTATAAACGACTTGAGAAAAATCTCTAAGTCCCCGGAGTGCGGATTAGAGTACTCTAAGTCCACGGAGCACGGACTAGAGTATAAACGACTTGAGAAAAATATCTAAGTCCTCGTAGTGCAGATTAGAGTACTCTAAGTCACCAGAGCGCGGACTAGAGTATAAACGAAGTCCCAGAGTGCGGATTAGAGTACTCTAAGTCCCCGGAGCGCGGACTAGAGTATAAATGACTTGAGAAAAATCTCTAAGCCCCTAAAGCGGACTAAAATGAAAACCATTCAACAAAAAATCTCAAGCCATTGAATGCGGACTAAAAAAATTCCAAGTCCCCAAACCACATGCTAATTCAAAAACCTAGACAAGTGAGCTTTCAATCGTTCACTATCCCACGAATTCCGATCTAAGATCGACGGAAGATGCTTGAACTAGTAGCAGTGGAATACAACCTTTGGTTACGGTTCCGGCTTGGCATCACTTGTAACTTAAGATGAAGCCTACAGAGAAGCTCCGAGATCAAGATACTGAATTATCAACGAAACTTGTGAAAATTATAACAAGTACTTGAAATGGGAAGAAACTACTCTACTTTTGAAGTAATAATTCACTCAATGATTAACCAAGGAAAAAAACTTTTATTTACAATCTCAAAAATTCCTTACAAACCATTCGAGAGTTTGGGATCCATGCCCATACATGTGCTACTAAAAAGAAAAAAATCGAAAACAACACCTGTTTAACTTATTTGGACTAAGTACAATAACACAAGACCCTGTCTATTTCTTTGACTTCTTCTCCTTCTTCGGCTTTTCGGGGGTCAAATTGGTCAAGTGTCTTTTTTGAGACCCTTTGCCGCCTTGAGTGGAAGTACTTGAGGAAGGAGGAGGAACCGCAATAGGAGTTGTTCTGCCGGGAGGGATGAATTGTATAGGCCCATGGAGAGGATCTTCAACCACCACCACATCAGGTTCACCCTTGACTTCGAGTTTTGATTTCTCCTCTTCTTTAATTTGTTCCTTCAAGCTGAATTTAGCGGTATGCTCAGAAGCACCCATAACTACAACATCATCATGCTCCTTAGTAAATGACGGGTCTCCGGGCTTGTCCTCATCAAGCGCCCCAATCACTTAAGCATCGGGTCCTGGGGTATCTACGACAGCCGGAGCCTCGGCTACTTTTCCTTCCTACTCCGTGGCAACATCGCTCCTAGGAGTTAATTCAGGACCGGGATGACCTACATAGTTTCATAAAAATGTGAGCATTAGTCTACAGCCGTTATGTGCCGAAAACAACAACATTTTCAATTCGAAGGAGTTATATATGGTACCAGTATCCGGTTGGCATTCGGTGGTCGCCGGGGTGCTCCCTTCAACGATGAGAGACAGCATGTATGGGCCAAGCCCGGGCCTGTCTGGATCATAACCAACATATTGCTCCGATGACATCCCAGCCTACTGAACAAGAGGAAGACCCTGGGGCTCAGTTCCAGAAGACCCTACGATATCTTCCTTTTCCTTAAGCAGTCTAGGATCTTTGTCGAATTAAAGTTTTGCGGCAGCCAAGTCAGATGGCTCATTTCCTCGAAGCACTTCCTGCACAAGTGCCCCTTAATCATGCTCTACCATCCCCAACTCCTCTTTTTTGATCTTTGTAATGATCTCCCAAGCTTTGGCGAGCGATTCGAGATAGTCCTCGCCTAGGAAAGTTAAGTCGCGGTGAAGGAGAACTTTTGCATTGTATTCGACGATGAGTGGATCGAATAAGCATTTAATCTCTTCCCTGCAGGACTCAGTCGCTGCCTCAACTCAGGAGTTGGATTCTGCGAGAACCACTTTCCTACCCTCTTCACGGGTGGCTTCTTTCAAGGCATTAATTTGGGAGAGTTGTTCATCAAGTTTCGTTTTTAAATTTTTGGTTTCAACAATCTTCTCGCAATATTTTTGCGACTCTTCTTATGCCTGGACTTTCTCCTCCTTCTCCTTAAATAGTAATTTTTCTAGCTCCTCAACGCGGCGGGCTAGGACATCTTTCTCCTTCTATAAGGGGTCTTTCTCTAAAGCTAGGGTGCCATTGCGTTGTAGTGCGGCGTCCAGTTCCCTCTTATGTGAAGTCTCTAAGCAACTCACTGCCCCAGCTATTTCCTCCACATTTTTCTTTGCTTCGGCAAGTTGAGCCTTAACATCGAGCAACTTAGCATCTTGATAATTGATAATATCCTTGTCGTGAATGGCCTCTAGCTTAAGGCGATCAATCTCATGCTGGCGCTCCATAGAAACTTTTGAGACTTTTTCGGCTAAGTGGATGAACACTTCATGCTGAACGTACACATCATTCATACATGCTAATGAACTCTCTTTGGCGGTTCTAGGGATGATGTGTATGGAGGGGAGGAATTTGAACCCGTCGAAGCAAATTTTCGGGAAGGTAGCTTTAAGTTAAGCTAGTTTCTCTACTGTGGTCGAATCATTGACAGGAACCAGAGAAATTTGTTCATACGTAACCAGCAGTTGTTTACGGTGCTCACGAGATTGCCTGGTACATGATGATCCAGAGTGTTGGTCACGGGGAGCGGCAGATTGAGAACCCCGGTGTGCGGACTTGTCTCCACTGTGAGTAGGAGGGTTGGATGGGTCGCTTTGGCACGGAGTGTATGCTTGAGGCTTCCTTCTGGATGAAGAAGAAGGTTATCGAGAATGATAGTCTCTATCCCATCCTTCGTCCTTGTCTCGGCACCTTTCGGATTCAGAATCCCGACCCAAGCGATAGTAGGTGAAGGAGCCACAGAGGTGATCGAATGCATGTGAATGAGATATTGTACCTGTAAAAGAACCAAACGGGGACATGTTAGGAGTTGTTGTGTGAAGAGTTAATCACAAGTTTCCAAGGCTTGCGTGGGGAGGTTGCGATTGGCTAGTGTGTGGTGCTTCAACTACCGATGTTTTTCCAAGGCTTGCGTCTTCGTTTCTTGGCCCTACCTCTTCTGTTTCCTTTATTTCTCCTTCTTCGGTGCCTTCTTGGATTCCTTCAACATGGGGCACTACGGGATCGTTTGTTTCATGACTTCTCTCGCCGACAACCTTTGGAATCGCTCTGCTTCCAGGGAGGCCAATCCTACGGCCGTCCTCTAACAGCCAAAATAAAGAGAGCAACTCATCGGTAACGAGGATTTTGATGTCTCGATCCTCCATCGGAGTAGCGCGGACGGCCGCGACTGCCCTAGAATATCTGATGCCTTTAGGATGAGGGCAAACCCTTGAAAGAATTGAAGGAATTAGTACAGTTGAGAAAGAAACTGTAATTTGAATCTTTGGGTTAAAGGCAAAGGCCGAAGTAGTACTTACGTCGTTCTAGCCATCTTCTTACGAAGCCGGGAGGACACCGTACGTAGAACCATTCGTGTTTGAATAAGGAGAGCTTATTCCACATGCCCGTTATAACTTGGCATTTAGGCATAGGTTCGAGGAAGACGTACAAAGGACTATCGGCCCGTCTTTTGAAGTTGTAATGTATCGGATGTCCTTGGGAGTTGGCGGGCGAAATAGGTTGTTCATGAAGAGGAGAAAGGTAACATGAACAAAGTCATAGCTATTAGGGTGTAGCTGATAGGAGTGATTTCCATAAATCTCAGAACTTCCCGAATGAAAGAGTTAAACGGTGGCACACATCCAGCCCAGTGCATGAATTTGTTGCATGCAGTATATCCGGCTGGGGCAAGTGAGGTCTGTCTTGCCTCGACGGAATGAGAACATCTTCAAAAGGAATCCCATGGATAGAACATAGTTGGCGGAGAGTGACCTCACCAATTCTAGATGCCTGTGAGTCAACCGGATTGTCTAGAATAATGGCACCCTCCACGACATCAGGAGCTGGATCAATAACTTCTACAGGAAGAAATGGGGTGTCGGAAAAAAGATTTGCTTGTGAATCAGATGTCTCTACCTTTTATCTTTGCTGACTTGGTGCAGGCTTATTAGACAACGTGGCAGAACTTGATCTCATAAACGATTTGGAAGACATTGTTGTTGAACGCTTCGTATAACTTGAGATCTATGTCAGCTATACTTAGTAGACAATCAATATTAGAAATAATAACCTGTCCCCCTGTGCTGTGTGTGAGCTAGTGCAGTGCAATATGAAATGAACATAAGCAATTTGAAATCAAGAAAACAAAAGTAAAATGTCGAGGCTTAGTGGTTTTGTACAGAGAGACCGTCATCGCTGACCGTCTCAAATGACGTAAAAGGTGATCGGCAATAAGAGCTTTAGGATCAGTTATCGACATATTGAGTTATGAAGTTTATTATCCAAGTTTATTAGCCAGTTCCTTATTTAGTTCATATTGAGAAGTCCAGAAATTTGTATGTTTAAGATTAAGTTCGACAGTCCGAGTGTACAAATCGCATTGTTCGTATTCATCTTGTATTCATGCAAGGCAGTATGAAGTTAGTGTTCAAAGGACTTAGGTTAGATTAGTATTTAGTGTCAACACCGATCCCTATGCTGTTAGCCGACCCCGACAGTTTTACACCGATCCCTACACCCAAGCTAAAATACCAACCCCTTGCTTAGCCAACACACACCGATCCCTTCCTAATGAACACACACCGATCCCTCATCGGTACAACAACATATCGATCCCTTTTCCACGAATGTGCCCTACCGATCCCTTCCTTTACATCTTCCTCACCGACCCCTCACCCAACCACTTCACACTAAACTTTCGTCACTTCACTCAAACCCATACCGAACCCTCTCCAACCAAATCCAGAGTTCAACCATCTTCTACGCCATCTTGTCCGAACCCTTTTTTCTCCATCTTCTTCCTTCTCTTTCTCCTATTCTTTAATCTTCTCCTCCTCTCTTATGCATCTTAATGAAACCCGTCCACCTACACACCTAAATGGCACTCAAACTTGCCTAAGCTCGAAGATTATGACCCAATAACACAAGTAAAGGAATAATTCGTACCTATATGTTTGTATCAAGTTAAGTTAGAGGGCGAACGTTCGGGCTTTGGGATCGAAGGCTAACAAGGAGCAATTGTGAGAGAATAGCTCGAATTCGTGTTTGAGTTTAAGATTGGAAATCGAAGGAGCCATGTTGTAAGAAAGAGGGGTTTCGTGGTGATGGGGGTTCGGCAGAAAGGAAGCCTGAGAGTGCAAAGGGAAAAGTAAAACTTGGAGAAGTAAAAGTAAAAAAAAGAAGGAGGGGAGCGAGTTTATATATATACGATAAAAAGGGGGAATACAGATCGGTCTTGATCAGGAGACTCGGTCATGATGTTAGAAGGGATCGGCCTTAAGGTATGCCGATGCCTATCCATACAGATCCACCAAGGGTTCGGCATACCAAATGCCGACCCCTCCTATATATATATATATATTTATAATAAAGTGATAATGATATATAATAAGTAATGAAAGAAGAGGGGAGATGTGCATGAGATAAGAAGAAGAACAGAAGGCAATAACAAATGTTTGTAAAACCCAAATGGCAATCGATATCGTTAAGGTTAAGGTATAACAGAAATATGTATGATCGTGCATGGAAGGGATGTTTCAATTCGACCTTTTGAAAGGTTAAATTAGGAAGAAGCATGGAAACTCCATATGACCAAATCTATGAATTCAATGGAACGAGACTTCAGACCTGTTTCATCGAAAGTTAATAGAAGAACAACGACCAACCGGTGACTTGGATAGGCCTATTTTCGGGAACCTAGGTTTTTCCAATTCAAAGCACGTTATGTTATTCACAGGATGTGCTTTGGAGGGCAAGTGTTACCCGGTACATTGGTCCGGCTACGTAAGGTTGATAATGAAGTCCAAACTCAACTGTTGATGGAAAGGATGATCACGAGCAACATCCGCATGACCAGAGTATAATGTTTTGACAGTTATATCCAGCCTAGGTTAAATAAGGTCGATAGATAGATAATACCGGATGTTAAAGCCTTAGAATTTGTTTTGTTTGAAATAGGGACCGGAGTGGATGTTAGACAAACTGAGTGAAACCCAAAGGGGTCAGCATGGAATGGTTCGGGTCGGCATGAGGTATTCACAAGTATGGGGTCAGCATGGAATGATTTGGGTCGGCATGATGTATTCATGAGTATGGGGTCGGCATGGAATGGTGGGATCAGCATAACATGTGAAAATGGAAGGATCGGCATAGGATATGGAAACAATGGGGTCAGTATACCAAGTTGGATCGGCATGATGATATGGATCAGCATAGTGAGTTGCGCTCGGTATAATATGGATGGAGCATGGAAGGGTCGGCATAGTGTCTTGTAGGTTATGGGTCGGCCTAACATTTTTCGAGGAGAAGGGGTCTGTATTTCCCTGATTAGTTTATAACTCGAACCAAAGTACTATCAGAACTATAGCTTCACATGTCCAAGCGTCGTAATGCTTGAAGTACCATCATGTTGTGCCATAAGAGGGCCATCATAGGGGTCGCTAGCCCCGAACTCAACCTATGGAAGGGTCGATGCCGACCCCTATCCAAAGAAGAGTTGGGCTCAGCCCTCCCTATGATAGGCCCAAATGGTCAAGGGGGTCCAGGTCTCGAGATGTCAGTCAGGTTGAAGGCTGCATTCGTCTATAAATACAGGGGCAGGGGGCCATTTCAAGGGACTTCTCTTTTTGGCTGGCAAGTGAAACTCTGCCATTTTTGTAATGAGTTTCCTTTTGTTCTAACTTATTCTCAAGCTATTTCTGATTTATTGTAACCGTAATCAATTGAGTTGTGAAGCAATAAAGAACGTATTCAGAGTGGACGTAGGCAATTAGTGCCGAACCACTATAAATCTTGTTGTTTTTTGCTTTTTGTAATAATTTCCTTAATATCTACCGTTATTTCTTAGATTTCATTTAATTTCTTCAGTTATTTCACTACTTAAATCTATTCTCGGGTGTTTGTGACCAATTTGGTTGCAAACACCTCTCCCACACACTCCCTCTCTCAGAACTTCTCCTCTATCTCCTTTTTTACAATAAACAAAACATAGCCCCAAATTTACTTAATTAAATCTGAAGCTTCAAGTAGCATAGAGCTTGGCGTTGGATCCGTTAGACTTGTATGAGGAGGGCTTCAAATCCATGCAGACAATGTTGTGTGCGGTGATGTTTGAGGTGGTGGCCATACTTTTCATGGTAAATAGGGCTTGGGTTTATCATCAAAGGAGGAAGGTTTATGCCAAATAGGGAGTACAGTTGCATTGCTCTCGACGACGATCACCTCCCCACGCCATCTGTTGGAACTCCAGCTTGCTAGAATAAATCGTGACATCAAGGTCAAAGAGAGGGGCTGCTGGTTGCATTTCACATGAGGGTACCGAGCGCGATGAGTTGATGTGCGTTACAAAGTTGGCACGAAGTGAGACGTGATGGCGTCTTTTTGTAGATTCGTTGAATGTGGAGTGAGAAAAGGAGAAGAGAAGGAGGTGGCTTTGTGGGTTTGGATATGAATAGGTGCATGGCTTAAATTAGGGAAGATGAGTTAGAGGTAATTCGTGAATAAATTAGTAAATTAGTTATTTTAATTAATCTAAATTCCTATAAAATTCGTAACTTTTGCATACGAGGTCCAATCGAGATGCTGTCTTCGCATTGCCCTTGTAGTGAGATTATCTATGTCTTGGTATGTCTTGGGCTTAGGTGAGTTTACTTACCATTTAATTTGTATATGTTGTGTATATAACATTTGTTGTATTAAATATAAAATTGAATAGATAACAATGCAAGTTATTACTTTTGGGCCCCTCCTTGCTTTGAAAAGTAAGTGACAACATTATATATATTATAATCTCTCTTATGACCCTCTTAAACATGTATCGTAGCCATAGCTTGTTTACATGTTTGATATTGTTGTACGAAAATTTGAAGTGTGCTGTAAATGATTGAAGTAAAATGGTCGCTATAAACGCACATTGAAATCCCTTGTATTTAACATTTGTTAAATTGATTAAAATGTGAATATATAGTTATATAATATATGTGGTTGTTCTCTACATATTATTTGGTGTATGGGACAGTAAAGAATTGGTTTGGAAAGTTGTAGAAATTATGAACGGAAGTTGTGAAAGTTAAAAGCGAAAAGGTCGCTATGGATGCAATTTGAAAATGCCTTGTGTTCGATGATTTTTAAAGTCAACTTTGAAAGACATCCTAGGGGCTTCTTTGCATTTTTAATAAATACTATATGTATACTTATTATTGGAAAAATATCAATGTTTAAATGTATTTCTAATAATTATTAATGAATTTTTTTAGTAAAGGGTTTAAATTATAAAACATGCTTTTTATGGTTATTAAATAAATTATAAAATGAGTATTTTTAAGTGATATTTAAAATAAATGTTTTAAACCATAGTATAAGTATTTTTAAATATATATAGTTTCAGAAAATTAGTTAAAGATTTTATTAAAATATTAAAAAGCTTATGCAATATAATATCTTTTAAATTGTTTTAGAATTTTATTAATTATATTAGGTTATAAATAAATTAGTATACATATAAATATATACATCATTTCAAAAAGGTTTTTAGTAAATACATATTAATTTTAGAAAGTAAGTTAGGTATTTGTAAATGTAGTAAAGAAAGTTTGGATTTTAACCCTTAAGTTAAAATAAATTATTTTGAGAAGTTAAATTAGAAGTGCATTACCTCAATTAATAAGTGGTGCTTTGATCTTTAAAATGAATGTCTTAAAATTAACGACGAGTATATGAAAGGTTTATGGTTTTGAGTTGTAGTAAACAATATATTAGTAACATTTGTTTTTAACCTTTATTAATTTTATTTAGGAATATAATTAGATATTTAATAATGAATATTTTAAATATAATTATTACTGAATAGTTTTGGATTGTCGTGACAATGTTTAAGCGGTTCACATGGTTCTATATGTTCAGATGTTGGGCCAGTTGTGTTTTCCTCATGGTATATTCTATCTAGAGATATACGATGCTCGAAAGTTGATTTCTAATACTTGTCATGGAGATTGGTATTGATTGTACTTTTGAGTTTTACGAGGGAGGTCTCCGTGGAAAATCCATGCGCAAACGCACTTTAGCGGTTTTGATTATACTTCAGTATTGTTATGTCATAAGATGCAAGTGGCACGACTATTTCTTGATTTATATTCTTCACTATAGACATTATATATTATATCACAATGTATACATATTAGATGGTTTGCTCTTTTGAGGGGATAACCGTTACGACGATTTCAAAATACTGTTATGTGCTGATCACATATTTCTTGAGTTTCTCACACCAGACTTATGTTTGACCAGTGGTTTTATTTTTTCCTTATTTCCATGGGTGCCCTTTTGAGTAGTATGTGAAAGAAAAGTTTTCGTTGATGTTCATTGAGCTCTTGGAGAGGAGCTGGATGTTTACCTACCATAGTATTCCTATTTTTGCTGCATTACTTTATGTAAGGACATGTTGTTGTAACTAGGTTGATGTTCTTAGTAACTCTAATATGCTATGAATATTAGAGTAGCTCTGTGTATTATCTTTTGATATTATATGTTATCATTCCACATGTGAGATTCCGATGTTTTTGTTCTTCTCTTTCTTGTTTTTTTCCTTTCCTTCTTTTTCTTTACCTTAACGTTTGTCTTTCCAGCACTTAGGTGCTTGGTACATGAATACTATGGATGTATTAGTGTCGACATTTGGGGGTCGAAAAGGCTGCTCATTACACCATGGTATCAGAGTTGAAGGTTAAGCGAGAACATTGGCTTTGGTTGGGTATAACTCATTTAGAGATAAGATAACGGAATGCCCTAGCATGAGTTGAGTGTATTATACATATGAGAGCGTATTTGTTATAAACGTATGTCTTAAAGGTAATTCCTATAAGATTGCGGAATATGGATCTTAAGGCTAAATTAACACTAGAGTAGGGGGGTTGATGTGCACGTAAATGTGCATATTTTTACCACCATATTTAATCTATTTAAATTAAATAAATGATCATATTGGGTATTTTAACTTGTTTAAACCAAAATTCAAATTATTTCAAATTGTCACATATTCATCTTCATCCAAGGGCAAAATGGTCATTTTTGTGCATATATTAATTTTCTAAAATTTAATTGAAAATTTCTATGTTATTTTGTAGGAATTTAAATTCAAATAAAAGTGGTTTCATGAAGATATGCATGCACAAGAGTGAAGATAAAGGAATGAAGATGGAAATAGTTCAAAGTGAAGATAATGGAGGACCCCACCTACCCACCTACCTTAATGTACAAATTAGAGGCTAATGCACATGCTTATGGAATTAATGGCTTCATGTACATTTAAGTGAGGGATTATTGAAGCTAATGATAACTTGGCCACCACACTTCCTACAAGGGCATTTTGGGCATTCCCCAAAAATATGAATTAGGGTTTAACACTTGTATAAATACCCCATATCTTCATGCAACCCTCCTCTCTCTTAGTCTCTCTTAGTTAGTTTTAGATCAAATAAAAGAAAGCTCTTTTCTCTTTTCCATGGCTACTTAGCCATTTTTATTTTCATGTAACTTCCATTTTTTTTATGTAATGTCAATTAGTGCTCTCTTCTTTTACATGCTTCTTTTGTTTATTTACTTACATGTTTGTAGTGTAGATCTCTCTTATTTCATGCAAGTAGATTAGTTTTTCCTTTCTTTTTTTCTCTCTTTTTCCTCTTTTTTGTTTAATGTTGCTTTCTACATTTGTTGATTTGATAACAAAAATGAGAGGCTAATCCCTTCAATTTAGGGGTAATGAAGCTCTCTTGAATCATGTAGATGCAACATAATTTCTTTTATGTCTCTTTTGTGCTTAATGGAAAGTAGATGTTTGTGTGGTTTTGTGTTTAATATTAAGATTGATAGCTTATATTGTTCAAAACAAATAGGCTATGCTTGGTCATATGAATCATTAATTACCTCTTCATCTACATATGATCATGGTAATGGAAGTGGATTTAGAATCAAAATTTGATGGTTTATGTTTCTAATTCAATAGTTAATAAGCCATGCTTAAAATAGATTCTACTTTTGATTTCATATCATTTCATTTTCATTGAAGTTAGTAAGTAGGTTAGAGGGTGCATTAAAGTTTGATGGTTTAAGTGTGTTAATTAATAACACAATTAGGCCATGCTTATGATAAATGCATCATCTAAACTCACACATGACCAAAAAGAGATCATAATGTCATTATGTTGATTTATATGATCATTAGAGGGGATTTGCCTCTAAATTGCTCTTTAATCTCATCTTTTTATTCTCCTTAGTTTTAGTTTGTTTTTACTTTTTTTAGTTAGTTAACAATCACTCGACTTTGGTTTAATTTGATTGAATAGAATTTGAAAATCATCAATTCCCTGCGGATCGACCCGTATTCGCCACGTGCTACATTCGTACACAGTGCGCTTGCGGTATATTTTTATTTCTAATTCGTTCGACGGTTTTCTAAACCGATAGAATATCCGTCGACGAACAAGTTTTTGGCGCCGTTGCCGGGGAGTTGTTTTGATTTTGATTTTCTATTCTTCGAATTACTTTCGTTTGCTTTGTGTGTGTTTGCATTTAAAAAAAAATTGTGTTTATTTGATTTTTGTGTGCATTTTGTTGCGTGCTTGTGTTTCTTGTATGTTTTTGCATTTGCATATTTTAAAAAAAAAAACTTGAAGAAATTTTGCAAATCTCAATTTCATTTTCATTTATACAAACTTTCATGCTTACATTTACATAGCAAATTCTGTTATCTTTGTTTACATTGCAAATTGCTAGTTTGCTGTTTCTACTTCTAAGCAATTCTGTTTCACATTGTTCACTGTGTTCCCCTCTGTCCTCTGTTCACTATCACACCTCTCAATAAACATCCCCACATTCAACTGCTATATCCATACCAGCCATCAACCATTTCAACTGACTACAGACTTCACTATTTCAAACAACCTCACCTCAAACTACCTTACAAACTGCCGCAAACTTCTCAAGCAAACAACAACCATCACTGTTTGATTTTATTGTGTGTTTTGTGTGTTAATTTCTAAGAAAAAAAAAAGAAAAAAAGTTATGTGTTTGTTGTTGGATGTTTGTGTGCTTGTTTTCCTTTTGTTTTCATTGTATTGGCATTTTTTTTATCTCATCTACTGTTCATTTCAAGTGTGCATTTGAAAACCATTCACTGTTCTCAGTTACAAGTGTGCATTCTCTGTTTACAAGTGCAATTCTAATTCTCAGTGCATTTCAATTGTGAAAACTATTCACTGTTCTTCACATTTTGTTCACATTTCAATTGTTCAGTGTTCATTTCAATTGTTCAGTGTTCAAGTTTTTGACGCCGTTGTCGGGGAATTTGTTTTGATTTTAATTTTCTATTCTTCGAATTATTTTTCTTTGATTTTTGAGTGTTTTTGTTTTGTGTGTGTGTGCAATTAAAAAAAAATTTGTTGAGTGTTGTTTGACTTTTGTTTGTATTTTTTCTGTGTGTGTTGTTATTGCTTTCTAGTTGTGTGTTGTTTGCATTTTATATTTCTCTGTTTCTTTTTTCTGTCATTTACATTTAGTGTCTCACCTTCTCTTCACACTACAACTTCATACTCAATCACCTCCAACGTCACTTCCCAGTCCTGCCTCTACCCTGCACTTTTGTTCTTGTTGTTGCATTTTTGCATGTGTTGACATATTTTGTTCTTTGTTTCATTTTGTGTCATTTTCTTTCTCATTTAAAAAAAAAGCATTTATGTTTTGTTGCTTAATTTCATCTGTTACCATTGCACTTCATCTTACTTTGAGTCTGCACTTTCATTCCATTTTGCATGTTGAACAGTTTTCATTTATATTTTGTTACATTTTCATTTATGTTTTTACATAGCATTAAAAAAACACTAGAATTTTGCATCTTTGTATGAAATTCAACACTTGTGCATTTTTTTTAACATCTCATAACTTTCTGGTTCTCTGTTTACACACTCTGTTTCTACACAGTTTTACATTTCTACCTCCTTCACCATCCTCTGGCCATACTCTTCTCACTATCAAGCCATACAACAGACCATCTCAACTCTCTACTGCCCCAACAGTTCTACCTACACTAAACTCATACCCATTGTCCAAATACTTGCCATCATTTCTAGTCTCCTCCCCTGTTCTTTGCACTTCAACCCAATACATCCACTTATTCCTTCATCTACTGTCACCCTCAACAATACTCATCAACCAACCCACCGCCTTCCTTCAATAACCCTGAAAACTGTGCACCCTACCAAACTTTGCCACTGCCTTTCAAACTGACACTTCATCCACAGCCTTCAAAACCATTTTTCATTCAACTACACACTTGAACGAATTGTACAACATCATTACTTCTTCACCTTCACATTCCTATACCTGATTATCAAAAACAACACCACTCCACAAAACAACTTCTGCATACATCTCATATCTTCTAGCACAGTGCAAAAGTCCATGCACCTTTCTTCCACTACCATCTGACCTGTACAAACTCTACACAACCATACACTTCAAAAATCCAAGACTTTACAACCATACATCAATACTTCCCACCACCAACCAGTCATTCCCACCCATTACCTTCCACTGTCACTCACCACTCACCACTGTCTACTATTGTCCCCTTCAACATCATCCTCATGCCACTGACATAAACAATATTTGTGGCAGCAACACATAATCTCCACTAACATACAACCACTAGCAAGCAACTACCTGCTAATCCCCTACTTCCTCTATCAGTTCAAACCATCACAAAACTGCTACCATCCCCCTATCATCTCAAAACTATCTCCAGACCACTACTGCTCATAACAACAAACATTGAAGCATTTTCCCCACGTCTCACACCATCCTCCTACCATAACATCACCTGTCTTGCACCCAAAACCACCAGTACAAAATTGCTACATTGCAGACAAAACATCCTTCTCCTCACCCCTGTTAACAAACTCCTCCTCACATCCCATTCCATCAACTCCACAACTTAATCACTTCCACATCACAACTGCAGTTACACTCCCCATTCTACAAAACCACTGCTCCTTCAACCCATCAAACAACTACATTGCCACTCCATATATCTCTGACCTTCACTACATCAACATTTTACTGTCAACACTTCTTCATTCCACAAGCCAACCACTGCTTCACTTTGCCATCCCAGTGCATTTCTTCCATCCCTGCCGAATTGCCCTTGCTAACTGCATTACACATCACCCACCACTGCTGTCAATTCATCACTCATCTGCTTGCACACCGAGCACTACAGACAACTAAAGCAACTGCTGCTTCAACCATCGGTATCACTCACCACAGTTAACTCTTGACCATCCTCTCCTCTGCCGAACTGCAGTCATCACCATTGAAACCACACAGTTCTCCCAACAGCAACTACATCGCCTACCACCTAGGCAGCGCGAACTCGACAATCACCAGAAACCACGCTTCTAGCCCCATCACCTCCACACAAGCAGACGTTACGCGACCTTCACTCATCGCCCACCATTCGAATCCCTACCCAAATCCCTTCAACTTCGCGAATCCAAGTCGAGCACGATCCAATTTCGCAAAAGCACACGAATCTCGCATTTCAAATTTGAATCGCGATTTGAACAAGAGGAAAACCATTGGAGTTACGATTTTAACAGATAAGAGAACGTTTGGTGTTGATTTCTGGCTTTGTTTTTACAGAGTGGTTTTTGTTTTATAAAGTGAAATTGGGCTTGTGAATTAAGTTGGGCTGAACTTTGTTTTGTTTGAAGATATTTGGTTTGTTTATATTTCTTTTTCTCGTTTTATTTTTTTATTTTATTTTATTGGTGTAGTGAATTTGGTTTCAAAATTTTCTTAGATTTTTTTTAAAGTAAAACAGTACTTTTAAGTTTCCTTTCCAAAACAAAAATAAAAAAAAAATTCAAAAAAAGGGGATTGTTTTGAATTTGTTTTGTTTTTCATTTATTTTAGTTTCTTTTTCGATATAAAAAAAACTGTATATATATCTTGTTTTTATTTTCAGGTTGCAAAAGCAGAAAAAGGAAATGAGCTGCTTGCTAAAAATAACTGCTTCGCTTGCCAAAAAAAAAACTGCTTGGTTGCTATATATATTGTTTTTATTTGCCTTGCATTGTTGTTTGCCTGCATTTTATAAAAGAAAAATTCATAAAAAAAAACCAAAATTTCATTCGTAGTTGCATTGTTAATACACGTTTAATTTCTGCTTTGCATTTCATCTTAGATTTTGATTAATAATAACGATTAGACATCGATAACTTTTAATTGTATATTGACAAGTTGTCTTCTTTGAACAATTTAATTTCTTAGTGTCTAGGCTACGGCAGAGTAATAACCATTTATAAATATTACGGTGATTCGTAAATATTATAGTGGTTGTTCCTCTGAAGGTACTTAAACCTTCGGCTGCATTGCTACGGTGATTCGTGGTGCACCGATAACCCCTGCCCGTTACCTGGCCGAGAACTATCTTGTTGATTTAAGACAATTTGTAAGTATACAATTTTGGGTTAACTTAGGATAAATCATTTGTAATTAGCCATTGCATTCATTTAGTTGCATTAGTTCATGCATATTTAAAAAAAAAACAAAAAAAAATTCAAAAATCAAAAACTAAAAAAATTGTAAATATTCCTTTTCCCTTGAAAATTTTAAATCATTTTCCTTTGTAATTTCAAAAATCCAAAAAAATTTAGAAAAACCAAAATCCAAAAAAAATTATAAAACCTTTTCAAAAACAAAAAATTGAAAAACCAAAAAACAAAACAAAAATCAATTTACCTTTTGAAAAATAAATTTTATTTGTAAATTTTTTTTTCTTTATAAAAAAAAACCAAAAACATTCTTGAAAATGTCCGAGTTTCCCCACTTACGTGAAGTTTACGATAGTTGTGAAAATCAATAAAATCCATATAATTTCACTTCAAAATTTGATGGATATTTCAACAACAATTATTGTTTAAACGATTCGAATTTGGAACCACAAATTTTTCAAAATGACGAACAACCCTCGAATCTCGAAAATAGCATTGAAATGATTTCATCTTTACTCGAACTCTCTACACAACAAAATCAGGAGATAAATGAGTTGTGTAATTCATATTTATGCGATAACTCAAATCAATGTTTTCAAAACAATCAAAATTTGAATTCAATTCAAAATTCAAACGATTTTGATGATAACCCATGCCAATTCAATTTCGAACTCCAAAATGAATTTCAAACTCGAAATGAAAATGGAAACAACTTTTCAAATGAATTTGGCAATGGGAAAAATCTTAACCACGATACGGTTGAAAATCTTTGTTCTCGACAATTTCAAAGTGAAAATCCTCATGTTAATAACTATAAATTGGATTTTGTTGAGCAAATGAACGAAATTTACGATGATCACACGGATTCGTTGTTTGAAACTTATATGAAATACCGTGAACAACAAAATCAAATTCCAACGTGTGACGAGTCAAACAATAATCCATCTTTTACCCAAATCGACGATTTTCAAATAACAACTTTTGAAGTGAAAAATAACAATCTTAATGAAGTTGTTGAAAACACAGTAATTGAGTTGGATTTCAATTCTTTTGAGGGTGTGGAACCAATTTTAAAATTCGATCTTCCTTTTCTCGATTTTGAAAATTTGAATACAACAACTTTGGATTTTGAACTTGAGATACGCAATGAAGTTGTTGACAATCCAACAAAGGAAGACGACTTTAACGAACACGATTTCATTGGACTTTTTGAAAACGAGTTGTCAAACTCTGATAGGGAAGAGTTACATCACCATTCTGATTTTGAAATCAATAATTTTGAAGAAGTTTTCAATGATAAATTTGAATTTCAAATTGGTGAAAATAAACTTGAACTTCAATCAATTGTTTTATCAACCCCAAAAATCATCGAAAAGGAAACACTCGTATGATTTTTAATAAAACGACATTCATTTTTCCAAATCCAAATTCGACTTCGAAATCTTGTATGGTTTGGTTTTCCGAGCTTAAGCTGTGTCTCGCATATTTGATGAGACAAATGAATCGGTCGTTGGAAGACTGTTTCATTTACTTTTTGACGATATACTTTTTGATCTCGTGTAAATACCGTTAATTTTCATTTAAATAAAGGTCATGTTTTTGTTTTTATTTTTCTCCTTCCACTTGGGTTGATTGTGGGGACACAGTCAAAATCAAGTGTGGGGGGGAGACTCGTCTTATTTTTATTTTTATTTTTTTTCATGGTTTATTTTTGCTTTTTCTTTTAAAAAATAAAAAACTCAAAAAAAAATTAAAAGAAAAAATCCCAAAAAAACAATTTTTCTTTTGATTTATTTTTAAAGAAACACTATAGGATAAATACATGGTTTTGGTTTATTAAATTGAAATTTTTTGAAAATTTATTTGTCTTAACAAAAATAAAAATAAAGTTTGATTACAAATAACAATGGTTTAACTAGTATATAAGAAGGTTCATACGCGTTAATTATGAAATATCCTAATTGAAAATCTTTGTTTTAAAATGTGGTGAATTCAAATAAAAGGATATAACATTTTTTTTGTCTTCTAAGTTAAATGGTGCTAAGATGATTTTGCAAAATTCTCTCCCTTTAAAAAAACAAGAAAAAACAGAAAAAAAAGTACAAGTATATAAAAAAAACATTTGTATATATATTTTTTTAACACCTACGGTCGACAAGTGTGCACACTTGTGTGTACACTCGCCATGCTCTGTACCTTTCTCACGTAAGCCCGAAAGGCAGTGCATGATCGGTATATCTGGCCTCAGTTTATTTGAGCTAGGTGTATATATATAAAAATTCTTTTTAATAACGCCTACAATCAATAGGTGTTCACACTCGTGTGTTCACTCGCCACGCTCTGTATTCCCTTCACATCAGTCCGCAAGGCAGCGCATGGGTAATATATCTGGCCTCAGTTTATCTGAGTTAGGCATATGTAAATATTGTAAATATCAATAAAATTTTCAAAAAAATAGAGAGAGTAAGCAAATGAAATCCAAGCACTATTTTAACTTATTTGATTTAATCTGTTATTGAAATGAAATGAAATATCACTTTAATAAACTTTGATAATCAACTAAGGACCTATTTCATGGTTACACTTTGTTATCAACTGAAACAACGAGTTAAACTATTATCTATTTGTTATGATAACTTAATTTTTGTTGGAAATTTTGACGAGTAAATGACTTAAATTTCAAGATAATAACCAAACCTATATTTAACTTATTTGTGTTAATTTAAAAGTAAATCCTTCATTTGTAAATATTATCAAAAATTTGCATTCATCCCATTTGTAAATAAATCTTGCATTTTGTAAATGTTTTCATCCTACATTTGGATTTTGTGGGTAGTATCCGCTGAAAACCCTCACGAGACAGCACTCGTCCTACTGGGGACACCCAGAGGTTTAATGGCTTGTTGCATACGCTCAATGCAATCGTGCTCCCTACGAAAACGGATTTATCTTAGTTTTTTTTTCTTTATTCGAGGACGAATAAAAAGATAAGTGTGGGGGTATTTGATGTGCACGTAAATGTGCATATTTTTACCATCATATTTAATCTATTTAAATTAAATAAATGATCATATTGAGTATTTTAACTTGTTTAAACCAAAATTCAAATTATTTCAAATTGTCACATATTCATCTTCATCCAAGGGCAAAATGGTCATTTTTGTGCATATATTAATTTTCTAAAATTTAATTGAAAATTTCTATGTTATTTTGTAGGAATTTAAATTCAAATACAAGTGGTTTCATGAAGATATGCATGCACAAGAGTGAAGATAAAGGAATGAAGATGGAAATAGTTCAAAGTGAAGATAATGGAGGACCCCACCTACCCACCTACCTTAATGTACAAATTAGAGGCTAATGCACATGCTTATGGAATTAATGGCTTCATGTACATTTAAGTGAGGGATTATTGAAGCTAATGATAACTTGGCCACCACACTTCCTACAAGAGCATTTTGGGCATTCCCCAAAAATATGAATTAGGGTTTAACACTTGTATAAATACCCCATATCTTCATGTAACCCTCCTCTCTCTTAGTCTCTCTTAGTTAGTTTTAGATCAAATAAAAGAAAGCTCTTTTCTCTTTTCCATGGCTACTTAGCCATTTTTATTTTCATGTAACTTCCATTTTTTTTATGTAATGTCAATTAGTGCTCTCTTCTTTTACATGCTTCTTTTGTTTATTTACTTACATGTTTGTAGTGTAGATCTCTCTTATTTCATGCAAGTAGATTAGTTTTTCCTTTCTTTTTTTCTCTCTTTTTCCTCTTTTTTGTTTAATGTTGCTTTCTACATTTGTTGATTTGATAACAAAAATGAGAGGCTAATCCCTTCAATTTAGGGGTAATGAAGCTCTCTTGAATCATGTAGATGCAACATAATTTCTTTTATGTCTCTTTTGTGCTTAATGGAAAGTAGATGTTTGTGTGGTTTTGTGTTTAATATTGAGTTTGATAGCTTATATTGTTCAAAACAAATAGGCTATGCTTGGTCATATGAATCATTAATTACCTCTTCATCTACATATGACCATGGTAATGGAAGTGGATTTAGAATCAAAATTTGATGGTTTATGTTTCTAATTCAATAGCTAATAAACCATGCTTAAAATAGATTCTACTTTTGATTTCATATCATTTTCATTGAAGTTAGTAAGTAGGTTAGAGGGTGCATTAAAGTTTGATGGTTTAAGTGTGTTAATTAATAACACAATTAGGCCATGCTTATGATAAATGCATCACCTAAACTCACACATGACCAAAAAGAGATCATAATGTCATTATGTTGATTTATATGATCATTAGAGGGGATTTGCCTCTAAATTGCTCTTTAATCTCATCTTTTTATTCTCCTTAGTTTTAGTTTGTTTTTACTTTTTTTAGTTAGTTAACAATCACTCGACTTTGGTTTAATTTGATTGAATATAATTTGAAAATCATCAATTCCCTACGGATCGACCCGTATTCGCCACGTGCTACATTCGTACACCGTGCGCTTGCGGTATATTTTTATTTCTAAATTCGTTCGACGGTTTTCTAAACCGATAGAATTTCCGTCGACGAACAGGGGTGAATAGTGTTTTCTAATTTATATAAATCTTTTTGAAATCTGTTGAAATTATACTTAGAATAATGAGATTAACATTCACAGAATCAAAACATAGATAAACAGTAAATGCAGTAAGAATAAAAGGAAAGAACACACCAGGATTTTATACTGGTTCGGAGTTACCCTACATCCAGTCTTATACAATTTCTTGTACGGATTTCTTTTCAACTAGTAAATGAAAATACAATCTTGATTTCAAGGCTACGAGACACACCCTCCAAAATCCCGGCCTCTAGGTAGAGCCACTTGATTTTTTAGCTACAAGCACACCCATTAGACTTACGGGCTACTAAGCACACCTAATTGATTTCATGGGCTACAATCACACCCACAAGTATATCGGTTTGATATTATAGAGATTTACAAACTCAAAACTTCAATCTTGATTACAAATGGTCCTACAATCCTTGAATAGCACTTAGATCTTGATTGGAGTGAGAGAGGTGATAGAAATCTGAGAGCAAATGATAGAGAATCAAACTAATGGTGATTGAGTTTGATTCTTGTTGAAATTCGGCGGAGTAAGGTTATACTTTTGTTTAGAAAACGAAAGAGAAGAAGGAGGAGAGAAGAACAATAAAAAGTGATTGAAAAATTCATTGGGAAGACAGGTACTTATAGAGGAATAACGGTTATGTCCATTCGTGAAGAGATACGATGAATAGACACTTCTT
The DNA here is from genome assembly GCA_030737815.1 of Allium fistulosum. Classification (NCBI taxonomy): domain Eukaryota; kingdom Viridiplantae; phylum Streptophyta; class Magnoliopsida; order Asparagales; family Amaryllidaceae; genus Allium; species Allium fistulosum. The sequence goes on from CM060902.1 coordinate 1,196,968,155, forward strand.
TTGAAATTTGATTTTTGAAACCCTTGGCTAGTATGTCAACATATAGGGTTAGAATATGTCGACATACTCTTTGCAATTTTAAAAAACATTTTAAAATATTATTTGAAAATGTATTGCTTTGTGAAATAATTTTATACTCTGTAAATATGTTTAAATATAATATATACACACATCATAATAGAACTTAAGTAAAATTATATGATAAGAATTTTGAAAAATAAACTAATATAAATCAAAATTCAATAAAAACAATAACTTAGTAAAATATTAAAAACTAAAATGATAAGTATAAGAAATTAAAAACTATTTGAAAGTTGTTTTGAAAAGAATATTTAAAAACTTATTCAAAAATAGAGAAAGAGAGAGAGATGAGAGAGAGATCAAGTGCTATCAGAATTTTAACAAATATTCTAGACTCTATAACTTATCTGGAATATCTTGGAATCTTGAACTCTTGAATACTCATGAGTCTTCATTCTTGAGTCTCTATATCAACATCTTTTAACTCTTCAATCTTTACTTGATACTGTACAGTCTTCTTATATCAACACTTGCTTAATATCCCGCACTATATACTATATATATCTTGATCAAACATTAGTATTTATATTTTATATGATTTCTTAAAGTTGTTGCCATCATAACCAAATCCTTAGGTACTAACAATTCCAACAATGAAAATCAAAGATATTATAAAAGGCGACTTATATAAGCATAAGCTGAAAGTGTAGTTCAATTAATGTAGGAATTAATGCTGATCATTCGTTACCCCTCATTAATTAGTGTAGTCATGCTCGGCCAGTTTATGAGCATTGCTATCCTTTCTTGAATGATTTGACATGCTCAACTAGTTTTTGAACATTACTATCATTTGTAGAATTATTTGTTTAATACTGTTCAGCTAGTTTTCGAGCATTGTTATCGTTTGTTGATTGATTAGTTATGCTCGGCCAGTTTATGAGCAATAACTAGTGTTGTTGCTTGTTGATTTATGCTTGATCAGTGTATAAGCAGTTTTACCTTTTTACTGCATAGGTTGGGTAGACAGTATTTATAGGAACATTGAAATGAACACTTTGTGAATTTAAATTCACATTTTGATTGTAAGGCGTTCGATGGTAATGTTAGGTTAAAAAGTAAAATTAATAAAAGTTGTGCATTATAATCTCAAAGAAAGATATTTTGGATAAATATTTCTGAAAAGATTTTATATAAGAAAGTAATTTTGTATAAGTATAGGTTATAAAAGATGGTTTATGTATAAAAAGGATTTAAATTTAGAATTTGAGAAGTTAAATCCTGGTGTTTTGAAAATTGTTTCTCAAGGTTTTTGAGAAAATAATTATAGTATTATTTAAAAGTATTTATGAATAAAAATATTTTTAAAGGATTTTAAAGGAGATGGAAAGTACTAGATTCACTTCTGTCGCTGGAAAATAATTTTGGTGATGACTACAGTATCATCGGCACTCATTTTCAAGTTTCAAGGTGGAGGATGCTACTATAGTAATTTGCTATAGAGTTATTTTGGTAAAACATATTTTTGTTTAATGCCGAAAGTATGATTTGATACCCAAAAGATATATGTATGTAATATTATTTCAAAATGGTTTGAAATGAAACCCAGTATTTAGTTCTAAAGTTTTCTTATTAAGTTATTTTATGGATGCATGTATCATACGCATTAGGGCAGTTTGTTTTGTGCATCATGTTACGATATGTTGGTTAGTTGGTTTCATTTATTGGAATGAAATAGAATTTTCGACGATTTTGGACAGTCGGGAACTTTTGAATTGGTATAGAAATTGATGCTTAGTGTTTTTGTGAAAATATAAGAGATAAGTTTATGTAACTCTTAAATAGAGAAGATAGTAAGTTAAAACAAGTTTTAAAATTTATTGAACATCCTTGTTAAATAAAATAAATATGAATGTTTTGTATATACTCTTAGGATGTAGTAGAGTAGTATACGAGTAATGGAGTTAAGTCCTGAAATGTTTTATAAGTGAAGATAAGTCTTTATAAAATGTTTAAAAACCCAAGTAATGTTTTATGAAATGATTCATATATGATTTTTAGTATTAAATGAGAAATGATTTTTTGTAAATGAATGTGATTTAAAATGTAAAGTAATTGGTGTGGTTAAATTACCAATGGAATAACGAACATATTAACATTTATATATAATAGTAAATGAGGAATTATACATTTCACCAAAGCCTTGAACGCACCTTGAAACGATGAACAAAACTCCTTTAATCTAGTTCCAAGTTCTGAAGTTGCTAGCTCCCGAACCACATTACCACCAATGATTGAATCGACCTATTAATTTGATGTTTTGCGTTAGATTCTTTGGGGATTTGAAGTGGTTGTGGTGGCCTGGAGTAGAAGTAGGAAGAGAGGGAAAAATAAAAAATCAATTGAGAATAAGATGGCTTATATAACGGAAAGACAAGAGCGTGAAAAGTGGATTAATATCCTCTTTTATCTCTTACCCATTCCTTCCTTTTAACCATCGAAAATTTCTCCTTGGAGCCATCATATAGCCGGCCCTATTGCTGCCTAATAGCCACCTAAACCAAGCCACTTATGGGCCTTAAAATCAGTCCAAGTATGAACAATATTCGTTGCATTTAAATCTAATTTAAACACGTACCCATATCGTATTTCGATCAGTATATTTATAACTATTTTATATACACTGTTTAATATTGTTCAACACACATCAATTTTTTATAATTAATATTTCATAAATATTATTAACTTAATTAATTTATAACAACTACAAATTAATAAAATCGAGTGGTAATAGGAGTATTCAACGTTTTGGTTGTGTGACTCTTAGTTGTACATTTGGTCAGCGATTAGTATCAAACAATTCGAATATTAATATTCATAAGTCACTTAGCAGGTGGTGTGACCTTATGGTCAAATTATCACTTACTTGACATTAGTAAAATTCAATTTTACTTTATTAAGTGTTACCCAATAGTGGCAATTATTTACACCAATTATCTTCGTCAAAACTATATCACATTAAGACATATCACTAGAAAAAAAGTGTCATCAATAGCGGTGAAAAAACCATATATAAGACAGCTATAGTGGTTTAGAAAATGATGTATATCGGCACGTTATAAAAAATAATACCTTACTTATAGCACAAAAATATCGCAAAATAATCTGTTTAATAACGCTTTTTCAACCGCTATGTTAATTTTACTATAGCAGCAAAATACTTGTTTTTATATACTATGGCGCACAATAACTGCTATAAAACACCTCTACATTAACCTCTTACAAAAGGTAAGAGGCTGTTTATGGCAACTTATAGCTGCTATAATATTTACATTTTATAGTGCTTTTCCTCCGCTATTTACATTACTATAGCGGAAAAATATATTTCATTTTAATCTAATATAGCGCACACTTACAACTATAGATAACATTCATGGCGGTTTTGTAAGCTCTGTATATCGACATGTTATAGTATATACTTAATAATTCTGAATCGATCTACCATGCTAATAAACCGTGATAAAACATATAGATACAACAACGGTTTTTATCCACTACCCTTTGGTAATAAGGACATGCATTATATTTTTTTAGCGCTTATATTATGTAACCATAATGCTTTTTAAGCTTTGTGGTTTCTTTTTTGTGTTGTTGCATCCTACTATATATTACAGTATATCAATAGCATATCAAAAGTGAATCTTTTTGAAACACAAAAACATATGAATAGTGTAAGAATCGGAGAATATAATAATCAGAAAATGTAACGCATTTTATCAAACATACCAAACATCCACATACATCGTATTAAACATGATCAAATATACACATAATATCCATTATATATGTTTTCAGCACATACAAAAAAGTAGCAGCAAATGTTTTAAGAACACCCCAAAAAGTTGTCCATGTTTAGCTGAGAACAAGTACATAACACTCATTAAAAAGCAGTCCATCTTTACCCTAAAAATTTGTTAATATTCAGATCCGCTTCTTTCGAACCTACAGCAAACGCGACGAAGATATGCAAGCGAGTAGAGCGACATAATTAAATAGAAAGTTACCTACTCCTTTTGTTTTGCAGTTAGCATATTACACGTTTTCTGCTATTTATGCGCGGTACTTGTTTTGCAGTTAGCAGCTAACATGTTACTTGTTTTTGCTAAATTTCTTTCTTATGTATCCTTCTCTTCAAGTGTAGGAATCCATATTACCTCTACAAGCTAGTCATATAAGGTACACGGGCATTACATAACCACCCATAAATAGACTTATTAACATGTTAATTATACTACCCCAAGTTACTTAAATATCATAAGAAAAAGGTAGAATAAAAAAGGCTGACAGAGTGGCGAAGAGAAAGAAAACTCTTCTTGGGTTCAGCTATCTTGAAAGCAGACGATTACTCGGTATTATAGTTTTCTTTTGGTTTGCTCGTTTGTGACACTATCAATGACTAATAAATTAAACAATCAAACGATAAATCACATAACTACTGAAAATCACTTTACTGAAAATGCAAGCAACATTTATGTTGATAGTTGAGTATCATATACAACTAGTCTGAAAAGAAACCATTTAAATACCTCCGTTGACACTGTCAAATTCACCTTAGTTATTACAATCAAACAATGCCTCAATGTCAAACACACTTACATATTTACTACCTGTTACATCAACAGAAGAAATCAACCAAAAATACTGTACTGTTCAGAAGAAAATTAAACAAAAAACACGAATAGTAAAAAATAACCCAAATCAGGCCAACCAAAGGCTATCTTGGGCCATGGACAAACATGAATTAATTAATCGATTAAGGTATTATACAATGTACAAACTCCAACCACAAAAATTTAAACATACAAAAAAAATCTCATGTAACTTTTTTTCACTTCATATTGTACAGCAAAGCATGTTGCTCGTTGTTATTCATCATATTATCCTATACATATAACACCTATACAAATAAGCCTTTATTCGTTTAATCATCTTGACATAACAATTCCAATGTATGATTATAATAATTACAATTTGGAGTCTTTAGGCATATATCAGCGTGAGAATAATAAAATAAATACTCAAAAACTCGAAACTAAAATTTCCTCGTTAGTCAAAAAATGTTGAATCAATACTGATGTAGTAATTTGTTTAATTCCCCATGTCTCCAAACCACAAAAATTGATTAGCTCCAACTAAGTAATAAATCAATTCACTTTTCATACAGTAAAATAACAAAAGTTTCCAATTCACTTCAAATTTGGCTTTATTTTACGAACAATCTAGTAAATAGGAAGAATGTTTTTAACATGATGAACAACAATAACCTAACCAAACTGCTAAGAATACAATTTTCATAGCATCTAATTGGAATTTGTGCTTACCTAGAATGGGAAATGTATATCAAAGGTAAATAAACAGCAGAATGGAAAAAATAAGCTCTATTAAGTTCATTATTGAATTCATGAAATAATTACACACTAGAGATTGATGAATTTTCACACTTTTAGACAAAACACAATTTTACAAAATAAAATAAAAATTGTAAGGCCAGATGGCAAGTAAAACATGAAATAATTAAACACTAGGATTGAGGTATTAGTCATTATTAACAAAAACAAATAATCATATACAAAATAAAATAGTGTTGTAAAGACTTATTGAAATTCATTCCATTACGACATCCGCAGCAGGTCAAGCTATAATAGAACTTAGGGCATCTTCCATGGATTGTAATTCAAACTTATAACGAGTCCCTTTCGACTTTGGAAAGTCGGGATTTAATATATCCACGGTATTACAATGCTAAGAATCCAAGTGTCGGAAAGACGGATTGTTAGGGTAAAATAAAAAGAGCAGGAGGAAACAAAATCTCACAACGGAACGATTACATATAATATAACAAATATGGTAAAGGCTGTTACTCTAAGATACATTGTATATCAGAGTTGAAAAAAAACCTCATCAGCCTGGACAGTTATAACTTCCTGACCTTACAACTGCTTATGTGTATATATAATAATACAACGAAAAATAAAAAATATTACGATAGGTGAACACCCAACTCTACTCCATGAGGTCTATGTCCCACCAATGATAACCTGGAAAAATACTCAGTCTGACCCGAGCATTATAATAAAATAGCACCCAGATCAGTCTGGAAAACTAGCTTGAGAAAACTCAAGTAATATGATGAACATATAATGATCAATGAGACCACGACGCTAAACATGGAATGAGTTTTACCTCACAAGAACAACATCCATTGATGAAAAAAATGCAAACAAGCCAGAACGAAATCAGACATGAAAGAATAGATACAAATAATTAAACATCGAGAAGAGCTCGCGACATTTCTCGATGCAACTAAGAAAATGATTTAAAGGTTGGAATCAAATAAGGAAAATGATTTTTTTTCTAACAAGGACTAGAAGGGTGCACCCCCCTTACCGAAAGCATACCTCTAGAAAATATACTTAAGAGGGTCATATGCTCTGTGACTCTCTTAGAAACATCCAAGCCGGACCCTGCCAACCTTATTGAGAATCCGAGTATTTCACATCTTCGTGCGCATACCATCAAAACCAATCTAGAGTAGATGTGATAATACCCTAATGGAAGCAATCCCACATAGCTTGGCCCTCACTTGTTTTTTTTTGTTTTAATCATTTTCTACAAAGGATATCAACGCTCAAATAAGTAATAAATCATCTTAGATTGACAAAACACAAAAAGATAGCGGAATTGAAATCTATGGTCAAGAAATCAATTATCGGGGATAACAAAAATGGTCGTATATGGAAATTAATTCTCTTACACTTATCACAACTCATCGATCCCGAACTAATACTACCCGAGGGAAAATAATAAAGCCGGACAAGTAAGGACAGTGTTTCTTCCTACATTGTCACGATAACATTCTTAAATTTAACAATAGCAAGAATTCCTTCAACATTTAGTGCTAAATGTATGACTAAATAATTTCTATAAATGAATCAAAGTTTTAAAATCATTTGGATCACACTTGTGCTTGATTGTCACATCACAAATATTTGTAAATTAAAAACACTCTTTAAAAGTATTCTTTTTAAAAGGCTAAATTTATTTCCAAGTATACTAAAAAGAAGGGTAAAAAATAGATGTCATTAAAACATTGTTCACTATAAACCCAAAACAATTTACACTTTGTATTATTTTTAAACATTCCTTTTAAAGATTTTCTCATTTATAAACTATCATTTAACTTTAAAACAACATGTATTATCCCAGAAGATAATAAATCAATTTGAAATGCTTTTATAAATTTTTTTTTTGAAAAGCAAAGAGCATTAAGCTCATTTTATTGACTTAATCAACATTACAACAAAGAATTACAATACCACAAGATACAATTCAGTTACAACCCTACACTTGACTACAATCAATACCAATAATACAGAGCAAAAATACACAAAGTGACAACTAACTCAAAGTGTACTGAAACAAACAAGTGATACAACAATCTCTTATACAGATTCTTGTTCAGAACAGGCTATCCAGTTGCTCTCATGCCAGCATTGGTAGAAACTTCACACTTCAAATAATGACAGTATATTAAAAATCTGAGTATCCAAGCACATCATATTAAACAATCTTAGAATATTATCATCTGCAGATCTTCCAAGAAATATTATCAAGCTTCAGTTACAGTCTGTTTTCAAATCTCTAAGAATACTACCATGAATTATATTATAGAGTTGTGAAGAATTTTTAATAGCAATACCAAACACTCTATTATTTCTTTCTGTCCAAACTGCATATATCAACCTTTTCAGTAGCTTAAGGAGCAGTTTAGTCATTCTGGTCTTCCATTTAGTTGCTTTGAACACATTAAACCACTCAATAGCACTAACTGGTGAAGGCTTATAAATGTTAAATCATCTCGAAAGAAATTTAATATAGAAAAATGTTAAAATACTTTTATAACTCTTTTATAAATATAAAACCACATTAATTATCCCGAAAGAAATTAATCAAATTTATAATTTTTTTTATATATTTAAAACAACATGAATTATCCCAAAAGATAATTAATCAAATTTATGATCTTTTTATAAATTTAAAAATAATATTAATTATCCTGAAAGATAATTAGTCAAATTAATAATATTTTTTATAAATTTAGAACAACATTAATTATCCCGAAGGAAAATAAATCAAATTTGTAATCTTTTTATAAATTTAAAACAACATTAATTATCCTTAAAGATAATTGATCAAATTTATAACCATTTTATAAATTTAAAAACAGTATTGATTATCCCAAAGGAAAATAAATCAAATTTATAGGCTTTTTATAAATTTAAAACAACATTAATTATCCCGAAGGAAAATAAATCAAATATATAATCTGTTTGTAAATTTAAAACAACAATAAATTAAAAATCGTTAATCAAATTTATAACCTTTTATAAATTTTAAATAACACTTACCCTTTATTTCAAAATTCTCAAAAACACTTGAAAATATATTTTAAACAACTTTCAAAGTGCAAAGATGCGACCAAACATTTATTTTGAAAAATACAAGCGCAAGTTCAACACACACATATGTTTAAGGAGATGATATTTCATAAGTGATGGTATAATGATAACTGCTATAATGGCACTTACACAAATCAAGAAGGCATGTCACAAATATTTCAACCAAACATCAATATAAGTAACATAAGAATTATAAGTAAATCAATATTGACGAGAAACCCCTTAAGGTCTCTCTACAAAAGTCCCCTTTAAATCACACATATGTACTTATATTTCAAAGCATTTTGTATCGACCTATTAGCTACGTACACTTCGACTTCTTCTCGCTTTTGTTCCATAGAACACAATGGTTATTTATGTCGTCCACTTCCATGCGGGAATTTAATTCAAACGAACAATCAAACAACAATATATAAACTATCATCTCAGCATTCAATAATAAGCTATAGCAACATAGATATCATATCGTTTATTTAAAGGTGAGTAACCTCACCAAAATTCCAGTTGACGCTTTCGCGTTCCGGTTTAATTTAAAATCGAACGACGTTTGATTTTAACTTAAAATTCTGCTAGCTCCAAATTCAATAAATCCAACTCCAATGTGGAGATAACATTGATACGAGTCCAATGCAAAAGAGCGCATCCAAATCCGAAGTCGTTATAAAGTTATTCATTTTATAATATTGGAAATTTCATTGTATAAATCAATTACAAATTAACTAAAATTAAGTACCAAATTCCTCTAATCCTTTTTATTCCCCAATCCTCTCTTCCTATACACGATAAAAATGCACACACACCTCACCGTGCACGCACGTCTTAACTCCACTGATCCTACATGAAATCACCAACCGACTTCACTAAGCACTCTCTCTTCGCGTAGGCATTACAACCCTCATCATCACGTCAAGCTCTCACCATAGGACTGTCAATGGATACCTAAAAAAATTGAAATATGTCTACACTCGTATCCGAAAAGTGGATAAATATTCGATATCCGAAAAAACGGATGTGGATGCGGATACGAAGAAATCGGCATCCGAAAATTATCCAACTGGTCTTTTTCAAGATTATAGTTAAATTATGTGTATGTTAGTAAAATAAAAAATATTTATTTATTGTTTTATTAAGTTAGAAATTCATATTATATGCACCAATGCATATTAATTGCTGAAAACTATTTATTATCATCATTTTTGTTTATCTTTAACATTTTAATAATAAATGCAATTGAAAAAATTATATTAACCAAAATTTTCCATTTATGTTTCTTGATTTATCGGTCGTTGGCGGATGGAATAATTTACCAATATCCATCCGTGTCCACAGATGTGGATATCCGATATTCGAAAATGATTTCAGATACGAGTACAGATACGACACTATCCGCATCTGAAAGTATACGTTGACAGGTCTATCGCACACATCAATCATGTAACAACCCTGTATTTTGTGATTATTTTTAATTGTATATTTTAATTATTTTAATTTAATTTTTGATTTAAAAACTTTATTTGATTTATTAAATGGATAAATTTTGTTACTTTAAAATATAAATTTTGATTTATATACTAATTATCATTCCAAACATGAATAAATAGAATATTTTCCTAAATTTGGATTTTTGGTCAATATGATCAACTTTGACTTTTAAATTTTAAATTTAAATATTTGAATTTTTGAATTTTATCTTTTATTATGAAATTAGATTAAATTTCAAGAATATTGCTTTTCATTTCATTGAAATCTGATTTATAATGTGAAAGTTATGCTTTTTACAATATTGTGTGTAATTTGCTGTATTTAACAAAATTGTTTATTTTAAATTATATAAATAATATTTTATTTGGTCATGTAATGTTCTAAACTATATTTATATGGGTAAATAACATGCTATATATATATTTTAGTTTTAAAACATTTTAAAAGTGTAATTGACATTTTAAATGCCAGTTGTATTCTGTTTATAAACTTTAATTTCTAGTTTCAAATAATTAAAGTAATTCTTTATTTATCTTCCTAATTTCTTAAGAACTTATTTATTCTCATTCCTACTTTATTTTGTTTCTCATCTTATTTTACTTATTTGACTTTTTATTTGTTTTAAAGTGAAATAGAAATTTTATAAAGCTAGTGATGTTTTATTTGTAATTTTAAGCTTTGTTTAAATTAAATCAACTATTTCTTTATTCTTTTTCTATTTTCTCTAAATTTAATTATTTATTTCACTTTAGAAATGATAAATGAATTATTTATTTCAAAGTTTTGCTTTAGAACATTTTTAAAATGAAGTAGAATTTTTCCAAAGCCAATGATGATTTAATTGTAATTTCTGAACCCTGTTTTGAATTTTAAGCAATTTCTTATATTCTTTTTCCATTTTCTTTAAAATTAATTAATTATTTTTATTTTATATTACTTTGTTTCGGTTCTAAATTCAAATTACTGATTTTATTTTGTTTTATTTGAACTAAAGAAAAAGGAAATATGAAAGAGTTTAAAATGCTTTAGAAACTGAAGTCTCTTCATCTCCTATGTCCTTTCAAATGCCACAACTCCTCATTTACTTCTTTTGGCCGTGTATTACTTTGTTTGGCCATGTATTCCAGTGCTTATTCCTGCAAAAAAACATTTGTTCCTCATTCTATTCATGGCTTGCAAAAAAATTTGGTAATGACTACTTTTTCCTTCTTCTTCTTCTTCTTCTCATTTTTCATGGTTTTTGCCTTGTTTCTTGGATTCTTTTGCACTTCCTCCTCCTCATATCCACGGACACCACCTCCTACACCTCTTCCCTGCCATCATCACCAACTATACTCCAGGTCATGACCATGGCCGAACCCACCATGGTGACCAAACCCCTCTAAAATGCAACCTAGGCCTTAAAAACAATGTTGTGACCACTATTTGCATCACCACTTCATTTTCCACCATCACCACCACCTTTGGCCGCCACCACCACCTCTGACCAGACCACCACACACCCCTCCAGCCCCTGTCCAGACCTGAGCCCCACTGGTCGAGCCCAACCCTCTATTGGCCGAGCCAATATGGTGAACCAAAACCATCCTATGTTGCTTGCCTCTTTGAATTCTCATGCCTTGAAACCTCCACCACTTCAATGCCTTGTAGTCGTGCACTCTTGTGTCCATACCTGAGCCAAGGTATGTCCAAACCAGAGCTAAACAATCCCCTAGGCCATGCAAAAGAATAGAGAAAGCAAGGCAAAAGTCGTTGTATTCATATTTGTTTTTATTTCAAAGTTATATCAATTCAAAGTCGTATTGAATCTATATTTTTCTTGTTTTGTTTTGGGTTGTAACACAAGTTCTATAGGTTGGATCTCGCTCTCCACTCAAATTCTAGTCTTGTCATCGTGCTTTTGATTCCGTTGTGTCATTTGTGTTGCAATCTCCAGCCATAGAGGTGAGTAAATCTCACCTGACATTTATACTTATGCAAATGTGAGTTGACAACAATTGAATGTGTAGAATATTATATATGATGTTATAACTGCCTATGATTATTAATTATATGATGTTAAACTTGTTATTTTACCTATCATATTATCTATTACTGTTATTTATTGTTAAACTGTTCATTTATACATGTTTATCACACTGCAAGTTCCCTGTAGATTAGATTCACTATGGGTTGAAATGATACATAACCGAACGAACTTTAGAATAGGAAAAAATCATTATGGGCTGAATGATAGGCCTGAACGGTTTTTAATTATTTTATTTTAACTTGGGATTGTGGGTTTGAAATGATAGAACTCGAATTTTGCTTTTTAAACTGCGGATTGAAATGATACATATCCGTATCACTTGATCTAGGTTAGAAAACTATATACAGGCCCGTGGTTATTTTATAAAGTATTTTGAATATTTTAAATATGTTTAAAGGTGTAAATTTATGCTAATTTAATTTAAATTGGATTTTAAATTGTTTAAATAAAGAAATTATGATTTTTCTATAAGTTAAAAATGTTGAATAAATGACTAGTTAAATTGAAATTGGAAATATAACTTAAGTTTGGAAATTTGGATTTTTATTTAAAAATGAATTTAAGTTATGAATAAAATGGAAATTTAATTTTATTTGGAAAATGGAAAATATGATAATTTGATTTAAATTTGAATTTAAATGCTTTAATAAAGTATTATTGATTTTTCTATGAACTAAAATGGTTAAATGAATGAATGCTTAAATGTGTAATTTTAAAATATAACTTGACTTGGAAATGGGAAATTTGGCTTTTATTAAAGGTTTAAATTAATTAAATTGGAAATTTAGTTTAATTTGTGAAATGGTAATTTGAAAATGTAAGCGTTAATAAATTGTAAGAGGTAAAAATGGGAAAATTGTACATTTGAATTTGTTAAGTAAAATTATTGGAAAATTGGATTTTATTGTAAAGTTACTTTATAAAAATCATAAGTAAAAAAGGGTATTTAAATGAACATTTTTGAATGTTAAAAGGGTTTAAAATGAAGTTTATTATTTGCTGGAAATACACTAAAATCTGGAAATTACTTTAATAGCATTCAGAAATGCTATGATTTCTGATTTGAACTAAAATTGAATAAAAGAGCTATTACAGCATTTCTGAAATGTTGTAGTTGGTGTAGTTGAACTAAATGGACTAAAACTTGACTCAGGTCTATTACAGCAGTTCTATAACTGTTGTAGTGGTCTGCTGTCTTTGCTGAATAAATTTAAAACCCTTATTTTGAAACCTGAGCTATTACAACATCTGAAAATGTTGTCTTTGCTGTTTTAAACCAAATTTCAACTAAAATGAGATATAACAGCAGTTTTCAAGTGCTGTCTTTGCTGAATTAAAATGCTTTTCAAATATAACTTATAACCGCTTTTTCTAAATGCTGTGAAAGGCTGGAATTTTTAATAATTATGGGTTTGACTTAGTAAATGAGCTAAGAATGGTTTGAAACTTTGGAAATTGAATACTTGATTTGGAAGTATAATAATTACACTTTTAAATGGTTTAAATGAATTATTCTGATTGATATAAACTATTTAAAAGGCGACTTGAAATGATAATAAATGAATGGTAACTTTGAATTTAATAGGTATTTAAAGTTGAATATTTGGATTTGAACTCAAATGATGATTTGATAATGAAGTTTTGAAAGGATATGATATTTTGATATATTAAATGATTTGAAATGAAGTTTGAAAGGATATGACAATTTGATATATTAAATGATTTGAAATGAAGTTTTGAAATGATATGATATTTTAAAATATATTGAAATGGTTTGGAATTGATTAAATCTTTATTTTGATAAAGATTTGGATTTGAAATGATATTCTATTTTGAAGTATAAAATATTATTTTTAAAATTATTACCACGGGTTATAATAACGATTGGTTGTTAAAGAGACCGGGATCGGATATGGACATACTCTCTGTCGATACCGAAAACCACTTTGACAACTGTGTACGCGGTGGAGTTTCCAGAATGAAGTAGGATGGTGGTGATGATCCTAAGGTATATACGTGGACCCAACTCCCGTGAGTTGACATAAGGTGGCTAAAACAGGAGCGATTGACGGACCAATGAGGTAGCACCTCTGATCGGACACACTTCTTCGATACCATTCTATTACTTGTGATTGATTTGGTGCGCACCCTTGATTTGGGAGTGTTGTTCGAGGTGGGCGGTAGTGGCTGCTATGCGTCACCACCAGTCCGGATGCGTAATTGGTATATCTTTCCCTGGCATTGCCTAGTTGTGCCATGTCACCTACCATAGCGAGCTTTACTACGAGTTTGAATTTCTCCCATAGCCTGTGGAGTATCGAGGGTAGCCCCCATTTTGGGAGTATGCTAACACTGGATAGACTATTGGGACTATTACGTGTTAAGGGGAATATTGGGTCACTCCTTAATGCTATTTAAAAGTATGTTTATTTTATATTAGACATTATTATAATAGCGAATATTGCTACATAGTAGATAGTTTAACGGATCCTTAAAGAATGGGCGATCCCAAGCATTCTTTAAGTTACTTGTACCTTTATTACAGTTCACTTGAGTTGGTTTACATTGTATAAGTATGTATGTCCTGACTCGAGTGTTTTGTGTTTTGCTTTACGCTCGGGTCAGACTGAGTGATACAACATTTAAGACTCACCTTTGGAGTTGGAATTTCGCTTTGAAGAACCAAATATCTATTCATTTTGTTATCCAGTTGATTCCAGTTGTATTCTCATAACAAGGACAACAGAAACTGTCACTCCAAACATACAGAGTATATCAGAGTTAAAAAAACCTTATCAGCTGGACAGTTGTAAAATCCTGACCAAACAAATGCTAATAGGTATACTATATAATACAGCGGAAAATAAAATATTACAACTAGTGAATCTTCAGCTCCCCTCCATGAATCCCATAACGCCAAAGCCAACCTGGGAAAATACTCGGTCCGACCCGAGCATTATAAATAAATAACACCCGGATCAGTCTGGAAATACCAGCGTGAGATAACTCGAATAATGGGAAACATATATAAAAATTCTGCAAGACCACGCTGCTAACACGGAACGGGTTTTTACCTCACAAGAATAACATCCATATAGGCAAGAGCAGAAATAAATATCAGGAACAAATCCAAGTATGATTGAGCATAAATAATATTAAACCAGACTTGAAAGAATGGAAATAAACTGAGTAAAATCCAAACTGGACAGAATGGATAGAACAAGGAAAACAGTCCAACTTGATAAAATGGACTAAATAAGGTAACGGTCCAAACTCGATAGAATGGGCTAAATAAAGTAACAGTCCAAACTCGATAGAATGGGCTAAATAAAGTATCAGTCTAAGCTTGATAGAATGGACTAAATAAACACTTAAATGCCATGATGAGGAGTTGGCTCTACTCGTGGCAATTTAAAACTAAAACAGATTCAGGGGTTTCAAATCAAATAAGGAAAGGGAATTCTCCAACAAATGACTAAGAGGGTGCTCCCCCCTCACCAAAAGTATACCTTTAGAAATATACTTGAGAACTCTGATGGCTCTCGGAAACCTCCAAGCCTGACCCCGCCAACTGTTACCGAGTATTCGGGTATTTCATATCTCTATGTGCAACACCGAATCCAATGTAGAGTGGATGTGAAGATACCCTAATGGGAGTAACCCTGCATAGCTTGGCCCCCACTCGCTCTTTGGTTTTAGTCATTTCCGACAAAGGATAAAAAAGCTCAAATGAGCAACACATCGTCTTAGAGTGATGAAATAAAGTGGATGAAGTAACCGATAGCTGAGATACCAACTATTGAGGACATAAAACGATCGTACAATGAAATAAAGTCTTGTATACTTATCACCACTCATTGAATTCAAACTTGTACTATTTCTGGGTTAACAATAATACCAGACAAGTCAAGGTAGTGTTACCTCGAAGTCATGTCACATGGTTATTCTTAACTTTCGAAATAGCGATAAGTTTACTTCTTCGATATTTAGTGCTAATTATACAAATAAATCGTTTCCATATAAGTGATTGCTTTACAGGAATAATTCATTTCCATAACGAATCAAACTTTTTCTTTTTAAAAATGAACTAAACTTTTTGGCTTGATTTCCATATTGGTAAAACCCTTTTAGAATTAGTTCCAGATTGTTAAAACGTTAAGAGAATAAATTTTCCAAATGCGCGACCCCGAAGGCCTAAACCAACATCAGACCAAACACCCAGAAGATTATCCAACTTAACATACCAATAATCGAGTTCCAATTCCATCTTAACTTTAAAAACAATATTAATTATCCCGAAAGATAATTAATCCCACTTAAAATCCCTGTAAATAAAAAATTCATTATCTATAATAAAGTAGATAATTATTTCCAAACACTTTTATAACATTGGTAAATTAACTTTAAAATATTTATTAAATCAGTCTATTAATTTTAAATCATTAAAGCAATTTTTATTATATTAGTTAACTTACTTTAATCCCCTTTATTAAATCAATTAATTAAAAAGATTTATTAAATTCAAATAGTCATTAATTAAATGAATACTTAATCTCTAACATCAATAATTAAATGATAAGTAATTCTAAGTTCCATTGATTAAAACAATTAATTAAGTTCAAAGTAATCATAAATTAATCGGATGAATTAAATCCAAACTTCATTAGTCAAACCGATTAATTAAAACATCATTTGTTAAAATGATTTATTTAATTATAAAACATCATTAATTAAAATGGTTTAACTAAATGCCAAAAATCATTAGTTAAAACAATTAATTAAATTAAAAAAATCATTAATTAAAATAATTAATAAAATTCAGTTATCATTATTTAAAATGATTAATTACTTTTAAATATCATTAAATAATTATTAATTTCAATCATCCTTAATTGAAATAAGTAGTTTAATCCCATCATCATTAATTAAAATAATAAATTGAGTTCTACAAAATAATTAAACTCCATTTCCTTAATTAGAATAATTAATTAAACTCAAATAACCATTAGTTAAAACGGTTAATTAAGTATAAAACATCATTAGCAAAAATGATGAATAAAATCTAAAGATAAACCAATTTTTAATCATCATTTATTAAATTAGTTAATTAATCTCAAATTAATTAATTTAAAAGATTAATTAATTTAAACTATCATTAACAAAAATGATTAATAAATTATCAATATTCTTTTTAGCGGAAATACAAGCTCAGGTTCATATGATAGGGTTCTGGGTTGAAATTTAATAAACAACGGTATAGTGAAAATCGCTATAACGACATTTAAACTATTAAATGGAATATTAGAAACTCATTTCAATAAACTATCAATAACAGCATATGAATGAATAAATAATTTATGAGCGAGAAACCCCCTTTGGGTCTCTCTACAGATTTTCTCTACAAAACAATGGTTATGGATAATAAATAGATGATCATATGGGTTTAAACGATCAATTTAAAATATCATCCATTTTTCCAAACGGAAATTCAACCGAACAAGCAATCAAAAAATTTAACTAACATCCAAACAATCAATAAATATTTATAACAACATTGATATGATATAATAAAAATTAATGTGAGTTAAACTCACCAAAAGTTTTAAAAACTTGAAATATTTTAGCGCTCGGAAAGCTTGGAAAATCACAAATTCTTCTCGAAAATGGGTCATTTTGAAGTCAACTTTTGGACCCTTTCCTCTCGGATTTTGGAAAAGTGGTCAAAAGGGAAGTTTTAGATTATTCTTTCCTCTATCGTATAAAAAATAAATTACTCAAAAAAGTTAAACTTTTAGGATGTTATAGCCAAAACAGTGAGGGGTATTTTCGGACATCAAAATCTAGGTTCGAAAGCACTCTTGCATAAAAATGAATTTTTGGAGCATCTAAACTCGAAATAAGAAAAAGTGGTAAACTAAAAAGTTGTAGCCACTGGAAATATACATGGTCTAAAAAAATGAAAATCTTGATTTTGTTTAATGTGGAGAAATTTATGATCGAATGAAGTAGGAGGAAAAAATGGAGAAAGTGGAGATGAAAACAAGTGAATTAAAACCAAGTTTTTAAAGTAAGAATTTGATTTTTAAAAACTTTAAAACCTAAAAACTAAATAGAGAAGCCATGTCAGTTTTGTTTCCATGCTTAGAAAAGTTTTGAAAATGGAAAAGAGAACGAGAAAGTGAAATAACAATTAGGAAAATTAGTTTACATATTATGTTAACATGTTGAATTACCAAACTACCCCTCATCCTTTACTCTCTATTCCATGAATGCCACATCACCATGTCCTCCCATCATATCAATGCCACCATTGCCTCCCGCCTTTCACACATTTAATGCTTTTACTCAAGTTGCTAATATATCAATTCATGTCCCCTCGATGTGACATTTTCTCTTATTTCTTTATTATAGTTGCCAAAGTGTCACATCATCATTTTCTTAACTTAATTAACTACACTTTACCTTAATTAAATTAATAATCTATGTTTATAACATTTCATATATTTGAATATATATATACACACACAATGTGTATATAACATTTCAAACAACTTTTATACGATGAAACGTCGAAAATTCAGAAAACGGTTTTCTGTCATATTTTCTGTTTTTCATCGAACTATATATTTTTGTAAACAAATTTTAAAAACTATTCACCATTATTATTTATTATTAAAAAGAGTTTTATTTTCATTATAAAACCATTTATTTTAATATTTAAAATTAATTAAACTTTCAAAATCAAATTACCAGAATTATGGGTTGTTACATTCTCCCCTCTTAAATGAATTTCGTCCCCGAAATTCCTAAGGAAGAAAATGTTTCCAAACCCTTAAGTTTAAAATTATTAATTAAAATGAGTTATTAAACATATTTTTAAAATACATTACCTGGAATTCCAAAGTTTCTAAGTCTCTTAAATTCATTCACTTATACCAACTAGTTCTCTTCCATTCATTTCATGTTATAACTCGAATATCAAATTTTTGTTGTCGAAATTTTCCAAAATTCTTAAAAAATTTCTAACTCTTAATTTACGAAAAATTTCACCAGCATCTCCTTTGCGCGGCTTGATCATAACAACTACAAATTGCCACTACGGGCCTCAATCCAATCAAAGAAAACAAAAGCCAAGTGGCCTCCCATATCTGGGGCATAAAATCATCAACCAATTTAAATTTTCTAAATTTTCTTATGTACCTTTTAGCGTTTGATTTATATTTTAACAAGTAATTTATTATGTTCTATGTAAATGTAGGTGCACAAGACCCAAATGGCACTCTTGCATCCCTGTACTTACAAATCTAAAAGAAAATCAAGCTGACAAAATAATATGGTGTAATTCTATATGTAAAAACTAGCATGATATAAATATACATGCAGCCAACAACCATATCTCAATCATATGCAACAAAATACAGAGAATATCCTGTAATAGATGATATGCAGTCAATAATTTTCCAATTATAAATTTAGATCTAAATACCCAGGTTTTTCAATTCAAAATTTTATTTTCAAATTTCTCAAACGAGAAAAATCAAAGCTCAAAATCAAAATGACAAGGAGGGGATTCCTCCAAATAAATGACGGTGAAACTCTAGAATCAAAACAACATGGAGCGTCCAGTGGTATTCTGGTTCCTCCAAAAACATCAACTAGAGTGAATAAATATCTTTTCCTTTCCCAAAATCTTCAAAAATCACCTTTTTCAAAATCACCGGGATTTAGGTCCTAATAACAACGATTCAAAATCCTTTGTCTATATATTTAAACTTTATAGACAATGGTATATGGAATTACACAGCCAATCAATTCAATTCAGTCAAATCTAGTCAATCAAATTATGTGAAGGAATAAACTAACGATAATAGTCAATCAATATCCCTAAGGGAAAAAATTTCACTTAACATTGTTTTAAAATGCCAAATGACTATCCAACAAATCATAACTTATGTTCAAAACTTTCTTGATTGTCCAAAAATATAGGTTATTATCTAAGCGTTCCATTTTGCTCATTAGCCTTTGGTTATTGCTTAGAAGATTATCCAAGCTAACTTGAACAAAATTGAAAGTTATACACTATATTTTATTAGTTTTCTTAATTATATTAATTTCTATTTACTTATAATTTCACTTAGTATATTATTCAATACTAAAATTATTTATGAGTTATCTCATAATTTCTCACCCAAGTTTTAAAATACCTTATAAAGTTATTTCTTTATAAATCATCAAATCATAACTTATTCCACTTTATTTGCTTGTATTATATTCTTTTATATCCTGAGAATACATACAAATTTTATTTTTAACTATTTCAAAGATCTAGACGAAAATCAAATCAAATTTCAGTTTTCGTAAAACCGAGTCAACCTATTAACCTTTTTAACTTAAAGTATTAAAACAAATAATATTTATGGGTTGACTCAATCAACAAGTAGTTTATACTACTTAGATGTTTCAAACAATTATATGGTTTTAATAAAAACATTGTTTATCAAAACCTTCTTATTTCATTTAACCCAATTTAGCTATTTCTAATTTATCCCTTATCTTATCTAAGGGAAAAAATATTATTTATCCACACAATCTCTTATTAGCATTACTTCTTATTTTGAAACCACTTCCCTTTTAAGGTACTTAAAAATTACATACCCGGTTTTGATTTTAAAACTTACCTTTGGAAGCATACTTCATATATTTTTATATATAATAACATCAAACAATTTATTTGTTAAATCTCACTTTGGGTTTGTTCGGATTTGTATACATTTCGATCACACAATGATAATGAGAAAAATCTACTAAGTATTCCACAAGTTTGCCTAAGTAAACATCTGATCGTCACTTAGAAGATTATTTAGATTATTACAAAACTAGTCGAAACAATTTCCTCCTAATTATCCCAAAGAAAATGTGATCCATTTAAAATTTTACTTCTCAATATACTTTTACCTTTAAATACTTTCAAAAGTATAGCTATTTCATTTCTCAAAAATTCCTTCGAAAATATTTTTCAAAAATTCTGGGATTTAGATACAAAAATCCTTTTTAAACATATTTTCAAACTAAATTTATATAAAACTTTCTTTTTATAAAAATCATTTCATAATATAATAATCCTTCTTTATTATAATATGATTATCTTCAATATTTATTCTCTAAATATCTTATTCCACTATTTAGATTATATTACAACTTTTTATAAAGTTTAATTCTTAACTCACCATTATTAAACGGTGAATTATTACTTTAATCATATTCTTCGAATAACTTTTTAGTTAAATTGTGAAAATTAATTCACAAAGGGTTCATTTTAAATCGAAGCAATAAACGCTCCTAAATAAACCAAGCACAATTTAACAATTAACAAGCAACAGTTAATGCTTTTAAATTAAGCATAACCGAACAAACAATAGTGGTAATAAATAAATATTATCACATTTAAACCAACACACTATATGACTATCTAGAGTTTTGAAAATTATCCCTTTATATACATAAAATATAATCCTAGGCAAAATATTTAATTTGCCAAAATTTCAAAATTTTCAATACCATGTCCATTGGCCTTAGTCAAGTGTTTAGAAACCCCTATCGATACCGTGGCATCCCAAGTCTCGACAAGAATTCATAAAAACTCAATAGACCAATTAACATAATACGTTTTTATAACATTAACAAAGACACTCTCGAGTATATAATACTCTCAAACTCATTCTAGGGTGTCGCTTAACCTATCTCTAATCAGCCAAACCCTACCTAAGCAAAGGTTCTCGCTTAACCTTGCGCTCTGATACCAAATGTAACGACCCCCCTTTTTGATCATCGAAATTCGACACCAAACACTACCACTGTGTTCAAATGTCGCGCATCCAATCGACAAAAGGCAGATTGTTAGGGTAAATAAAAAGAAAAGAACAGAGAACAGAGAAAAACGGAATCTCACAACAGAATCGACAACTTATAATATAATAAGGACAGTAGAAACTGTCACTCCAAACATACAAAGTATATTAGAGTTAAAACAAACCTTATCAGCTGGACAGTTATAAAATCTTGACCTTACAAATACTGATAGGTATACTATATAATATAGTGGAAAATAAAATATTATGACAGGTTAATCTTCAGCTCCCCTCCATGAATCCCATAACGCCAAAGCCAACCTGGGAAAATACTCGGTCTGACCCGAGAATTATAAATAACTAACACCCAGATCAGTCTGGAAATACCAGCGTGAGATAACTCAATTAATGGGGAACATATATAAAAATTCTATGAAACCACGCCACTAACGCGGAATGGGTTTTTACCTCACAAGAATAACATCCATACAGGCAAGAGCAGAAATAAATATCAGGAAACAAATCCAAATATGATTGAGCATAAATAATATTAAACCAGACTTGAAAGAATGGAAATAAACTGAGTAAAATCCAAACTGGACAGAATGGATAGAACAAGGAAAACAGCCTAACTTGATAGAATAGATTAAATAAGGTAACAGTCCAAACTCGATAGAATGGGCTAAATAAAGTAACAGTCCAAACTCAATAGAATGGGCTAAATAAAGTAACAGTCCAAACTCGATAGAATGAGCTAAATAAAGTATCAGTCCAAGCTCGATAGAATGGACTAAATAAACACTTAAATGCTGTGATGAGGAGTTGGCTCTACTCGTGGCAATTTAAAGCTAAAACAGATTTAGGGGTTTCGAATCAAGTAAGGAAAGGGAATTTTCCAACAAATGACTAGGAGGGTGCTCCCCCCTCACCGAAAGTATACCTCTAGAAGTATACTTGA
Organism: Allium fistulosum; assembly: GCA_030737815.1. Classification (NCBI taxonomy): domain Eukaryota; kingdom Viridiplantae; phylum Streptophyta; class Magnoliopsida; order Asparagales; family Amaryllidaceae; genus Allium; species Allium fistulosum. The sequence continues at coordinate 1,196,991,009 of CM060902.1, forward strand.
GAACTCTAATGGCTCTCGGAAACCTCCAAGCCGGACCCCGCCAACTGTTACCGAGTATCCGAGTATTTCACATCTCTATGCGCAACACCAAATCCAATCTAGAGTGGATGTGAAGATACCCTAATGGGAGCAACCCCACATAACTTGGCCCCGACTCGCTCTTTGGTTTTAGTCATTTTCGACAAAGGATAACAAAGCTCAAATGAGCAACACATCGTCTTAGAGTGATGAAATAAAGTGGCTGAAGTAACCGATAGCTGAGATACCAACTATCGAAGACATAAAATGATCGTATATGGAAATTAAGTCTTGTATACTTATCACCACTCATTGAATTCAAACTTGTACTATTTCTAGGTTAATAATAATACCAGACAAGTCAAGGTAGTGTTACCTCAAAGTCATGTTACACGATTATTCTTAACTTTCAATAGCGACAAGTCTACTTCTTCGATGTTTAGTGCTAATTATACAAATAAATCATTTCCATATAAGTGATTCGCTTTACAGAAATAAATCATTTCCATAAACGAATCAAACTTTTTCTTTTTAAAAATGAACTGAACTTTTTGGCTTGATTTCCATATTGGTAAAACACTTTTAGAATTAGTTTTAGATTGTTAAAACGTTAAGAGAATAATTTTTTCAAGTGCGCGACCCTGAAGGCCTAAACCAACATCAGACCGAACACCCAGAAGATTATCCAACTTAACATACCAATAATCGAGTTCCAATTCCATCTTAACTTTAAAAACAATATTAATTATCCCGAAAGATAATTAATCCCACTTAAAATCCCTTTAAATAAACAATTCATTATCTATAATAAAATAGATAATTATTTCCAAACACTTTTATAACATTGGCAAGTTAACTTTAAAATCTTTATTAAATCAGTCTATTAACTTTAAATCAGTTTATTAAAGCAATTTTTAGTATATTAGTTAACTTACTTTAATCACCTTTATTAAATCAATTAATTAAAAAGATTTATTAAATTCAAATAGTCATTAATTAAATGAATAATTAATCTCAAACATCATTAATTAAAATGATAAGTAATTCTAAATTCCATTGATTAAAACAATTAATTAAGTTCAAAGTAATCATAAATTAATCGGATGAATTAAATCCAGACTTCATTAGTCAAATCGATTAATTGAAACATCATTTGTTAAAATGATTTATTTAATTATAAAACATCATTAATTAAAATGATTTAACTAAATTCCAAAAATCATTTGTTAAAACAATTAATTAAATTTAAAACAATCATTTATTAAAATGATTAATAAAATTCAATTATCATTATTTAAAATTATTAATTACTTTTAAATATCATTAAATAATTATTAATTTCAATTATCCTTAATTGAAATAATTAGTTTAATCCCATCGTCATTAACTAAAATAATTAATTGAGTTTTACAAATTAATTAAACTCCATTTTCCTTAATTAAAAGAATTAATTAAAATAAAATAATCATTAGTTAAAATGATTAATTAAGTATAAAACATCATTAGCAAAAATGATGAATAAAATCTAAAAATAAACCAATTTTTAATCATCATTTATTAAATTGGTTAATTAATTTCAAATTAATTAATTTAAAAGATTAATTAATTTAAACTATCATTTTCCAAAATGATTAATAAATTATCAATATTCTTTTTAGCGAAAATACAAGCTCAGGTTCATATGATAGGGTTCTGGGTTGAAATTTAATAAACAACGGTATAGTGAAAATCGCTATAACGACATTTAAACTATTATATGGAATATCAGAAACTAATTTCAATAAACCACCAATAACAGGATATTAATGTAAATAAATAATTTATGGGTGAGAAACCCCCTTTGTGTCTCTCTACAGATTTTCCCTGCAAAACAATGGTTATGGATAATAAATAGATTATCATATGGGTTTAAACGATCAATTTAAAATATCATCCATTTTTCCAAACAAAAATTCAACCAAACAAGCAATCAAACAATTTAACTAACATCCAAGCAACCAATAAACATTTATAACAACATTGCTATGATATAATAAAAATTAATGTCAGTTAAACTCACCAAAGGTTTTGAAAACTTTAAATACTTTAGCGCTCGGAAAGCTTGGAAAACCACAAATTCTTCTCGAAAATGGGTCATTTTGCACTCAACTTTTGGACCCATTCCTCTTGGATTCTGGAAATGTGGTCTAAAGGAAAGTTTTAGATTATTCTTTTCTATCTCATTTAAAAAAATGAATTACTCAGAAAATTTAAATATTTAGGAAGTTATAGCCAAAACAGTGAGGGGTATTTTCGGACATCAAAATCTAGGTTTAAAAACGCTCTTGCAAAAAAATTAATTTTTGTTGCTTCTAAGCTCGAAATAAGAAAAAGAGGTAAACTACAAAGTTCTAGCCACTGGAAATATAGATAGTTTGAATAAAAGGAAATCTTGATTTGATTTAGTGTGGAGAAAGTTATGACCGAATGAAGTAGGAGGAAAAATGGAGAAAGTGGAGATGAAAACAAGTGACTTAAAACCAAGTTTTTAAAGTAAGAATTTGCTTTTTAAAAACTTTAAAACCTAAAAACTAAATAGAGAAGCCATGCAAGTTTTGTTTTCATGCTTAGAAGATTTTTGAAAATGGAAAAGAGAACGAGAAAGTGAAATAAAAATTAGGAAAATTAGTTTATATATTATGTTAACTTGTTGAATTACCAAGCTACCCCTCGTCCTTTACCCTCCACTCCATAAATGCCACATCACCATGTCCTCTACCTCCCATCATATCAATGCCACCATTGCCTTCCCTTTTCACATCAAGCCACCATGTCATTTAATGCTTGTACTCAAGTTGCCAATATGTCAAATCATGTCCCCCCCGATGTGACATTTTATTTTATTTCTTTATTATAGTTGCCAAAGTGTCGCATCATCATTTTCTTATCTTAATTAACTACACTTAACCCTAATTAAATTACTAATCTATATTTATAACATTTCATATATTTGAATATATATATACAAATGTGTACACAACATTTCAAACAACTTTTATAAGATGAAACGTCAAAAATTCGGAAAACGATTTCCGGTAACAGTTTCTATTTTTCATCGAACGATATATTTTTGTAAACAAATTTTAAAAACTATTTCACCATTATTATTTATTATTAAAAAGAGTTTTATTTTCATTATAAAACCATTTATTTGAATATTTAAAATTAGTTAAACATTTAAAATCAAATGACCAGAATTATTGGTTGTTACACAAATGATTTTCAAATATCTTAAAAATGGTTTTAAAAGAATTCTTATTTTCAAAATAATTTTCAAAAATAGCCTTCGAATTATTTCTACCTTTTGATTTTATTGTGTTTAATGACTTTGAAAATTATACTTTGTTATAAATTTAGTTTTTAAAGTTTTCTAAATATTTACAAGTTTATTATAATATTTCTTATCACTTTGATTTCAAATATATTCACTTTTACTTAATATTTATTATTTTCAAAAGAAATTCATATTTAAATCCTTTATATATTTGAATATATTTCTATAAAGTTTTCTTAAGTTTTGATATGATTAAAATATGTATAAACTATGTTTAGATGATTTTACAAAGTATCAAAATATTTCACAAACCTTAATATTTTCAAAATAATTTTAAAGTATTTTTTAATTTTGTAAAGGATAGGTCGACATATCCAATTCCTATATGTCGACATAGCGACTGTAATTTTCGAAATTCAAATTTTGAATGGAAGTGGTCATTATATCTCCTCATGAATGGACATGACTGTTGTGTCTCTATAAATATGGGTTAAACCAACTAATTTTGTTAACTACTTTCTCATATTGTCTCTCCTCTTTTACTCTCTTGAATTCTAAAAGAAAATCTACTCAAAATATTCTCAAATTCAATCAAAATCAAATTCAAACTCCATTGTTTTGATTCTCTATTGATTACTCTCTAATTTCTCTCATCTCTCTCACTCAAACAAGATCATGTTAGTTCCTGAAATGATGGTTTTGATGACAACAACCTTAGGACTTATTATAAAATATAAATACTAATATTCTTGTCTAGATATATATGTATATGTAGGATATATTTATGTAGATACTAAGAATGAAGACTGTACAGTATAAAGGTTTAAGACTGAGTATAAAGATTCAAGACTGAGTATAGAGATTCAAGACTGAAGACTCATGAGTATCAAGAGTTCAAGATATCAAGATAAGTAATAGAGTGGATTTATGTTAAAACTTCATAATAGCACTAAAATCTTTATTCAGATTTTAATTGTGGAATGGAATCCACCTTCTCGCTTTAATAGTGGGATGGAACCCATGACCTCTTTAGTGGGATGGAACCCACTACATTCTCTAGTGGAATGGAATCCACGAAATTTTCAAAATGACTTATTTTTAGATTTTTTCAAAACTCTCTTTTTAAAAAAGACATCTCTCTCTCGGTTTAAATATTTTAGCCTTAATTCAAAAACTATTTTTAATCATATTAATTTCAAAATCATTTCCTATTTTAAAACTATCTCCTGGTTTTAATGTTTTAGCTTTAATCTCAAAATATTTATATATTTAGTTTCTATTACTTTTATATTTCGTAAGATCACTTTCCAAAGGATTTTATAATCATAAAGTATATTCAAAATAGTTTACAAAGTTCTAAGATAGTTTCGACAATCTTTAGAAAGATAATCTCTTTTAAAACAAAAATCAATTTTCAAAATATACTAGGGGATGTCGACATGCCCCTACCCCCCATGTCGACATTGTAATGCCCCACCCTGAGACCCACATTAACAAAGAGTATTACTGGGTAATACTGTCTGCTAATGCGGAGAATAGGGCTGGTTAGGAGCGACCATCTATAGCCTTGTCTTAAATATCTATTGAATACGTCGACAAATCTATTTTTTTTCTAACTCAAGTGGATCAACATATCCAATAAATACTTAATATGTAACAACGACCCTGTATTTTGTAATTATTTTAAATTGAATTTCCTGCTTTAAAAGCTTTATTTTATTTATTAAATGGATAATTTTTGTTATTTTAAATATAAATTTTGTTATTTTAAATATAAATTTCGATTTGTAAATATAAATTTTGATTTGTATGTGAATTATAATTCCAAACATGAATAAATATAATATTTTCCAGAAATGTGAATTTTGTCAATGTGGTCAAACTTTGACTTTTAGTTTAAAAATTTTAAATTTTAAATTTTTGAATTTTATATTTTATAATGAAAGTAAATAAAATTTCAAGTATACTGATTTTCGTTTCGTTGAAATCTGATTTATATTGTGAAAGTTATGCTTTTTACACTATTGTATGTAAATTGTTTTATTTAACAAAATTGTTTATTTTAAATTATATAAATAATATTTTGTTTGTCATATAATGTTCTAATTTATGATTTCATGTGTAACATGACATGTCATGTATATATATTTTATTTTAAAATATTTTTAAGGTATAGTTATAATTTTTTCAATGCTAATGATATTTTGTTTGTAAATTTAAGACTAGCTCCAATTTAACAAACTATTTCTTTATTTATTTCTATTCATTTCTGAAATAATTATTTATTTTTCATTTTTCTTTATTTTGTTTTCTTTTTCCATTTCATTTCATTTCATTTCTCTTTTAGCTTGATCTTGCCTCTGATTTTCACCAACTCAGTGTTGTTGAGGAAAGTATTCCCGAGACTGCTTTCCGTACTGAAAATGGTTTTCTATGAATAGTTAGTCATGCCTTTTGGTTTGACTAATGCTCCTGCTCTCTTTGTTGATTTGATGAATCGTGTTTTTTCGTATTGTGCTTAATAAGTTTGTTCTAGTCTTTCTTTCTTTCTCTTTTTCCTTCATCATTTAATTTTCTATCTTTTTCTATGTTTTCCCATACCTCATTCCTTTTCGGGGACGAAAAGTTTTGAGTGGGGGAGAGTGTAACAACCCTGTATTTTGTAATTATTTTAAATTGAATTTCCTAATTTAAAAGCTTTATTTTATTTATTAAATGGATAAATTTTGTTATTTTAAATATAAATTTTGTTATTTTAAATATAAATTTTGATTTGTAAATATAAATTTTGATTTGTAAATATAAATTTTGATTTGTATGTGAATTATAATTCCAAACATGAATAAATATAATATTTTCCATAAATGTGGATTTTGTCAATGTGGTCAAACTTTGACTTTTAATATAAAAATTTAAAAGTTTGAATTTTATCTTTTATTATGAAAGTAAATAAAATTTCAAGTATACTGCTTTTCGTTTCGTTGAAATCTGATTTATATTGTGAAAGTTATGCTTTTTACACTATTGTATGTAAATTGTTTTAATTAACAAAATTGTTTATTTTAAATTATATAAATAATATTTTGTTTGTCATATAATGTTCTAATTTATGATTTCATGTGTAACATGACATGTCATGTATATATATTTTATTTTAAAACATTTTTAAAGTATAGTTATAATTTTTTCAATGCTAATGATATTTTGTTTGTAAATTTAGGACTAGCTCCAATTTAACAAACTATTTATTTATTTAATTCTATTCATTTCTAAAATAATTATTTATTTTTCATTTTTCTTTATTTTGTTTTCCTTTTCCATTTCATTTACTAAATTTTTATTTGCTTTATTGAATTAAAAAGAAATAGAAATTTAAAGAGACTAAAACTTTATAACTTTTGACTTTTCATTTCCTAGTCTTTTCAATTGCCTTTGCCGTTCAACTTCTTGTGTTTAGCCGTGTATATTCATTTGTATTTCACGTAAAAAGTTTCTCATCTCATCAATACATGACACACTTTAGATTTGAAAAAAAAAGTAAGAATGGCTTCCATTTTCTTCTTTTCATCTTCATTTTCCCAATTTTTTACTTGATTTTTACCTTGATTCTTCATGCCTTGCTCGGCCTTAGCCACCACCATCAACTATGACCGCCACCACCACTTCCTTCACCACCTAAACCACAGCCTGACCTCCCCCTGCTCTGACTAGAAAGTGCCATGACCTCCCCTTGATGCAAACAACACAAAACAATGTCCAAAACCCTTGAAAACATTGCGTAGCCGAGCTCTAGTTCATCACCACCTTCATTGTTGACCATGGCCACTCCCTTAGCCACCACCACCAGCAAGTGCTCCACCTTTAAACATCACTTTTCCCTTTGTTCAGATCTGTAGCAGCCTTTGACCGAGTCCATAGACCCCTTTGGTCGAGCCTAGATGCTTCCAAACCCACTTGTTAGCCTTGTCCCTTTGTATTCTTCCATTTGTAACTCCTACCCCTTTACATTCTTGCTTAACCATGCCTTTGTGAACCCAAATCAGACCTTTACCACCTGAAATCATGTTGTGTCCAAGCCAAACAACATGTGTGGTCGAGCAAAGTTGAGTGAAGATCAAGCAAAAATGGTTTAAAGGCTTTGTGTAATCAATTGTCTATTTCTATTTCAATTTGTTTCAATATATTCTTTTGTATTGTATTTATATTTATATTTGGCTTTGTTTATTTTGTGAATACAAGATTAACATCATGGCTCTCTCTCCATCCAAATCTAGTCGTGCTATATCGTGCTTTCTGGAATCCGTTTATGTGTTTTAATTTGAAAACTTCAGCTTAGAAAGGTGAGTATTCACTCATGACATTTATACTTATATAATTTGTGAAGTGACAACAAGTGAATGTGTAGAAACTGTTATATCATGTTATACCTGCCCGTGATGTTAATTATATGATGTTAAACCCTATTATTAACTTGTCACATCATCTGTTATGTTTTATTTTATTTTACTGTTTATTCTATTCTGTTTATTACACTGCAAGTTCCCTGTAGAATAGAATCACTATGGGTTGAAATGATATATACCCGAACGGACTTTAGAATAGGGAAAAATCATTATGGGCTGAAATGATAGGCCTGAGCGATTTTTATTTATTTTTATTTAACTTGGGATTGCGAGTTTGAAATGATAGAACCCAGATTTTACTTTGTAAATTTCGGATTGAAATGATATATTATCCGCATCACTTGACCTAGGTTAGAAAATATTATACAGACCCGTGGTTATTTTATATCCTTTTCTATAACATTTTAAGTATTTAAAAATGTAAAAATATGATAATTTGATTTAAATTGAATTTAAAATGATTTAATAAAGTGAAATTGATTTTCTATGTATTAAAAATGTTAAATAAATGAATAGAAAAATTGTGATTTGGAACATAACTTAATTTGGAATTTGTGATTTGGTTTTTAATGGAAATTTAATTAATTAAATTAAAAATGGAAATTAAGTTTTATTTGCGAAAAGGGAAATTTGAATTTAAGAGTTAAAGTAAATTGTAAAAAATATGAAAAATGGAAAATAGTACACTTGAATTTAATAAGTGAAATTTTGGAAAATTTGATGTTTATTTTAAATTTTTTTTATAAATATCATAAGTTAAAGGTATTTAAATGAACATTTTTGATGTGGAAAAATATGATTTTTATAAGTTAAATTGATTTAAATTAAAGTTTATTTGTGGTTGGAATTTTATTTAAAATCTGGAAATTCTTTTAGTAACACTTCAGAAATGCTACCGTTTCTGAATTTAACTTGAAATCTAAGTAAATGATATTGTAGCACTTTGTAAGTGCTGTGGTTGATACAAATGAATTAAAAGCTAAAATTAACTAAGGCTATGACAGCACTTTATAAGTGCTGTAGTGGTAGGAACTAAATTTGAACCCGAAACTAATGAAAGAGCTATTGTGGCACTTGTTAAGTGCTGTAGTTGGCTGAAATGTGATTTTTGAATATAATTTGAACCCTGAACTATTACAGCAGTTTTGTAAATGCTGTATTTTCTGAATTGAACTATTTTTCCACTTAAACTGAACTATTACAGCAGTTTTTAAATGCTGTCTTTGCTAAATTGAATTGTTTCAAATGTAACTTACCGTAGCATTTTCTAAGTGCTGCGAAAGCCGAAATTTAAATTGTTTGAAGTATTTAAGTGAATAAATGAGCTCAGAAAAGGCTAAAATTTTGGGAATTGAATATTTGATTTGTAAGTATAATGACTTCATATTTAAATGGTGTAAATGAATTATTTTGATTTGAATATAAACCACTTTGAAATTTATGAGTTAATACATTGTTTGAAATTGGTATAATTGAATGAATGAACTTAAAATGTTATAACTTTGGTAATGAATATTAATTTAGAAGTATTATTATTTTTCTAAGTATTATGATTTTTCTAAGTATTATGAGGTCCTAATGACAATGTTTCAAGTGTTATGATTTCCAAGTATTTTAGTTTCAAAAAGTTTGGTTTCAGAATTGTTATGACTTTGAAAGTACTATGGTTTAGGAATGAAATTAATTTGAATTGTATTTAATTAAGAATTTTCTTTAAATATATATTAATTTGAAACTTGTTGTAATTGAAGATTCAAGGATATGTCTTTATAAGGTGGTTTGGTTTAATATGATTTAAAATGATATTTCAAGTTAAATAAATTGAAAGAAATATATTGATTTAGTTTGGAATTTAAATGTTTAATTGAATTGGAATTTGAAATTGATGGTTTAGATTTGATAAAATTTGAATTTGGAATTCGAATTGATTTGAATCGATTTGTGAAAGTCGAGGAAACTATTTTATTTATAAAGTAATTTTAAGTTATATTTAAAACTATGGATATTTTACTTTATAAATTATTTTAATATAAATCATTTTTAATATAAATTATTTTATTATAAACTATTTTAACTTATAACTATTTATATAAACTATTTTTATTTATAAACTATCTTAACTTATAATTATTTATATAAACTATTTTATTTATAAACTATTTTATTATATATACTAATTTTAATATCTAAACTGTTTAAGAGGAAAGTGTTATGATTTCCAAAATGCTATAATTTCAAAGTGTTATGATTTCCAAAATGCTATGATTTCAATGCTGTGATTTCCAAAGTGTTTTGATTTTTAAAAGACTATGATTTCAAAAGCTTTATACTTTGGAAAGTGATATGATTTTAGAAATGATATATTGAATTGAAATGATATCGTTTTGATATGGTTTAAAAGTGGAAATGATATTTTGGTTTTGAAGTATGAACTATTTTGAAATGACCACGGTGTTATAATAACGATTGGTTGTTAAAGAGACCGGGATCGGATATGGACATACTCTCTGTCGATACCAAAAACCACTTGAACAACTGTGTACGTGGTGGAGATTCCAGAATAAAGTAGGATGGTGGAGACAATCCTATTGTGGTATGAACGTGGACCCGACTGCTGTGAGTTGGCATAAGGTTGCTAAAGTAGGAGCGATCGACGGGCCAATGAGGTAGCACCTTTGATCGGACACACTTCTTCAATACCATTCTATTACTTTGTGATTGATTGGGTGCACCCCTTGATTTGGCAGTGTTGTTCGAGGTGGGTGGTAGTGGCTGCTATGCGTCACCACCAGTCCGGATGCGTAATTGGTATATCTACCCTGGCATTGCCTTGTGTGCAGTGTCACCTACCATATCGAGCTTTACTACGAGTTGTGATTTCTCCCGTAGCCTGTGGAGTATCGAGGGTAGCCCCCATTTTGGGAGTATGCTAATACTGGATAGACTACTGGGACTATTACGTGTTAAGGGGAATATTGGGTCACTCCTTAATGCTATTTAAAAGTATGTTTATTTTATATTAAACATTATTATAATAGCGAATATTACTACATAGTAGATAGTTTAACGGATCCTTAAAGAATGGGCGATCCCAAGCATTCTTTAAGTTACTTGTACCTTTTATTACAGTTCACTTGAGTTGGTTTACATTGTATAAGTATGTATGTCCTGAATCGAGTGTTTTGTGTTTTGCTTTACGCTCGGGTCAGACTGAGTGATACGGCATTAGAGACTCACCTTTGGAGCGGGAGTTTTGCTTTGAAGAACCAGATATCTATTCATTTTGTTATCCAGTTGTATTCTGAGTTGTACCTGATTATCATACTGTTACTCCTATTGTATCTTGGTATCCCTATTGTATCTTACTTAACTCTGATGTATTTATATAGTAGCCTCATGAACTACTATTTCTTTGTTTCCGCTGCATTATATTACTCTGTGTCTGTGATCTGTGATTATTAATTTACTGTATAGTCTGAGTTTGCCAAATATAAATTAACAATTCGGTATTTTGAATTATTCAAGTCAGACATGTGTGGTTTTATTGTCGATTTGAATGGTCCAAAATATCGGGTCGTTACAGTTGGTATCCGAGCTCTGGTTTTAGGCAAACTCAGCATATAGAGTAAGTTTAGTTACAGAATCACTTTCGTTTGAACTTGAATTCCTTCTTCTTCGATTCGGTTTCCTTTGAATTTTGGAACGTTCCCTTCGGTTCCAAGTCCATTCCTGTCCTCCCCTATTCGTGTCTTCTTGATTCTGGAGTATCCCATAACTCCACTTCGAATGATCTCTATAATAAATCGGCAGTCTCGTCAACCTCTGAATGACTTGTAAAGGGGTGAAACTCCTTTACAAAAAGCATTGATTCACTGAAGATTTCTATATCCTCGGTTTAGATGCTAGTATCTCTTATTATTTCGAATTCTATATCCGCAATTTATATAGGCTTATCCAAACTCCTTATTCTGTTGTTTAATCATCTTATCTTTTGTCTCCAACTTATATTCAAATCAGAGTTCTCTTTGATTTGAGTCCATCAAATCTGAATCCCTATCCTTATTTTGAAAATTTATCTTGCATTTGAAAATTTTATATGTTAAAGATGTTTTATATATTGTGTTGTTTGAGTTGTTGATGTTGATTTGGGTTTCCGATCGGTTCGTCTGATCAACGCTATCGATAAGATCTCCAAAACACTTGAACAGAACAAACTGACACAATATTGTTTTTCAATTTAGTAGATGGATAAATTTTGTATAATTATAATACGTATAAGGTTAATTTTCTGAATTTTGATAATTAATGGAATTGGGTGTTAAGAAATAATATTTAACTTTGTATGTATTTTATAATCATTGGCTTTAGTTCATATCTAAATAATTAAACATGGTTATAAATTAATTTGGAAATTTAAATGGAATTAAATCAAGAATGTGAGAATTTAATTTCCGATGATTTCGAACTTTGTTTTGAAATTTTTAAAAGGATTTATAATTTAAAAGTATTTCTAGTAGAAAATGTTTCAAAGGATTTTTAATTTGTAAATCAGTGCTCTTTTCTTTGTCGCTGGAAAATAATTTCGGTGATGACTACAGCATCATCGACATTCATTTTCGAATTTCGAAGCGAAGAGACCATTCTGTAGTTTTGCTACAGTTTTTCTTTGGAGAATTAAATTGATTTGGCTTTCTAAATATGACTTGATTTATAATATATGTGATTTAAGAGTTGATTTGATATATATTGTGTATATTTAATTATCTCTAATATAGTTTGAAGTTAATCGGAAATCTAATTCTTAAATTTTATTTTAAAGGATTATTTCATTTATAAAAGGAAATCAAATTTTGAATAAATATTTAAGCTTGGATAATTGAGTTAAGAAAATTTTATTTGTATAATATTCTCTTGCATTCCAATATAACTTACCTAAATTATTCAGAAGTTGAATATGTAATTGGATAATATACAATATAAAGAGGATTTTATAAATAAAATTTAAGTGTATAACATTTATTATAACCACTCAAATTTTATTTATAAAGGATCATTAGAGGTAAATGGAGAAAAAGGGTTAATTGAATAATTTACAATAAAATGATATTTAAAAGAAATTATAAATAAATTGGAATAGTTATAATAAGTGAAATACACTTAATATATATAGGATTTGATATATTAAGTGGAATAAAGAAGAATGAAGTTTAATGAATAAAGATGAAATATAATAAATGATTGTTCAAATTCATGACTTTATAAATTGTTGATTTGATGATGAGATAATGAAATTTAAAAATAATTAAGATTTATTTAACTCAACTGAAATCAAATGAATGAAATTAATTATTAATGGAAGTTGAACTTTTCATGGTTTTAAACTTATTATCTTATTCTGTTTTCCAATCTATTTTCTTTCTGGTTGTTTCCATTCTCCTACCTTCTAAGTAGGAAATCAAATTCGAATTAGTTAGCCTTGGAGCTATTGTTCTCTTTTAGCTTGATCTTGCCTCTGATTTTCACCAACTCAGTGTTGTTGAGGAAAGTATTCCCGAGACTGCTTTCCGTACTGAAAATGGTTTTCTATGAATAGTTAGTCATGCCTTTTGGTTTGACTAATGCTCCTGCTCTCTTTGTTGATTTGATGAATCGTGTTTTTTCGTATTGTGCTTAATAAGTTTGTTCTAGTCTTTCTTTCTTTCTCTTTTTCCTTCATCATTTAATTTTCTATCTTTTTCTATGTTTTCCCATACCTCATTCCTTTTCGGGGACGAAAAGTTTTGAGTGGGGGAGAGTGTAACAACCCTGTATTTTGTAATTATTTTAAATTGAATTTCCTAATTTAAAAGCTTTATTTTATTTATTAAATGGATAAATTTTGTTATTTTAAATATAAATTTTGTTATTTTAAATATAAATTTTGATTTGTAAATATAAATTTTGATTTGTAAATATAAATTTTGATTTGTATGTGAATTATAATTCCAAACATGAATAAATATAATATTTTCCATAAATGTGGATTTTGTCAATGTGGTCAAACTTTGACTTTTAATATAAAAATTTAAAAGTTTGAATTTTATCTTTTATTATGAAAGTAAATAAAATTTCAAGTATACTGCTTTTCGTTTCGTTGAAATCTGATTTATATTGTGAAAGTTATGCTTTTTACACTATTGTATGTAAATTGTTTTATTTAACAAAATTGTTTATTTTAAATTATATAAATAATATTTTGTTTGTCATATAATGTTCTAATTTATGATTTCATGTGTAACATGACATGTCATGTATATATATTTTATTTTAAAACATTTTTAAAGTATAGTTATAATTTTTTCAATGCTAATGATATTTTGTTTGTAAATTTAGGACTAGCTCCAATTTAACAAACTATTTATTTATTTAATTCTATTCATTTCTAAAATAATTATTTATTTTTCATTTTTCTTTATTTTGTTTTCTTTTTCCATTTCATTTACTAAATTTTTATTTGCTTTATTGAATTAAAAAGAAATAGAAATTTAAAGAGACTAAAACTTTATAACTTTTGACTTTTCATTTCCTAGTCTTTTCAATTGCCTTTGCCGTTCAACTTCTTGTGTTTAGCCGTGTATATTCATTTGTATTTCACATAAAAAGTTTCTCATCTCATCAATACACGTCACACTTCAGATCGGGGAAAAAAGTAAGAATGGCTTTCATTTTCCACTTTTCTTCATGCCTTGCTCGGCCTTAGCCACCACCATCTCCTCTGACCACCACCACCACTTCCTTCCCCACCTAATCCATGGCCTGACCTCCCCCTCCTCTGACCAGAAAGTGCGATGACCTCCCCTTGATGCAAACAACACAAAACAATGTCCAAAACCCTTGAAAACATTGCATAGCCGAGCTCTAGTTCATCACCACCTTCATTGTTGACCATGGCCACCCCCTTAGCCACAACCACCAGCAAGTGATCCACCTTTAGACATCACTTTCCCCTCTGTCCAGATCTGTAGCAGCCTTTGACCGAGTCCATAGACCCCTTTGGTCGAGCCTAGATGCTTCCAAACCCACTTGTTAGCCTTGTCCATTTGTAACTCCTACCCCTTCACATTCTTGCTTAACCATGCCTTTGTGAACCCAAACCAGATCTTTACCACCTGAAATCATGTTGTGGCCAAGTTAAACAACATGTGTGGTCGAGCAAAGTTGAATGAAGATCAAGCAAAAATGGTTTAAAGGCTTTGTGTAATCAATTGTCTATTTCTATTTCAATTTGTTTCAATATATTCTTTTGTATTGTATTTATATTTGGCTTTGTTTATTTTTTTGAATAAAAGATTAACATCTTGGCACTCTCTCCATCCAAATCTAGTCGTGCTATATCGTGCTTTCTGGAATCCGTTTATGTGTTTTAATTTGCAAACTTCAGCTTAAAAAGGTGAGTATTCACTCATGACATTTATACTTATATAATTTGTGAAGTGACAACAAGTGAATGTGTAGAAACTGTTATATCATGTTATACCTGCCCGTGATGTTAATTATATGATGTTAAACCCTATTATTAACTTGTCACATCATCTGTTATGTTTTATTTTATTTTACTGTTTATTCTATTCTGTTTATCACACTTCAAGTTCCTTGTAGAATAGAATCACTATGGGTTGAAATGATATATACCCGAACGGACTTTAGAATAGGGAAAAATCATTATGGGCTGAAATGATAGACCTGAGCGATTTTTATTTATTTTTATTTAACTTGGGATTGCGGGTTTGAAATGATAGAACCCGGATTTTTCTTTGTAAATTTCGGATTGAAATGTTATATTATCCGTATCACTTGACCTAGGTTAGAAAATATTATATAGACCCGTGGTTATTTTATATCTTTTTCTATAACATTTTAAGTATTTAAAAATGTAAAAATATGATAATTTGATTTAAATTGAATTTAAAATGATTTAATAAAGTGAAATTGATTTTCTATGTATTAAAAATGTTAAATAAATGAATAGAAAATTTGTGATTTGGAACATAACTAATTTGGAATTTGTGATTTGGTTTTTAATGGAAATTTAAGTTAATTAAATTAAAAATGGAAATTAAGTTTTATTTGTGAAAAGGGAAATTTGAATTTAAGAGTTAAAGTAAATTGTAAAAAAAAATTGAAAAATGGGAAATAGTACACTTGAATTTAATAAGTGAAATTTTGGAAATTTGTTTATTGTAAAATTTTCTTTATAAAAACCATAAGTTAAAGGTATTTAAATGAACATTTTTGATGTCGAAAAATGTGATTTTTATAAGTTAAATTGATTTAAATTAAAGTTTATTTGTGGCTGGAATTTTATTTAAAATCTGGAAATTCTTTTAGTAGCACTTTAGAAATGCTATCGTTTCTGAATTTAATCTAAAATCTGAAGTAAATGATACTGTAGCACTTTGTAAGAGTTGTGGTTGATACAAATGAATTAAAAGCTAAAATTAACTAAGGCTATGACATCACTATGTAAGTGCTGTAGTGGCAGGAACTAAATTTGAACCTGAAACTAATGAAAGAGCTATTGTAGCACTTGTTAAGTGCTACAGTTGGCTGAAATGTGATTTTTGAATAAAATTTGAACCCTGAACTATTACAGCAGTTTTGTAAATGCCGTCTTTTCTGAACTGAACTATTTTTCCACTAAAACTGAACTATTACAGCAGTTTTTAAATGCTGTCTTTGCTGAATTGAATTGTTTCAAATGTAACTTACCGTAGCATTTTCTAAGTGCTGCGAAAGCTGAAATTCAAATTGTTTGAATTATTTAAGTGAATAAATGAGCTCAGAAAAGGCTAAAATTTTGGGAATTGACTATTTGATTTGTAAGTATAATGACTTCATATTTAAATGGTGTAAATGAATTATTTTGATTTGAATATAAACCACTTTAAAATTTATGAGTTAATACATTGTTTGAAATTGGTATAATTGAATGAATGAACTTAAAATGTTATAACTTTGGTAATTAATATTAATTTAGAAGTATTATGATTTTTCTAAGTATTATGATTTTTCTAAGTATTATGAGGTCCTAATGACAATGTTTCAAGTGTTATGATTTCCAAGTATTTTAGTTTCAAAAAGTTTGGTTTCAGAATTGTTATGACTTTGAAAGTACTATGGTTTAGGAATGAAATTAATTTGAATTGTATTTAATTAAGAATTTTCTTTAAATATATATTAATTTGAAACTTGTTGTAATTGAAGATTCAAGGATATGTCTTTATAAGGTGGTTTGGTTTAATATGATTTAAAATGATATTTCAAGTTAAATAAATTGAAAGAAATATGTTGATTTAGTTTGGAATTTAAATGTTTAATTGAATTGGAATTTGAAATTGATGGTTTAGATTTGATAAAATTTAATTTGGAATTTGAATTGATTTGAATCGATTTGTGAAAGTCGAGGAAACTATTTTATTTATAAAGTAATTTTAAGTTATATTTAAAACTATGGATATTTTACTTTATAAATTATTTTAATATAAATCATTTTTAATATAAATTATTTTATTATAAACTATTTTAACTTATAACTATTTATATAAACTATTTTTATTTATAAACTATCTTAACTTATAATTATTTATATAAACTATTTTATTTATAAACTATTTTATTATATATACTAATTTTAATATCTAAACTGTTTAAGAGGAAATTGTTATGATTTCCAAAATGCTATAATTTCAAAGTGTTATGATTTCCAAAATGCTATAATTTCAAAAGTGTTATGATTTCCAAAATGCTATAATTTCAAAGTGTTATGATTTCCAAAATGCTATGATTTCAATGCTATGATTTCCAAAGTGTTTTGATTTTTAAAAGACTATGATTTCAAAAGCTTTATAACTTTGGAAAGTGATATGATTTAAAATGATATATTGAATTGAAATGATATCGTTTTGATATGGTTTAAAAATGGAAATGATATTTTGGTTTTGAAGTATGAACTATTTTGAAATGACCACGGTGTTATAATAACGATTGGTTGTTAAAGAGACCGGGATCGGATATGGACATACTCTCTGTCGATACCGAAAACCACTTTAACAACTGTGTACGTGGTGGAGATTCCAGAATAAATTAGGATGGTGGAGACAATCCTATTGTGGTATGAACATGGACCCGACTGCCGTGAGTTGGCATAAGGTGGCTAAAGCAGGAGCGATCGACGGGCCAATGAGGTAGCACCTCTGATCGGACACACTTCTTCGATACCATTCTATTACTTTGTGATTGATTGGGTGCACCCCTTGATTTGGAAGTGTTGTTCGAGGTGGGTGGTAGTGGCTGCTATGCGTCACCACCAGTCCGGATGCGTAATTGGTATATCTACCCTGGCATTGCCTTGTGTGCCGTGTCACCTACCATATCGAGCTTTACTACGAGTTGTGATTTCTCCCGTAGCCTGTGGAGTATCGACGGTAGCCTCCATTTTGGGAGTATGCTAATACTGGATAGACTACTGGGACTATTACGTGTTAAGGGGAATATTGGGTCACTCCTTAATGCTATTTAAAAGTATGTTTATTTTATATTAAACATTATTATAATAGCGAATATTACTACATAGTAGATAGTTTAACGGATCCTTAAAGAATGGGTGATCCCAAGCATTCTTTAAGTTACTTGTACCTTTTATTACAGTTCACTTGAGTTGGTTTACATTGTATAAGTATGTATGTCCTGACTCGAGTGTTTTGTGTTTTGCTTTACGCTCGGGTCAGACTGAGTGATACGGCATTAGAGACTCACCTTTGGAGCTGGAGTTTTGCTTTGAAGAACCAGATATCTATTCATTTTGTTATCCAGTTGTATTCTGAGTTGTACCTGATTATCATACTGTTACTCCTATTGTATCTTACTTAACTCTGATGTATTTATATAGTAGCCTCATGAACTACTATTTCTTTGTTTCCGCTGCATTATATTACTCTGTGTCTGTGATCTGTGATTATTAATTTACTGTATAGTCTGAGTTTGCCAAATATAAATTAACAATTCGGTATTTTGAATTATTCAAGTCAGACATGTGTGGTTTTATTGTCGATTTGAATGGTCCAAAATATTGGGTCGTTACAGTTGGTATCCGAGCTTTGGTTTTAGGAAAACTCAGCATATAGAGTAAGTTTAGTTACAGAATCACTTTCGTTTGAACTTGAATTCCTTCTTCTTCGATTCGGTTTCCTTTGAATTTTGGAACGTTCCCTTCGGTTCCAAGTCCATTCCTGTCCTCCCCTATTCGTGTCTTCTTGATTCTGGAGTATCCCATAACTCCACTTCGAATGATCTCTATAATAAATCGGCAGTCTCGTCAACCTCTGAATGACTTGTAAAGGGGTGAAACTCCTTTACAAAAAGCATTGATTCACTGAAGATTTCTATATCCTCGGTTTAGATGCTAGTATCTCTTATTATTTCGAATTCTATATCTGCAATTTATATAGGCTTATCCATACTCCCTATTCTGTTGTTTAATCATCTTATCTTTTGTCTCCAACTTATATTCAAATCAGAGTTCTCTTTGATTTGAGTCCATCAAATCTGAATCCCTATCCTTATTTTGAAAATTTATCTTGCATTTGAAAATTTTATATGTTAAAGATGTTTTATATATTGTGTTGTTTGAGTTGTTGATGTTGATTTGGGTTTCCGATCGGTTCGTCTGATCAACGCTATCGATAAGATCTCCAAAACACTTGAACAGAACAAACTGACACAATATTGTTTTTCAATTTAGTAGATGGATAAATTTTGTATAATTATAATACGTATAAGGTTAATTTTCTGAATTTTGATAATTAATGGAATTGGGTGTTAAGAAATAATATTTAACTTTGTATGTATTTTATAATCATTGGCTTTAGTTCATATCTAAATAATTAAACATGGTTATAAATTAATTTGGAAATTTAAATGGAATTAAATCAAGAATGTGAGAATTTAATTTCCGATGATTTCGAACTTTGTTTTGAAATTTTTAAAAGGATTTATAATTTAAAAGTATTTCTTGTAGAAAATGTTTCAAAGGATTTTTAATTTGTAAATCAGTGCTATTTTCTTTGTCGCTGGAAAATAATTTCGGTGATGACTACATCATCATCGACATTCATTTTCGAGTTTCGAAGCGAAGAGACCATTCTGTAGTTTTGCTACAGTTTTTCTTTGGAGAATTAAATTGATTTGGCTTTCTAAATATGACTTGATTTATAATATATGTGATTTAAGAGTTGATTTGATATATATTGTGTATATTTAATTATCTCTAATATAGTTTGAAGTTAATCGGAAATCTAATTCTTAAATTTTATTTTAAAGGATAATTTCAATTATAAAAGGAAATCAAATTTTGAATAAATATTTAAGCTTGGATAATTGAGTTAAGAAAATTTTATTTGTATAATATTCTCTTGCATTTCAATATAACTTACCTAAATTATTCAGAAGTTGAATATGTAATTGGATAATATACAATATAAAGAGGATTTTATAAATAAAATTTAAGTGTATAACATTATTATAACCACTCAAATTTTATTTATAAAGGATCATTAGAGGTAAATGGAGAAAAAGGGTTAATTGAATAATTTACAATAAAATGATATTTAAAAGAAATTATAAATAAATTGGAATAGTTATAATAAGTAAAATACACTTAATATATATAAGATTTGATATATTAAGTGGAATAAAGAAGAATGAAGTTTAATGAATAAAGATGAAATATAATAAATGATTGTTCAAATTCATGACTTTATAAATTGTTGATTTGATGATGAGATAATGAAATTTAAAAATAATTAAGATTTATTTAACTCAACTGAAATCAAATGAATGAAATTAATTATTAATGGAAGTTGAACTTTTCATGGTTTTAAACTTATTATCTTATTCTGTTTTCCAATCTATTTTCTTTCTGGTTGTTTCCATTCTCCTACCTTCTAAGTAGGAAATCAAATTCGAATTGGTTAGCCTTGGAGCTATTGTTCTCTTTTAGCTTGATCTTGCCTCTGATTTTCACCAACTCAGTGTTGTTGAGGAAAGTATTCCCGAGACTGCTTTCCGTACTGAAAATGGTTTTCTATGAATAGTTAGTCATGCCTTTTGGTTTGACTAATGCTCCTGCTCTCTTTGTTGATTTGATGAATTGTGTTTTTTCGTATTGTGCTTAATAAGTTTGTTCTAGTCTTTCTTTCTTTCTCTGTTTCCTTCATCATTTAATTTTCTATCTTTTTCTATGTTTTCCCGTACCTCATTCCTTTTCGGGGATGAAAAGTTTTGAGTGGGGGAGAGTGTAACAACCCTGTATTTTGTAATTATTTTAAATTGAATTTCCTAATTTAAAAGCTTTATTTTATTTATTAAATGGATAATTTTTGTTATTTTAAATATAAATTTTGTTATTTTAAATATAAATTTTGATTTGTAAATATAAATTTTGATTTGTAAATATAAATTTTGATTTGTATGTGAATTATAATTCCAAACATGAATAAATATAATATTTTCCATAAATGTGAATTTTGTCAATGTGGTCAAACTTTGACTTTTAATATAAAAATTTAAAAGTTTGAATTTTATCTTTTATTATGAAAGTAAATAAAATTTCAAGTATACTACTTTTCATTTCGTTGAAATCTGATTTATATTGTGAAAGTGATGCTTTTTACACTATTGTATGTAAATTGTTTTATTTAACAAAATTGTTTATTTTAAATTATATAAATAATATTTTGTTTGTCATATAATGTTCTAATTTATGATTTCATGTGTAACATGACATGTCATGTATATATATTTTATTTTAAAACATTTTTAAAGTATAGTTATAATTTTTTCAATGCTAATGATATTTTGTTTGTAAATTTAGGACTAGCTCCAATTTAACAAACTATTTCTTTATTTAATTCTATTCATTTCTGAAATAATTATTTATTTTTCAATTTTCTTTATTTTGTTTTCTTTTTCCATTTCATTTACTAAATTTTTATTTGCTTTATTGAATTAAAAAGAAATAGAAATTTAAAGAGACTAAAACTTTATAACTTTTGACTTTTCATTTCCTAGTCTTTTCAATTGCCTTTGCCGTTCAACTTCTTGTGTTTAGCCGTGTATATTCATTTGTATTTCACATAAAAAGTTTCTCATCTCATCAATACACGTCACACTTCAGATCTGGAAAAAAAAGTAAGAATGGCTTTCATTTTCCACTTTTCTTCATGCCTTGCTCGGCCTTAGCCACCACCATCTCCTCTGACCACCACCACCACTTCCTTCCCCACCTAATCCATGGCCTGACCTCCCCCTCCTCTGACCAGAAAGTGCGATGACCTCCCCTTGATGCAAACAACACAAAACAATGTCCAAAACCCTTGAAAACATTGCATAGCCGAGCTCTAGTTCATCACCACCTTCATTGTTGACCATGGCCACCCCCTTAGCCACAACCACCAGCAAGTGATCCACCTTTAGACATCACTTTCCCCTCTGTCCAGATCTGTAGCAGCCTTTGACCGAGTCCATAGACCCCTTTGGTCGAGCCTAGATGCTTCCAAACCCACTTGTTAGCCTTGTCCATTTGTAACTCCTACCCCTTCACATTCTTGCTTAACCATGCCTTTGTGAACCCAAACCAGATCTTTACCACCTGAAATCATGTTGTGGCCAAGTTAAACAACATGTGTGGTCGAGCAAAGTTGAATGAAGATCAAGCAAAAATGGTTTAAAGGCTTTGTGTAATCAATTGTCTATTTCTATTTCAATTTGTTTCAATATATTCTTTTGTATTGTATTTATATTTGGCTTTGTTTATTTTTTTGAATAAAAGATTAACATCTTGGCACTCTCTCCATCCAAATCTAGTCGTGCTATATCGTGCTTTCTGGAATCCGTTTATGTGTTTTAATTTGCAAACTTCAGCTTAAAAAGGTGAGTATTCACTCATGACATTTATACTTATATAATTTGTGAAGTGACAACAAGTGAATGTGTAGAAACTGTTATATCATGTTATACCTGCCCGTGATGTTAATTATATGATGTTAAACCCTATTATTAACTTGTCACATCATCTGTTATGTTTTATTTTATTTTACTGTTTATTCTATTCTGTTTATCACACTTCAAGTTCCTTGTAGAATAGAATCACTATGGGTTGAAATGATATATACCCGAACGGACTTTAGAATAGAGAAAAATCATTATGGGCTGAAATGATAGACCTGAGCGATTTTTATTTATTTTTATTTAACTTGGGATTGCGGGTTTGAAATGATAGAACCCGGATTTTTCTTTGTAAATTTCGGATTGAAATGTTATATTATCTGTATCACTTGACCTAGGTTAGAAAATATTATATAGACCCGTGGTTATTTTATATCTTTTTCTATAACATTTTAAGTATTTAAAAATGTAAAAATATGATAATTTGATTTAAATTGAATTTAAAATGATTTAATAAAGTGAAATTGATTTTCTATGTATTAAAAATGTTAAATAAATGAATAGAAAAATTGTGATTTGGAACATAACTAATTTGGAATTTGTGATTTGGTTTTTAATGGAAATTTAAGTTAATTAAATTAAAAATGGAAATTAAGTTTTATTTGTGAAAAGGGAAATTTGAATTTAAGAGTTAAAGTAAATTGTAAAAAAAATTGAAAAATGGGAAATAGTACACTTGAATTTAATAAGTGAAATTTTGGAAATTTGTTTATTGTAAAATTTTCTTTATAAAAACCATAAGTTAAAGGTATTTAAATGAACATTTTTGATGTGGAAAAATGTGATTTTTATAAGTTAAACTGATTTAAATTGAAGTTTATTTGTGGCTGGAATTTTATTTAAAATCTGGAAATTCTTTTAGTAGCACTTTAGAAATGCTATCGTTTCTGAATTTAATTTAAAATTTGAAGTAAATGATACTGTAGCACTTTGTAAGTGTTGTGGTTGATACAAATGAATTAAAAGCTAAAATTAACTAAGGCTATGACATCACTATGTAAGTGCTGTAGTGGCAGGAACTAAATTTGAACCTGAAACTAATGAAAGAGCTATTGTAGCACTTGTTAAGTGCTACAGTTGGCTGAAATGTGATTTTTGAATAAAATTTGAACCCTGAACTATTACAGCAGTTTTGTAAATGCCGTCTTTTCTGAACTGAACTATTTTTCCACTAAAACTGAACTATTACAGCAGTTTTTAAATGCTGTCTTTGCTGAATTGAATTGTTTCAAATGTAACTTACCGTAGCATTTTCTAAGTGCTGCGAAAGCTGAAATTCAAATTGTTTGAATTATTTAAGTGAATAAATGAGCTCAGAAAAGGCTAAAATTTTGGGAATTGACTATTTGATTTGTAAGTATAATGACTTCATATTTAAATGGTGTAAATGAATTATTTTGATTTGAATATAAACCACTTTGAAATTTATGAGTTAATACATTGTTTGAAATTGGTATAATTGAATGAATGAACTTAAAATGTTATAACTTTGGTAATGAATATTAATTTAGAAGTATTATGATTTTTCTAAGTATTATGATTTTTATAAGTATTATGAGGTCCTAATGACAATATTTCAAGTGTTATGATTTCCAAGTATTTTAGTTTCAAAAAGTTTGGTTTCAGAATTGTTATGACTTTGAAAGTACTATGGTTTGGGAATGAAATTAATTGGAATTGTATTTAATTAAGAATTGTCTTTAAATATATATTAATTTGAAACTTGTTGAAATTGAAGATTCAAGGATATGACTTTATAAGGTGGTTTGGTTTAATATGATTTAAAAGAATATTTCAAGTTAAATAAATTGAAAGAAATATGTTGATTTAGTTTGGAATTTAAATGTTTAATTGAATTGGAATTTGAAATTGATGGTTTAGATTTGATAAAATTTAATTTGGAATTCGAATTGATTTGAATCGATTTGTGAAAGTCGAGGAAACTATTTTATTTTATAAAGTAATTTTAAGTTATATTTAAAACTATGGATATTTTACTTTATAAATTATTTTAATATAAATCATTTTTAATATAAATTATTTTATTATAAACTATTTTAACTTATAACTATTTATATAAACTATTTTTATTTATAAACTATCTTAACTTATAATTATTTATATAAACTATTTTATTTATAAACTATTTTATTATATATACTAATTTTAATACCTAAACTGTTTAAGAGGAAAGTGTTATGATTTCCAAAATGCTATAATTTCAAAGTGTTATGATTTCCAAAATGCTATAATTTCAAAAGTGTTATAATTTCCAAAATGCTATAATTTCAAAGTGTTATGATGTCCAAAATGCTATGATTTCAATGCTGTGATTTCCAAAGTGTTTTGATTTTTAAAAGACTATGATTTCGAAAGCTTTATAACTTTGGAAAGTGATATGATTTTAGAAATGATATATTGAATTGAAATGATATCGTTTTGATATGGTTTAAAAATGGAAATGATATTTTGGTTTTGAAGTATGAACTATTTTGAAATCACCACGATGTTATAATAATGATTGGTTGTTAAAGAGACCGAGATCGGATATGGACATACTCTCTGTCGATACCGAAAACCACTTTAACAACTGTGTATGTGGTGGAGATTCCAGAATGAAGTAGGATGGTGGCGACGATCCTATTGTGGTATGAACGTGGACCCGACTCCCGTGAGTTGGCATAAGGTGGCTAAAACTAGAGCGATCGACGGGCCAATAAGGTAGCACCTCTGATCGGACACACTTCTTCGATACTATTCTATTACTTTGTGATTGATGGGGTGCACCGCTTAATTTGGGAGTGTTGTTCGAGGTGGGCGGTAGTGGCTGCTATGCGTCACCACCAGTCCGGGTGCGTAATTGGTATATCTACCCTGGCATTGCCTTGTGTGTCGTGTCACCTACCATATCGAGCTTTACTACGAGTTGTGATTTCTCCCGTAGCCTGTGGAGTATCGAGGGTAGCCCCCATTTTGGGAGTATGCTAATACTGGATAGACTACTGGGACTATTACATGTTAAGGGGAATATTAGGTCACTCCTTAATGCTATTTAAAGTATGTTTATTTTATATTAGACATTATTATAATAGCGAATATTACTACATAGTAGATAGTTTAATGGATCCTTAAAGAATCGGCGATCCCAAGCATTCTTTAAGTTACTTGTACCTTTTATTACAGTTCACTTGAGTTGGTTTACATTGTATAAGTATGTATGTCCTAACTCGAGTGTTTTGTGTTTTGCTTTGCGCTCGGGTCAGACTGAGTGATACAACATTAGAGACTCACCTTTGGAGCTAGAGTTTTGCTTTGAAGAACCAGATATCTATTCATTTTGTTATCCAGTTGATTCCAGTTGTATTCTGGGTTGTACCTGATTATCATACTGTTACTGTTGTTGTATCTTGGTATCGCTATTGTATCTTACTTAACTCTGATGTATTTATATAGTAGCCTCATGAAATACTATTTCTTTGTTTCCGCTGCATTATATTACTCTGTGTCTGTGATCTGTGATTATTTATTTACTGTATAGTCTGAGTTTGCCAAATATAAATTAACAATTCGGTATTTTGAATTATTCAAGTCAGACATGTGTGGTATTATTGTCGATTTGTATGGTCCAAAATATTGGGTCGTTACATAATATAAAACTATAAGTGGTTAATCAGATCTATCGGAACAAAATACAATAACCAAATGAACATCGCATCGCAGAACAGCAACTGATATATATATACACATATATAATGATACATCTCAATATAATACAAATGATACATTAAAGTGGTATGACGACCGCTCTATATACACAAATCAAATGAATATACAACTCAAACTACAACTCTAAAAAGACCATAACTGTATAAAATAATAGAAAGACATCCATGCGAAAGCTTCGAGGCAAAGCTAAGTCCAAAAGTAAATGCTTAACCTGAAATAAACTCGGTCTGATCCGAGTATAAAATACACGGGTCAGTCTAGCTAAAATATCAGTTTATTAAGGATAGACGATAATGATAATTATGAGGAAAGGGTAAAGTATCTTCTCAAACGAGAGGAAACCATACCAAGAATACAATACCACTTCATTAAAAAAAGAATGATCATACTTCCTGAATAAGAAGAAATAACAAGAAGTACAAGTTCATAACTCAAGTGGACTATTATCACTTAAGTATATGAAACCTTAAGGAAGAAATCCTAAGGATAGAAACTCAATTAAACATCATATTTGCCTTATATCATCGGCGAAATCTCTAAGATGACAATAATGGTTTTGGTGAACCATATCTCCTAAATAGGAGAATCATCAATACAAACTCTTGCCAAAATTGTAAACATAAAACTTTCTAAAATAGGATAATCCAAAATTCAATTATACATCATCTCAACGGTATAAATGTATATAAAACTCAACTCAACTCGTCAAAATGGAAAAACCCAAAATATCCTATAAAATCATGAAATCATCAAAACTCATAACTCAAGGAACTCAATAAGAGTTCAAAACATCTTAAATGAAATTACCATACATATAACATCTCATAGCAATAGGCTATCGATGTAGTAAAACTTCTTAAAATGGTGAAATCATAACAAAACAGAAAACTCAGAAGACTCAGAGAACTCAGAAAACCCAGATCAGCCAGATCCCTGATTGCATGCCGAAGCAATGCTGCACGTGCCACCTCTTTCCAGTACTGTATAATAGGCACCTCTTTCTTAGTGATCGAAGTCACATAAACATCGTGACAACTGCAGTCATAATACATTGTGAAGACCGAAGTCGTAAAACATCACGATGACCGAAGTCGTAGAACATCGTGATGACTCGAAGGTCTACAGTATTGGCATACATCGTGAATGCGTCACAAACTCTCAGAAAGGAACCCGAAAAGTGTTAACGTGCATTCCATACCACATGCTTGCACTTAGCAGTTTAATAACTGCTATTCAATGCCATACTAGAAAACATCATTAAATCAAAGTCCTCAGAAAAATCATATCTCAACTCATCTCATTGGCGAGTAGTAGAAGGAATCGTACTTGTCTCATCTCATCGACAAGTGTAAGACATCGTGATGGTTTTTATATAAACCATACATCCCAAAAAGGAAATCTCCATCTTAAAACTTGCCTCATTTCATCGGCAAGTATAAAAATACATCATAATGGTCCTCATCGACCATACTTCTAGAATAGGAGATGTCAAACCCCAAAACTCGCCAAATATTGCTGTAACGACCCGGATTTTTTCTCGACGGTTAATTTTGAATATTTAAATGGTTTAAATATTGAATTTGGAATTATAATTTAGTTAGTAAGATTTTAAAACTAGAATTTGAAATGATTTTGTCAATTTTTGAAACGGCGATTTAATTGACGCGTTAAAATAGCGATCCGGGGCATAGTCTCGGAATTCTTCGAAACCAGTTCCATTGGATTCGTAATAGTGTATTATTATCGGATTTCAAATTTTGTAGCATTTAGAGTTATCGTTTGATCGTACGGGATAGAAACGCGCTGAAATTTATATCGAAAATTCAATATAATAATTGGGTCCAAAAAGCTATTTTCTCCATACGATCGAATTAGGACTCGAAACCTTTTCCATTGCGTTCGGAATAAGGGTATAACATTATGTACGCCTAGCGGCACGCCTAGATAGGAGATTGGAATTTTAAGTTGCTAAAACGAGATATTTTATAATAAAATAAAAATGAAATAAAAACAAAATCATCTTGTCTTCTAAATCACGCCACCTATCATGTACAAACCTGCCCCTTTTCACCTTTTAAATCGGTCTCCCACTTTTCCTTCTCAATCACGAATCAGTTCAAAGAAAATCACGTATACCTTCTCCCATTTTTAAATCACGTCTATCCTTTCTTCCTCTCATTCAAATCAGAAATGAAAATCAATAGAGAAAAAAATTCACGAGCCTCCTTTTGTTTTTCCCTTCTTGCTTCGAAAACAAAATCATGCATACTTTTCCCTCTTTTGTTTTAAAAAAGCGAAGATAGGCGAACGCTCGAACTCGAGCTGGGGTAAATTGCGATCGAGCAATCGCGCAACGCTCGTACGCGTGCGATGGAGGAGAGGCGCGCGCGTAGGGAGGAGGGCGGCATAGCAGGTGGAGACAAGACTCATCATCAGGGAAGGTGAGGCTGCATTCGAACTTTGCCAAGGCAGAGGAAGGCGAGTCGTGATTTAGGGTGGAGGCATACACACGTGGAGGCGGGCGACGTGGTTGGTGGTGGCGGCCTGTGTGGTCGATTTCATGATGAATGATTGAAGAGGGAACAGTGGACATAGGTTCGAACGCGAACGATACCTCGTGGACCTGGAACGGGAAGGTGAGATTTATTTGGGTCATTAATTTTCTTAAGTAAGGTAATTTATTTCAAAAGCATTTTAATTAGTGATAATCATGTTTAAACTTATGGAAAAAAAGGATTAAATGATAAATAATTAGTTTGAATTAAATAATTAGTTGATTAATTTTAATTAAAATTGTAATCGTTAATTTATATAAATTGAAATTTACTTATAAAAAATTTGTAACTTTTTATACAAGGTTAAATTAATCGGAACCAGTTCACATTGGATTCGTTGTTGCGAAATATACAATTTGGATGTTTGGCAATTTGAAAAATCAAGGTGAGTAAATCTCACTCTTTTTGCATTGCTAGCTTTTAAATTTAAATAGTTAAAAATTAATTCTGGATGTTTGCCTGAATTGATTATCTGTTGAATGATATTATATTATATATATAGTAGTATATATATACTAGTATTTGGAGTGATATTCCAGCACATTATAGTGGATGAGACCCTATGCGCCCCGCATAATGGCGCATGACCCTATATACCGCGATATCCCCCTCGAAGTGGGATTGGTATTTTTATGTTGCATTAACATCTATGGATGCGGGGAAAACAGGCTGGAGGGATCCAACTGGATTCCTCAAAAATGTTGATTAATTTTCATATATAGTGATATATGATTAGTGTGAATAATATGTTATAGATTATTGCTATAATATTGAATTATTAAATGCTATAATAGCACGAACCTTAAATTTGGTATTTTAAATATCATAAATAGTTATTTTTTTTTGAAATTTCAGGAATTAAAAAGGAGATTTTTAATATAAAAATATTTATAGGGAAATTTGGATTATTTTAAAGGAAATTAAGTGGAATGAAAAAAATATATAATTTGATTTGGGTTATACTTAACTTTTCGTAAATTGGTTTAAATAGAGATTTTTAAATAAAATTATATAAAGGGATTTGAAAATGATATTTTGAAAGTGTGGGAAGGAGTTGAAATCGATATTAAAAATGGATTTGAAATTAAAATGCGATTTATTAAGGAAGGGAT
Organism: Allium fistulosum; assembly: GCA_030737815.1. Lineage (NCBI taxonomy): Eukaryota > Viridiplantae > Streptophyta > Magnoliopsida > Asparagales > Amaryllidaceae > Allium > Allium fistulosum. The sequence goes on from CM060902.1 coordinate 1,197,021,178, forward strand.
TTATAAAATGAAATTTTATAAATAAAATTGGTTTTATAAATAAGTGAAACTCAAAGGGAGTTTCTAAATTTATAAACGAGGTTTATAAATAAGGGAAAATGATATCAGTGGAAAAGTTGGAATATAAGTTTACAATGTGAATTTTTATCGAGTTATAGGAATCGTTTTGGTAAAGGAATAGTGGAATCTATTTTTATATGTGAGAATAGTGGTAAAATTGAGATATAATCGACGTGATACGAATCGAGAGGGATTTATAAACTGAATTTGGCAATATGGGATTTTTAAAATAGATTTTTGTTGAGAAATTGAAAATGGTTTAAAAGGGATTTTTAATTACTATGCTATATAACTTAAACTATTATTTAGATTTAGAATATTCCGAAAGATTAGTTATTATAATATTAAATATTTATTGAAATAAATTCTAATTTTATTAATCCGCCTTGTAAATTAATTAGTTATTAAAAATGATTTGGATATGAGTTGTTACCCGGCTACTTAGCCCGGCTACAAAGCGACAGTTGCAGAAGTTATAGTTAGCACTAGACAAGATTCTAACCAAGGAGAGACTAGAGATATAAGGGTTTGATGCAATCGATATGGCTCGACATGGATGTGCGGCTCGGTAGGTATGGGTTGGTGTGTATCGATCGGTCAAAGGAGAGAAGACTACATCATTCGGTCAAGGTAGTTCTGCGTGCATCGATCGGTTAGTTGAGTCGTGGTCGCTTGGCATGCATTGCACGGTCGAGGAAGGGTAGCGAAGATAGGCCAATCAATTGTGTTTCGGTGTTCGTGGTTCGACTAACTCCGGTTCAGCCTAGATAGGTTAACAGATCTCGCTCAGCCAAGGAAGGAAAGGAACGATGGGTCGGCCTAGCTGGGTCGGCCTAAGTGGTTTTGGTCAAGATAATGAAGGAGAGGTGGCCCGGTGCAAGTGGTTCGGCGCGATTGGATCGACTGAGTGATTCGGCTTCCACCGTTCGATATGCCTGCCTCGGTGCACAGAAGTTTCCTACTGTGGGCCGAAGTACCTTGTTCTTGGGCCTGCACAGGGAGTCTAGCCTATCTTCGTCTTTAAATAGAGAAGCAGGGGTACAAATGAAAGGACCCTTTTTTGCGAAGAACTCCAGGGAGACTCTGCCATTTTTTATACTCTCCTCTTTTAATTCAAACTGGTATTCCAGTGATTGGTTTACATATTGTATTTGTATTCAAGTGATTGAGAAAGTAATAAAGATTTCATTCAAAGTGGACGTAGGCAATTACGCCGAACTACTATAAATCTGGTGTTCTCGTTTTTTGTTGTTCTTTTTGCATTCAATTACATTATTTCTCTATTTTAATTTACTCTCTTCATTAATCTCTCTACATAACTCTACTCAAGGGTGTTAGTGACCAATTTTGGTGCTAACATTTTGGTGCTTTCACTGAGAATTGAATTCTCAACTTGATTGGATCTTATCGTCTACTAATGGATTTCCATATTCGCGAGATATATCCAGTTGTTTACCAGCAAACTTCCTATTCTACTTAGATTTGAAAGAGATCTAAGGAAGCTATTAGCCATGGGATTGGATTCACTAATGTATGCAAGATCTTGGGATTAGATGTTGAAGTTTGCACTCAAACTAAGCGAAGGCAAGCACTTCTCTGAAGGCAATTCAGCTGATCTCTCATATGGCTGAACCCTCACCAAGGCAAATGTGTATATGCCGATCGCCCCGAAAAAGGCGTATGCCGACCGCTCCAGAAAAGGCGTATGCCGACCGCTCCAAAACTGCTATATATCGATCTCCCCACGAACTCCGTATAGCCGAACGGCCTTGGCCGAGCCACCCTTGGCTGAACGGCCTTTGCCGAGACACCCTTGACCGAACGGCCTTTGCCGAGCCACCCTTGGCCGAACCGCCTTGGCCGAGTCACCCTTGGCCGACCCACCTTGATCGAACGGCCTTGGCCGAGCCACCCTTGGCCGGACCACCTTGGCCGAACGGCCTTAGCCGAGCCACCCTTGGCCGAACGGCCTTTGCCGAGCCACCCTTGACCGAACGGCCTTTGCCGAGCCACCCTTGGCCGAACCGCCTTGGCCGAGCCACCCTTGGCCGACCCACCTTGGCCGAACTGCCTTGGCCGAGCCACCCTTGGCCGACCCACCTTGGCCGAACTGCCTTGGCCGAACCACCTTGGCTGATCCACCGTGCCTACCCTCCAACACCGAACCACCTTCTATTCTTGTGCTTTACAAGCATGCCGACCCAATGTTACCGATCGTATGCATACTGATCCCTCTCTTAAAAAACCATCTGACCGGTCCATGTACAAAAAAATATGGATCGAGTACGACCCCTATTTTCAAAAAAAATACTTTTTTCCACCGAACCCTAGCCGCAGCGCAGTTCCTCCGCATAGTGAATTCAAAGCTCAACTTAATGAAGTAACATTCTATCCACTTCCCTGGCATCCTATGACCGACCAGGGCATAGAAGATCAAGCGTCAGCTTTGGAATGGCAACAAGGGAACGGACAGGCAACCGCTACTCAAACGATACTCCCAAAGGTTGGAGAACATAGATGATATGACTCTAGGTAAACGCCAAGATGACTCCAAGCACCATTCTTCACTGACCCAGCACTTTGAATTTAGTGACTCCAAGCAAACCAATGTTTGACTCCAAGCAATTTGTTCCAAATTCTAACAAGGATATCATACTGATCGTGTTTGAGGGGAGTCAACCTCCGGATATATTTTAGCAGCTACTTAGGTGGAGAACCTCCTATGACCATGGATCATTTCTATTACAAAATGAATCAAAACAAAAGTGAGAAGGAGTGGAGTCGACTAGGAAAAATAACAATACAGAATCATTGGCTAAGGACTCAGATTCCAATAAACAAACCAAGATCTCAAAATTTGACTCGTATGCTCTTTGAAAGATTCAATCGATAGCCTCTACTTGGTGACTCACGACTCAGAGTGGTACTGAAAACCAACCTCGAGAGAGTCCACCGAAGCCCAGAGAAAATCAGAGGAATGCTGTATATTCCAAGATGCTCATTGATCCTAACAATGGAGATTACAAACACCTCCGAGGTGTGATCGAAAGGCTGATTTGGAGAGGAAAGCTTCAACAGTATGTACAAGTCCTGTAGAATGGTGGGCATCGAACATCCGATGCCTATCAATAAAGAACTATAATTATCAATTGGACTGCTGACGGCGGACATCCCTTTGAAAGGAGCTAGGGGCAAAGTTGAATAGCAAGCACATGATGCTGCTTCACTCATCAATGAGATTTAATCCAATCTTCTTTGAATTATTTCTATTTCTATTTCAATTGTTCTATGAACTACGACCAACTTGAACTAAACTACTTTCAAAACGATGCAGGTGACCATGTACTTAGAGTTAGCCGCCAACCTATCCACGCAGACCTTGATCGGATTTGTGGATTTCATCAAGACGAGCATGATTCGATCGCTCATCATCAACCGTGTGCCTTTGATTTGGGGCCAAGGACTAGAAATTGAAAATCTCATCACGGTCAGAGCCTAATACAAAGCGTACATGACTGACTGTCCATTCATCGACCTCCATATTTGATTTAGTGGCCTAAGCAAGGCTTGGAATAAATGTGGCCCGATCATCCACTCATCGGGTCATAAAGTAAAGTTTGATAAAATACATATGACTCTCATGGAGCTCAGTGATGCTGGGATCTAACTAGAGCAGACATGATTTGATCATCTACACATCAAATCCTACTCTGAACACAAAAGGTGGTTCGAAACCCCGACTTGAAGTAGCTGTGATAGACTGCCTACTCGTTATCCATCGCTCTCAATACATGGATGCAACTGCACCTTGAAACATATACAACTTACTTTGTCTACTCAATAATCCATTATCTTCATTTTCTAGAAAGAGATACAAAGCAAATTGTGCGAGACTTGATTATCCAACCCCAGCATGGATGTGATCTAACCATCTATCATATACCTCCTTCCTTGACTTGATTGGAAGAGCTACAATCACCAAGCAGACGAGAATTGACCATCCATATTTCAAGTTTCATCCTTGATGCTGGGGCATAGTCTCATTCCATGAGCAAACGCGGTTCGGCCGTTCATTCGACAACATTTGCCTTGACACGGAAAATGAAATACAAATCAAACGAGTGGAAATACGATTGCTCTCAAGAAAAATCTCTAAGTCCCTAAAGTGGACTAGAGTACTTTGAGTCCCCAGAGCGCGGACTAGAGTATAAACGACTTGAGAAAAATCTCTAAGTCCCTGAAGCGGACTAGAGTACTCTGAGTCCCCAGAGCGCGGACTAGAGTATAAACGACTTGAGAAAAATCTCTAAGTCCCTGAAGCGGACTAGAGTACTCTGACTCCCCAGAGTGCGGACTAGAGTATAAATGACTTAAAAAATCTCTAAGTCCCCAGAGTGCGAACTAGAGTACTCTGAGTCTCCAGTGCGGACTAGAGTATAAACAACATAAAAAATCTCTAATTCCCCAGAGTGCGGACTAGAGTACTCTGAGTCCCTAGAGTTAGGACTAGAGTATAAATGACTTAAAAAATCTCCAAGTCCCCAGAGTGCGAACTAGAGTTCTCTGAGTCCCCAGAGTGCGAACTAGAGTATAAACGACTTAAATAATCTCTAAGTCCCCTAGAGTGCGGACTAGAGTACTCTGAGTCCCCAGAGTGCGGACTAGAGTATAAACGACTTGGCAAAAATCTCTAAGTCCCTGAAGCGGACTAGAGTACTCTGAGTCCCTAGAGCGCGGACTAGAGTATAAATGACTTAAGAAAAATCTCTAAGTGCCTGAAGCGGACTAGAGTACTCTGAGTCCCCAGAGCGCGGACTAGAGTATAAATGACTTGAGAAAAATATCTAAGTCCCTGAAGCGGACTAGAGTACTCTGAGTCCCTAGAGCGCGGACTTGAGTATAAACGACTTGAGAAAAATCTCTAAGTCCCTGAAGCGGACTAGAGTACTCTAGGTCCCTAGAGCGCGGACTTGAGTATAAAATGACCTGACAAAAATCTCTAAGTCCCTGAAGTGGACTAGAGTACTCTGAGTCCCCAAAGCGCGAGCTAGAGTATAAACGACTTGACGAAAATCTCTACATCCCAAACTATGGACTATAGCATAAACCGTTCAACAAATCTCTAAGTCCCCGAAGCATGGACCGAAGCATGAACACAAATTGGGCATGAGTCAACCGAAGGAAGAACAACTCTGAGTCACCAGAATGCAGAGTGGCGTATAAACATCAATAAATAGACGAGTGGATTCCGACCGTTCTCTATTCCAAAAACTTCGGCCTGAAATCGACGGGAGGAGTATTAACTCGCTAAGGATGGAGTTCGACCATCCGACTTATAGCCTGGCCAAATCAATGTTGGAAGCAGGAGTACAAATCACTAAAAGCTGAATACGACAGCTCATTATAGCTCTAGCTTGGTGTTCTTTACAACTTAAGGCAACGACTGCAAGGAGGCCTCAATACATAACCAATCAGAATGGCATCCAAAGCTATGAATGACCGACTATATCATACCTCAAATGGAGGGTCAATATCGATCTGCACCAAGCACATACAAATGTGACCCGAATGTCCCTTGAAAAACTATAACCACCAGAGTGTGGAAAGGAGAGTAAACCACGAAGACTTGGTCATTAATTCTCCAGCACCCTCCTTCGATCCGTCAGGAGGAATATGAAACTGGATGAGCATGACCCGACTGCACTTGAGCCAACTTTACCCCGAGATCTGACTACAGAACATGAACCAAAGTGGATGTAGCTGACCGTCCAGTACCCAACTTATGCCCATAAACTGACGAGGCATCGGAGTATTTCCCTTGGAAATTAAAAACAACAATACAATCCAGGATAGGATAGACTTAGCCTCCCATCAACTGACCTGATCCCACGATTCAACGTGAAAGAGAATAAAGCTAAAATGGGCATGGCTAGCCTTCCTACTTAGTGATATATGCCCCAGACTTGGGGTCACGAGCGAGAAGCAGGATGAATGTGAACCAACTATTCACCGATCAATTCTATGTCTTTGGAGTTTAGGTGGGGTTATAAACATAGCTAGGACGAGACTCAACTGTTCATGCAGTACATTTATTAACCCGAGACTGGGAGCAGAAGCATGATCATCCAAAGACCGGCTGTGATAGCTCAATATTAAAAATTATATATAGTGTTTACAACTACTCAAGGCTACAACCGAAAGAATGCCTAGAGATAGAATCATTAAATCGATGCCTAAGCTCGTAGGCAACTGACTATCACTCCAACCCGAAGGACGAGTAAAGGATCATGAATACATTGAATGGAAAGCGCATTACTCGAATATATAAGAAAATTCAAACTCAAAGCAAAATCCAGCTATGCAGCTTCACGCAACTCGAGGCTGACCCCTACTCGACATTTTCTTCAACGTGCTTCTAAGCCTGATCTTTGGCTATTTGCAGATAATTGATCAGAGCAATCAGAGCCCTTCACTATCGGACTTAATAACTCATGACAAGACTCTAGGATTCGACTAGAGCAACCATCAACATTGACCATCCCAACCATATTTCACATTGAATGTTACGCAAAATAGTTATATCTAAACTCGAAGAATCCAAGATTGCACCGGCTAAACTGACAATCGACATTACGGTTAGCCATGGTGACCCTTCATGGGTGCTGAATATCGGATCACGGCTCAGTACAATGATGATAAAAGAATTAGTTGGATTTCTCTGAATAAATGATGATATGTTCCCTTTGACCCATTCTGACATGCGTTTGTGATTTCACCGACTATCGCGAGCCATGCATTAAATATCGACCCGAAGCTACAAAAGCTAGCATCACACAACGACCTGAGACGTTTGAAAGACTACTTAAATAGAATATCGAACTAAGCCAATTCGATATCTCTTATTTCCCTCGAAAAGCTATCCAAAGACGGAAATTAGCAAACCTCATATTTGAATTCACTACATCAGACTACTAATCGAAGAGTAGTGGATAACCAACTAACAGATGGAAAATGAACGTGGATGGAGCATCCAATGATCAGTGTTATGGCGCAAGATTCGTGTTAATGACTCCTGAGGAACGGTCGATCTGCTATGCCCTGAAACTCGATTTCCTTGTAACAAACAATGAAGCTAAGTATGAAGCCTCGACCGCTAGCCTCAAACTTGCTAGAGAACTTGAAGTGGAAACTTTACATATCTTTTGTGATTCCTGATTAGTAGTATGCAAAGTTAGGGAAGTTAATCTTGCTAGGGGGCATTGTCTTACTCCTTATCTTGGCCGGTTCTAAGAGCTACTAGCCGACTTCACGTATTACATCATTGCACACATCCTCAGCGAACGAAATGAAAAGAGTCAAGTCACTGGCCAAGCTGGCCAAAATGGGTCATGGATGACTCCTATCAAGGTCTATCCACAATGAGGAATTATTACTGAACAAAGGAATGGAAAACGACAGATCCTCCTCAAAGCTTCATGCCAAATCATCCAAGAAGAAGTCATGTGTAGGAAGGAATTTATCCATTCACATGATTCGGTGTATCACCCATGATGATATCAAATGAGTCTTGAGTGAAGTCTATGAAGAAGAATGCGGTGATTACATCAGGGGGCAAACCCTGACAAAGAAAATACTCTGCTATGGGTTCTACTAGCCGACTATCAATCAAGATGCGGTTGATCATGTTAGAAAATGCGATGAGTGCAAGATGTTTGCAAAAAATTCGAGAGCCCCGTCGATGGAAATTACTCAAATGACTAGTCCATAATCGTTTGCCACTTGGGGGCATTGACATCATCGTCTCCTTGCTGATCCCAAAGGTGGTGCGAAATACATCATCGTAGCAGTTGATTACTTCACCAAATGGGCAGATGCAGAACTTTTAACCACGACCAAGATGAAGAAAATAATCGACTTCGTCGTCCGTAATGTCATTTGTCCTTATGACTTTCCACGATCCATCATTACAGGTTGAAGCTGTGAAATCATAAAGTATGTTCTTAAGAGAGGTTTGGAAAAGGCTAGAGGTAAATGGGTGGATGAACTCCCAATAGCATTATAGGCTTATAGAACAACTCATGAGTCTGTGACTGGCCGTACTCCATTCACCCTTGCTTACTGCTCTGAGATCATCATCCATGTAGAACTTGAAGTCCCCCTCGTCATGTGGCTGATTACAACCCTTATTTCACAAAAAATACAAACAAGGAATTGCAATCGAATTGCAATTAAACTAGAAGGAATTGGTGATGACTTATAAACATATAAAACACATCCGGGAGCCAATGGAAAGAACATGTACCTGAACGACCACGTTTATATTCATAAAATTCGACTTCTTGAAATCAACAGAAATTGGGTTTTCACTTAGGGTTATTAAGAAAAGAATGGATTAGATAGCCGAAGTTTACTAGCCCTAAAGAACCGGACACAGATGGCCGCTGATGAACTACAATCCTAAATTTATACTATTGGAAATCGACCAAGCGTCATGACGACCAAAGAAAGATACGACACTTTGGGAGGATAAAATTGAAGGATAATGACTATTCAGGAAACATGATGGATTTATTTCTGGAGACTCTAACTTGCTTCGATTCAAAACACGTCATGTACGCAACAAGACGTACTTTGGGGGGGCAAATGTTACCCGGCTAATTGGCCTGGCTACAAAGTGACAGTTGCAGAAGTTATAGTTAGCACTAGACAAGATTCTGACCAAGAAAAGACTGGAGATATAAGGGTTTGATGCAATCGATATGGTTCGACATGTATATGCGGCTCGGTAGGTATGGGTTGATGTGTATTGAAAGTGTACGTGTAGTACTAAGGATCGTGTAATATGGTATATTAATGTGGAAACTGGTAATAACAGTAAAGTAAAAATTAAAGTAAGCACACCAGGAATTTTTATACTGGTTCGAACTTCCCGTTCTACGTCCAGTCCCAGAATACCCTCTGGATTTAAACTAAACCCCTCACTTAACCCGGAGGAATAGGTATACGACACCTGAGCAGCCGAACAGGAATTTTTCCGCCTCAACAACCGAAGAGGACTTCAACTTAATACAAAATGTTTGTTGACGAATGTGTTCTAAATAACACTGATTGTCTTTTGATAGTACAACTTTCCTATAATCAAATCCTCAAGAATATGTATGTGTGTGAAGATTTAGAAGGAAGATAATCACGTAGAATCGAAGTATATGAATAAATTCAAGGATTCTAGTGATATTGAATAAGAGTGAATGCTTTTATTTGCAGAAATGAAAAGAGATTAGTTTTCAGAAATATAAACAAGAATCGGTGATTGTAGAAGTGAATTGAATATGTTTATATAGTTGTAGAAGAGTTGTAATCTTTCATGAATAGTTTTAGTCAACAGTAGTGTCCATACCTCTTGAAATAGAGGGCATTACTCTTCATGAAAAGATCGCGTCTCTTCAGAAAACTAGCCATTTTTCTCTGGTCGGTCGACCGGAAAAACTGGCCGGTCAGCTGAGTTGAAAAACGTATACAAAACAGAAAGTCACTGTGCATATGATACAGGGTCGGTCGACTGAGGATCCTGGTCGGTCGGCCGACCTGGTGTTATATGCACAGTGAACATAGTTTTTGATATAAAATGTTTTGTGTGCGTGTGTGATTATTTGAGGAATGATTTTAACATTGTTCTAAGACTCAAATAAAATAAAATATCCATACTAATCTCTGAATTGTAAGATTATCTTCTTTGTAGTGCACGGTATGCACTTATTCTCTTTTTGTCGCTTTCATATAGCATTCTCGTCGTATGATCTCTGAAGCTTGTGTCATGAATCAAAACTCATGAATCAACATTCTCCCCCTTTTTGATTGATGACAATACTTATGTGACGAAGTAATATTGACATATATATTATAGTTCTCCCCCTGAATATATGGCGACTTTTCTGCAAAAATTCGTTAATTTGCATACATTTCTCCCCCTTTGTCATCGACAAAAAGGAATACTTATAACAGATTGAAGTAATGCAAAAAACATTTAAATTTACATGGTACATTCTTTGAGCTTAATTAGAAATAATTTAAAGATGTTTGCTTAGAACATAACATAACAATTAATTAAGAAACAAATAAAGTACAAGAGATTCTTGAAAGTTAAAATAAATTTAAAAATACTACAATTACTCCTCATCATCGTCGGTATCCCACTGTTCTGGATGAAGATTTTCATCGAGAGGAGCCGGTTCCTTACCCCGTCTTTGAGTGGTAGGTGCGGGAGTTGCCGATGTGCTGGAACTTGTGTTCTCGGATGTAGACAAGAGAAATTTGGTGCGGGTCTTTTTCCAGGAGCAACAAATGAAGCACCGGCTTCAGAAGAGCATGATAAGGCATCCCATAAATTTACGAAGAAGCCTTTGATCTTTTTGAAACGCCCATCAATTTTTCGAAGACGAGAATCCAAAGCTAGTTGATTTTGGGCCAAAATATCAATGGCAGCCGCTGTGCTAGTACCGGGAGGTGGTCTTTGGATAGAGGTTTGACGAGTTATACGTTCTGTGGAATGAGTGGAGGGTTGAGGAGTAGAATAGCTACGACGTAGTTGTTCTCGTGGAATGGTACGCCATTGCTGAAAGGTTGTAATTTGGGATGGTGCATCGGGTAACTTCATCAATTTTATTGTTCGTGAGTCAAAGGTACGAACTTTGGATGTTTCGGATTCCGGTGCATGAGTGACAAAGTTGTTAATCAACCGCATTATGTATTCTCCATAGTAAATATGGAGCATTTTTCCTTGGTTGAATGTAAGGAATTCATCCATAAGAAGTTGTGTCCAATTTACCCGAATGTTTCCACACATAGCATATAACGCCTTGAAGTTTTCGGGATATACTAAGTGGTACGACCCTCCTCTTGGAACAATAGACTTCATCATGAATCGATGAAAAAGTCGTGCTTTAGGTCGAAGAGATGAAGTTTGCCTTAAGTCAGTAGCATCATCTTCAAAGAATAAGTGACTTAGGCGGTCACGAGTTGATGGATTACAATCTACATCATGTAATGAGATTCCACCCGGTCGAGCATTTAAAATATGATTCATTCGATCAATGGAGAGAAACATCGATGTGCCACATACCGAAGTCCAAACACAATTTTCAATGTTTCTAGGTGGATTGACAAGATTGAAATTTGCTAAGAATAACTTGACCATTATATGATTAATCTTCAAGTTGTTTTTCCTATGGTCAAGAAAAGCATCAAGACCACTTTCAAGAGCGGCGTTTTCAACACCGTAGGCGGTAAAATCAGGATAACTTACAAAAGACTCCTCAAAGATTTTTGCATCTTGAAGCTTTATCCATCTTTCTAAAGCTTTTTCACTTACTAACCAAGAAGCAATTTGAGAATCTACAGGAGTTGAGGAAGATTGGCCAGCGGTAGTCTTAGATTTCTTTTTGGGAGCCATTTTTCTTGAAGAATTTGAAGAAATTTAGGAAGGTTGTAATGTGGGCTAGGGTTCAAATCTGTTGTGGAAGAGTAAAGTGAAGAGGTGAGATAAAAAGGTGAAGGGTTGGGTTAAAATATGAAGGCAATTTCAGCAGAATAACACGTTCGGTCGACTGAAGGACCCTGGGTCGGTCGACCGACTTGAGGTTCAGAACAGTGCTGAAACTTTCGGGAAAAGCTTCGGTCGACTGGTGCAGGGAATTTGGTTGACCGAGTTAAAAAATATTCTAATGTCATTCGGGAAATATGTTCGGCTGACCGAGTCAGGTATTTCGGTCGACCGACTTGGAAGAAATCTGTTTTAAAAACTTCTCGGGACAGCTTCAGTTGACCGGTTCAAGCATTTCGGCCGACCGAAAGCATGTCATATTGTTTTTTTCAAATAAGAATTATAGAAATATAATCATATTATTACATCATATTTATTTATACAGCTTAAAAAAAATAACATATATATACTAAAATATAGCCATGATGAATTAGCATCGACGTTCCCATGAATTTGGAGATGGAACGTTTTCTACCGGTGACCATATTGGAGCTATTGGAGATTGAACATGGTTAGAGGGAGATGGAGTTCTGTAAGAAGGTTCAGCAACATCATCCTTCTTAGGTGAACAAAATTTCATGGCAATCTTTTCAAGGAAGCTTAAACGTCTTGCCGTGACTTTCTGTTCGTAATAAAGTTCCCTTTGCATATTCATCTGTTGTTGTTGGTAGTGATGAATTTCATCAATCTTTTGTTTGGTTGATGGAGTTACTACCATTTCCTTTTTCCCTTTCTTTTTATCAGGTGTATAAGCTGTATGGGAGTCTTCCCATGGTTTCCACCTGTGTCGGGGATCATTATCTGGAGAGGGAAATTCTAAAACACGATTTGGCATTGGAAATGTAGGATAAGGACCACCTTCGGGGATACGATCAGAATAGTCGTCGTCCGGGGAAGTATAAGAGAGATGAGAATTTTCAGAATTGTAGACATCATTGTTAGAAGACATTTTTGTTTTAAGTTTTTGTTTTGTATTTGATGTTCTATTCAATAAACATATGTATGTATATATATAACCATATTTTCATAAAAAAAAAGTGGT